>ML675629.1:30547614-30645257 GCA_007922155.1 Mesoclemmys tuberculata | reverse complement strand
GAGAGCTTTCCATACATATGGGGCAGCATGGAAGAAAGCTAAAAGATGCTTGTGAGAGAAATGCACAAACAGGTGATGGAAACTGGATTTGCTGGTCGAGGGGACTAGGGTGACAGAATAAGCTATAAGAACAGATAACCAAACATCAAAAATGCATGTTGCCCACATACATGCTAGCTGTAATATGTAACAAATTAATCAAACTCCTTCATTGGCTTGCCTTTTTCAGGTATCAAGCAGTGTAAGAGTTATATTATTATATTATTTGTTTGGGGTCCAGCACTGAGAGCTGTCGAGAATCCTAAATTTTGGTTGTCTTTCATGGAAATTGAGGGTACTCAGCACCTCACAGGATTGGCCCACCTCCATTCTCTGCAGGCCCTTTGAAGCTGACGGTTTCTGGCCACACCTTCTTGTGAGTAGGGTCTTGGCTTGGTGACATTCAGACAGTTACAAAGCAAATAGAATTGTTACATGTAAAGACAATATGCCAGCCTTGTCTCCGTGCTCCCTTGGCAGCTAAATAGAAGAGCAGCACATCAGTGGACAGAGCCATTTCCCCAAATTCTTTTCTCTGGTCCTGCGGCTGCCTCCAACACAAACCCTGCCCTCTGCCTTGTCTAGGATTTCAGTAATGTCTGAGGAAGGTTTTAGGATAACTTTTTTTTTTAAAATTTAACCTACGCCAATACAAAGTAAGCTTGGTACTGACATTTTGTTAACTTGGTCTGGCTGTAGTCTCTTTCTCGGTCTTTGCAGCTCACTTTGGCTTGTGAAGCTCTCTAGAGTGTCCTGCAGGATGTGTGACAACTTTAAACTTCCCATTGGTGGGTCACTTTTTATAGAATCTCTTCTGCTTATGTAAACAGAAAACAAACGACGAAGGAACTGTCTGTCCCATAGTCACCTGGCTAAGTCAGGGAACGGGAAAGACCAAGCCACCAAAGAAGGGGAGAGGAGGCAGCAAATAAGAAATTCTAGCAGGATTTTCCCCACAGACTATAAATATATATAATATCCCAGAAGGCTGCTCTTTCTGTTCATGCCTCCCCCGCACAAACTCAGAATGGAGCAGTGTGATGAGGTGTGCTCCCCAAACTGGCCCTGCAAAAGCTGAATTGGGCCAGGTGGGCCCAATCATCTAATTAGGGTGCAAACAGGGGAGCTTCAGGCTGGAGGCCGCTCATTAGAGAGAAGCTCACCTGTGAGGAACAGGCAGGGCTTCTACAAAAGACAGGAAATTGGAAGTTTGGAAAAGGGAGGAGAGATTTGGGGGTGGTATCTGCAGAGATGAGGTGCCGAAAGTCACTCCCTGAGAGTGAAGTGACTCCCAAATGCAGAGGAGTGGGGAAGACCAGGAAGTAGAGAAGCAGCTCAGGGAAAAGCAGCAAAGTGCAGGGAATGGACTTTGGCTGCTGTATGGAGAGTCTTTGAGGCAGAACCCTGGTTCCCCTGTCTACCACTGTGGGAGCAGCACTGTGAAGCAGAAGGCTGCCTGAGACTGCTAAAGAGCAGGATCCTTAACCCACTTGCCTCTAGAGGGCTGAGTCATGAAGAAGATAGAATAAGGGGAGCACTGCAGAGAAGAAACTGATGGGTGTACCTGCTGGCAGTGGTGTTGGCTAATCCCCAGAACCACCAAGAGGCAGCACCATCCAGTGGTGAGTAAAGCACCTCTGTCATAAGCAGCATTCCACGTGACTTTATATCTTGACTTTAGTTAGCCTTTTGATACTATCTCGCATGACCTCATAAACAAACTAGAGACACGTAGCCTAGATGAACCTACTGGAAGGTGGGTGCACAACTGGTTGGAAAAGTGTACTCAGAGTAGTTATCAATGGCTCACAGTTCAGCTGGAAGGGCATATTGAGTGGGGTCCTGCAGGGATTTGTCCTGGGTCTGGTTCTATTTGATGTCTTCATAAATTATTTGGAAAATGGCATAAAGAGAACATTTATAAAGTCTGCAGATGATACCAAGCTGGGAGGGGTTGCAAGTGCTTGGGAAGACAGGATTAGAATTCAAAATGATTTTGACAAACAGGAGAAATTCAATAAAGACAAATGCAAGAAAAATGTTAAAAGGTCTAAAAAACATGACATACAAGGAAAGATTGAAAAACTTAGGATTCTTTAGTCTGGAGAAAAGAAAATTGAAGGGGGACATAAGTCCTCAAGCATGTAAAATGTTGTTATAACAAGGAGGGTAATAAATTGTTCTCCTTATCCATTGAGGACAGGACAAGAAGTAATGGTCTTAAATTCCAACAATGGAGATTTAGGGCAGACATTAGGAAAAACTTCCTAAGTGTCAAGGTAGTTAAGCACTGGAACAAATTACTAGGGAGGTTGTGGAATCTCCATCACTGGAGGTTTTTAAGAACAGGTTAGAGAAACACCTGCCAGGGATGGTCTAGAGATAATACTTAGTCCTGTCTCAGTGCAGGGGACTAGAGTAGGTGACCTCTCGAGGTCTCTTCCAGTCCTACATGTCTATGATTCTGTGACAGGAAAAATGTGCGAGACAGGCACCCAACAGCAATCTGAATAGACATCCCCAATGACTATTTGCTATTGGTAATTGTCCAAGGAGCAATTCTGATTAAGTACTTTCCAAATGACTGGACTATGACATGAATTGAACTTGAAACCAAGATTATCACATCCCTACTGAGTGCCCATTCTACACCCTGGTGCCACATACCACATGTATGCTACTATCCCACCTTAACTGTTGTTGAACTGCAGCACCTTGACCCATATCGGTCTTGTTACCACATAGTAAGCTAAATGTTTCTATGCCATAATAATTTATGATAACTTCAGTGTGCAGAAATAGCGTTTAATGTCTCTGTGTTCATTTAACTCAGGATAGAATGCCCTTGGAGGCATGCCCCTTAGTCATCATGGCCTCAGATCCTAAAACTCAGCCCAGCTTCTGCATATATTACCACACTGACTTCCATTGAAAAACCTATATATGATAAACTTCAGTCTGAACTTAGAAGCAAGTCTGGTTCACTGACTGTCTCTCTCTGAAGCAGAGATGAGTGAGCAAAGAGGTTTGCATCTTTGTGTTTTCTAATCATGCATAAAAAGAAATAGCTTGAAAATCCATGGGTTTTTGCTAGAAGCACAATACGAATGTGTAGTTGACAACATTATTAAGAGAGATGAATTGAATGTCCCAATTGTTTGGAGCCTTGAGGCTATTTTCTGCTTGACTCACAAGTTACAACGTGCATCAATATAACTGTTGAATCATGTGCTTACAGAATGCAGCTTCTATGGCTATGATGTGAAAAAAGGCACGTGGAACATACACATTTTTGTACCAGATTAGCTGCATTTAAAATAGATGCAGTTTCCGGAAGCATGGATCAATTTTTGTAAGTTGTGTGGAATTTCTGAAAATACAAAATTTCACTCTCGGAGATGTATGTAGTTGTGCAGCATGAATACATTAGTATTGGAGATGGAGGGATATAAAAAGATGCTGAGGAGTGATCTACTTTGAAAGTTTATCCCTATCTTTTTGGTCTTGTAGTCTGCTTATCTTATATCCAGTCACTATCATTTCACCCTTCCATTGTATGTCAACATCTTCAGTCACTGCAGAATCCTGAAATAAACCAGAGGCCCTGTACTCAGTACATCATGTTCTTTAAAAATTAGATTAGTGAAGCTCTAGAAAAGCTATTACAAATGTAAATGTAACTAAAACGTCTATGAACTAGATCTCGGTCATTGTAAGAAGTAAAATCTTCACTGGCATTTTGAAAAATTTTCCTCCTGGATATAAAAGCTAGGTGTGATCATTTTGATACCAATTTATATATGAAAAGAATTGAAGTGCTATCAAAAGTATTAGAAAGCTTTAGATTTAGGATTTTCTCTCGTATCTGTAGATTTGCTGGAGAAGGAGAGTGGGTTCGTATTTTTCATTTTCAAAATAGTAAATTGAAGACCAAATGTAATCACGTGTACAGCAGTACTTCCTTTTGCCAAAAAACTCTTCAAGTTGGAGTATGGCAGATAATGCACTACAGCCCAAAGCATGCCTCTCTGGTTCTTAGCATGAAAACGTGTTGCTCATATTGATGCCATGTTCAGTATCTATGCTTATCCCAGGGCAAGACACAGTTGGCTTGTATCTCTGGTATAATTATAAAATAAAATCACTTAATAGTTTACAACAAGCCAATCATTAGGGAGTTTATTCTCCTCTTGATCTGTTCCCATAAGTCATTAACACCAGTGGGAGTTAGACCTGCACATGAAGAGGAAAAAATATACAAACTTGTATTATTATGAGATACAAAGACTCACTAAAAGGAAATTCTGCTAGCTCCCATTAATGTTAGTGAAGGTTATTCATGTTCATCAAGATAAGTATATAGTCTTGCACATCTCATTTTAGAACACTCTGCAGATGTATTGAATAATTTGCAATTCTAGGCACAGAAACCAGAGTTAAAGTCAGTGTTCTCATTTTTTTGGTAAAATGCAGCAACAAGACCTGATTCTCATCTCCCTTACACCAGTGTAACTTCACTGACCAGTGTGAATGAGAAGAGAATAAGCCCAGGGAGACTAGCACAAACCCTTAGGATGCTGCACACTTACGGTAATAAAAAACCAAAATCTCTCTTCCCTGTTACTGAACAAATGGAAACACAGCAGTCTAACCAGGACTGTTGAGTAGTATCTAAATCTAAGGAATGGCTGGTCTTTCAGTTGTCAGCACAAAGGGAGAGAAGAGTGTGTTAAGAAAAGATTTTATTCTATGTTTTTTCCTCTATATAGACAGATTCTCCCATGGCTGACACCAAGGAGAACATTGTAAAAATATACAAGGTTTAAATGGGGAGCAGGGGGGTGGGATTCCATTTGCATTTGTCAAATTGCACTGCTGCCTCCTAGGGGGTTCTGTTTAGCTCCATGTAGAGGCAGAAAATAAAAGCAGTGGGGTCCAATTCTGATCTCACTTACACCAGGTCATTGACTACAGAGGAGTTACTCCTGATTCATACCCATGTAACTGAGAGCAGAATGAGGGCCTGACGTGAGGTATGAACCCACAGTTTAGGACTTGGTGGGATTTCTGACCAAAACATTGAATCATTCTTGGGAAGCTGATGGCAGTTTTTTAAAGTATAATTAATCTCAGAGTAAACATCTTAACTGAACCAGACATGAACAAGAAGATGATCTGTCCTGAAATAATCAGAGAGCTCTCTGGAAAATCTTGATTTGGTTCACATTTTCTATCCAATTTCTATAAAGTTTGAGAGTTTGGAGTCCAAAGAAGTATGTGCTCTAGTCACCCAGCCGCCTGTGGATGTCATGCCCTCTAACACATGCAGACCCCTTATCGAGTTATCACAGCGTATCCTTTCAAGGACTCTGGGAAGGCAGCTGCCACCCACGATGGCTCCTTGCTTACTGTAGCATTCCAGGCACTCACACCTCACTTAATACAGTAACAAAGACAGCTTGGCTGCCACACAGCCTCGAATGTGCTATTACAGCTGTGAAGTAGCTAACTTTGGCAGCCATATATCATTAATGCTTTGTTTAAGAAACTCTCAGAATAGCTTTTCACCATGAAGTCCTTAACATTACGGTTGTAAACTGGCAAGCTGAACAGAATATCCTGGTTATCATTAAAAGCAACAGATGATTTAAAAAAAAAATCTTTCAAGTGCCACATTAGTTATTTAACAATTCTTCTTTTGGATTCCAGCATTTTGCTACTGTTGAATCAAATCAATTTTCAGCTTAAGGCAAATGGGAGCAAAAAAGGGATGTGGTTGGCCCCTTTAAGTTTAAGAGGTAAATGAGTGATTGGACTAAACTACACTAGCTGTTGAAAGTTACTAGGCTGATAGGGAAATGTTCTGAAATGGGGCAAAGGCACCACATGTTGAAACCTGAATCTGTTTTCACATCACAGAGCCAGTTACTGTCTTCAAGGCATTAAAAAAGTGACTGATGAGAAAGGTAGATAGTCAGCTGGGGAAAAGTGGAGCAGATAATCCAAATCACATGCAGATACTGTAAAATGCCTGTCACAATGAACACCCTGCATTGTGACCATGACAAGGCTCAGAATTATGGTGTTTATTTGAAGGATACTTTGCTTCCAAGTAGACAATTTGCTGATGAGACTAAAGAAGCCTAATTAGAGCAACTATGTGCATCCTCTCCCAGGGACTTGCTTCTTTTGATTTAGGAGTGGACAGTGAGAGGACTCTTGCGGTGACTTCCCCCCCAAATTGGGGGACTCAGGCCACGGACCTTGTGGACCCCATGTGTTTGGAGAGCTGTAAGGCCACAAGTGAGGGAGGACTGTGATTGTTGGGGGGGGGGAAATAATCTTGACAGACTTTCAACCCTATCAATCCATTTACATTGTGAAGGCAACTGAAAATGTAAAAGAGCTAGAAATATAGGGCCCAACTGCAGTTTTAAGCTACTGCCTGTGCTGGAGGGGGATATGTGGATGAACCAAATTGCAGCGGGAGCCTCTGGAGGAGTTCTGGCTGGGTTTTTCTGAGGAGAGCACTGTTGGAAGGATCACAGCATACATTGTCCTCCTCACAGGGCTGGGTCGGCTGCTTGATATGGAAGAGTCTGTCTACACAGCAGTTACTGGCCTGCACTGGCTTTGGTCAGTTGACTTGGGCTCCTGGGATCAGGATGCCGGGCTGTAAAACTGTGGTAGACATTCACGGTGGGACTAGGTGAGTGGGGAGGATAACAGCTCGAGCCCAGACATCTCTGCAGCCCAAGCCCCATGAGCCCAAGTCAGTTGACCCAGGCCAGCCATGAGTGTTTAATTTCTGTGTAGACAGACCCTAAGGGAGTGGGTGGGCCATGACCCCTTTGCTCCCCATCCTATTTCACTGGCTAGCAGCATTAGCTAGGGGCAGTATTTCAGTGGTTTCATCCCATTGTGACTAGACCCTCTACAAGTGGTGGGGGAGAGGGGAAGCTGACTCTGTCCTCTGGCCCTTTGAACATACATATGGCCAGCCACACTTGAAACCAAACCTTATTAGAAATGACAACTGATTAACACTGACCAAAAACCATCCATGGGAATCCAAGGTTGTAGGCATCACTGGACTCAGAAGCTGGCGTTGGACCCATGGATCTGAATCAAGTGTCAGGAGCGGTGGACACCCATTGTGAAGTTTAAGTAAATATCCTTTACTTTGATGCTTTATGCCCCTCATAACTGCATATAATGAGGAGGTGGTAAACGTTTCATTTCTTCTTCACTTTTGTCCCCTCCCTATTCTTAATACTGTTACATACAAAAAAGTGATGCTAAAAGAGGGCTAAGGTTGCAAAGTCAAATGCAGAAAAGTTAGGAAGTGCCAGAATTAAGGCTGCCCATGCATCCTTAATTCAGCCCCATTCATAGAATCAAAGAAATGTAGGATTGGATCATCTAGTCAATAGATCATCTAGTCCAGTCCCCTGCACTGAGACAGGACTATGTATTATCTAGATCATCCCTGAAAGGTGTTTGTCTAACCTATTCTTAAAAACCTCCAATGCTGGAGATTCCCCAGCCTCCCTAGTAATTTGTTCCAGTGCTTACTTACCTTTGCAGTTAGTAAGATTGCCTTAATATCTAACCTAAATCTCTCTTGTTGGAATTTAAGCCTATTTCTTCTCTTGTCTTCAGTGGCTAAGAACAACAATTTATCATCCTCCTCTTTATAACAACCTTTTACATACTTGAAGACTATCATCATGGCCTGCCTCACTTTTTCAGATTAAACAAACCTAGTTTTTTCAATCTTTCCTCATAGGTCATGTTTTCTAGACCTTTAACGACTTTTGTTGCTCTTCTCTTGATGCTTTCCAATTAGCGCACTCATTTCCCAAAATGTGGTGCCCATAACTGGACACAGTACTCCAGCTGTCACCCTATCAGTGCTGAGCTCTCCGTATATCTTGCTTACTGGGTTCCTCCTAATAAATCCCAGAATATTTCCTTTTTTTTGCAGCAGTATTACATTGTTGACTCATATTTAGTTTGTGATCCACTATAACTATTTAGTTTGTGATTCCCCCAGATCCTTCTCTGCAGTACTTCTTCCTAGACAGTCATTTCCTGTCTTGTATTTGTGTAACTCTAACAGATTGTCTTTGTCCTTATTGAATTTCATCCTGTTTATTTCAGACTATTTCTCCTGTTTGTCAAGATCATTTTGAATTCTAATCCTGTCCTCTAAAGCACTTGCAACCCCTCCCAGCATGGTACCATCTATGCCACATCCAAATCATTTATGAAGATATTGAATAGAACCAGACCCAGAACAGATCCCTGCAGGACCCCATTTGATATGCCCTTCCAGTTCAATTGTAAACCATTGGAAAACTGTACTCAGAGTATTTATGAATCTGTGTACCCACCTTATAGTAGGTTCATGTAGGCTATATTTTCTTAGTTTATGGAAAGTCATGTAAAACAGTATCAGAAACCTTACTAAAGTTGAGATGTATTACACCTACTGCTTCCCCTCCATGCATGAGGCTTGTTACCCTGTGAAAGAAGGATATAAGGTTGGTTTGACCGAATTGTTCTTGACAGACCTATGTTGATGGTTACTTAACACCTTATTATCTTCTAGAAATTGAATGTTAGATTATTTGCTCCACTATTTTTCTGTGTACCAAAGTTAAACTGACTGGTCTAAAATTCCCTGCATTGTCCTTATTTCCCTTTATAAATATGTACAAGACTCGCCCTTTTTCAGTCCTCTGAGCTCTCCCATTCTCCACAAGTTCTCCAAGATAATCACTAATAGCTCCAAGGTATCTTCAGCCATTTCCTTAAATATTCTATGATGTATTTTCAGGCCCTGCCACCTTGAAGACATCTAACTTGTCTAAATAATTCTTAACTTGCTTTTTAGCCTCAGATGCTACCCTATTTACACTGAATTTGACCATGTTAGTCATCCAATCATAGCAAACGTTTTTGGTGAAAACTAAAACAAAAAAGGCATTTAACGCTTGGCCATTACTATATTTTCTATTGTTGTCTTTTCCTCCTCATTGAGTAATGGGTTTACCCTATCCCTGCTCTTCCTCTTGCTTTGAATGCATTTGTAAAATATTTCTTGTTGCCTTTTATGTCCCTAGCTAGTTTAATCTTGTTTTTTGTCTTGGCTTTTCTAGTTTTGTCCTTATATGCTTGTGATATTTTTTTATATTCATCCTTCATAATTTGACCTACTTTCCACTTTTTATGACTTTTTTTTAGTTTCAGGTTGCTGGAGATTTCCTGATTAAGCCATCGTGGTCTTATACCACACTCCATCTTTCTAAGCATTGGGATAGTTTGCTCTTGTGCCTTTAATAGTGTCTCTTTTCAAAAAACCCATCAACTCTCCTGAACTTTTTTCCTTTAGTATTCTCACAGGGTCTTACCTACAGTTCTTACTTTGCTGAAGTCTGCCTTCCTGAAATCCATTATCTTTATTCCGCTGTTTTTCCTCCTATTATGTGTATGCTTTATGGTAGTCTTTGATTACATGATCACATTCTATTTTTCCACATGCGTTCTGCCTCATTCAGTGCACAAGATAGACAGTGCTACCTTAATGGATAGCTATTCAATATTTCTTTTTGTTATCATTCAATGTGTGGCCCCAGGCCTTATTTATTGCACCATATTCAAACCCTGCCCTGAGTACAAAATGATTAATGTGCTCACGCTTTCATCACAATATCTGAGGGTTTCACAAATATTAATGTATGAATTTTCACAGTACTTGTATGAGATAAGGTGGCATTGTTATCCCCCAGAGAGGAAGAACAGTCTGCTGGCCTGGGACTTGGAAGACTCTGGTTCAGTTCTTTGCCACAAACTTGCTGTGCGACCTTGGGCAAGCCATTTAGACTCTCTGGCCTCAATTCCCCACCAGTAAAATGGGAGTACTAGTACTTTACTACCTCAGAGTGGTGTCGGGCTAAATACACTGAAGATTGAGAGGTGTTCAGGAGTTAAGTAATTGGAGCATGAATGCATTTTAGATTCATTTTAGAAAAGAGGAAACAGGCACAGGGAGATTAATCTCAAAAGTATCCAAAAAAAAAAAGTGGATTCCGACCTTGAGCTGCCTTGTGGTTGACTTTGCTTCCTGTCTATATGAAAGTGTTATGCTACTGCCCATCACTGTGGTATCTGAGCACCTTCCATTGAACGCGAGAGCAATAGCAAAGACCCTTGTAGACTTCATGGAGTGTCTGGTCCTTTTTCCTTTATTGGGTCAGCACTCTGCTTGGGGTAAGATGTTGTTTGCTTGGGTTTTTTGGGGGGTGGGGAACTGTTAGGAGTTGTATCGTGGTGGAAAGGCTCCCTTACAGAGAGGTGTTAGTATTTTTAGCACTTTGTATGTTCAAAGCACAGACCCTGTTGATTTCAGTTGCAGCTCAGAATGCTCAGTACGTCTGCAAATCAGATCCCATGTCTCAGCCAGAAAATGAGGAACATACAATTAGCAACCACCTGTGAAAAGTTGGCTTAAGTTTGTGATTTGCCCAGCATCACATAGGAACCCCATGATAGAGGTTAGGCTGGTTCTTATCATGTCACTTGGAAAGCATAGAGGCCACCAAATGTGTTCTGCATATCCGTGATGTTATGCCTGAGCCAAATCTAGTGCATTATGGGGTACAGACAAGTATCTGATGCCACCCAACCATTGTATTTTAGCTCTTCTAGGGGGTCTTTTCCATTCTACTCTCATTGGTCAAAGTCAATGGCAGAGACAGGGATAAACCCAGTGTCCTGGGGCAACATTCAGCTGACCACCATGAGATCTTCCTTTCTCTTCCTGCAATGCCCTACCTCATTCACCACACACCTCCCAACTTCTGCAACAAAGGAGGCAGGGATTGTGAAGACCACAGCATCGTTCACTACACATCCCTCCATCATTCCCAGAGCACTGTCCGTCCTGCATGCTTAGAGTCCAATTATACTTCTAGGAGTCACTCCATAGCTCCTATGTTATCCTTTCTAAGGTCATAATCAAAATGCCAATTACATTTCCTCATTCAATATGTGGATTTGAGAAAGATATATCTAACTCCTTGATCACTAGAAGAACTGATAGGGCCATCAAAATATAGGCAGCAGCTGACTACTTTCTACACAGAGGTATTCATCTAGTTTTTAACAAATGCATTTTTTAAAGTTATGGCTAATAGAAATTCATAGTCCAAACACAGTATGCTACAGACATGAAATTTTCATCTTTATAGAACTACCAGAGCCATAACACTTGTTTGTTTCTCATGTCATTAACAGGAAATAGGATCCTGTAATTTAATTCTGAACACTGATTGTTTATTTCCAATAAAGATTGACTGCTATATGACAACAATTTAACTCCATTGGGCCAGATTCATAGCTAGTGTAAATCAGTGTTGCTCTGTTAAAGTCAATGGAGCTATGCAGACTTAGAGTGAGGAAGAGCTGGCCTATAGATTTCCAGTCAATAACTTTTCATTTACACTGGTGTAAATTAGATCAGTATCAGGACCAAGGCCTTTCCCCCCAGGTGTTCCTGTTTTCCTATTCCTATTGATTTCAGATATCATCAGAGAGCATCCTCCTTTGTGCCAGAACAAGTTCAAACAGTGAAATTAATAAATTAACCCTTGAGGACATGCACTCCAGAGGACACAGCTGGGCTTGGTGATCTTCCTTTGCACTTTTCTTCTCCTCAGGATTGTGAACTCAAAGCTTGCTCCTGCAATTCACAATGAAAGGCAGACTAAGAATGACTTACCAGATAATGACAGACCAATATGTATAGCAATTAGCTTTTCTGTTCCACTCTTCAGTGGAGATTGACATCCAGGGCAGATCAAGAGAGTAGAAACAGTTGGATCATTGTATGTATTTAAATGTTAACCCACTAATTCAATTTCCCTGTATAATGTACAGTTTGATAATCAATGTAAAGACATATTCAAAAACTAATTAATTGTGTATTCTAATGAGTTTATTTAGTACAAGGATTTCAATGTAAAAAACGTATTGTTAAAAGCTGTTTACCCAAAGTACCTGATTAGCGATAATTCTTGTCTATCTGAAGAAAGGTCATGTCTCCCACTGTGCGTCAAAAACATTGATGGCCCTCCTTCTGCCAAGTGTCTCGTATGAACAAGTTATATTCCTGTCTCCATCTGTGCACAGATAAACAAGATCTGAGTATAATTGGATTTATGGCTTGTACAAATAAAGAGGCAAGGCCAGGGAACAGTTTTCTCTCTGTTTTGAGAGTTAAAGGCTTTGCTATAAGGTGTAAGGGGTCATGTATATATTTCTGTCTTGTATTTTCATATTAAATTTTCTAACTTGGGTGCAATGAGTGCAGCCGGAAGAACATACCTGGGTGCCCACAAAACAGTTGAGTGTGCAGTTCTTCATTTTGTGTGCAGAAATGACCATGTGGTGGACAATGAACAGGCTTTAGGGATGGAACAGGTATGCTTTCATCTCGTATCTGAGAGGGATGAGCTCAGCTTTGCTATTGGGAATTTTAGGGACTAATTTTTGAAATGTAGAAACAGTGCAAAAATGCCTTGTAGCTACGGGCACATGCACATGCAAAGGAGGTAATTGCATGTGCACCTGTCCTGCAAAGTTCCTAGTTAGACCTTTTCATATGCATTTATCTGATTTGCATATACAGGTTGGGTAAATTATATAGCTCAAGTTTTGAAAAATTGGCCTGTTGTGTCCCATATGCAGTACCTGAGTTGGCACTTCCATTCTAGAAATCCTGGGATTGTCAGGCTCGAGCCTAAAACTCACCCACTTCTGCTGGAACCCAAGGCACTTGTGGCTAACATCAAAAGGTATGCCTAGACAAGTCATCCCATCTACTGCAACGCTCAAAGCCCTCTGATACTGAAGGCCAAGAAGCTCCCCATCCCTGTCCCTCACTCTAGGAACATGTCATTCTCCCACCAGGGGAAACTACCCTAAGAAGCATTCCATTCAGCAAATACAGTTGCCAAGTTCCCTGACTAACCTTTTCCAGAGTGAGGGTGAGTCATTCAATAATTAGCGCTACCAATAAGAGAACAAGTTCCCTCTGTTCTAACCCTTTAAAGATCTTAAATAACTACAGGAACAGTCCTGGAGGAAGATAAGCACAAGAGAAACCTCTATATTTTCCAGGACTTGGTGTTTCATAGAATCATGTTGTTTGCTACCAGTCTTTCTGGCTGAGTCTCCAAATTCATTATCATTTGGTAAGAAGACAGTTTCTTCAAACAAGCAGTTAAGTAAGAAAGTGTGCTTCTTTATCTGTAAAGTTTTTTCTGCCCAGGCCTTGGCCAATGGAAACGCTCAGAAGAAAGACTAGATCAGTAGTGGCTTTTCCAGATATCTGAGAACAGTTTTCTGAGGTTATCAACCTCCACCAAGTTTTTATCAAACTTCAACTCACTTTGTTCCAGGAATCTGCATAACGAGAGCTGTAGATAGGTCCCAATGAGTCAAAGACAAGCTCAACAAGACAGGACGATTGAGCTAAAATGTTTAGGAAGGATGTTAACTAAAGGGACTCTATCAAGTTAAAAATTGCAGGCCAAATTCTCTGTACGCACAACTCAACTCAGAAATTACTATTGCAGATAATTTGGGCTCACATTAAAAAAATCTGTTACAAATTGATTGTAAAGACAATTTTATGTATCTATTTCACATTTTTTACCTACTTCTATTTGCATTTGTACATGGTATGGAAATATTTTCATTGCGCTTAGGTTTAATCAATTCTTAGTTTTATAAAACCTAAATTAGGGGCCAAATTTGACCTGAAAGTCTCCTTTCAAAGAAGCTAAATGAATAACCTACTTCCTGCAGTAGCTCTCTGGGAGTGCCTGTCTTTCACGTACTGATCTGAGGTTGGTGCAGTATTTCCAGAAAGAGCAATCACACAGTGAGGGGACTTGGCATCGCTGTTCATGGGTATACAGTAAGATGGAGAATCTTACTTGTGATTGCTCCTACATTGCAAGCTACCCAGCCTAACCCATTTGATTGTTGCACCTTTGACCTCATGAAAGGAAAAGATGTATGTACTCTACTGTATATACCGACCTTCTACTTCATTACTGGGAGCTGTAGCCAGAATTGCTGTTTGATGCACTGCTAACTTAAAGCTGAACTGATCCATATGCTGTAGTTATATCTGTGACTCAAAATTAAGATGTTTGAAGGAAGCTATGGGCTAGACTCGGGCTTTGAGAGCCACTGGTACTCTGCAGAGGAGCCATGCTTGCTTGTATGGTAATCAGCATTCTGCCTGCAGAGGACAGAGGTATGCAGAATGCCTCCAAGGTGCTGGAGGAGCAAACTGAGAAGCAATAATTACGGCCTGCTTTAAAAGGCCACAGCATGAATTCATTCTAACACTGGCCTCCTGACAGTAGCAGATGCACAGGGAAGATGGGACAATGACCATGTTCTCAACCTACCCAAAGTCTCTGCTTATGGTAGCCCCTTTTCTGCTCATAGCACAAAATATCTTCATCCTGGCAGCCAGGCACACTTTGACTTCACCTGTGTGATGTTTTGTAGAGTGTGCTGTCATCATGTTGGTATGGCATATATGCAGTGTTAGTATGTCTGGGTTCAGGAGCCAGAAGGGAGAAGCAGTACTATTCTTCTGACTCAGGATTGTTTATGTTGGGAGGCAGACCACATAGGGCCCAGTATCTCCAAGCCCAGAGTATATAAGGGTTTGTATCTGAGTGGTCAGAGAGGACTAGGGCAGGGAAAGAAGGATGTTTGTATGGAGAAACCCTAGGAATGAGGCAAGTGCATAAGACAGCTTAAACTAAAATGTATCTTGTTGTTTAGAGGTTGAGTCTGGACCCTAATCCTGCGAGTGCTGTGTTGAGAGAACGGTGGTGGTGGGGAGGGGCTCTTCTCATTCACAGAGCTCTGTGGGAAATCTATCAAATCCTAATTAATCCAAAACTGCAAAACATAAAACAATATTTTTTCTGCTAATCTTTAACCATAACTAATGAAGCTCTGAGCCCGGACATTGCAGAAGTAATGTTTGAAATCATTTGTCTGTTACACTTTTATTCTAATGTACACACAGTAGAGTATGTTATGAAACAAAGATTTGTTTTTCTTCCATCTGTTTTCTTTCCCTGAGAGTTAAACCTATGAAATCAATAACAGATTAAATGCGGGTTTAATTTGTGAAGTAAGAGGAATGTAAGCCTATCTGAATAGTTAACAATTAACAGAACAGGATTTTGTTCATTTCAAAAATCACCTGGGGCCATTTGATTTGCACAAATATATACAGAAAGTTGGAATGTACTACCTTGTTATCCTTGTGCTTATCAGTTCATGCATGAACATTCACATTATAGCAAATCCAGTTATGTCTGGACTCCTTTTTTCATTTGCTTTATGCAAATATGCTATTCAGTCATGGAGCACGGGTCTTCTAATTAAGTCTCAAGGTCAGGAAAAGCTGGAAAAAAATGACCAGACTTCTAACTAAAGACCTTTTGGAGTCAAGTTAGAGCAGTGTTTCTCAATGACTGATCTGTGGCCCAATGCCAGTCCCTGAGGCCTCCCTGCCACAGTTTCGGAAGGTGGTAAGCCAGCCCCTGCTATCAAAAATGTTGAGAAACACTGATTTAGAGGAACTACTCCAATGTACTTGCCAAAAAGTAATAGACTGCCAGAGCTAGTATGAAGCAAACAAATTTCCTCCTTCTAATTTCTCCTGCATTTTTAAAGGACGTTTCCTTTAACCTTGAAGCTTAAGATCAGGTAACTACTCCCTCCAGCATTACGTCACCTATTCATATCCCCTGTGGTCAGCTCCACATCCCTTTTGGTGTAGCGATCAACCCACTGCAGCATATTCAGTTGCTCTTCCGAATGGCAGCTAGCTAGAGCCTGTCAGTTTTTTTTTAAGCCCAATAAATGTTTTCCCTGCCCACCTGATTTTGTAACAGTCCAGTATAATGGAAATGGGACACCATGAGGAAATCTCAGAGTTCCGTGGTCAATGTAAAAACCTTCAGCAAAGTGATTTTAAAATAAATCTCAGGATTCTTCCACAGAGCTGTGCAGATCCTGCAGGGTTTGGTTTGCAGGGATTAGCAGCAAACCAAACCCTGAGGCTTCTCCAGTTCATTAAAACCCAAGCAATCATGAAATCCTCTTGCTCCACCTACTTCTTGCCCAACCTTCTTATTCCTTCCCATGTTTCAAAGGGAGCCAGGGCTTGTCCTCCATTTAGCCGTTGAGTCTTCAGGGCCACCGGGTGGCCTCTGCCCTTTGTAGGTCTTCAAACTGGCACCATAGAAAGGGCCACTGTGCCCATCAGTCCTTATAGTGGGGAAAAAATAATCTATCCCGCATAAGAACACAGAGTTGAAAAAGCCAGACTGTCCTAGTCACACTGTGGATACTCCAGCAGATAAGCAGGGACAGTCATAACCCCAGCAATTCCCAAACTTCCAATTGCTAAGAAAGATGCCTAACATGCAGTTGCCATGTTGAGGAGGATTCCTTGGTTACCTAGCACTAAAGACCAAGAGGCACCACCTGTGTCTGCTGAGGTCCTGACTGATGGCAGGAGAACCACACTGTTGCTTGGTGTCAGCCCTCCTGTCTAGTCAGCTAGGTTGTTCTCCAAATGGTTAGTGTGTACCAAAAGGACGTAAATTCACTTTATCAGAAAGTCAGCGAGAAATGCTCCATAACATAGAATCATAGAAATGAAGGGCTGAAAGGGACCTTGAGAAATCAAGTCCAGCCCCCCTGCTCTGTGGCAGAACCAAGTAAACCTAAAACAGCCCTGTTAGGTGTTTTGTCCAATCTTTTTTAAAAAAAAACATCTAATGCTAGGAATTCCACATCCTCCCTGGGAAGCCTATTTCAGAGCTTAACTATCCTGATAGAAAAATGTTTCTTGCTGCAGATTAAGCCTGTTACTACCTGTCCTACCTTCAGTGGACATGGAGACAATTGATCAACATCCTCTTTATAGCAGCCCTTAACATATTTGAAGATTGTTATCAGGTCCCCCTCAGGCTTCTTTTCTTGAAACTAAACAGGCCCAATTTTTAACCTTTCCTTATAGTTCAAGTTTTCTAAACTTTGTATCATTTTTGTTGCTCTTGTCTGGACTATCTTCAATTTATCCACATTTTACCTAAACTCTGATGCCTAGAACTGGACACTACTCCAGCTGAGATCTCACCAGTCCAGTGTAGAGAGGGACAATTACCTACCATGTCTTACCTACAACTTTCCTGTTAATACACCCCAGAATTATGTTAGCCTGTTTTGCAGCTGCATCACATTGACTCATATTTAATTTGTGGTCCACTATAACCCCCAGATCCTTTTCAGCAGTACTGCTAGCCAGTTGTTCTCCATTTTGTAGTTTGTGTATTTGATTGTTCCTTCCTAAGTGATGTACTTTGCACTTATCTTTATTGAATTTCATCTTGTTGATTTCAGACCAATTTGTCAAGGTCATTTTGAATTCTAATCCTGTCCTCCAAACTGCTTGCACACTCTTCAAGCTTGGTGTCATCTTGAAATTTTATAAGCATATCCTCCATTGCATTATCCTAGTCATTAATTAATATATTGAAGTACTAGACCCAGGATTGATCCCTATGGGATTCCACTAGATACACCCTCCCAATTTGACAGTGAACCATAGATAACTACCTCTCTTGTCTGAAGTGACTCATGATTGAGTGTCTGCTTCAGGACAGACTGTCAGAAATAGGGCAGACACTCAAAACTAATGGTATGTTTTATAATTAGAATTTACCAACCCAGTAACAAATGTGAATTCCTGGATCACTATAACGGTCTTACCATGGAGTCATAGACAGTCTCCTAGGCTGCCCAGTCCATCTTGCCACCCAGGCAAGCTAGACTGAGTGATACTTGGTCACCTATAACAAAGACCACAAAATATTCAGGTTCCCAGTCCCAAGGGACCAGTCACATACCTCAATCTATTTGTATCTCTCATCTCACAGCAAAGAGGACACTTGTAGCCAATCTTATAATAAACTAATTAAAGGCTTAGTAACTAAGAAAAAGAAGCAAGAGTAATTTACAAGTTCAAGCAAGCACATAAACACAAATAAGTTCCTAATAATGACAGAGATATAGTAGCCTGTCCATTCACAAGGTCTTTCAGGATGGACCCAAGGGTCATTATTTTGGTCTGCATTCCTTTCCCCCTTGTTAATTTTAGTTGTGCTGTGTATCTGGTCACCATTAAGCTTTTTAGTGAAGACTGAAGCAAAATAGGCATTAAACATCTCAGCCTTCTTGATGTTGTCAGTTATTAACTCTCCTGCCCCATTAGGTAGAGCACCTACACTTCCCTTTGTATTTCTTATTCCTAATGTATTTAAAAAACCTTTTTCTTGTCTTTCATATCCCTTGTAAGCTGTAACTCATTTTGTGCCTTAATGTTTTTTATTTTGTCCCTACATGCTTGTGCTATTCTTTTGTTCTCCTCCTTGGCAGTTTTTGTAGAATCCCTTTTGTACCCTGGGATTCAACTCAGTACCATGGCCTCAAGGTGTGGTGCCCTGAACTCCCTAAAGACATTCTCTCCTTTTACCTCCCAAACAGCAGTGATAGTCTTGAGCATGTGTTCAAGGGGTGGGGAAAGCTGAACTTAATTAAACTCCTTGTTAATTGGAGACCAGATAATGCCCTTGAATTCTGTCACAGATTTTTTGTGTGTGATGTGATCTGACCAGCATGAGCTAAACAGAACCACCCACTCATTTTGAAAGGTGTCATTATTTGTGGGCAGGGTGGTGAGGGGAGGAACCTTCCCATCAAACTTAAAGAGCTATGAGATATTTAGGAATATAAGTTGTGGGCACATTGCATGCATGTGGGCACGCGCACACTGAAAATAGGAGCATTCAATTTGTTGCTCCAGAATGGCCCAATAGCTCTCTGGTGCACCGTCCTGCTAATCATTTGCAAAGCTCCAAAGAGAGAGAGAATAACAAAAATGAGACAAAGTTGGCTTCAGCTGTGGCCTATGTCTAGCCATATACCATGGCATGACGAAGCAAACTGGCAGTTGACATTTTAGCTGTGCTTACCCACAGCACTTCCGGAAAGCAAGACATTTTTTCTCATTGTTTTTGTTAATGTTCTGTTCAGAGGAACTGCAAATGAAATACAGGAACAGACAAAACTGAACAAAACAAACTGAAATTGTTGCTAACATGCTAACAGAGGGAAACATGCCTCTGGGAGAAGATGTGAGGCTAAATTCTGCAGTTTATCTACTAAGAAGACTTTTATCATGAGTGATGTTCCTGCAGTATCCACCTTCTGCAGTAGACATATTTCCTTGTTAGTTGACTTCAGCTTCCCCTCTGTGGTTTCTCTTGCACTGTTGAGCCCTGGGACATTATTCCCTTGTCCTGAGATTCCAGCATTTCTTAATTCGGGTACCAGCTCCACACTGGTAGTTTGGGTGCAAGTGTTAGTGTAAATTGTGTAGCGATTTCTGTGCCGTTTTCTCATCATCTCAATGGTGGTCCAAATTGTACTCCCATGAGTTGCTTTGACAGTAGCAGCTGTGCCACTCCCCCCTCTCATATAAAAATGAGACTTTAAAATCAGAGCAAAATAAACACACTTTTGCACCCAAAGCTATGTCATTCACAGTTGTAAGTGTAATGGAATCACTCTTCCAGCTGATGTGGGGCAGTTACTGCACTGCTGGAGATTGCATGGTGCCAAGGCACACCGACTTCACTGAGCAGCCAGTCAGACACAACACAGCACTGAGGAGTACTTTCAAAAATGCCCTCTAGCAATCACTTAGAGCCGGATCCAAAGCCCACTGAAGTCAAATGGGCTTCCATGGGCTTTCGACAAGGCCTAGATAGAGCTTAAATGAGTTATGATGCCCCATCTAAGATACCAATTAAGCCTGCCTGCATGCGCACGTGCACATCTGAAGGTAGAATCTGGCCTGGTTTGTTTTTCAGAGAGAAAACTATGGAGGTTCTGCTGTGTATCTGGGTCAATCTTTGTTTGTTTGTTTGTTGGTTTGTTTGTTTGTTTTCCATTTCCCTCTTGCTTCTCACAATCTTTCTCCTTTTGAGGAATTTTCAGACTCTTCCTTTGTATTCCTGTCAGGTTTGAGTCCATTACACTACAAGTGAGGGTGTGTATCTATAATGCATATTCCCAAGATACTCTGCAGCAGCTTTGCTGATGCAATATTCTTGGACCTTTTCCTCTTCCATCAAATAAATAAATAAATAAATAAAAACCGCAAAAGACTGTTAAATGCTATTAGCAGATTCGTGATCTGACATAAAGCCATAAAATCAAGGGTGTTCAGAGAAAAGTTTGGCCCAAAATTTCAGTCTTGAGTTACCTCCCTCCTGTGCAGCTCTGTTGACTTCAGTGGGACTGTGCTGGGCTTATGCCAGGACATAAAGAGAGAAATTATTTTTAAAACTGTCATATTTTTCCTTGACTATTGCAGAGGTCTTAGAACTGTATTTCTGCAGTACCTACACTGAATGGCTTAAGGACAGAATTTTAGCCCTAAGTCTTTTTTTTCCCTTGTATTTGTAGGTTGACATTTCAATTACCTTTGCTTTTTAAGTTTTGGGGTTTTTTTGTGGTTGAATTATCGTAAGAGTGACCTGATGAAAACCAGTAGAATGGAACAAGGAAAAAAGTCTGGCAGGCATGGTTTATGGAAAATAAATCTGACCTCTTTACTGGGGCTGAAGTTAATGGTTATAGAGATTCTTTGTTCCTCCAACATGTTCTCTTTCTCTGAAGAAAGAGGGTAATTGTTTTGTTAAATTAAAATTTACTGTGAAATAACCAGACTTTTTAATGGAAGAGAATTCTCCTGTTGGGATTATTTCCTCCTGGTCAAGGAGAACATTCTACCATTTTATGCAGCAGCTCTGATTGTTGCTGGCATCACATCTCCCTGCCACAGCATAAAATGTGTCTGGACCAGGAGCTTCTGCTTACAAGACAGATGTTGGTGATACCTGGTTTAAAATAAAATACTTACTGGAGAAAAATTAATTCCATAGCAGCAGTATCAGTGCAGATACCACTCCCTCTTCCTGCAACACACACACATGCATGCACGTGCAGAGCCGTCTACCACATGTCCTAGATGTGATCAATGAGAACCTGTCTGGATACAAGGACTTGTCCCACAGCACTTCATCCCCTTGGCCCATCCCTATTGCTGGAAGAACATTATAAAGGACAAAAATAAGCCTAAGTGCATCTCAGCTGATAACTAAGAACTTTGCTTACTATTGAATCACCTCAGCATCTTCTAGGAGCACTTGTCTTTCAACCATGCTTGATGGGAAGGGAAGGGACTGTACTTGCAGGGAGAGGGTACCTTTATGTGAAGCATGTGCCTCACAATAGCATAGTGACTTCTGTCTTCCAGTGCTGAGAGTGGGGAGTAGCCAGAAAGAACTGGGTCTCTAAGTCTTCAGTACAGGTCTCACTCCTTGTAACCTGGATATGTTAAGCTATTGGCTGGTGTGGGTAATAAGCAATGGAACATTAACCATAGAAAGAACCTGGAATAAAGGAAGGACTTTATATTGTTTGTGTGATATTCCAGAATGGCATCTCTGACAGTGAATGGGTGCAGACCAATCGCCATTTCAAAGGCCAAAAAGGACTATTCTGTTCATTCAGTCTGTCCTGCATGACACAGGACATTGCATTTTACCCATTAATTGCCTCATTAAGCCCATAACTTCTGATAGGATTAGAGCTGTGGTTCTCAACCCAGGGTACTTGTATGGGGGGTACGCAGAGGTCTTCCAGGTAGTATGTCATCTCATCTAGATATTTGCCTAATTTTACAAAAGGCTACATAAAAAGCACTAGCAAAGTCAAAACCAAGTAAAATTTCATACAATTACTTGTTTATACTGCTCTGTATACTATACACTGCACTATAAGTAAAATATTTATATTCCAATTGATTTATTTTATAATTGTATGGTAAAAATGAGAAAATAAGCAATTTTTCAGTAATAGTACGCAGTGACACTTCTGAATTTTTGTCTGATTTTTGGAAGCAAGTAGTTTTTAAATGCAGTGAACCTTGGGGGTATGCCTGACAGACAGGACTCCTGAATGAGATACAGTAATTTGGAAAATTTGGACTGGACTAGAGTATCTGTTTGGGGGAGAGTTCTGGACTAGAGCCCTAGGACTAGATTATGTATTTTAGAGAGACCTCTAATTTTGGTCTAAAAGTCCCAGGTGATGGAGAATCTACTACATGCCTTTATAAACTGTTTCAAAGAATAATTACCCTCACTATTTAAAAAATTTGAATGTTGTTTCCAGTTTTAGTTTCAGCTTTCAGCCATTAGATCTTGTTATACCTTTGTCTGCTTTGTCTCCAGATATCTTCTCCCTATGTAGATATTTATAAATCATGATCTAGTCATTTCCGATCTTTCCTAAATAGATGAAGCTCCGTAAGTCTTTCACTGTATGGAAGGTTTTCTAGACCTCACATCATTCTTGTGGCTCTCTCTCTTTTTTTTTTTTTTTTTTAAACGCTTTCCAGTTTTTTCAACATTGTTCTTGAAATGTGGACACGAGAATTGGACATGATTCTACAAATGGGTGGCAGTTTCTAGTACTCTGAATAAGAATGAAGTGCCCCTTTGTATATCCATCCTATGCTCAGGTGCTAGAATGCTGCATTTTTATGCAAAAGTAACTACTACTATCTCATGCTTGGATGTGGCTCTTTTTAGCTCCATCCAGGGTCTGAGAGGAGTTTAAATATTTCTCTGAGACGCAGGCCAGGTCTATGCTACAAAATTATGTCGACCTAAGTTACGGTGGCATCTAGCTGCTGCTGTTATTACCTTGCCAGTACACACTTGGCTCCGTGTGACAGCAGTACGCATCCTCACCATCCTCACCTCATCACTGTACTGATGCAGAAATGCAGTGCACCATTGGTAGCATCCCACTGTGCAGCTCATCACCTTCAGCGCAGGGTTTTTTGGGAAACTCTTGCCATGCCTGCTGGGGTCGAAACAAGTCATGCAGCAATGACTGGGAGCACGGGGTCAACTTCCCATAATACATTTTTCTTCCATCCCATAACTTCATCTGCAGCTCGTAATATTTCACACCTTTTCCAAGTCCCACACACCCCTGCATCCCTCCTTGCTGTCTGCCATCTCGGGCAGAAGCACTAACCCTGCACTGCTTTACCTTACCAGGGAGCAGAACCACCAGCAGAGCCCACAAATGGCTGTGGTGGGCAACACCTCCCCAGACTTCCAGCCCCGGGACCCCGAACTGAGAGCTGCACTGACGGTTGAGAAGTGAGTGGTGATTGCGTTATGGCAGCATGCAATGCCAGACTACTACCAATCAATTGAGAATAATTTTTGAGTCAGGAATCCACCACAGGGACCAATGTGGTGCAAGTGTTCAGGGCCAGTAATTGCCCCTCATTACAGAGGACTGTAACTCTGGGCAATGTGCAGGACATGGTGGATGGTTTGGCAGCAATGGGGTTCCTGAACTCTGGTGGAGTGATAGATGGCACATGCATCCCTATTTTAGTACCAGACCTACTGTACACAGAGTATATCAACAGAAAGGGCTACTTGTCTATGGTTATACAAGCTCTGGTGGATCACCGGGGATGCTTTACCAACATCCTTATGGGCTGCTCAGGGAAGGTGCATGACACGCACCTCTTTAAGAGCACTGGACCATTCAGAAAGCTGCAAGCAGGAACTTTCTGACCAGTGGAGCACCACTGGCGTTGCTGAAGCACCAATGGTGATCCTGGGTGGCCCAACCTGCCCCTGGCTTCCATGGCTCATGGATCCATACACTGGACACCTCAACAGCACCATGGAGTGCTTCAACTGCAGGTTCAGCAGGTGAAGAATGACAGTTGAATGTGCCTTGGGCTGCTTACAAGATTGGACCTCAGCGAGAAAAATATCCCAATGGTTATAGCTGCCTGCTGTGTCCTGCATAACACCTGTGAAGCAAAGGGGGGAAAATTTCCACTGGAAATTTGAACAGCCAGCTACACGGGCTATACGAGCTCAACATGGAGCTATACAGCTCAGGAAGGCTTTGAGAGACCATTTTAATAGTGAGCCAGAGTTGTGTGTCGCTGTAGCGTGCTTTACCTGGCCTTGCTCTTTTGTGGCCGGGAATGAATAGTGATGAAGTGTATATAGAAATGTAACATTGTCCATGCCACTGTTGATACTGTTATGGAGGCTGGAACACAGGGCAGGAACAAGCAATTGATCGCTGTCAGACCTGCTCATCACCAGGCAGCACATGTTGTGACCTAATAAGGACGAATTATGTTCCAGACAATAGAACTTCATTCTGTAGCATGAACCAGGCACATAAAAAATATTTATAACTTGGTAAACTAAGGAATCAGAACTGAGGATGGGGAAAGAAGAGTCATGTCCACTTCAGGTACACACACCCCAACCCTTACTTTCACAGCTCAGTGTATGTGAAGCTGTGATTCTTTCATGTCCCCCTAGGTGGGGGGTAAGGGTACTGCCCCGACCCTTGCTGGCATGTGGTATGTTGAGGAGGGGTGTTGGGCGCTCCAGGTACAGAGTTCTCTATGAGCTGGAGTGAGAGGCAAGCATGGGATTGTTGAACCTGCAGGTCCACCAGAGTCTGCAGCAACTCTGTTTGCTGCCTGAGAAGCAAAAGAATCGCCTGCTGCACATTCCTCCCCTTCTTCTGCGCCTTTCTCCTCTCCACTCTATCCTTGTCCATGTCGTCTGTAAGGGGGAGTCCTCCGGGCCCTGTGCTCATTCTTTGATGCAGCACTGGCTTTCAGGATCCTGCGTTGTCGTCTTTCTCCTCCTTATCTGGCTCAGGCGTTCCACTGGCTTGAGGCGTCCCACTCAAGACCACAATGGCAGCAGCTGCCGATACAAGACACAGAGATACCATTGTCAATGTGTTCATGACAGAAATTGAAACTGAAGATGCTGAACTCACTCTCCGTGCTCCCCGAAAGTTGTAAGCACTACATTCTCATTTCTCCCTGGGACTGACACAGCCAGGTGCCAATTACAGTGCTAGCCATGGTGAGTACGGCCTTCTGGGGGTTTGGGACAGAGAGGGAATAGCTCGCTTGCCTTCTTCTCGTTATATAAGGTAATAGATGGAATAGAAGTGGTGGTGATTTTAACTGATATCTTACCCCTGATGGTAACAAAGACAGAAAAAGCACAGCTGCTGCTGACTTCCTGATGCTGCCCTGTCCCATATGCTGCTAGCCTGTGCACTGCAGTGGTGCCTGTTGAAGTAATCATAGAAGATTAGGGTTGGAATAGACCACAGGAGGTCATCTAGTCCAACCCCCTGCTCAAAGCAGGACCAACCCCAACTAAATCATCCCAGCTTGGGCTTTATCAAGACAGGCCTTAAAAACCTCTAAAGATGGAGATTCCACAACCTCCCTCCATAACCCAGTCCAGTGCTTCACCACCCTCCTAGTGAAAACGTTTTTCCTAATATCCAACCTCAACCTAACCCACTGCAACTTGAGAGCATTGCTCCTTTTTCTGTCATCTGCCACCATGGAGAACAGCCTAACTCCATCCTCTTTGGAACTTCCCTTTAGACAGTTGACGGCTACTATCCAATCCCCTCTCGCTCTTCTCTTCTGCAGACTAAATCAGCCCAGTTGCCTCAGCATCTCCTCATAAATCATGTATTTCAGCCCCCTAATAATGTTCATTGCCCTCTGCTGTACTCTCTCCAATTTGTTCATATCCTTCCTGTAGTGGGGGCCCCAAAATTGGACGCAATACTCCACATATGGCTTCACTAGTGTTGAATAGAGGGGAATAATCACTTCCTTTGATCTGCTGGAAATACGCTTATTAATGCAGCCCAATATGCCATTAGCCTTTTTGGCAATAAGGGCACACAGTTGATTCATATCCAGTAACTGTAACCCCCAGGTTATTTTCTTCAGAACTGCTGCTTAGCTAGTAGGTCCCCAGTCTGTAGCAGTGCATGGGATTTTTCCACCTTAAGTGCAGGACTCTGCACTTCTCCTTGTTGAACCTCATCAGATTTTTCTTTTGGCCTAATCCTCCAATTCGTCTAGGTCATTCTGCATCTTATCACTGCCCTCCCGTGTATGTATCACTCCCCACAGCTTAGTGTCATCTGCAAGGTTGCTGAGGGTGCAATCGACCCCATCCTCTAGATTATTAATGAAGATGTTGAACAAAACCAGCACCAGGACACTCCGCTTGGTACTGGCAGCCAACTAAGCATCGAGCTGTTGATCACTACCCATTGAGCCTGATGATCTAGCCAGATTTCTATCCAATTTATAGTCCATTCATCCAACCCATACTTCTTTAACTTGCAAGGAAGAATACTGTGAGAGACCATAGAAAAAGCTTTGCTAACGTCAAGGTCCACCGTTTTCCCCATATCGATAGAGCCAGTCATCTCATCATAGAAGGCAATAAAGTTGGTCAAGCATGACTTGCCCTTGGTGAATCCATGTTGACTATTTTTGATCACCTTCCTCTCCTCCAAGTGCTTCAAAATGGATTCCTTGCGGACCTGCTCCATGATTTTTCCAGGAACGGAGGTGAGGCTGACTGGTCTGTAGTTCCCCAGATCCTCCTCCTTCCTTTAAAAGATGGGCACCATATTTGTCTTTTTCTAATCATTTGGACCTCCCCATATTGAGTTTTCAAAGATAATGGCCAATAACTCTGCAATCACACCAGCCAACTCCCTCAGCACCCTTGGCTGCATTGCATCTGGCCCCAGCGACTTGTGCATGTCCAGCTTTTCTAAATAGGCCTGAACCTCTTCTTTCACCACTGAGGGCTGCTCACCTCCTCCCCTTCTGTGCTGCCCAGTGCAGCAGTCTGGGAGCTGACCTTGTCTGTGAAAACAGAGGCAAAAAAAGCATCAAGTACTTCAGCTTTTTTCACATCTATAAGTAGGTTGCCTCCTCTATTCAGTAAGGGGGGCACGCTTTCCTTGACCACCTTCTAGTTGCTAACATACCTGTAGAAACCCTTCTTGTTACCCTTCATGTCCCTTGCCAGCTGCATCTCCAATTGTGATTTGGCCTTCTTGATTTCACTCTTCATGCGCAAGCAATATTTTTATACTCTTCCCTAGTCCTCCGTCCAAGTTTCCATTTCATGTAATCTTTCTTTTTGTGTTTTGTCTCACTGGAGATTTCTCTGTTAAGCCATGCTCATGGCCTGCCATATTTGCTATTCTTTCTGCACATTAGAATGGTTTGTTCCTGCACCCTCAATAAGGTTTCTTTAAAATACAGCCAGCTATCCCGGCCTCCTTTCCCCCTCATATTAGCCTCCCAGGGGATCCTGCCCATCAGCTCCCTGAGGGAGCCAAAGTCTGCCTTTCTGAAGTTCCAGGGTTCATATCCTGCTATTCTCCTTTCTTCCTTTTGTCAGGATCCTAAACTCAACCATCTCATGGTCACTGCTTCCCAGGTATCTGTCCACTTCTACTTCCCCTACCAAATCTTCCCTGTTTGTGAGCAGCAGGTCAAGAGGCGCTCTGCCCTTAATTGGTTCCTGTAGCACTTGCACCGGGAAGTTGTCCCCAACACTCTCCCTGGGTTGTCTGTGCACTGCTGTATTACTCTCCCAGCAGATGTCAGGGTGATTGAAGTCCCATGAGAACCGGGGCCTGTGATCTGGAAACTTCCACTAGTTGTCTTAAGAAAGCCTCGTCTACCTCATCCTCTTGGTCTGGTGGTCTATTATAGATTCCCACCATGACATCACCCTCGTTGCTCTCACCTCTGAACTTAACTCAGAGCCTCCCTCCCTGAGTGGTGAGGGAAAGTGTTCTATCAAGGAGGAAGAAATAAGGCAACTCTCTTCAGAAACCTTCAGCAGAGGATTGCAGAATACTTCCATAAAAGGATTCATAGGACATCCCAGTACACATGAACAGTTCTGCACGCCCTCCTGCCTAATTCTAGAGGGGAATTAGAAGCAGACAGTAACTCTACCTTTTTTGGTTGCTCCAGAACCTCTTCTAGCACAATTGAAAAATGAACAAATCAAAAGATGTGTCCTGCTACTTTGGGGGTGCCATCCCTGTAATTTCAAAGTAAACAGCATATTTACCAGAGGTTCTTTCCCCTGCATCAGGCTCACCTGTGTGTGACTCTTGGGATAGGCTGGACTGCAATGGGGTCAAAAATCGGTCCTGGTTTGCTGCACAGTTGGATCTCCCAGTCGCTTCTCCCCCATACTTCTCCTCTTCCCCCTCACCTCACTCTCCTCCTCACTGTTCACAACCAAGGCCTGTGACTCAAGCTCCTCACCCGTATCCATGGTGCCATTGGGGTTGGTGATAGGGTTTCCACTGAGGATGGCATGCAGATCTTTGTAAAATCAGCAGGTCTGGGGGCTCCACTCCAGATCAATCTGTTGCATTTCTGGTATGCATTTCATGCAGCTCTTTGGCTTTCATGAAGCACTGCTGCTGGCCCTTGTTTATAGCCCTTCTCCTGCGTCCCTGAGAAATCTGCTTGTAGATGTCCACATATTTACAGCTGGGTTGGAGCACTGCCTGCGCAGCTTCTCCTGCAGGCACAGAACAACACCACATCCTGTGTACTGTAGGCGGGCGGGCATCTACAGCTTGTAGCCAGCATGATCAGCTGGACGGTTGCACCAAATAATGGAGTGCGGCTAGGCATGCTCACCAAGCCAGGCAACCAGGAAACGGAATTTAAAAAGTTCATGGGATTTTAAAGGGGAGGGGAAGCTTCTTGTCTACTTGACCCCTGGACAGTGGAGGCCAGTAACAGTCGATACAAGCAATGCAGCGTCTACACTGCTAATGCTTTGACTTAATGACATCGATCCGGACTCTACCTTGCTTGGGGATGTGGTGCTAGTACGTCAGTGTAGTGGCGCACTTCCATTGGCGGGAGCCAAAGAGAAGACACTTTCACAGATAAGTCAACTACACCGCCTTGCGTCAACCTAACCATGTAGTATAGACCAGCCTCCAGTGAACTAGAGACTGGGAAAGACAGAGCAGCTCCTGCAGGAAAACCCTAGCCAAGTCTGGGGAGAAAGCTCTGCCTGAGGCTTGTTTTATTACTGTTGCTTGAGTTACAAATGAAAGCATGGCC
Organism: Mesoclemmys tuberculata; assembly: GCA_007922155.1. Lineage (NCBI taxonomy): Eukaryota > Metazoa > Chordata > Testudines > Chelidae > Mesoclemmys > Mesoclemmys tuberculata. The sequence continues at coordinate 30,615,955 of ML675629.1, read as the reverse complement.
CTGCAAGAAAGCAAGTTTGAACTACATGCAGTGTGTGAATGCTCCCTTTGGAACCTGCTTGCACACAATCTCAGATCTCAGCCTCTTCAGTCACGTCTAGGGGTGAGTTTGATGAAGCAATCACAATGGTAAATCAAAGAAAAACTCCAACAGATAAAGAAATGCTGGTGACTAAATTACAGTCTTTATAAACAAAAGCACTATTTGGGGATAAATATAGGTTGCACTTAAAGGGAAAGCCAAATGAGATCCCTGGAGTTGTCACATTGGGTTATTTAAATAACATGTAATGAGCACTCATAGCAAAAGTGGAAGAACTAAAGGGCAAATATTGTTTATAAAAATAAGATGGATTTATAAATGCCTGGCAATGTCAACCTCACATTGAGGGCACACTGGCTTCCTATTGTCATTCTGATATAAGGAATAGCCATTTGTGAATGTTGGGGTACAATGAGCAATAATACTGCTGATATTATGGAGCAGGATTTCACTGCATAAATATAGACAGATGGCCATAAGCCAAAGGAACAGGATTAGAAAAGCACATGTATTCTCTTAATATAGAATGACTAAAAACCCCTCATGTCTCTCAGTTTATCAATACAACCCTTCAAGACGCCAGCAGTTTAGAATCTGAACTGCTTTCTTTGGAAGAAGCACATGCAGAAAAAGGCACATGATGCTATACCAAGTGCAAAACCTTTAGTTCTGTTTCAAAGTACAAACCAGCAAAGGTAAGTGACCCTTCTGAAGGAAAACTAATACAGTATGAAAGAGCCATAAGAATGGGGAGTGTTTAATTTCCCAGGGCCTTGATGAGTGAATTTTCCACTCATCACACTGTAGGTCAGGAACTCATGTCCATTCCAAAGTTAACACTATTGTTTTCTGATCTTTGAGTCCTAACACCTGTCAGTCCCACATTCCCAGAGAACGGGATAATATTTACAGAGTGATCCTGCACTGAAAAAAATCCATCCTCTTGAGCTCCCCACACAATAATTTAAATGTAGCTAAAAGTTAGATGGGAAATATTATAAAGCAGAATTTTATCTGCCCCATCTTGTTCTGTTACACTGGCATACATCTGAAATAATGCCACTGAAATCAGGGTTGTTGCTCTAGATTTACATAGGTGCAACTGAGAAGAAAAGTTTAAAAAATGCATCTCTCAAATCAAATTTCCATGACATTTTGTTTCCTCTCAGAATTCTGTGTGTCTGTATAGTAAAAGGATAAAACAGGAGCTGTTTAAGCACAAGGAAATGGCCCAGATCACTCCCTTGCACAGGAAAATCCACCAGAGGAAAATTCCAAATTCAGTTGTTCCTTGAAGTTTGCCCAACCTCCACCCCCACTGAAGACATAGAGGATTTAGCTCCCAAATCCCCCAGATCTGCACATATGGTGGGAGATCCACAGGAGACTGTGGAAGCTCTGAGCTGCTTCACTGTTTCTAAGGGCCTTGCTGTTTTCCCCTGCATTCTTCTCAGATTCAGCACAGCTCCACTGGAGCCTCTGATTGCCCATGGTGTCCTCCTTTTAATAATTTCCACAGCACTCATTGGGCTTCTCTCAGGAGTGACCTCCGTAGTGCCTGGGAAGGATGGCACAGCAGACACCCCCGTCAATGCAGGAGGAGGGAAACCATTGAGCAGAACTTCTCCTCTGTACTCAGATCTAGGGAGCACAATATAACCCATGTTTTGCCCCTTTACATGGAATATATTCTCCCACTGATGTTCAATGAACTTTTGCCATCAAGTGACTCTCAATAATTTGGAGACGTATGTTGATGGACAGATAGGGCCCTACAGCAACTGTATGGTTATTTCCCCAATCAGCCCCCCTGTAGGTGTCGCTACTTTAACGAGTGCCATTTTAGTCACTGAGGGACAGAGCAAGGACAGATCTCTAAATAGTTAAATTGTTCTTTGATAATATTTTGGTTCCAGTAAAAGTAACCTCTGCCTCATTTGTTTTGATTTTTGAGGGTGGGGGGCTTGAGAGTCAGATTGTCTGTCTGTCTGTCTGTCTGTCTAGACACCACAGTGTAAGACACTCCCATTTATTTCTTTACTTTTAATAAAATAACCCACTCCTAAAAAGAGAGCATGAGTCTGAGTGAATAACTTGTCTAGGAGTCTGTGCAAGAGAGCTTCATGCTGAATTTTGAATGGCTGATGAAACACTATTTCAGCTAAATTAACCTGTAATGTTTTCTCATGTGCAACTGAAAAAGAACAATAAACCATAAGTAGCTTAATATGTATTAATGAAGAATTACTAAACCTGGTTTACCATGAGAATAAGAGCTAAAATTGTTAGTTTAGTAACAGCCACTTGTTTCTTTTATAGGTGACACTCCCCCTTGTGTGCTTATGTAAACTTTTGCATAACTGTTGCAATTAGTTTGTATACTTCAAGGCCAGATTGCATTTATAGGGAAACTAATCTAGAGGGAATAAGGGTTCCATAACAGAGATGATAGCTGGGCAAATAATAGGTAACAAATGATTTATTTTGTGAATTTCAGCTGTTTTACTGTTTCTAAGTTGTCTATAAATAATTTTCACAACCTCATTCAAATCACTGACTGAATTCTTTTTAAAAATAAATGTTAGTTTATAGCTATTTTTTGTGACCAGTTTTTTGGGAGCATCTAATATTAAAAATCCAAGTTGTTTTGATAGGATACCCAGGTCACACGGCCTTTTTTATGTTCCCTGATTGCATACACACACATCTAAGTATCAGGTTTCCATAACCAATACTAGTGATTTATAAATCTGAAATTTTTATTTTTTGCAAATCATTTGCAATGTTCTCTTAAAATTTGTTCTTTAGATGACAGCTCATTCACTAGACTATTTGCAACAGGCGAATATAAAAGTGGCAAGAACACTGTGGAAGGGAATTTGTGTAAAAATATTAATATATCTGCATGGGGAATTGTTATACAGCATTAGCCCAGCTCTAGTGGAGACAGATAGGACATCTTCCATATATGTACAAAAAGGATTCAGCACAAAGGGGAGATATCCAAGCTTCTCCAAACAGCCCCCACAATGCACCTCAACTCTGCCTGTCTTCCAGAGGCCATCTCTTGTAGCAAGAGAGTTCACTTTCCATGTCTGTTCATTGTAAATGACGATAGTAGAGAATCAAGCCCTATCTATTTTCAAGAGCCTTAGCAGTCTGTCTGATCTGGGGTCCCAATTCAGCCAGTACTTAAGCATGAGTCTAAATCCTGGTGGCTTCAGTGGGATTTCAGTGGGATTTAAGCAGGTGATTAAAGTTACACACATATGGAAGTGCTCTGCTGAATCCTGGCTTGAGTGCTTCTGCAGCGAATAAGTGTGGTGCTCCTTCTACAGCCACCTGCCATCTGCATGCTCATTAAACATTACATAGAGGCAGAAGTTATATTGAACCAATTATTTTCTCCAGGTCCACTGGATTTGCAAGAAGACCTTGCAGAGAACTTGTATCAGTTTAAGCAACAACTTGAAATTTTCCTCTTTGTTGTGGGAGCTACAGAAGGTACTTGCAGTGCAGTTAATGTTTCCCTGTGGCAGGCCCCTCAGTGTTGAAGGTATATGATGCTTTGGCAAGGGAGTCAGTAGAAGATCTCATCCAAATGATGGACAAATTTGATAAGTATTGTAACTTTTTCTCAGAAGAATTCTCTTTCTGGGAAAGGCTTATTGGTTTTGTTGTTGTTGTTTCTTCTGTGCATTCAAGGAAGCTAATCGATGCATATGTGGATGATTTAATGCTTAAAACTCAGTCAGGTGAATCTGGAGACCTAAATGACTCCTTATTACAAAAAAAGATAGGTTTAAATGTGGAATACAGAACGACATAGTGAAGCACAGACTGCTGCAGGAAGCTGATTTTCAGCTTTTGTAGATCCAGAGAAATTAAGAAAATGAAGATTAAGGTTCTAAGTGGCCCAGTGCAGAATAAATAGCTACTGTGGCCCTATGTGGCATGATTTCAAAAAGAGAAAAACAGAAATGAAGGAAACCAAAATAATAAAATAGGAGCAAGACTGTTTTGTTCTAGCAGTGATGAAAAAATAATTGCTCCTAATACATAGGAGTCCTCTAGGTAGTCAAAAATGAAAGAAAAGAGTAAGACATTTTGTTCTGACCTGGGATGAGTTCTCATATGCCAGACTTATTAACTTTCTACCTCCATGTATTTGCTTCCAAAAAAAGAAATTGACCCAGGACTGTAAAATCCCCCAAAAGACAGAAGTATAAATTTCACAAAGAAATGTATGTGCTGTTAATTGATCACTACTCTGCATTAAAGGAGATTAACTTCAAGACTACAAAACATAAGCAACAAAGTCAGGATTACATGTATTAAATCAGAATTTTCAAGACATGGATTACCAAGGTCTAGTTTTCCAAAGATTAGAACCTAACGTCAGGCTCTTAAAACCAAAATTGGGCACCTGTCAGGCTTCCAAAAGTGCTGAGCATATGACAGCTCCCATTCAATCAGTGGGACCTGTTGGGTGCTTAGCACTTTTGATAATTAAGCAAGTACCTTAACATGATTTTCAGCCCAAAGGCTCAATTACCAAAACAGATCCCTGAAGTTGTGACGTGCACAATTATTACAAACACTGTCTCTAAAGTTGCTGTGTCTACACGCATAGCCGAACCCCCCAACCTCGAGTGAGTTGCGTTATTGGCCATAGTGTGAGAGTATCAAACAACATATGCATGATGGAATACATTATATTTGGCTAATTAAGTATTCCAGAAACTAGCTATATTTAAATGTTATTTCTAAATTAAATGTGTTGCCTCAGGCCCTAGCTACACTATAGGTATGACTGTTTTTATAATTAGGTCTGACATGCTCATTTGACCCAGTTATTATAAACATGGCTGAGTTGTGCTCACACAGAAGCCTTTTCCACAACACAACCATATGTCAATTGTTTGTACATCTACCACACTGCCTATACACGTTTGCATCAGTGCATTGTGGTTTGCAGTTCCATACTGCCTTCCCAAGGGGGTAGCATCCAGTCTATATGCTCATTGGGAAAGCACAGCTATTGTGTGGGGTGACGTTCCTTGCATCTTGAAATGCCCTACATCATAGGGAACTGGAAGGAAGGAAGATTGGTCAGGACAGGCACAGTTAGGGGATTCTGTCTACACAGGAAAATAACGGTCATTACTTTGTTATAGGAAGACAGCAATATGGCAGCCAATCATGCTGGTGAGGTCTACACAGGATTTGCTGTCATAGTTACTAATAGAGAAGTGGCCAGGTTCTGTATGGACACAACTCATGTTATTACTTCAGTTAAATTATAGTGTAACGAGGCAACTGATATGTCTAGAAGGTAGAGATGTAAAGATAAGTTCCCTCTTACAAGATTGGAAGATATTGCAATGTTAGTTTAGCAATAGCTATGCAAATTCCTGTGTTTAGCTTCTGAGCATGTGCAGTACGTGAATCTACAGACAGTGAAAATATTCACTATAATTCAGCGAATGTCTTGAAAAATATAGATGTCAAGTAGTTATGAGACATCTTGATGGTGTGTCATAGCCACTACCAAATCTAACGATTAGACGTTCAGCATTCAAAAGCAGCCAGTAAGGCAGGGTTCTGGTGGAAGGACCTCTTTTCTTCTTCACTGGGCACAGAATAAACATATGTGATTTTTTTTCTTGTGTGTAACACTGATCCATGAAAGCTGTCCTCAAACTGTACACAGCCTCTTGACAATATCAGATTAGCCCATGTCTGCAAGGAAAAAGCAGGTAGATATCACAGAACATGAAGCTTCCCAAAATACTCTGCAAAGGATGTATTTAGAATTGTATTCCAACCCCAGAAACATATATCAGCCAATCATGACTGAGTGCACAATCCAGTGGAGGCCAGGAAAGCCTGGTTATCCAGAGGTAAAGACAACTCATGACATCCTGCTGTTGAAAACCAGCTGTTGAGGATTTGTGTTTGGTTGGATGATAAAACCAATATAATGATGATCTAAATGATAAGCCAGGATGATCTAAGTGGTCAGAGAAAGGCATGCTCTCTGGCTTTTTTCACTATTTAATGCACCTGGTTTGAGTTAGGATGGGTGGTGGATTTGGATTTGGAGTCAAGACTCTTCTGTTCCATTCCCAGTTCTGCCACTGATGCACTGCATGATCTGAGCAGCTCAATTAAAACTTAGTTTCCTGATCTGTAAAATTGGTATAATAATACACCCTCTCTCCCGCCGGGAACATTGTAAGATTTAACTAAAGTTTCTGAAATGCTTTGGAGAAGGTCGCTGGATGAAAGGCACACACACAAACTATTATTAGTACTACTAAATGGAAAGCATAGAAATGAACTGCAGTCATTTTAAGGATTAGAAGCTTTCCTCAAACTATTTTGATGTATATAGTTAATAGTTAGTTTGCCCTTCCATCAAAACAATATAACGTCAGAGGGATGGCATTTTTTAGCTGTTGTAGACTAGCCAAGGTCACATTCCATTGCAAACTGATTGTCTTCCATGCATTCCATTCCTTGGGATAGATAAATAATGAGTTAATGTTTACAGGCAATACTGTCAACCGAAAATGCCGTAAAAAAATCTCATTTTAGTATTGATTTCACTGTATTTTATGCCCTGTGAACAGTCAGGGAAAGAACAGGTAAATGTCAATTAGACTTTCATTTAGAGAACTATCAAGCAGGATTAGTAATATGGTTACTTTAATATAATTAGTGTTTGCTTTTAAAGCAAGTATGATTTTCTTCTTATGGAAACTCTGCCAATGTAGCATTGTTTCACATTAAGAAAGTGACAGGACATTGTAGCAAATGGAGCCACACATCCCTATTATGTCCTCTGAGGCTATGTCTACACTGACGGCGGCAAATTTGCCACCATCAGATCAGTTTTTCCAGTTTGATTGAGTGCCAGTGAAGACCCGCTCAAACGATCCGGAAGTCGATCTAATAAAACCATCTTCAAAAAAAGTGTTGCTCTGCGTCGATGGGTACGCATTTCCCATCAGCACAGTGTAGTGGAGATGGCATGCAAAACGGACATTATGAAGTCAACGGGAGTTACACAAACTACTCTGTGCAGCTTGCATAACTCCCATTGACTGCCACTGAATTTGCCAGTCAGTGTAGACCAGGCCTAAGTACTGTGGTACATCAAAGGAAACATCAGTTAACTTGGTCAATCACAGTCTTGTGTTCTCCCATAAGGGATTAGTCACTTATTTTTATGTTTAAATATATATATATATTTAGATTAGCAATAAAGCTCCTTTTCCCTCAGGAAAATATATTACTTTTCAAGTTGCTCAGAATGTGACTCTGGCCTTGCAATTATCAGGAAGCAAATGTTCAGGAGTGTATTAATAATACAAGTCTTAACTGTTACTGCTGGCATGTGCAGGGTAGTTAACCTTTCCATGGCATCACTCCAGGAGGAAATATTTTTCAGCCACTGTTCCATTCTCTGAGAATGTATCAAGTTCAGCAAGGCAAGCGTTGAATAATTTATTCATGTACTGTACTCTAGGGCTGAATTATAGGTATATTTGTGCAACAGGTAAAAATTTTATGGCACACCTCTTTCCCCATATGCCCCAAGGCTAAAGATGGAAAGAAAAGGTCAACAATATATTTTTAAAATCTCTAAATCCTGGCCCTTAAAGGCACCCATATAATACAAGCTGGAGCATGGAACCCTATAATAAAATTCACTAATCTTAACATTCTTCTCTTGATTTTTCTTTACTTTCTCTTCCTTTTTCCTTTTACCACTTTATTTTAGTTTTATTTTAGTCCATCTTGTCTCCTCCTCCTTGTTGTTGTTCTCTTCACATTTACATCTTTACCTCTTCCACTTTCTCTTCTCAGCTATATATATCTGTCTCCAGCTCTCCTAACACTTCATTTCCCCCATCATCTGTTTTCTTCTATTTCTTTTTCTTCTTCCTTCCCTTGGTCACACCAGCTCACGTCTTCTCTGTCCACCTGCATTCACCCAGTTCCATTTGCAATTTCTGCAAGCATCTGGTGCAGTGCACTCTGGAATGCAACATATCCAATATGTTAGGTTGCATGAGACTTCAGAATGAAGCATGCTACCGAGGGGGTTGTTTTGGTAGTATTTTTTTTGTTTTTGTGTCTCTCACTGACAGGAAGTAGGAGGAAAGGCTATGACAGATACATAGGCAGTAGTGGTAGTCACTTAAGCAGTGGAAGAGACAAAGAAAATGACTGGATGTGGAAGCTGCAGGATGTACATGGTCCTGGAAGGGTACCTCAAAAGAACTTCGTTTGCATGAAGTGCCGTCTCATATTGCTGATGGAAGAGAATATTTGAGGGTTGGAGATGCAAGTGAAAACTCTGGTTGAGTTTAAAAGTGGGTTCGAGCAGATGATGGAGCAAAGGAATGAGAAGGCTGAAGGGAAAAACTCAGACCTGTAGATGGAAGCAGGACCAACAAACTCTGAGGGGAAACTGCTGGGTGAGGAAAGTGGCCAGTGGAAGCATGTGACTGGGAGAACCTGGCAGAAGGAAAGACGGATTAGTGAAGGAGAAATAGAGCTCAGAAACAGGTTTGTGGAGTTGGAAAATGAAGGAGGGGCACAGCAGGTGGTTACTGAAGGTGGGAGGGCAAGGAGGAAGAGAAGAGCAGCTAGTCTTATACAAAGAGTGGATGGGCCAATGGAGATACCACCAAAAAAAGATTCCCAGAGGATATATGAATGGTTGCAGAGGATTGCAAAGGAGAATAGTAGACAAGATGACTTGCAGCCAGAAAGAACAGCCAGAGAATCACACTGTTACCAGAAAAAGGCTGGTCTACGTGACTGGAGACTCCCAGCTGAGAAGAACAGACAGGCCTGTAACCAGAGCTGATCCAGGGAACAGAAGGGTGTGCTGTCTGCCGGGTGTTAAAATACAGGATGTGAACCTGAGGCTGAAGAGGATCCTAACGGGAGTGGGAAAGAATCCCGATTGTCCTTCATGTGGGTACAAATTATATCGCTAGATTCTCACTGGAACGTATCAAAGGAGATTATGCCAGCCTGAGGAAGACTCTTAAGGAAATCGAGGCTCAGGTGATCTTCAGTGGGATTCTGCCTGTTCCTAGAGGAGGATAACAAAGGCGTGACAAGATTCTGATGATCAACAGATAGCTCAGGCAGTGGTGTTATAAGGAGGGCTTTGGGATGTATGGTCACTGGGAGGCATTCATGGACAGAGGACTGTTCTCTTGGGATGGACTTCACCTGAGTAGGGAGGGAAATGCACTTCTTGGATGGAGGCTGGCAGAATTGATTAAGAGAGCTTTAAACTAAGTATTTGGGGGAGATGGTTGGGAGATGCCCAAGTAATCTCCATGCCTGATTTTAGCATTGAAAGGGAAGAAAATAAAGTAAGAAAGGACAGAGCAGGGGGGAGCAGAATGGACATTAAGAGGAAGGGTGGTGTAGATACCAGCCTAATAGGTGATATTAGCAATAGAATGACTGTGCCAAATCAGGTAAGGAATGTGAGTGAAGCCAAATAGCAAAAATTAAGATGTTTGCATACCAATATGAGGAGTCTGGGTAACAAAATGGAGGAACTAGAGCTACTGGTAGAGGAAGTGAAACCAGATATTATAGGGATAACAGAAACATGGTAGAATAGTAGTCACGACTGGTATACCAGTATTGAAGGGTATGTGCTGTTTGGGAAAGACAGATATAAAGGCAAAGGTAGTGGAGCAGCACTGTATATCAATGAGGAGGTAGACTGTAAAGAAATTAGAAGTGATGGAATTGATAAGGCAGAGTCTGTCTGGGTAAAAATCACCCTGGGGAAGAAAACTACTAGAGTTTGCAGTGGGATAATGCTTGGGATGTGCTACAGACCACCAGGATCTGATTTGGACATGGATAGAGACCTCTTTAAGGTTTTTAATGAAGTAAATACTACTAGGAACTGTGTGATTATGGAAGACTTTAACTTCCCAGATGTAGACTAGAGGACAAGTGCTAATAGTAATAAAAGGGCCCAGATTTTCCTGGATGTGATAGCTGAAGGATTCCTTCACCAAATAGTTAATGAACCAACAAGAGGGAATGCCATTTTAGATTTGCTATCGGTGAGTAATGAGGACCTCATAGAAGAACTGGTTGTAGGGGACAAGCTTGGTTCAAGCGACCATGAGCTAATTCAGTTCAAACTAAATGGAAGGATAAATAAAAATAGATCTGTGACTAGGGTTTTTATTTCAAAAGGGCTAACTTTAAAAAATTAAGGGAGTTAGTTGGGGAAGGGACTGGACTGAAGAACTCATGGATCTAAAGATGGAAGAGGATTGGAATTACTTCAAGTCAAAGTTGCAAGAACTAACTGAAGCCTGCACCCAAGGAAGGGGAAAAAATTCATAGTCAAGAGTTGTAGAACAAGCTGGATGAGTAAGAATCTCAGACAGATGATTAAGAGAAAGCAGAAAGCCTACAAGGAGTGGAAGATGGGAGGGATCAAGCATGGAAAGCTACCTCTTGGAGGTCAAAAAATGTAGATATAAAGTGAGAAAGACCAAAAGCCAAGTAGAGTTGGACCTTCCAAAGGGAATTATAGTATACTATAGTATACTATAGTAAAAGGTTCTATAGCCACATAAATAGGAAGAAAACAAAGAAAGAAGAAATGGGATCACTATGCACTGAAGATGGAGGAGAGGTTAAGGATAATGTAGGCATGGCCAAATATCTAAACAAATACTTTGTCTCCATTTTTAATGAGGATAATGATGAGCTTGGGGAAGTGGTAGCTTGCCTAATGGGAATAAGGATATGGAGGTAGAAATTACTACATCCAAGGTAGAAAGAGAAGGAGAAAGTAGTTAAGGACATCGAGGTTAATGATAATTGGGATAAAATACAACATGGCTTTAGAAAAGGTACTCGTAGATCGTGCCAGACCAACCTGATCTCCTTTTTTGAGAAGATAACAGTTTTTTAGACAAAGGGAATGCTGTGGATCTAATTTACCTAGATTTCAGTAAGGCATTTGATACAGTTCCACATAGGGAATTATTAGTTAAATTGGAAAAGATGGGGATTAATATGAAAACTGAAAGGTGGATAAGGAACTGGTTAAAGGGGAGACTACAGTGAGTCATACTGAAAGGTGAACTGTCAGGCTGGACAGAGGTTACTAGTGGAGTTCCTCAGGGATCGGTCTTGGGACCAATCTTATTTAACCTTTTTATTACTGGCACAAAAAGTAGGAATGTGCTAATAAAGTCTGTGGATGGCACAAAGTTGGGAAGTATTGCCAATACAGAGAAGGACTGGGATATAGGAAGATCTGAATGACGTTGTAAACTGGAGTAATAGAAATAGGATGAAATTTAATAGTGGAAAGTGCAAGGCCATGTATTTAGGGACTAATAAAAATAATTTCTGCTATAAGCTGGGGACACATTAGTTGGAAGTGACGGAGGAAGAGAAGGACCTGGGCATACTGATTGATCATAGGTTGACTATGAGTCACCAATGTGATGTGGCTGTGAAAAAAAGTAATGTGGTCCTAGGATGCATCAGACGAGGTATTTCTAGTAGTGATAGGGAGGTGTTAGTACCGTTATACAAGGTGCTGGTGAGACCTCATCTGGAATACTGTGTGCAGTTCTGGTCCCCCATATTTAAGAAAGACGAATTCAAACTGGAACAGGTGCAGAGAAGGGCTATTAGGATGATCCGCGGAATGGAAAACCTGCCTTATGAGAGGAGACTCAAAGAGCTTGGCTTGTTTAGCCTAACCAAAAGAATGTTGAGAGGAGATATGATTGCTCGCTATAAATATTTCAGAGGGATAAATACTGGGGAGGTAGAGGAATTATTTAAGTTCAGCACCAATGTGGACACAAGAACAAATGGATATAAACTGGCCATCAGGAAGTTTAGACTTGAAATTAGATGCATCAGTCGAGTGAAGTTCTGGAATAGCCTTCCAAAGGGAGCAGTGGGGGCAAACACCTAGCTAGCTTCAAAACTGAGCTTGATAAATTTATGGAGCGGATGGTATGATGGGACAGCCTAGTTTGGCAATTGATTGATTTTTGACAACTGGTGATAGATATGCCAATGGCCTGTGATGGGATGTTTGATGGGGTGGGTTCTGAGGTATTACAGATAATTCTTTCTTGGGTGTCTGGCTGGTGAGTCTTGCAGACATGCTCAGTCAGGGTTTAATTGATCGCCATATTTGGGGTCAGGAAGGAATCTTCCCCTAGGGCAGATTGGCAAAGGGTTTTTTTCGCCTTCCTCTATGGCATGGAGCATGGCTCATTTGCTGGTGGAATCTCTGTACCTTCAAGTCTTTAAACTATGAGTTGAGGACTTTAATAACTCAGGCATAGGATAGAGGTTTATTACAGGAGTGAGTGGGTGAGGTTCTGTGGCCTGCATTGTGCAAGAGGTCAAACTAGTTGATCATATTGGTCCCTTCTGACCTTAGAGTCTATGAGTCTCTGAGAAAGTGCCAGAGGCCTCCTGAAGAGCTGGCGTACCAGCATGTTGCTGGGAGAAGGATTTCATGTCACCTTCTGGCATGTGGACCTAGGAATCTACCTTATTAACATACAATTAATCTTTTGCCATGTCATCATGGTGGTGGAGACATTGTATAAAAAACAGTATCGTACCCCCTGCTTTCCATTTCAGACCGGTTCGGTCATGGGAGGAAGAATGTGTTAATTATGGCACTAATCCTATGATTTATTTAGATGAAAACAACTTTGAGGTTTAAGGCAAAGGATGAGCGCTCTTTCAAATGAAATGATTAGGAAAGCGATTTTGAAGCCAAGACTGCCTAATAGCATAGAGCAAGTCAGTTGAGACAGGGCTAGAATGTAGTGTGAAGTGAGCTGTCTCTGACATATATCCCACAAGAACCTTCACAGTCACTGATTACAATGAATACATAGTTGACATTACTGGAGACAGTTCAGTTGAAAACAAAAAGTTACATGAATACAACAATGCATTTAGTGATATGCCTGTTCCTTAAAAATGTAATAATTCTTTGCAAAAATTAAAAAAAGCCTCTGTATGTATCTGAGCAACTGTGGATCCTCTCTTTCTTTTTCCTCCTGAGCTGGAGGAAGGATTGGGTAAAGGTTTCTCCAGAGGCTCAAACAGTTCAACATTTGGAAGTGTAAGATGTCTACAAGATTTCTCCCTGTATTTTCGGAATTAGAATTGCAGAAGTGTAAAGGGTACCTTTAATTAAGGTAATATATAAAGCTGCTGGGCCAAATTCAGCTCTGGTGCAAGTGGACATAGCTCTGTTGAATTCTGTAGAGTTATTCCAGGATTGAACTTGACTTGCTGTGTAAGGGTGGCAGAATTGAGCTCTAGTCAATTAAGTTCAAAATAGTACTTGAATCTCCTGCCCAAGGGCAGGTACAGTCTGTCTCTGCACTCCACTTAGTGCAGAAACTGCTTTATCTTACCCTCTCCAGGAGACCAACCCGCCTCTAGGAAAGGCGGGTGGATTCAGGACCATAAACCCACACTCCCTGATTGCACCAGCTGGCCAGCTGCAGGGTGTGGAGCAGACTACATGTTTTGATGGACAGTGCAGTAATCTCCCCTGCTTTGTGCACCTGGGATAGTCAGGGACCCATTGTGGGCCATTGCCTTTGACGTACAATCTGGTCATAACATTTAAATCTAGCTGTGCTAGAAGTCAGGCTACCTTTAAAAGCCATGTACTTAATATCTGATATGTCACCAGCAAATGTCTGTAGATCAAAGAACATAACATTAGTTGTGAATGTTTCTACAGTTGTTAAAATAATTTACTAGGGAAAAGAGAAAATTATATTAATCAAATGTCTATGAAGGTGACCTTCAAGTGTTACAAACATAAGATACTTGTAGCCACTTGCAAACCACCATTATTCCTTGGTTTATTCCAGTTACTCTTTGATTTAGCCTTGTGCTCTTGTTTAATAAACCTACATTTGAGTTAAATCCTGAAGTACTCCTGACTCCATGTTTACTCAGTCATTACTCAGGCAAATAAGACCTTGAAGTCTAAGAGTTTTGCTTTGGTAAAGAATGAGTAAAAAGTGATTAAGGTCTTACAAATTTGGTGCATGCGAGCCAAGTATTTTATATTATCATAAATATGTGACACTGGGCAGCAACATCCAAATAGCTGGGACATCTAAGCTTGGATACAGCATGTTAGTAAGATCAATCAAAGGAGCATGTGGTATATGTTACTCTGATCAGTCCTGACACATCACACATATAGGTTTGGTCTGCACTTACCCCGGCGACTTGGCAGCAGGCGACAGGAGTTATGCGAATGACGCAGAAAAACTTGCGTAACTCCCGTCAACTTCTGTGCTTCTCTTTTGCGCACTGTCTTCACTGCACTGCACCGATGGGAACCATATTCCTGTCAACCCAGTGGTACACCACTTGCGGGGGGGAATTAATAACGTCGACTTCTGGATCGACTGAGCAGGTCTACACTGACCGCTCAGTCAATCCAGATAAGTCGATCTGACGGTGGCGACTTTGCTGCCATCAGTGTAGACATAGCCATAGAAACTATGAAGTACAGTGAGTCAGGAGGAGCAATAAGATTTCATGCCCTGAAAATTGGGATGTAGTGTGTGTTTTGTGAACACATTGCACAAATATTCAACTTGTCTTAGCAGTTGCTGAATAGTTTTCTCCAAACCCTTTTGTTTGAAATACAAGTGCTCCTATGTGGGTATTTTTGTCAGATTGCAAACAATCTTGAGTCAATTCATTTCCAGGTGAACATTCAATTTTCATTTTGGTCGTTTTTGTCTCTTTTCTTATCTTTACCAAAAAAATTATGGGAGAGAAAAGTTTATTAAGACAGCATCTGAGAAATATCACAAAAAACTTCTGGAAAGTCCTAATATACTTGTGAAAGTGCTAATAGATAAAGTGCTGCGGCAGTGCATATCCTGACCATTATGTGCTTAAATACATCACCCTTATCAGTTCTGCAATCTAAAACAACAATATCAGTCTTAGCCTCCAGGCACTAATTCATAAAGTCCCTGTGTGGAAGTACATGATGACACACATGAGTGGAGGTTGTCTGAGAACCAAAAGCAAACAGGTTTTCTTTTCCCCCTAACTGGACAATATCCATCCCTAACATGCCTGTGAGCAAAACTCACCACTAGATAAATCATGTGATCCTTGTGTTTACTTGGAGGTGATTTGCTCAGTGACAGCTGTTACTCTGTAACTGATTTTAAAAGTGGCTTTCACTGGAAGGTAAAACGTGCTAGATAACAGACCATGTAATATTTTGCAGACTCTCCCGCTGATGTTCCCATGGATTGTGCGCTTGGCAGTGAAATGGAAGATAGAAATTATGAAGTGCAAAAAAGAATATATGCTAGGCGCTCATCAGCTAACCTCATGTTCCTACATTATATGTGATTAAGATCTTTTCCCTTTTGACAAATTTCAGAGGCTTATTTAATCCTTTCTTCAGGTCTGAAATACTACATGATGTAGCACAAAGGTGTATATTTGTGATATTAGAGATCTTTGTGAAACACAAAGTCTGTGATTGAGACTAGACATGAGTGAACCTGTTCAGTTAACGTAAGAATGTTGCCCATTCCTTGAACTGACACTTTTAAAAGATAAATCAGAATATGAGCTAACTTTTCGGAGGGGGCTCCTAGGCAGCTCAGTAAAGATATGGCGCTTAGATGCCACTGTGATGGGTGCATTAGGACCCAAATATTGTCACGAGCACATACCAAAAATGTGCACACACTTTTGCACATACCTGATAGAAGTGCACATGTATTTCAATCCATGCCAGAAAATCAGGGTTGCCCACAGGCAGAGCCCTCTCATCTGGGGACTTTCCCCCATGACAGGCACTGCATGCTCAGCATGTGATTAAGGAATGAAGTTCTCTGCACAGGCACAAAGCATTGCCTGAATGTGGAATCGTTTGCACTTGTAGCCTGTTGTTCCTTCTGTTTCCCTAGGCAAACCAATGTGCTGTGCGAGGGAGGAAGAAGGAATAAGACAGAGGGAAGAGAGCAGTTGAGTCCATTTTGTGTTTTGGTTTTTGGGGTTGAACTGCAGCCCATCACTGTCATCCTTCCTGCCCTCCAATAGGCTCTAGTCAGTGCTCTCCTGTGGGAAAGAGGTGCCCAAGCCATGCTGGATTTTCCAAAACAAACTGTTTTCTGTACTTTCAATCTGATCCACTGCTCCGATCCATGGAGCTATTCTGAGTTACACCAGCTAGGATCTAGCCTGCAGTATACAGGGGTTAGCACATTCTTTGGAAATGCATTGTGCACCTAATTCCTTGTGTTCCATTTTAGGTGCTCATAGCTTATACCAGTGGTTCTCAACCAGGGGTATGCGTTACCCCTGCGGGTAGACAGGGGTCTTCCAGGAGGTACATCAACTCAGCTAGTTATTTGCCTAGTTTTACAACAGGCTACATAAAAACACTAGCAAAGTCAGTACAAACTAAAATTTCAAACAGACAGTGACTCGTTTATACTGCTCTGTATATTATACACTGAAATGTAAGTGCAATATTTTACATTCCAGTTGATTTATGATCTAATTATATGGTCAAAATGAGAAAGGAAGAAATTTTTCAGTAATAGTGTGTGGCGGCACTTTTGTGTTTTTATGTCTGTAAGCAAGTGAGATGAAGCTTGGGGATACGCAAGACAAATCAGGCTCCTGAAAGGGATACAGTAGTCTGGAAAGGTTGAAAGCCACTGGCTTATACTGTTTCACTAGAGGTGCAATGTAAGTCCCATTCTAGACAATGTAGGTTCCCTCAGTCTGGGGGGAAAATGAAAGGCCTTGGGACAGCAAATTAGAGAGGATCATTCTGAATATTTAGGCTGGGATTTTCAAAGGAGACTAAGGGAACTAAGCACCCAAATCCCTCTGAAGTTCAATAGAACTCCCTTTGACTTCTTTTGACAATACCCGCGTTAGACAGCGATGTCCTACTTTCTTCTTAGAGCAGTGCTGCCCAAACCTTTCCTGTTCTCCCCCTTACCAGGAATGGAATCTGTCTTTGGGGAGGTGGGGAGCTGGGGCTAGAGGAGGAACTGGCTTGGGGGTGGAGAGGGAATGAGTGCAGAGCTGGGCTGGGGGAGGAGTGGAGCTGTGACTGGAGCTGGGCTGGGGGCAGAGCGGGACTGAAAGCGTGGCACTCCCTCCCTGCCCCCCCGGGCGGCTGGCTCGGGTCCTGCTGTGCACCCCCCCAAACATTCCTCTGCTCCTCCCTAGGTGGCATGCCCCACAGTTGGGACCACTGACTTACAGTAAAGCAGTTTTCATTCAGAAAAGTCTCAGTGCCCAACAAAGTCTATTTCTTGCTATTTTCCTGACAAGGCTCTAGAACCATGAAGAGTGTGAGTAGGACACGCCTGCCCTACCCATCTTGGCTTAAAACCTGTTATCTGTTAAGTATTTTACAGAAATCTGACCTGATGTATAAAGCAGTATATCCCCCAGCTCCATTTATTGTTGAGGAAAGGACTTCGTGTTTCCATAATTTTTCAAAGAGCAGGATAAGCAGAGTACGTTCAGCAGCTTTTTGGGTACTTAATGTTTTTCTTTTAATCTGTCTCATGAGTGCTTATCACTGACAGAGGAGATTACCACATGTAGCATGATGGGGAACTGCTTGGCACACACATTTAAAAGAATTAGCAAAATAAACAGCATCAAAGCAAAATTAGCATATAAAATGGCATATTGAGTCCTTTGAACTGATTTCAGTTGGTGACAAGAGCATCCAAAACTGGGGGAGAGGGAATGGAGAAATGTCTCTTGGCTTAACTTTCTTCATGTCAGTCTTGTCCTTTTATAGTAATGGTTAAGTACCAGACGTGACTGACTCTTTACCTGTCTTTCTAGTTTGTGACTCATGCCTGGCTAGCCTTATAGAGGAGCTGTTGTTGCTTCTGTCTATAATATACAGTAAACCATGCTAATCATGATATCGATGTGCCATCTCCTTCACATTGTCCTCCCTATCTTGGGGAGAGGGTTGTGGTATTTATGGCTGCAGTAGAGATGCCCTGGAACCAAGTACCCCTAGCTTTAGGAATGTTCTACCTCAAGTTTATTTTGAATAGCATTTTTCAAAAATTAATTAATTACCTTCTCACACACCCGACACACACACACAAAGCTTGTTTCCTTCTTTTAGGGCTACTTCTGATTTTAACAAAGTGTCTGTAATAGCTGGAAACAATTTTATATCTTTGGAAAGCTTTCACTGACTTGAAAAAAACAAGCTATGTTTGAATTTTTGGTACTTTTCTTGTTTTAACAGCGACTGCACCATATAATCCAGTGCTGCTAATCGGATTTGAACAAAAGAAATAGCAGTTGTCTGATTGTGAATCATTTCTTCGCCTTGATTAATGTAAATATTGAATTTGTACAAACAATCCTGACAATCTGAGACCTGCCCAACTTTCCTTTGTAAGTAGTGCTAAATGTTTTCCATCCAATACCAGGACCCAACCCTTTTGTGCGATACCAATTATTTTAACACTCTATTTTGGGGAGTGGGTGGCTCAGGGGGATTACTATTATGATACACTACCTGTAAACAGAGCCAGTCAACGTCCGCAAAAAAAACCCCAAAATATTTATCTGCAGATGGAACCTGAGTCAAAATCCATGGAAATCAATGGAAAGGCTCCAATTGGAGTCTGGATCAGGCCCATATTCCTTTAGAATTTTAAATAAGTTCTCCTTTTTTCCTGTGATTGAATCCCTTTTGTGTTCATTTTCTGCAACTACTCTAGTGAATGCATTTATGGGACAATGTTCAGTAGAACAAAGGACATTTAAGCAAGCACTGCAGAATATTTGTGGAAAGCAAATTCTGAATTCACAGTTATATGTATTTGCATCGGAAACCTGATGCTAAAAGTTGTGTTTATCTAATTAGGAGGCAGAAACACATGGTGTATCCAAGCAAAACAATTCACGTTTCATTCTATACTGCTAGGAAACAACCTACTATCCAAAAGTTAGTCATTTCAGTTGATAAATTCACAACTGGAACAAGTAGCAAGAAAATAAATTATTCATTACGAATTATATGTCCAGCTCGAATTAGAATAATAGAATATTAGAGTTGGAAGAGACCTCAGGAGGTCATCTAGTCCAACCCCCTGCCCAAAGCAGGACTATCCTCAGCTAAATCATCCCGGCAAGGGTTTTGTCAAGCCTCAGCTTAAAAAATGTCTAAAGATGGAGATGCCACCACCTCCCTAGGTAACCCATTCCAATGCTTCACCACTCTCCTAATGAAAAACTTTTTCCTAATGTCCAACATAGACCTTCCCCACTGCAATTTAAGACCATTGCTCCTTGTTCTGTCATCTGCCACCACTGAAAACAGCCTAGCTCCATCCTCCCTGGAACCCCCTTTCAGGTAGTTAAAGGCTGTTATCAAATCCCCCCTCATTCTTCTCTTCTGCAGACTACACAGGCCTAGTTCTTTCAGCCTCTCCTCATAAGTCTTGTGCTCCAAACCCCTAATCATTTTTGTTGTCCTCCGCTGAACTCTCTCCAACTTGTCCACATCCTTTTTGTAGTGGGGGGCCCAAAACTGGACACAATACTCCAAATGCGGCCTCACCAATGCCGAATAGAGGGGAATAATCACTTCCCGCGATGTGCTGGCAATGCTCTTACTAAAGCAGCCCAATATGCCATTAGCCTTCCTGGCAACCAGGGCACACTGCTGACTCATATCCAGCTTTTTATCCACTGTAACCCCCAGGTCCTTTTCTGCAGAACTGCTGCCTAGCTCGTTGGTCCCCAGTCTGTAGCTGTGCATGGGATTCTTCCGTCCTAAGTGCAGGACTCTGCACTTGTCCTTGTTGAACCTCATCAGATTTCTTTTGGCCCAATCCTCTAATTTGTTTAGGTCCTTCTGTATCCTATCCCTCCCTTCCTGGGTATCTACCACTCCCCCTAGCTTAGTGTCATCTGCAAACTTGCTGAGGGTACAATCTACTCCCTCTTCCAGATCATTAATGAAGATGTAGAACAAAACCAGCCCCAGGATCGACCCCTGGAGCACTCTGCTTGTGACCGGCTGCCAGCTAGACATGGAGCCATTGATCACTACTCGTTGAGCCCTTTGCTCTAGCCAATTCTCTATCCATTTTGTAGTCCATTCAGCCAACCCATACTTTTTTAACTTGCTGATAAGAATACTGTGGGAGACCGTATCAAAAGCTTTGCTAAAGTCAAGGTATATCATGTCCACCGCTTTCCCCTTATCCACAGAACCAGTCACCTCTTCATAGAAAGCAATCAGGATTCCAGGTCATTGGTTCAAATCTGTCACAAGCTGGTATTAGTTACTGAAAAACACTATCATCTGATAGCACCTAACTGGCTTATGTAAAATGAGTTAATGGCTACAGTCCATTTCCTGGTAGGCAGGTGTTATCAGGAAAACTACTCTGAGCATTAGCCCAAATAAGTAGCTTCCAGCTTCCTTGTCAGGCATTGAATAAGCATGGAGTTCCTCCTCAGCCTTAGAATTGTCATTTCCTCCAGGCTTAGATGCATAGACAAGCACAAGTGGAGATTGCTCGGCTAAATCTATGGGTATGTCTACATGTGGAGCTGGAGGTGTGATTTCCAGCTCAAGGAGGCATAGCTCATACTCCCACTAGCTCTGATCAAGCTAAAAATAGAATATAGCTGCAGCAACACTAGTGGCAGAACAGACTAGCCCCCCTGACATGCACCTGTGGTATTGGGTAGGTATGTACTTGGGGCAGCTACTCCTTCAACTCCCTATGTTGTCATGGCTACTCCCTACGACTTAGCGTGAGTATATATTCTTGAGCTGAGGATTTCATCAAGTGTAGACATCCTAGGAGAGGACTTCAATTTCTAAGGCCAAATGGGCTGGTATATCTCAGCAGCATTACATTTTCATAAGAGGAAAACACCTAGACAACCAAATTTTACAATTCTGGCCTCAAGTCAGGCACCTAAATCTATAATGGCAAATTTAACAAAGTACCCTGTTTTTCACTGGTGCTGAGCATCCACAGTTCTCACTGTCCTCAATGGGAGCTGAAGGTGTTAAGCCGCTCTGGAATTTGCATCACTTATTTAGGTGTCTAACTATGAATATAGCTAAATTTTGGTACCCATATTTGAATATTTTGGCAAATTTGGCAATTTATGGTGTAGCTGAGATCAGAATCTGGTTGTGTATGTATATGAAAATATGATTGGTTTTTATACATAATATGAGTATTGAAAAGTTGGAAAGGGCTCAGAAAAGAGCTATAAGTGATTTGAGGATTAGAAAATCTGCCTTACAGTGAGAGACTTAAACAGCATAATCTATTTATCATATTGGAAGAGATTTAAGAGGTAACCTGATCATCACCTATAAATGACACAGGGAGAAGATATCTGATAGTAGAAGACTCTTTAATCTGACAAAATCCAATGGCTACAAGATGAAGCTAACCAAAGTCAAACTAAAAATAAGGTGCAGATTTCTAACAGTGAGAGAAATGAACCATTAGAACAACGTCGCACGGGACATGATGGATTCATCAAATCTTTAAATCAAGATTAGATATCTTTCTTAAAAAATATGCTTTAGTTCAACCAGAAATTAGTCCTTGATGTAGGACTTACTGGGTGACATTCTAAGGCCTGTGCTATTCAGGAGATCAGGTTTGATAGAGTGATCCCTTCACATTGTTGCCAACTTCTGCAATTCTAGCCCAAGTCTGACAATAATTGATGCTTCACATAAAATGTCAGTACCTGAGGACAATGGGTTACATAAGCATCTCTGCTTTAATTTTTTTTAAAAAGTAACTTTCTACCATTTACAGTTATGGAAATAAGCTTGAAAATGTGACTCAAACATGGTGCTAAGTAAAATTTTTTGGACAAAATATTTTTCCAACAAAAATTGCAAATTTGGGTCTACCAAATTTGTGTTGAATTCACTGAATAGTTTTGATTGGAACCCATCCCCCATCCCCAAACAACTGAAGCATTTTGTTTCCACAATTTTGAAAGACAACATTTTGGGTTTTTTATTCAAAATGACTTTTCAAATTTTACTTCAGTTTTATTTTAATAAAAGGTTAAAAAAACAAAACAAAACAAAAACCTTCAAAAACCAAAAAGATTAGTTTCCGGTTGAATGAAGCATGTGGTTCAACCCAACATGATTTTTAAAAAAGTGTTTTTCGGTTAGCTGACCACACCAGAAGAATCAGTTACTCAGATAACTCTACTCAAATGTTCTCTAAAGGCTCAGAAACCAGAAAGCAAAGAAAAAGAACCCAAAAAGTACTGTTTTTAAGCCAGTCTCATGAGTTTTGGGGCCTGACTCATGATATTTGAATGTATTGTGTGAGCAATGATGCCTTAAGGGCCTTGAAATCTCAGATTCTCTACAGCAGAGCATCACTAATTCACACTGATGAGGGGGAAACCCCTGGCAAACTAAGGACTAAATAAATGAACAAATAATTTTCAACAACCGTATAACACAAAATGAACTCTGATCATTATCTGAATAACTGAAGCTCGGTTTTAATTGTTTTAAATGCAGTTGTATATTTTGAGACAGTGAAGCCTTAGTAAACTGAGGCATCACACACCATCCCACTGCTGTTAAATCTTTGCTGAGAAACTGGGAGAAATTGCCAGCATTTTGTGGGGGTTTTGTGCAAATTATATATCATACGTACATGTTAGTGACTTGTGAATTAGAGAGGTTTACTGTAACTGTCTTTATAGGTTTCCTAGTTTTTTATATTTGTGGCTCTGTTAGCCAGGGTTTTCAGAAAACTGTGTCTTCTTGAATTTCTCAGGCTAATGCATCATGCTCAGTTACATCAGTCACCTCCTGTACTCCTATAACTGAGTTTAACTCATTCTAACAATGACTTGTCACCTTGGCAATTTCAGAAAGACCTGATTTACTGCACAAAGCCTGTTAAAGACAACCCAAAGGGTAAATCTTCAGCTGCTTACAGATTATTTAAAAATGTTTCTCTGTATTTGATGATTTATAAATTCCATGTAACCCATTTTCTTTCAACAATAAATGACAAGCAGAAAGCCCCTCTTCAGCTCTCTTCCCAGGAACCTGACAGTCTGGGAATATTTTCCCTTTAGGCCACTTGCCTATTTAAAGTTTAAGTCTGATTGATTTTACAAGGGAGGAAGAAAGAGTGAGGGTGTCATTGTGTTTCAGAACCTTTATCAGGAGTTTGGCCAGGACTGTCATGGTAATTTGCTTGTTAGCTTGAGGAGTGACCTCACGGGTGTTACGGGGAAGAAGGTACATGGGACGTATAGAGTATTTGAAGATACACATCCATGATACAGTGTGTGTGTGCTGGAGAAAAAAAAAGCAGGACATAATATAATTATTCTAATAATGATTTGCTAATGCCCTTTCAGGTAAAGAGAGATGGAAGATTCAGTGCCCCTCTACACCTAAATGCATTTCTGTTGTGAGATAGAAGAATTATTATTGTTATTAAAGTATGAACTAGGGACCCCAGTTGAGATCCAAGACCTTTTGAGATGGTGTTATAGACACACAGAGTAAAATAAAGTTCTGGCCACAAAGTTCTTGGCATCTAAATCAGAGATACAGACAAAGGAAATGTCATTACCTCCATTTTACAGTTGGGAAGCTGAGAGACAGGGAAATTATGTGCCTGGCCTGAGGTTCCACAGGAAATCAGTGGCAGAGCTGGGAATTAACCCAGATCTCCTGAGTCCCAGTTTAATGATTGTGATGAGTTCATGCTATGATGTCAGCTAGCGTCAGGGCCAGAACTCAGCTTGTATACATCAGCACAACGTGCTTAAAGTCAACTATTTACTCCAGCTGAGAATCTGGCTCATGGCATGTGTACAGTATGACACTGAGTATTGCTTTCCATGGGCTTGATCCTGCACCATTGAAGTCATTGGGAGTTTCCCTATTAGCTTGTATGGGAGCAGGTTTGGGACCGACTTAGTCGCCATTTCATTGGATGGATAAAATCTTCAAAAATAAGTAATAAAAAAGCCAAGAGTTATTACACTCAAATGAATATATACCCTGCCCCGGTGTGCACACTATGCTCATTGCCTCAGTACGGGGATACTGGAAACAAGAAGCAGAATCAAAACCCTGTTGTTCAAATAAAATATATTTCCTTTCACTTGATTTGTTAGAATTCAAAAGGATGCAACACCTGATTTTGGGGCAGAGTGGTGAAGGTCGGTGTGGGAGCTTCCTGGTTCTCTTACCAATTAGCAGAAAAGCAGGGAAACGCAAGCAGTTCGTGGGAGAAGAGCAGAAACATGGAAGTGGGATCTCAGCTGAGGGCAGATGACTGACAGGAGACCTCACAAGGTGGTTGTCTCCTCGGGAGGGTTTGGGTAGGGTGTCAGTGTTTGAGGGATTTCAGTGTAATACCTATAAATGCAGCACAGAAGTCAATGTGGTAAGTTGAGTGGCCCAAAGTGTATCTTGAAGACAATATTTGAAGTGTCCTTTAAAAGGGTTGTCCTTGCATTTATGGTTTATACAACAGGATGATAGAGTAAGAAAGACGAAAGCTATTGAACACAGTTTTCCAGTTAGTCTGCATGAAGATAGCACACACAGCTGCTTCTATCATTGTGGTACACTTGGCTGTAATATTACACATACAATACTCCAGCAAAAATTACATGCCTCAGAAATAGCTAGAGAGTTTGTCTTATAATATTAATGCTTCCCTGTCAATATAGGTTGATTCCTTTGTGTCTTTGTTTAGCACATATGAAAAATGTATATCATGGTGGGGGTTTTTTCCCTTGAAAAAACACATCTCTTTCACAGTGAAAATGTACTGGAGGTTTAAGATTCATGCACCAAACTTTCAAACTACATTGTAATAAAAAGATGGAAAATATTTTCCTTCTCTGTTTCCCTCTCTCTATTTCCTCCTTTGTACACTGGTAAGAAATGCACCCTTCCTGTGTTCTCTGTTTCTGCTACGCCTGCAGTTTCACCCGACTGGCTGAACCCAAGTGGGATTGATTATCGGCCTACTTACCGGGAAGGCCCTATTTTGGGCCTCTCTGCTCCTGGAAAAATCTATTTTTGGGACAATGTGAGGAATTAGTTCAAGCCATGGCAGTGCTCTCTGATGACCCGACTCATAACAGTATGGTTGAAGCTGCACTTCAGGTTTAGTGGCAGGGATACTTACGAGTTGCTAAATATGCTGCAGAGTTTCAATGCTTGGATCAATGAATGGAACAAGGCAGCCAAGTGTTATCATTTCTGACTCAACCTAAATGACGGTATTAAATGTGAACTGGCATGGATGGAATCCCCATCCAGTCAGGATGCCTTAGTAAACCTGTGCATCAAGACCACCTGACTGAACATTGGCAAGAAAAATGATGGTCCTCCCAGCTCTAGCCCCCATCTCCCCACCATCCCACACCAACATTTGTCCACCTGTACCCTGGAGGTGGCCAATAAACATCCATCATATCTCCAACTCCTCCAGCATCCTGCATTGCCCAGGAATGACCTAGAAGCACTGATGGATTCAAGTGCCTCACGAAATTTCATGGAAACACACAAGATTCCCACCTAATTCAAGTTAGTGGAGTCCATAGAGTCCTTTCATCAGGTTCAGTCAGCCACCCAATAGCTCATCTAGAGGTAACTGCCCTTTGAGGCCACTGAGAAATCCTCCAGTATGGACTAATTCATGCATCACATTCATCAGTTGTCCTTGACATCCCCTTGTTAGTTGCCAACAATCTGGCTGTGTGCTGGTGATCAGGCACGGTATGCTTTTCTTCTCCATTTTGCTGACTATCCTGTTTTCTGAGAGCCAACCCAGGATCAGTAACCCTTTGTGCTTTACTCAGTCCTCCAAAGACTTCATAGACTAGAAGAGAGGATCCAAAAGTAACCCCTACTACTCTCCCAATGGCTCCATGAATTCCTGTTAAATATCAACAATATGCAGATATGTTCAACAAAAAGACAGCTAACACCCATGGTAATTACGACTGCCCAGTTGACCTGGGGTTCACCAGTTTCTACAGATGGTTTATTAAAGGATTTTCTAGCCTGGTTGCACCCATAATGGTGATCCTGCAAAAGGGGGCCCAGTTCACCTCGTCCATGGAAGCTCAACTGGTCTTTGATCAACTGAAGAGGGCATTCACCTCAACATCCATCCTGCTTCACTCAGATCCATCTAAACCATTTACAATCAAATCCAACATATCAAATTTGCCCAGAGATGTAATATTTTTTCAACATGTAGGATCAACTCCACTCCTCTGTCTTTTATTCTTGAAAGCTAACGCAAGCAGAAAAAAATTACAGTATTTGGGACAAAGAGCTACTGGCTATCAAGGCAGCTTTTGAGGAGTGGTGCCACCTCCTAGAAGCAGCCCAATTCCCGGCTCAGTTGATGGACCACCCAACCTGGAGTGCCTATAGGCTGCTAGACAGCATAACCATCACCAGATCTGCTGATCCCTCTTCTTTGCTTCTTCAGCTTCATGGTAATCTATCACTCAGGGAAATGGGAAGGTGAATGCCCTATCCCACAAAGACAAATATCTTGAATCTGGAAAAGAGCCCTCTACCACTCTGCTCTTGGTGTCCGACTTTGTCAACAGGATGATCAACGGCAGTTTGACACACTCCATCTACTCCCTACTCCCCAAAGATCCATTCTCAACCCAGATCCTGAATGATGCAGATACCCGACTCCAAATCCAGTTTCAGAATAGCCTCCTCTACTGCAAGAATTGTATTTATGTTCTGGAGGAACAACCTAGGCTTCAGGTATTGAAACTATGCCACAATTTGCTGCTTGTGGGCCATTTTGGCCAATTTAAGACCTGGAATCTGGTGTCAAGGAGCTTCTGGTGGCTAGCCCATGAGTTTATATCAAGGATTATATTAAGTCCTAAAACCTTTGCACCTGTACCAAGAACTCATAATCAACCCCTGGAGGTCTCCTCCAGCCTCTGCCCATGCCTCCACAGCATTAGTCTACTATCTCGAAGGACTTCATTGTAGAACTGCCACACTCCCAGGGACCTTCAGTAATCCTGGTTGCCGTTGACGTCCTAAAAAAGATGGAGCACCTCATCCTGTGCCATGCTGTTCCTACTGGATAGGAGACTGCTTGTCTCTTCCTGAAAATGTCTTCCATTATTTGCACCTCTGCTTCCCCAGTGAGTTCCCCAGTACTAGCCTCCCTGGATTTAACCTCCCATCTACACCAGATGCATAGGGAGCTCAAGGAACACTTGAAGCCCACCAAAGAATCTATAGACCCCATGAGGTTGAAGAGTCTTGGACCATCCCCAATCTGGCCATAGGGGACAAGGTACAGCTCTCTGCCCAGAAGTTTAAATCAAGCCACCATCCATGAAACTAGACTACCAATATCTGGATCCCTTCAAGATTATAGAACACATAAACCCAGTGGTCTTCAGATTGCACTTGCCTGAATCCTTGAGGATCCACCCCTTCTTTCACAGTTCACTTTTAAAGTCCTACACTGAGAATGCATACCCAAGCCACTCCAACCCACCGCCCATAACAGTCTATGAACATGACTGCAGTACTTGGTCCACTGAATCCTCGACTCTCGGCAGGTTAGGGAATGGCTCCATGGGAAGGCTACATTCTGGATGAGCATTCTTGGGAACCACTTGAGAGCATCCATGCTCTGGATCTATTGTGAGAATTCCATAGGAAGTGCCCTGAGAAATTGGGCCCTGAGGTCCTTAGGAAGCACCCCTGAAGAGGGGTGGGGACTGTCTAGAATCAGGGTCTTCATCAGAGCCAGTCTCTGGGCAACCTACCAAGTGCAGCTGGCCTGGTAGTAGGCTGCCTGACTGACTACATCATCTGATTGGTGGGAAAAGTCAGCAGACTAGCTCTTAAGCCCAGCAGCAGCCATCCAACTACTGCTCAAACATTTGTCCATGGCTGCAATAGCTCCTGTGCCAGCTCGTTCCCAGCCCTGCTCCGGCCTTCAATCCAGGCTTGCTCCTGCTTTCCCTCATTTCAGGTAACTCAGATCTGACCCTTGGCTCCAATTCCTGACTTCTGGCCCTGGCTCTGTCTCTCGGCTCTGGCATCTGACCCTTGACTCTGGCTCTGACCCTGTGCGCCTAGTTTTGGCTCTGACCACTAGGCATGACTGCCAAAGTTCTAATCACTGACAGGGACAATCAGGTAGCTTTGAGCACAGGTTTGGAAGCCCACATCTGATTTATAATCCTGGCCCTGTTACTGATTCACTATGCGGGCCTTGGACAAATCAATTAAATTCCCTACCTCAGTTTGTTTCCCTCTCTGTAAAAAAGGGGATAATATATTTACAGATCTTGCTAGCGGTTAAGAACTGCATACATGCTATTGTCATTTTTACAGTGACTCCTCTACTCCTCCCCCCACCCATTCGGCTTTCTTGGACTGCTCTCCAGTTGGATTGTCTTTTAGACTAAACTCTTTGAGGAAGGAACTGTCATTTTCTATATGTTTGTACAGCACCTAGCACAACTGGTTCCTGCCCTGGTCTCAACAGAAGTATAAAGGTTTAAGAAAAGTAAATATTGTGAGGATTAAGTAGCTAGTGCTTGCAAAGGTTTTAGAAAAAGGGAAAGGGTGTATTGAAACAAAATAGCTGTGAAACACGAACAACTCAGAACTGGGAACATTTTACATGCACTTGGCACAGGTATAAATGGTGGCACAAAGTGCAAGGCAATGGAGAATCAGGCCCTATCTGCTCAGTCTCATTATTATTGTAGGGTAGAAAGACTGGCTGCGATTGTTCAGATTCCTCAGACCAAGTTATTTTCAAAGGAAGAAAGTGAACATGTACATGGTGTAATTAAAAGCCAAGGGAGGGAGGTGCTGTGTTAACTCTTTTTCAAACATAGCTTCCTGGAGGGACCCTTGAGCATTGCCCAAGCACAAGGCTTGAGTTTTTGCCAACCCTATTTAAGTGGGGGGTGGAGGGGAAATGTTTTCTTGAGAAAAGCTACCCTATTAAAGCTTTCTGTTGCCAGGGGAATGAAGGGAAAATTCAGGAAAACTCCTTTTTATGTTCTTTATGATGTTTACTCTGCTGCATAGTGCCAAAAGAGGGATGAGAAAGACTACAACACAGCACAGGGCTGCAAAAGCTGTGTGTACTTAATAGGGTGACACAAATGGTTGTGTTTCTCTTTGCCCTCTGCTGAAAGCAGTAGGGAAGATCTGGCCTAAATAACGAAATGAGAAACCATGAGACTGACTGCTAGTGCTCGTCAATCAGCTCCCCCTGGGGCCAAGCCCACTGCTTTGACAGGAAGTATACAGCGGATGTTTAATGAAAAGGCTGCTGCAGTTTATCTTCACGTGCAGGGGATTTCTTTGTGAACTCGTTTGCTCTGAAAGATATGTGGCCTAGTACGCTGGTATTGTTGGCTCCCATTTTAAACATGGCTGTATGATTCATATAGAAGTTGTGTGATACAGTTGCCAAGGAAAGCTTCCCCCTACCCACCACCCACCTTCCCTGCTAGGAATAAAGTTAGCAGAAGGTCATTGAGGTCATAAGATCTGGCTGTTATTGCATTTTACAGGAAGGAAGATATGTTGTCGTAAGATCAGTTTATCATCTGACTTTCCTGTGAAGAAGACAGAGACTATTTTCCTGTGCATCACCACCCCCGTAATTCCCAAACGAACACACTCAGTTTGAATCTCCTGTCAGCTCAGCTGTGTGCAGCTCTAAAACAGTTCAGTATTAAGCAAACAAATAAAAAAGCTATTGTGAGGCCATTCAGAATCAACATCTCTTATCGAGCTGACTAACAAGGAGGGATAAACCTCCTTTTCAGTGCTGCCTATCATCTCAGTCACTTGCTCTCTCTTGGTGTCAATGAACAACTAAATCTGTTGTGATGAAATGGAGTTCTGTTACAATTATTTAAAGAGTTACTTACAAGGACATTGTACGTAGCAGAGAGCAAAAAAGCCTTGTCTATTTTCAAGGTGATTGCTTTTCAGTTTCTTGTTTTGAAACTCAGATTTACTCTGTAGTTTTTTATTGTTTCTTTAAATGATGCCCTAAAAACCAAATCTGTTTTTTCCATGCAACTGAAAAATCACTGGGCATAGGGTTTTTTTTGTTGTTGTTGTTTTTTGGTGTTGGGGTCACCTCCATAAAGTCCTTGCTTTCATAAGGTTTTTAGTTGGGGAATGGTTGTCTGTTTCCTCTCTCTGTGACAAATGCATTTCTGTGATCAGGAAAAATGCAGATGTTACAGATCCACTAAGGAATGTCTTATTAGCTAATGATTCTTAATCTTTGAAGGATTACATATATTGAATAATGCCATTCTTTGATAAATAGTTGAAGGGGATCGTCCTGGTTTCTAAAACATTCATTGTGGCAGTTTTAATTGATTATGTTCTTTTCCTGTGCATCCAGAAAAAACCTAACTAACCCTCTAGTGTTTTGTGCATCTTAAAACAGCTGTTTAATTTGGAAGGAAACAGCACTCATCAGACAAAACTCACTGGTTTCAAATAACTCCCTCTTTTATGGCACAGAAGCAACTAAAACCCTGCATCACAAAGGGTGCATTTCTTTAATATCCAGTAATTTTTGAAATGCTAATCTAGTAAAATTTTCATCTGACCATGCATTACTTTACTTTGCTTTCATCTATGTTGAAATCCTTTAGCCTCTAATACTCCAAGTCTTTGGATTACAGTAATAGTCAAGAGGGCCATGAGGGGGCGAAAACTTGGTCATCACAGACCCGATTCCATTTCCACTGAAATCAACAGGATTCTTGTAATTAACTTCAGTGAGTGCAGGATCAGGGTTCATATCAATTCCTCTTGAGTCAGTATCATTAACTGTGAGTTGACCCCCTCCTCTAAAGCTTTTCAGCATCTACATCCTATTGAAAATATTCTGTGTACAAGTTTCAATGCCCAAGGCAGGACACACTCATGCAATTTATATTCAGCAGAGGAGAAGCAAAAAGCCTAAATTATTAGTTTGTGCACATTACTGTGCATAATTTTCATAGCTGAAATATATTTTAGGTATTTTGAATGCCTTATGTACAATACAAAATATGCTTGAATCAAGTACCGTATCTATTTTAAATTGCAGTTTTTATTCTCAAACATGTTAGCAATATTATCTTACATATTAAGTAAAAACAGCTGCATACAGATATCAATATTCTGCCTCCCAGAATATTCCTCACATTACCTAAGACGTTAAACACGTGGAACACTGAAGAAATGGTTAGTAAAAGCTTTAACAGATCCTTAATGAAGTCTGCAGTATAAATCTAAAATACCAAGACATTTTTAAAGTGGACAGGATATGCTAAAGATACGGCATTACATAAAAATGACATGTACTGTTCCGTTAATCCCGAACAATTTGGGAAAGCCTCAGTCACACTGAATTTAAATCAGAAATTTGCAGACTGAATTATAACAAAACTAAAATGGGAGGCAAAAGAAAAGGAAAAACTTTTGTGCTTTGTTGTTGTCTGAATATGGCTTTTAGTTTCAACTCTTTAATTTGCCACATGCCAGCTTACATCTATGAAGCAACCTTGTTTGGATTTGTACAAAGAATCTCATTCTTTTTCAATAAAAAGACCTGGCAATAATTCTATTGGCACTAGATGAAGAGCTTATTTATTCCACTGGTGATGGCTTCTGTTGTTGTTATCTAGTTTAACGAAAGATCCATACCCCCAAATAAATAAACAAACAGTCCCTGTGAAAGTTTGTGGATAAAGATTATGTACATTTGCTTTGGATATATCTAAAATGCATGTAGAACTGACTGGTTGATGGGGAGGTGGTGGTAATAAAATTGCTTTTCACAAGAAGTGGCCTTTATTCAAAGGCTATTAGGCAACAGTGAAATGAGTTACTTGGCCTCTGACTGAACTATGATTACACTCAGTATTTTCACTTAACAGTTTGTCAGTCCCTGGGGGTCTTGAACTTGAGTCCATGGGAATCATCACACCACAATCCTCCACCCAGCAGATCACAGAGAGTAGCTGGGAGTGGAGTCTATGAAGCCCAGTTATGACACAAGCCCCGGTCCTACACATTGATTGGGAGAGATCCAAAGCTCCTGATTGGGCTGCAGCCACTATTTAAGCCAGAGGAGGCAACAGGAAGTTGTCTATGTAACTGGGCTTCACTTTGCCATAGATGGTCAAATGTTTACCTGATCCTGATCTCCTGGTATTCTGATTCTTGGTCCCTGACCTCTGATCTGTCTCTTGATTCCAATCTCTTGGTGTCCCAACCTGGCCTCATTCCTGGTAATTTGCTCCTGGCCCTTGGCCTATGCCGAATGCACACCCTTAGGCCAGGCTGCCCACACCCGACCCCTGGCATTGTTCCAGCTAGACACTTAGGGAACAGGGATGGTACCAATGAAGTTCTAAAGAAATGTATCTCCTTTCTCTAGGATTTTTGCTTCCATTCTATAAAATTATATAGCAGGGATAGAATTCTCTATTCAACTCTATAGGGTGGTTCAAAAATGTAGGAAAAGCTTATTATTTATGATAATAAAGTAGGTCAAAATTTTTTCAGGTGTGAAACAAATTTTTGTATGAATTTTTCTACCAGTTCTACTTGTTAAATTCTGTATGCCTCTATTATCATTATCTATTTTAATACGTAGTTTTAGTTTCTAGATGTTTTTAAAAATAAACCTACAAACAGAAGAAAGTAAACAGAAAAAAATCTGTGATTGTTACTTATTTACTGCGAAGGATTTCTGTGGAATACATTTCTTGTGCTTAGCCTCATAATATAGCCTCACAACACACACAAATGCCCAGAAGCAGAGAATGTGCTTGCTGAAACCTTCTGACCTTTAAAAAGGGGCTGTGAGCACGGTAATAAGTCTATGGAATATGGCTCCTAATTATGATGGAAGGCAAAAATCTGAGGAAACAGGACCATTTCTGGCTGATCATAGCCCTTTCATGATTTCCCCCCCGGCAGCACAGCTACGCTTTCTCCCAGTACTGCCATTGATTGCTCACTCTTGCCATGCAAACAGGGCCTTTGGTTAGGTCTCAAAGCTGTGTAGGGGGAGACATTGATGCTCATCTGAGCAATAAATTAAGCTGAATTGCAGATTTACTTTTACAGCTGAGTAAGAAACAGCACATAGTCAGCATCTGTTCCCTAGTTTCTTCAGAGAGGAAGTCATCTATACCATGCCTTTACCTGGTTTAGCTGAATTCCTCTGCTGAGCTGGCCTGTGCACTGAGGCATGGAGTGAAGACTCCACCTGTCTATGCAGAAGGAAGAAGAGGCAGCCCCAGAGAGGCTGCTGTGTTCCAACCCTTTGATTCCAGTTGTCCACATAAGAGAATCACAGTCTTTCCCTTAAATGCACTCTGTCCTGTGAGGGGATGGTGCAGCACAGAGCTTCCCCCTTTGGTTAGCTGTACCCCTGAGTCACGAGTTCAGCTCACATGATGCTGGTGTGAAGTGGATCATGGCCTTTCCTCTTCACAAGCCCCTCAAACCTCATTTCTGTGGCAATGTCCTGGTTCTGCTGTTCTGCATGCATGTAGCAGAGACTAAAAGACTGTAGTCAACTGGAAGAGGCTTTTAAAACAACTAGGAGAGGCCAGATTGCATATAGTTACTCACTGAGAAGGGACCTACTTTGAAGTAGGCTATGTTATCAACATTATTTTTTGCTTTCTCATCAATGTTAACTATGGGATTTATTGCTCCAGGCTAAAAAGCTTTAATAATAAAACATTTATGATCCTTAGGCATTTTTCTTTGTGGAAAATAAACAATTTACCCTTCTTCTGCTCCATAGTAATGGGATAAATCCATTTCTGGCCTTATTCCACTGAAGCCAATGGAGGGATGCCAGGGATGATTTTGGCCTTGTTTTTAAAAAAAAACAAACCACATGATTTCCCACTTACGGCATTCTGTATGTGTTGAAAGTAACTAACTGCACTTTAGGGTGATGCCCCCCACTCGCCCCGTGTATGTGCAGATCAATGGAAGGGTGAGACTTTCAAGAGGGTTTCTTTTGCTCATCATTCCCTAAGAGAGAATAACAACAAATTAAGGACAAACTGACCATGTTGTCTTCCAGTTAGACCTAGAATAGGATTTTGGTAAAATCTAAATAAGGCTTCTTCACCTCAGCAGTTTCCAGACCAGTGCATGAGTAAAATTATATTGTGTAAAACATCTTAGAATGGGCACTTCTGCAACTCTTGCAAAGCATTTTGCAGACACTAATTAATTAAGCCCGCAGCACTGCTGAAAATTAGTTTAGTGTGCACTGCAGCACAGGAGGCTTTCTAAATATTTCCCAAAACTTGAAAATATACAGTATTAACACTATGTAATTCTGTGTTTTTCAAATTAAGGTCCTGATCCTGCAACGCAATCTGCCTGCGGGACTCTGCATGGAGATAAGGGCCTCTGTTGGTGGATCCCTATGTAGAGTTAGTTTATGCTCTTATTTCTGTGTGGAATCAAAATGCATACCTATATTTTGATACAACTGGGCTCAGAAAAAAGGTGCAATCAATAACTCAGCATTTCCTTTAGAGTCATTTAGTGCTTTATTTTAAATGGAATTTGGTTTTTTTGCTGCTTAACTTTTAAATGTAAATTCACCAAAAATGCGAAGGTGAAAATCCCTGTCCTCAGCTGCACATCTCTTCCTCTCTAACTGAAAATGGCCCAACCTTCTCTGCAGCTGCTAGTCCCTTTCTGCCCCTTACCCAAGACCCTCTCCCAGCTCTCTACGCCTCCCACAAGGCAACTCAGAAGTGCCCCGATGCTCTGATCGCTGATCCCTAGACTCCTTCCTACTCCCGAAACCACACCCAGAAATCATTCAAAACAAGTCCCTGGAGGGCAAACCTCAGCCCAGCTGTGACTAAACTGCCTATACCCTGGTGCATTACACCCAGTTTTTAGGTGTCAGCCACTGGAAAACGGATTAGATTAGTATGAGTTAATGTAGAACTGAAATACAGCATGACGAAAGATACTATATTTGCATGGTGCACCCACTAAGCACTATTATTTTTCAGTGTGTGGGTTTGGTTGGATCGCTTCCTATACATCTCAACTGGGCTCTCCAATGGCAATCTCTTTTCCTCATTCTACTTTTTCTGGCTACATTACCTTTCTGTTCCAATTGTTTCTTCCCTTTCATTTGCCTGTTCTTCCTCCTTTTGTTAACAAGCTGCAATATGGCTGTGAAGCTGTCAAACCTAGTTCCAGTTCATGCCAGAACCCCAGGCCAATTCATTTGTGTATTAGTATAGATCAAAGTAATTGTTAAATATGTAAGAGACTATTTGGTGGTTAAACTTAATCAAAACTAATGGGATGTTATGTGCATTGTTTCCACTTATCTGTATCCTGCTCTAATGCAATAGCAAACATTAACATCGTATATATCTCTGTAACTAAGTAACCCATCAAATGCGGAAGAAACCTTGTGGAATGCAAATGAAGATCTTTAACAGAAAAGTGCTAATTTCAAAGCAAGTGGTCATTGCATGTGATGATCGGAGGTCAAAGATTTTAAATGCATTCCTCACCCTCTGTCATCCAAGGAAAAGCCCATGTGGATAGTGACCCTGCAAAGCAGAGCTCAGAGCTAGTGGAAATGGCAGCCCTGCCTCACAATGTCCCTGCCTTTGTGTGCTTATCTAGTTATAACCAACAAGGTTACATTAACGTTTTCTTCCTGTCTTTTTAATTTCTTTTTCAAATGCTGTCTTAAATTTCCCTTAGAACTGGTTTGCCATCATCTTGACATTGTGTCACTAGAAAGAAACGTACAGCTGAGCCTTTCTGGTACATCTGGACACAAATAACCTCTTTGATGCTAATAATCCTCCACAAAGATTTAAGGATTCAGGAAAAGCTACTATTTTCATTTTACTATCTTACTCATCCCTGAATTACCATTGAATTCCTCACAATTTACAGAATCACAGAAAAAGTTAGAGCTAGAAATGACCTAAAAGATCATCTAGTCCAGTGTTTCTCAACGAACAGTCCATGGACTGACACCGATCCTGAGGTCTCCCTGACACAGTATAGGAAGCCGGTCCCTGGTATCAAAAGGGTTGAGAAACACTGATCTAGTCCATATCCCTTTCTGATTCAGGGTTGTTGCTCCCTTACAATATATTCTCTATTGCTCTCTCTACTCTAATTTTAAGAGACTGGCTCAAATACGGCTTCTCACCAGCTGTTCCTTGGGAGATTATTCCAGAGACAGCTAAACCTCATGTTCAGAATTTTTTTCCTTCCTATTCAAAATATTCCTTTACTTTGTTTCATCCTCCTTTATATCCCTCTGAGTATTCTCACCCTGTCTCACAGTCCCAGATGTTAAAACCCTTCAAATACTCCCTCTTACCGTCTTATTCAAATCCCATTGAATTCAATGGAAAGACTACGTCTGACTTCAGTGGGCTTCAGATCAGGCCCCAAGTCCCTATTTAGCCAATCTAGCAATACAGGTTTTGAATTCTCTTCATCTCCACTCATGAATCTTTCCTTCTAGTCCCCTAATCATTTTTGTTCTTCTCTGAACTCCCTCTTTTTTGGAGAAATCCTTCAGGTATTGAGGTGCTTAGAACTTAGTGCAGTGTTCCAGGGGAGGTCTCACCAGGGTCATATAAAACTTTATATGGTCAGTGTCATTATTCTCTGCCTATAAAGCATCACATCACATGGGGCCAGATTTTTAAACGTATGTAGGTGTGTGCAGATGCTGATAGATGGTGGGATTTTCAGAAGCTCCTGGATGCCTAACTCATTGATTTATAGGAGCTGAGCATCCTAAGCACCATTGAAAATCCCATCAGGTGCTTATCTGCATCTTTAAAATGCTTTTAAAATGCTTTTGTTTTTAAAAAGTTTTTAAACACTTTTTAAAAGCTGGTCCATGATTTATAGGTACCACATATTACAAGGCAAACTCATACATAATTTATGTTATATACCATGACCATTATATTTCATTACTCCTGCCAAGTATTATATCGGGAGGAAATATGCGTAGTTTGGATTATTTTTCCCAAAGATGTTTTATCTTGTGTGTTCCACTCTCATTTGGTTACCACTAATCTCTCCAGGTCACTGGTCCTCACAGCACCTCCCCTGTTAGTATAATTTGCAAATCTAACTACTGTGCTGTTTAATGAAACAGGATCTAACATTTGCTGTAGCACAGCACTGGACCCTAGAGATAAAGAAACGATGTACTTAAATTTTCTGTATGTCACAAAACACTGGCAATACTCGGTCAGCTGACATCAAATGATCAAATGCTCAGTTCTTTCATCTCATTGTTACCTGCATGGGCCACAGTCCCAAGTTAGGTGCACATTAGCGCTGCATGTGACCAACCAACCTTGGAATTTTCTTCCCTCCTTGCTTTTCCATTCATAGGTGTTCAGATGCCACTCAGAGAAGCCACGATGGATAGATGAGCTCTCTGGTTCTTTGTTTTACCTCAGATTTGTTTCTGCAGTCCCTCATGAACCATACTGGTCACTCATTTTTCCTAATATTTTCCTTGTTTAGCATCCTTTTCCACAATAATAGTCATTTTGGTTAAAAAAATTGTTGAAAAAAAAGTTTTGATGAGAACATTCCAGCTAGTTCTGCTATTATTTATTTATTTGCATTGTGATAGCACCTAGTGAGCCTCTGGCATGGACTATGGACCTGCTACCTGTGGTATGATCACAAAACAAAAGGATAGTCCCTTCCCCACAGTGCTTACTAATTATAAGACGAGAGACCCCAGATGCATATAGACTTATGGGTGAGTGCAAGGAAACAATGAGACAATTCGGGTCAGCATGATAGGCAGTGGTCTCAGCGCATTACCAAGTTTTTGGGGTTCTTTTACATTCTCAACTTTTTAGTATTATTGAACGTTTTTAAGTGTAAATGCCATAAGTTTTCCAGGTGCTTGTGGGTAAAATTACTAAACATGAAGGTGGTAGGATGGTGTTTTGGTATTATGATAATATAAACATTTTTTGAAGTTGTGTGTTAAGTGCCTAAACCCAAAGTTTAACATCTTTATTCCAATTAATCAAATTGTTTGTCTTATCACTCCCTACTTTCTAAACTGTGGAGAAAATGTGTACGTTATTGCCCTGGGACTATGATAAAGAACCACAGTGGAGTGACAAAGCAGGAATAATGGTAAAGATTGCCATACTGAAATAGCAATAACACACTAGAGTATATCCTGTTGTGATGTATATACTTTGCTCTTTAATTCCTCCCTCGGGCCGTCTGAGGATGGAAGTGTTTTTCTCAGCGGAAGTATTCTTCCTACTGATTTAGTGAAGAAGCAGCGATTTCCCTAAATGCGATAGTCCTGTACAGTAGTTAGAAATCCCTTTGTTAGATATCTCACTGTACAATTAAACACTAGCGCTCTCTGTGGCTTCCCAGTGGTAGTTTGTAAAATGAAGAGGAAGGAGCTATATAGAAGTCCATGCTTAGAATTAAGTTAAGAGGAATGTTAAGGGCTGAATTCTGCTCTCAGTTGCATGAGTGTAGCTTCACATCAGGCTTTCACCCATGTAACTGATAACAGACTTTGGTCTTAAGGATGCACAGCTCAGCATTCAAAGATATAACCCTGCCCGCACCCTTGTTTGTATGATCTTTAATTACATGATCAGATGCTATTCTCAAATGAAACTATAATGTCATATAATTTTGCTATCAATGTAGGCTGGCAAGTATAGTATCTTGCAGTGCTGTGTAGCAGCCTGTCTTTACCACACAGACCATGAAATCATTACGTGCAGAAGGAAACCTTACTTACTCAACATGCATGTTAAATAAATAATGCAGAGTGAGAGTGAAAATTGCCTGGCATACTTAGCACTCCTAAATTCACGCTAAATTAACTTCAGAGTTACTTTCCCAAATCCCAGAACGGCACCTGAGAAAATGTCGACTGTGAACGTGTGCACAGATAATTAGCTCACCTTTGTGGCTGGAGTCTACCACCACCACCACAGTAGCAGTATAGCCTTCGCTGAGGGATACTGTGCTCTTGCCCATGGTGCAGAGGCGAGAGTAAATGAGATGTGAATCTACTCTTGTACCGGTTTCTCTTTCCTACCAAAATTGCAATTTGTTGATGTCTTTTCATCGTTACAGGTGTAATGAAATGCTAAACTTATTATACTATTCCACCATGAGGGGTGGTGCTGTGTGTAACAGACCTTATCTGAGCATATAATAAATTCTCCCAGCAGAGCATTAAAGGATTTTATAATAAACACATTTGGTGTGTCCCTCTGGAAAGGAAGCTCTGTAGCCAGTCTATATCTGGTAC
Organism: Mesoclemmys tuberculata; assembly: GCA_007922155.1. Classification (NCBI taxonomy): domain Eukaryota; kingdom Metazoa; phylum Chordata; order Testudines; family Chelidae; genus Mesoclemmys; species Mesoclemmys tuberculata. The sequence continues at coordinate 30,576,374 of ML675629.1, read as the reverse complement.
AAGAGCCTGACCACCAAGCAGCAGACCTGCAAAATACCATGTACAAGAGGTACATGACAACAGGTATCTTGGTAAAGAACAAATTCAATATAAATCTCTGCATTTATGTATCTGAAATGAAGAACAGTGTGCTGGATTGGTTGTATGGGACAAGGGTTGTAGACTCCAATCTTCCTGGGATCTGTTCAAAATGAGAAATTAAAAATTGGTTTGGGGAAAATGTTCATTATTATAAGCAGGGCTCATAATTGCCATGATTATCTGAATAGGCTTGTAAGTAGGAGGGACAAATTCTCTGCTGGTGTAAATGGGTGCAGTTCCATTAACTTCAGTGTCACCCATTTACACCAGCAATGGATTTGGCTCGCCTACTTACAACCCTATTCAGATAATCGTGGCAATAATGAAGCAAAAAAAAAGCAAGAATTTTTGAAAGTGCGCCATTGGGGAAGGCTTGCAAACATCTGAACAGTATTTCCAAAGGGTCATTTCTTTGTAAATTAATTTGCTTGGAATTTTCCATATCTAAATCTTTCATCCACTAAACAGAGTGCATGTTGAATATAATAGCTTTTTTCTTTCCAAAACTTGGCATTCTGCAAGTTAAGAATGTCTGCAGATTCTGGGTGTTTATGGAGCATTTCCAATAGGGTGCTTGTTTATTCTGGACTCAATCCAGGACACCAGGCTGGTCCTAGATGGCTGTTGCTGACAAGAGAACAATGTATGACTGATCATGTGAGATTATTCAGATCGCAAGGCACCTACACAATTTATTTTTGCACTGGGACTGCTTAGAAGCACATTAAAATATCCTCAAGATTCAAACATTTTGCTCTTTTGACAAGGAGGAATATAAACAGCTACCAAAGGGCCTAACAGAAACATTAGGCTGTGAGGCTGACTTTCCCAGAAACTTCATAAGGTTATGGTCAGTGACTCCCTTTCTCAACATGTCTGTGTGGCAAAGGTTTAATTTGCAGCATTTGGTGCCCTCCCACATAGTTCAATGAGCACCTTTGAACTTCAAAGTCAATCATTTCTGACCAAAAAAAAAAAAGGAAAGTGTGACATCAATTCCAAGCAGCAGGAAACATACAACGGACTTTATTTACATGGCTAATTATGAGCCAGATTCCATCACCCTTAGTCACAGAGCTGTGAGTTCTTCCTTACAAGACAGAGAAGACCTCTGAAGTCCATGGGAGCATTCAGGATTTGGCCTTGTACATTTGCACTCATGGTGCCTTCCATCTTTGCTCTCAAAGCACTTTACAAACATCAAGGGAGGGATTTTCAAAAGCACATAAGGGAGTTGGGTGCCTAACTTCCACTGCTGTCAGGGGCATGCACAAGGGGGGAAAGGGCAAGCAAGTATGACCACCCCCCCAATATTCATCTAAAAATAAATATTTCTGTTCTGGCTTCAGCTCCAGCCCTGGTCGCTGCTCTGGTCGCTGCTCTGGCCCCAGACCAAGCCTCATCCCCAGCCACTGCTCCAACCCCAGCTGCTGCTTTAACATGCCCCTCCAAAAGCAGTGAAATTTAAATTCCTGTCCCTGTCCCTTATTGCTGTCAGCAGGAGTAGAGCCTTTAATCCTCTAAACACTTTTGAAAATTTGACTTTAAATATCTGAGGTTCACAGAATCCCAGTGAGACAGGTAAATGTCATTATCCCTGTTTTGAAGATGGGAAAACTGAGGCACAGAGAAAATCCCAAACTCACACAGAACCCAACTCTCCTCATTCCTAGCCCTGAACAACACTGTGATGGAGTCAACAGGCTAAATACTAAATCAGGGTTGAGAATAGAGCACTATTGGCCTAGGGAGGCCCCAGCTTTCAACAGGTGCGGAGCACATTCCCAGTGGAGGAACAGTTTAGAAGGACACTGGTAGCTGTGGGAAGGAGCTGCATGCTGTACCAGGAAGCAAGGCTGATGCTAAGAGCCGTCAGTAGTGGCCATAGCTTTGTGAAGCCTGCTCTAGTAGCAAGGATTTGGATTCCTGTCTCCCTTGCCCTCCTTTGGGAGCTGAAAGCCAAAAGAGAGTGATTGAACAGGACCCTGAGAGACCAAGGAGACGCTTCTAAACCAATGACCATGCCCCAAAAAGAGCTCCAGACTGTTAGAAAGTGACCCAAGGGAAAACAGGATTTAGGGTAGCTCAATAACTGGGCCAGAGCCTTTGCTTAAACCTGTAGGGACCTGGTGGAATGGGTGGGCCTGGGTCCCCCTACCTTGCTCCCACTCTGCTTCTCTGGGACAGAACTTCTAGGGGAGCCACTGGAGCATGCAGGAGTGATTGAGACTGCAGCAGGGGTCCTCTCTGGAATGGCTTGACTGGTATAAACTGTAAGACATGACCAACCTGACCACTAAGACGGTCATTGGACCATCCTGCTGTGCATACACACTCCTTTCTTCCCTAGAGAAGCTGCCCACAAGTGCCTTTGAAGCATTTCTATTATAAATCATATCTTAATGTATTTGTTGCTGGTAAGAAAATGCTCCAGGCTGAAACTTGGGAGAAACTTTGTTCCTATTGATTTGGTCAACTTAAGTTATAAGAGGGGGGAAAAAAGGTAAGTCTTCTGTGTTTAGATGCTGTTTTGTGTTCCCTTTACCCTATACCATGTTTGTTTAGAGTATGTGAGTTTGCACGTTGTCAGAGTGTGTCAGAATATCTGGGTTTAAAATTAAACAACATTTTCTGAAATATTCAGATTTAAAATGTTGTCATTACACCTGTGCATTAACTACTTGCTTGCAAGGCAATTTAGTACATACACTATAGTCACTTCACAAGTACACAGATTGTACAGGGTCTTTTTATATCATTGTACTCAAGAACTCATTGATATTATCTTTTTTGAAGCCCTCCATCATATTTATTGTACCACTAATCCTTGGAGACTCTTACCTATCCCATTAGTATGACTTGGTATGATAAATTAGACCAGCACGAAAGGTTTCATGTTTTCTTACTTATTTTAATGTTCTGTACAATGGATTAATTATTTCCTATATATAAAGTTACCCAACTGATTGCAAAAAATCCTTTTTAGCCTGCTCCACCGTCTGGATAATGTGGCTCAGACTTTAAGAATTATGAGTCAAAACTTGATCCGTTGAAGTCAATGAAAAAATGTCTAGGGACTTCAATGGCTCTATGACTCCAAACTCTGTTGCAATACTTCCATAACTGAAGGGTAAAAGCTCACCAGACATGGGAGGGTTGTACATATGGGGTAATCTTCTACATATAATCTAAGGTTTTAATAACCAGCATTTTAAACATGCTATTCTCAAAGATTTTTATTTACAGGTAAGATTTTCCATTTGGGATCCTTCTACTAATTTTTGGTATTTTATAGATTCATAGAGTTTAAGGCAAAAGGGAGCTTTAGATCATCAAGTCCGACGTTCTGTATGTCACAGACCTTTACATTTTTCACCCAGTTACTCGTGTATTGAGCTCAATGACTTGTGTCCAGAAAAGCATCCAGCCTTGGTCTGAAGATTTCATGAGATGGAGATTGCACATCATCCCTGAGTAGCGTGTTCTAATGGTTAAACGTTCTCTGTTCTTCTCCTGAGTTCTTTCCACTTCTCTAGGATCACTCAGCTCTTCCCTCTCCCTCTCTGGACAGTAAGTTCTGAACTCTCCCTTGTCTTTGGGCTCTCACACATTTATAACAGCCCCCTTGCCTCATTACATCAAACTAGGGCACGTGTGGACTGTTACAGTGTGATATTGTATAGTGCTAATTTTTTAATCAGAAATTCAAGGGATATTAAGCCTTACAAAAGTCTAAATATATTTCAACTTTGCAGCTAACCTTTATCAATTAAATTTGTAATCTCTTCAAAGAATGAAATCAAGTATAAAGCTTAGCAAATAGAATATTCATGCACAAACTTACTTACCAGCTGAATTATTTTAAAATTGATGAATTCAAAAACATTAATGAGTATTTTGTAAGCCACATTACAAATGTGTAAAACTGCATCTAGAATTTCAAATAAAATTCAAGATGCACGTGCTGTATGGACTATCAGATGATTGGCCACTTTACTGCCTCTTACTGGAAATGTAGTTAGTTTTCATAACATGCAATTGATTTGATAGATCTGCACTTAGTGTTTGACAGGATATAGGTAGCTATGTAATTTTTTCACACAGGTCTGGCAATCGGCAATTTTAGCCAGCAAATAACTTCTGAATTTTCAGGGCTGGGTACTTCTTAAACAGATGATACCAGCAGTGTTAAAGTATGCAATGGGTTGGTGCTGAGGGCAAAGATCATTCTGTGATCCAATCTAGAAATTGAGCACAAGCCTTCAGATGTAAAAGGGTAGTATAATTATCTGCTATACCACACATTTCTCAAATAACTAAATTTGATGCTAATTTTTTTGCAATTGCTGTTTCATATCAAATGCATCAGCACTCCTAGATTGACACACCATGGCACTCATTGATCCAAATTCACTTTGGTGCAAGTTTGGAGGATTTAAAAGTTGTGAATGTTTCCATTTTACCGGCTATCCAAATGCTTTTCAAGTTTCTCCCTAAAGTGCTGTAGTGGAATAGGTGGTATAAACATTTATTTTTAAAGAAAATTAATACTCCAAATTAAAGTATTTTATATGCTACTTACTATTATTATCATGTGGGCAGGAGTTCTGAAATTCTGAAAAGCCCATGCATCCATTTCCTGAGGCTGGGATTGCATTGCCTCTAGTACTCTGCATCTGTGGAAAGGATTTTATTTAATGAGGTCTGGAGGGCGCTAGGTCTAATTCACGGTAATAGAGAATGGGTGAACTGAACAAAAGATGTGTTGAATAAGATGAGCATTGGTCCTATGTGATGAAGCTAAAGTTTTTGAGCATGATATCAACTGGAAAATATCTAACTGCAGATGTTCAGAGGGTGCTTGTTAAAAAGGGTTACAAGAGATTTCCGAGTCTCACAAGAACATTCCAGCCACTCAATGGTTGGATTTAGGCTTTGTTGTGCAACCATCATTTTGTAGCTATTCTTCATTTGTTTTGGATGCTGGCTACCAGCAGTTCGCTGCTCACCATTCAGTGCATTTTAGGGGAGACTAGGAAAAAAAAGTAATCTACACACACAAAAATCACAAAGTTGCCCTTAATATATACCACCATTATCTTTGTGTTTGACACAGAAGTGGATGGAAGGGATGGTCCAATGGCTAGGGCATTAGCCTAGGACCAAACCTGGGTGCAATTTCTTGCTCCACTGCAGACTTCCTGTGTGACCATGAACAAGTCACTGAGACTGGGTCTACACTGACGGTGGCAAATTTGCCACCATCACATCGATTGCTCTGGATCGACTGAGCGGTCTGTATAGACGCGTTCAGTCGATACAGGAAGCAACGCATGAAAACCACCCCCGTAAGTGGAGTAGCGCTGCGTCGAAGGGAGCGCTGTTCCCTTCGACGCAGTGCAGTATGGATGCCGCGCAGAGGAGATGCTGCAAAGTCAATGGGAGATACGCAAGTGATTTACGTCACTTGCGTATCTCCTGTTGACTGCCGCTGAATCGCCAAGGTAAGTGTAGACCGGGCCTTAGTCTCTCTATCTCAGTTCCCATCTGCAAAATGGGGATAATATCCAGAGGGGAGTTGAGGATGAATGCATCAGAGGTTTTTGAGGCACTCAGATGCTGTGGTAATGGGGGGCCAAATAAATGTGATAGATGAAAGTGGCTGTAGCAGGGGAAAGGCATGTACATAGATCACACTTAATGGTGCACTTCAAACATAGGTCGCTAAGTGAGTTTGTAATGAATCAATAACATGACTAGCTCTAAATGTATTCTGTGTCCTCACACTGTATGGTTAAAACTCTGTTAGTAACCATAACATAATCATAGCTGTGTAAATGGATTGGCTGATCCTCTTTTCTTCCAGCTCTCTGTGCGGCAGAACATCCCAGAGCGGTGGTGCTGCCCTGCGTGTATATCCTCCAAGAGATACTCTACCCTCTCTCTGTGGGCAATACCTGATAAGCTGCTCAAATGGAAAAAGTTAGGTAAGAGGAGAAGTGTGGTCATGAAATCATGTCTTTTAGTGGCAAAGAATCTGTTGTATGGGCATGAATTGAACCATGCTACATGTAACTGGTTGGGTTGACTGTAATGATGGACAAAATCATGTTTGTAAATACTTTGCACTCCATTCAGTAATAGGGGGTTCCTCTTCCCTCCTACAGCCACCTTACGGCTACAGTTGTTGGCTGCTGGCTTTAATATTGAATCCCCATCAGTTAAACACCTAATATAATAAGGACTGTCTGGATTTCATCTTATTTTGGTTCAGAAATAATTAACTTTCTCACATTAGTTCTACATTTTATTTTAGCAGAATGTTAGGTTGCTTAGTATAACTATCACAACGTAATAGAAACCACCACCCAGCACAGCTACCATATGCTTCTAGACTCAGGACTGAGTGTGGGTGCTTATCTCCTACTCCAATTGATGCAAGCTGTATTAGGGTCACTTTTTTCAGAGCCAGCCTACTGCCTTTGCCTACTGCTTCTACTAATTCCCTTCCTGCCCTGCCCCTGTTGCCACGTTTACTAGTTGTGCCACCAACGTTGCCAGTGAGGGAGGGGAAGGTGAGGCAGGGGAGAAGTACTCATATCATACAGTGCTATAACGTCCTTTTACCAGGGGAGATCGTATTTACACTGGGGGGGAAATGATACGTATGAGCACTGCAGCTGTGCCTCTGTCATTTCAGAAGAGACGCCTATGCTTCTGCCAAGAGTATCACGTAGGAAAGAGAAGAAGCACCCCACAATTTTATTGTTCCCAGTCCCTTGGGAAATAAACAAAACAAAACGTAACCCATCTATTCTGAAGTTTCTTTGTCCTGATATTGACAAGATCAGGGAGGAGGATGAAAAATAACAACCAGCAATAGCAGCTGCAGCTAGTACAGCTCAGCAAGGCACAGATACAGCAACAGAAATAAGCAACAAAAGGCCCAATCATAGTGGCTGTATGAGTGAAAACAAGCGGAGTTGTGTGACAGCATTTCGGCTTCATACAAGCTGTGCTCACATGCAGCACCAGTGTAATTAGTCATGAAGCTTGATGGTCGCCACTCTGTCAAAGCATCTCGGTATATCACCTCTCTCCCCTTTTAGTGCAGCACCCCCAACCCTGTGCTGCAAAACAAATCATATCTGCAGTCCGACCTTAGTACCCACCCAATATGCCCAGTGCCAGTACCCATTCTGAACCTCCGTACCAGGATGTGGAAAGTGGTGGTGGTGTTATGGCAGTGGCAAAGATGGTCTTCCGGTTAAAATACCAGACTTGAACTTGGGAGATCTGAGTTACATTGCTGGCTCCACCACAGACTTCCTACATGGCCTTGAGCAGGTCACTTAATCTCTCTGTGCCTCAGCTCCCCACCTGGAAAATTGGAAAAATAGTTGTTCCTTTCTCTCACCCTTCATTTGTCTTGCATACTTAGGCTGTAAGCTCTTCAGTGTAGTCTTACTACGGCACCGAGCAAAATGGGGCCCCTATCTCAATTGTGGCCTCCAGATGCTTTCATAATGTAAATAATAATAATGTTACATGATCTTCTCTCCCTCTGTGTCCAGGGTTCTCAACCTGTGGGTCATGATAGCCAGGAGGTTTGATGGTGTCTCATCCAGCCTGCCTTTACCATATTGTTGAATAGGTGATGGGTCCTGGCAGGTTCCAATTAGATGAGGATGGAGGTTCTGGGGGGATTCATTTTATGGAAAAAGTTGGTTGTGCTATGGCACTGCCTCTCTTCTTAAGAGGTATTGGTAACAATAGCACCTCTTAAACATGTTGATTTCCTATCTCTGGTGGAAATTGCAGTTAGAGAAACTTGTTACTACTGGTTCCAGAGGGCTAGCTAGCTTTTTGAACAGAGAGACAGATGTAATTATGGGTTGCAGGTTTCTTGGGCAAACAGCCCTCCAAATGAAACCAAGACAGACTAGCCCAAACTGACAGGATTTGTCTACATTTTGCATAGGGGCTGTGAGTCCCAGCCCAAGGGACGTACCCACGTTAGCCCCCATCCAGCTAGCGTGCTAAAAATATAATGTAGCCACAGCAGCAGGATCCTCTGGACTGGCTAGCTATACTGACTACATGCCTAGGGTCTTGGAGGGTTACATACTTGGGGCAGCTAGCCCATCCAGCCATTCATGCCACCACAGCTACGCTGTCTATTTTTAGCTTGCTAGCTTGAAGAGAGCTAGTGAGATCACTTCTTCTTGAACTGGGAATCACGCTTCCAGCTGGAAGTGTAGAAATACTCATAGGAATTAATAGAAACCAGATGGAAGATTCTAATGAAGTTTAACATTATTTCCACACCCCTGTGTAGGAATAAGATGCAAAAAATTGGCTTATTTCCATCAGTCAAAGTTCTCTGGAACATAAAATAATGCTGATATGATGGTGCTACTGAGAGGAAATAGCCTGAATTCAGTCAACCAAGAAAATCTGATCTTTACCCAGAAGCATGCCTAATGCAAAATGTAAACACCTCAGAGGTTCCAAAGCCAGAAAGACCACTGTGATCATCTAGTCTGTTCTCCTGTCTAATGCAGGCCACAGAACTTTCTTAAAATAATTTCTAAAGCACATATTTTAGAAGAATATCCAATCTTGATTTAAAAATTGTGAGCCATGGAGAATCCATCCCAATTCTTGGTAAATTGTTCCAATAGTGAATTACCCTCATTGTTAAAAACATACGCCTTATTTCCAGCTTCAGCTTCCAGCCACTGAACTGTGTTATACCTGTCGCTGCTAGATTGAAGAGCCCATTATTAAATGTTTGTTCCACCTCCATTGACCATATGGTACAGTCCAAACCCAGCTTAAAAGATTCCCTGTCATTTTATTATTATATTTGACAGATTACTGAACAAAACACATCGTGCCAAACTCAGCTCTCAGTTATATCATTACCACCTCATTGAAAAATGGAATAAGGTAGTACACTTATTGTGTAACTGTGAGATGCTTTTGGCTTATTAGTTGTGTGAAAGAAATAGCTGTGTCCCCCTTGCAAACAGGACACATGAAAACCTAGGGATGTGTCTGCACCTTTACCAGTGTCTTCTTACCTATACTTCATTTTCACATTATTTCTAGAAACATAAAAGAGCAAACTTTCCCCTTGACAGCAGTGTAATAAATGAGGCCATTATAAAGTTGATGGAACTTATTCAAAAAATTCCATTTACAGCTAGTATATTAAATTGTGGGTTGTTGTATGGGCTCTCTCTGCTCATGAAGACTGCATCAAAACAACTGGCACAGTAAGCTATCTTTGAAATAGAAAGATGAATTGTATTATATAGCTGAATAACTAATGCATAAGAAACAAGAATGTTGTCATGTATTTAATTTGAAACAGTACAAAATAATCTGTTAAAAAGGTTATAACTAGCAAGAAACCACTTTTGTGCTTATGACAAAATCTATGAAAAATAAGTAGCTGAATTTTTTTAATGTATGAAATGAAACTAAAAAGAAAATTAATTTGGCCACATTTCAAAGTTATCATAGGGTGAATTAGATGATTCATTTAATTTTTTTTTTTTAAACTAAGCTGACAAGCCCTTAGAGATTCATAGCCAACATTGGAGCTAAAAGGAGAAGCTTACCAGGTACTTAGACTTCAGTTCGTGTAGGAAAAGTAGCTGGTGCTGTAGATTTTTCTTAGGCTACACTCAGGCAAATTACCCATTAAGGACTTTTGGACAGAGCCCTTAACCACCTATTCCTACAGCCATTGATGTTAATAATGGGAGATTTCTCATTAAATCCCCATTTCAGCAAAGCACTTAAACGTGCTTAAAACTGAGGGAGTCGGAAGAGGCTTTGCAGAAAAGGGATGGGATTACTCATTTAAAATTAAATAAATACTTAAGAGCTTTGGTGAACCAGGGTCTACCTGTGATGGACATAGGAGCAGGCACTAGGAAGACTCCCACTGATGGCAAGGGCGTTTGGATCAGGCTCTAAAACCCTGGTATCCAGCAACAGTGGTCCTATTACTAGTAACACATAACTCTTTCTACATTTTTACCTCACATTCTGTCATTCTTTCCATTCTTCCTAACCTCAGACTTCTAAAGGGAGAGACTGAAAATGGGCGAGACTGAAAATAATTACTATCATTAATTCCTGCTGGTCATGGTACACGTTTCTTTAGGATTACTGGGGGGACTATTTAAAGACCTGCTATTAAGTCTCATAATATCGTACGGTTAGGAAAACTGGTAGGAGAGGTTCATAATGAGCCACACACAGAACAATTAGAAAGGGGCAAGTGCACGGTGATTTACACTTTCTTTCCTTTATCTAGCACAAAGGTCCCCAAACTATGGGACACGTGCCACGGGGGAGGGTGGAATGGCAGGGCCTGGGTCAAGGTGGGGAGGGAGCACCCCCACATCCTGCTCTGCTCGAGCCCTGCCCACCAGCCATGGCTCCGGCCTCAACTCCCGGCTGCGGCCCCGGTCCAGGCTGTGACTCTGGCTCCCAGCTCCCAACCGTTGTTCCCAGCTCAGGCCCCACACCCAGCTTCAGCTGCTGGCCGCCATGGCCCCGCCTTTGCCCCTGGCACCCAGCCCCCATTCTTCACTCAGCCCCCAGCGGCCAAAGCCCCGCTCCCAGCCTCAGCACCTGGCCATTGCAGCCCCACTTCCAGCCTTGGCCCCTGGCCATGGCCCCACTCCCAACCCCAGCAGAGCATGGGGGAGGGGTGCACAATCAGGTGTAAGGGGGCACCACCTAAAAAATTTGGGGACCACTGCCTTAATAGATGGACCTGAACCATGAATTTGGACACACTGCTTCAAAGTTTGTGGGTGTCTGGATCCAAGTTTTTGGATCAGTCCATAGAGATAGGGATCCAGATCTACTCTTCACAGGCATACAGATCTTGGGTTTTGGTTCATGCTCCTCTCTAGCATGAATCTGTGATCACACAACTTTTAGGAAGTGATAGGTCATTCTCCAGCAAGGGCAAAACATACCTGGGCACACCATGGCTGATTGCAGAAAGGATCACACTATTCTAGTTGTGCAAGAGATGTACAGAATAAAATGGGTCAGATAATATCCAGATTGCTTCACACGCATTTACCAGCTTGTGCTGGGAATGAGCAGTGAGCTGGAAAGAGATAACTTTGTTATTATTCAGATGAAATACTATAATTTAGTGAAGGTCATGGAGGAGTGGATGGTTACTTAACTGGATTTTTAGTAGGGTTTAGTGCTTTAGTATTGGATTACTGCTGTGTGGGGCCCATCCAAATGAAAGATTATGGATCACACTTACGGTGGTCTGGACATTATCAAGGGTGCAGATGTTACCCACTGTATCTGAGCACAGCTGGAGCTCTTGATTTGCAAGGTGGTGATTTTGCCAATGGCAATAAAAGACCTGAAAGAGCAGATTCTGCTCTGCTACACTGATGCAACCCTATTTGGCTTATGTTTCTTGGATATCAGGAAAGGCTCCTGAGCACGGTATTTGTGTAACAAAGTCACATTCATTTCTTTATCCTTTAAAAAGGATTTCTACTCAATTAAAAGTTTCCTACTGGCAGGGTTGTTTTATTTATTTATTTATTTATTTTTGGTACTGTGCACGCTGATTTAAGGAAGCAATTATGAATAACAATGGTTCTTATGTCCTTGTGTATTACATAAATACAGTTATATCCTTTTCTTTCCAGTGTGGTGCTTTATTAATTTAAATGGGGAGGGGATGGAGTGCATGGAAAGGTTCAAGGGCCTACCAGCTGGACTGGCCCACTGTTTTCCACAGGGTCCGTGGAAAGTAAAATGGATAGTGTCTCAGGGAGACTTTCATAATCAGTGGTGAGGGCAGCTTGTTCTGCCCTTCCATGGGTCCTGTGCCCTTTTCGCCTATGCTGGTGGTATGGCCGGGTGGGAGGGGAGGGGCTGGCCCTGGCCCCTCCCTCTGTCCCAGGCCCCAACCCAGGGACCCTGTGAGGAGTAGCCTCAAACTGCTTAGTCCCTGAGCTACTATCTTCCCTGGGTCACCTGTCCTTGGCCCAACTGCTCACGGTCCCCTTCCTGGAACTGGGGCAAGGTCCTCCCTCAGGCCTCTGTGCCTATAATCCTTGGCCATGCCAGGACGGGTTTCTCCTTGACTCTGGTGCCTTCTGGGTTGTGGCAGCAACCACAACTCTGCCAAGCACTTTAGTGGTGCGTCGCGTCGCGTCACTACTTCTCTTAATTCCCTTTCAGCTGCCCCCATTAGCCTGATAGGGAGGCTTTTAACTGCTGGGGCAAGCTCCTTAAATTGGCCTCAGTTGGCCTGATTGCCCTGGAGTAACCCCAGGTGAATCACCCAGGGAACAAGGATTTGTTGATCCTGGGGCTAATATATATACCCTCCACTACTCTCCTGTAGTTATCGGGTCTGGCTGTGTCACATTGGGTATAGAAGGAGTCTGGCTAGACGGGTCAGGGGCCCATAGGAAGATGTGGGTGAATTTTAGGAACTAGGGGAGGGAGATCAGGTTTTGAGACGTTCACGTGGATTTGATCAAGTAGAGCACCTAGAAGGGCAGTGCTTGGCATCTACCTCAAGACATACCCTGGGTACCGTCTCTCAAGTCAGAGGATCACACTGGGCTGTTGGGCTGGGCAGGCCAGGTGATTCATCACAATTCTTAAACACAAAAAAAAAGCAATTGAAACCCTGTATTAATGTATTTACCCGATCACAGGCAGGTGTGCTGGCAACCTGATTGTCACTTAGCTACTGAACTATATTTCCAAGAACCCCATGAGCCTAGATTCAGGGTTCACATTATCTCCCCATCTGTTGGAAAAGTCTGTTCATGGCAGCAGCCCAGTTAGAGGAAGCATCTACTGTCAAGGAGAAGAAACCCGGGGTTAGCAAAGACTTCCCAGCCCTCCCCAGACAGAAGAAACACACATAAGGCCATACCCATCACACACACAAACTGGTGATGCTCTGTTTCCTATCCCACCCAATCCATCAGACACAATACTTACAGTGACTTTTAAAATCCCACATGAAGAATAGCCAACCAGAGAGACTCAGGCATTATAGCATGTAATTAAGAAGGAGGTTGGATTGGACACAGAAAGTATGCAATTAATTGTGGGGGTGAGCAGAAATAAAAATCAGATAAGATTGCTACATGACAACAGGGAATTTAACGGTCACATCATTTACCACACTTAAGCACTGAAAAGAAAATGAATACTGAAGGGCACCATAAATTTTACACTGACCACATAATAACCAAAGCACATTATTTTTATCAAGTATAATTTAGAAATGCATAGTTCATCACACACACACACTCTGACCATTGAACTGTATGGTATGAGGAGTTATGTATTACTTTCTGTTCTCTTAATTTTTGGTATCTGAATATTTTCTTTTAAGGGGCATCGTAAAACAAGAACTGTCAGTTAGTCTATTTACTGTCAGTAGAATGTTTTTTTGCTAAAGTACTTAGAATTGTTGTTTCTTGAGAACAGTATGTAGTTTAATAGAAAAAGTGTTATATAAATTTTGTAGTAAGTTAATAATATTAAATACACTTGGACTTGGATTAAAAGCTGAAAACTATGTTTCATTACTATCTTTCCTTGGTTAACTACAACACACAAACTCTAGTTCTCTATTCCAATCCTCTAATAATTGAGCTAAAGGAAATTAGCTAGCAGTTATAGGAATATCCTTATCTTATTTTTGAGCTTCATGCGGCAAACAGAAGGCAGTATGTTCATGTATGTGCATATAGTGCCAAATCCCGCGCCTGTCAAATTCAAGGGCAAAAACTCCCATTATCATCAATAGCAATAGGATGGGGCCCCTGTACCCCTTTGAAATGTCTTCAGATGTAGGTGGAGCCTGAGTTTTCAAAAAGATTTAACTCCATGGAAAATCTGGAGAGTGGTAATCAGCTGTTTTTAAAGTAGAGGGAAATAAAGAAATGTTAGCTGCTGCATTTCAAATCAGTGTGATTTGCTAATGATCTGTGGGTAAAATTTTCAAAACTACTTAAGTCACTTAGCGCCATTAATGAAAGTATCTCAAAAACAGTGTGACAAATTTTCTTCAAACTTTGTAGGAACAGTCTCCTCCAGATTAAAGTTGATGATGTTCAGGCCAAATCATTTTTCCATGACCAAGTTATGGGATTTGGGGAGAAAAAATAGAACTTTACAATAGAAACTGGGTGTAAACTTAAATAGGAAGAGGCTACCAAGAAATAAGAGGGGAAGTTCTTTCTTCTCTATAATACCATATGTTGCCTCACCCAAAGATGATGTTTATTTGGCTCTGAAAGAGACGTTTTAGCTTGTATTTTTGGAATGCATCAGAAGGCCTGGAGGGGCTGCTGACAGCGTGAGTTCCACAAAAACCACAGGAACCTTTGCAGCCACACACTTGGCACATGTTTAGAACTGGACCTGCGTGCTAGACGGAAGAAACCCTTCAAAACTTATGTGGCAGTGTAATAGTAGCGCTAAGTAAGGTGATTGTTGACAAGTGATGTGCATTCAAGTATAGTGACTGCTTTTTTGTCCAGAAAAAGGCTGATCACCAATGTTATATCTGACCCATATAAACAGTAACAAAACAGAAGACTGTCTTCTCTCTCTCTCTCTCTCTCTCTCTTTCTCTCTCTCTCTCTCTCTCTCACACACACACAGCACTTCCCTTTGTAACTTATAACACAAATATTTTGTAATCTTAATCTTTCATTTTTTAAAAAGCTAAATATGGTCATAAAGATAAGATCAATAGATAAAGAAAAAATTAAAGAAAACCCAAGTCTGCCTTTGGCAGAAGAGAAAGATAGTGTTAATTCATTGAAAATTCAATCCACCCTCCCCCCACCCTTAAAACCTTGTACAAATTAGACATTTACATGATAGATGAGCATGTTCCTTTCTTAGGGAAAGTACTCTGTTGGAACTCAGAGCTAGGATAAGTTCCCTGTAATGTGGCAGTTGCCAAGGTAACTACTTGTTCTTAATTGAATAGTAGAGAAAATATTTGTGTAACTTATTGGCACATAAATTAAGGTTGCCCTTGAGCAGCCTTAAACTCTCACAACCTTCTTTTTAACCAAATCGTCTAGTTCCCTAGGCTGCCAGTGTCCCCTTCCTGACTCTGCCTGCTGTTAGAGTGCTTCATGCTCACCTCCCATATGTCACAAAGAAATATCTAGGTTATGACCGGGAGATGATGATTTGTTGTACTGCGGAAACGAGAGGAGGGTTTGCTGTAACTCAAAAATGAGAGGAGAATTCCTGGCTGTCGTGAAAAACATTCTTATAAATAAGATTTCAATTTTTTAAAAAAAAATCACATCTTTTGTGACCATGGATCAGACTGTCAGCCAGTATAGATGTCGTAGCTCTATTGAAGTCAGTGGAACTATGCTGATTCACACCAACCGAGGATTTGGCCTTTTATTCTTTTTTTCCTAAAACTGTTCCTGTCTATTAGAAGTGGTATTGGTTTCTGAATTACAGCATATGCAGCTCACTACGGTAGAGTGGATTGTAGTGCCCCACCAGCCCTGTGCAAAATATTGGATTTAAAAGACTGCAGAGAATTATATCCCTACCCAACAATATGTGCACACACTCTCACATGCTGGTGAGCTGGGCAAACCACTCCACTGCCACCACTAATCACATAGGCTAGGGACCCACACAGGGGAAACTCCTATAGCTTGCTACACCTGCATCCTCCCCCTCCCACCATGCTGCTGCCTCAAACCACAGTTTCATGGTGTGACCCATCCATGCCTAGGGTAGCCACCTGAAAATGCAAAGGTCAGGGCAGGCTGTAAAAGGAAAGCAGATTCTCCCAGCACTGGTGGGTGACGCTGAAGTCAGATTTCCCAACCAGCCTCAAACAGAGCTTCTGATTCCCCCACACTGGTTATCAAGAAGCTAAAATAAAAATATACACAGCCCCCTTTACTCCATTTCAGTCTCTGGCTCCCAGTCAGCCACTAGGTCCAGTAAAGAGATCAGTTATTTAAAAACTATGCTCTTTACCAAAAAGGTTTCTCCTGACCCCAAAAGGCCAACCACAGTACCAAATGAATATGTTTGGATCTTACCCAAAATCCCCAGTTATTTCCTTGTGTTTTCCAAATCTGGGATGCTCATCAAACCACAACTCAGTGTATGCATAATATTTCAGAGTTTTTAATGTGAAAGCTAATATGAGCTCCTTGTTTTCAGTCACCTTTTTAAAGCATTTTCCAATTATGGGGAAATAAGTTGGGTTCATTAAACTGGGGTTTGGGAAGAATTAATTAAAATGGGAAAGGATAACAACAAAATCTTTCATTCTTTTCACTAATTTCTTTCTAAATTGTCTTGTCCAGCTGGACCATGATCCTGCACTTTACAAGTGCAGACTGCTATACCCACACAGAGACCAATTAAGTCCCGTTCTGCATAGATGCAGCAGACCACTTGTGTTGTAGATGGCCAGACTGTAGTTTTGCATTGTAAGGTATTCCGGGCAAGACCCATCATATTATATGTCAACAAAATACCTTTAAATAATATCTGTGTAATTGTTTACATGTAATGCCTTGCCCTGAGGAATGTAATTAGCTAATTTTCCTTGTGAAATGTTTAAGGTTCAAACACATAACAGCTCTCTTTACCAAGTTAATTCTCCATTCACAGAGGACATGTGGTGACAGTGGTGTGTGATGTCTTTTAAGTCAATGACGAACAAGAACAAACTGTATATTCGGATGCCTGAAGCCTAATGGTTGCTAAGTCTGGGTAACTAGTTTGTCAGATGAGACTTTCTGAAGAGAAATGTTACAAGATGCTATGAGACCAAGGCAAGCACCCCAACAGCATCATATAGGCAACCCTGGCGTTTAAGCTGAACTTGTATTAATAGTAGTCCTTAACAAGCTGTCAATCTCTAAGTGTAGCCTTGTGTTCGTTTATTGGATGGCTACAAATCAGCCCTAGCTGAGCTGCAGTCGGTTCTGGGGCAGCCTGGGGAAAAAGGAGCTTCTTTTTCCTTGTCTTTCTTGCGCTCTTGCTTTTTTCCCCTTTCTTTGCCTTTCACCGGCATGCAAATCATAAAAATTGCAGGCTGGGGGGGTCAAGCTGCATAAAACAAGCAGACCCCCGTTTCTTTGTTTTGGTGCAGGGCACAGATGGGAGTGGGGCGGCTGCTGTTTCACTGAGATAATTGTCATCACAGTAGAAAAGACAAAAGCCACCCAGTGACATTAGGAAGATTACTGGCAGTGGACATTTTTCCTTTATGAAATTGGGGTGAGTTTCTTATCATTTTTTTTAAATATCAAAACCACTGAGTATTTCTGAGCCCTGTGTTCCATCTCCCCAACCTCTAGATCAAAAATGCATCAAGGGGCAGAGAAGAATGCAATGATGCTGCAGGTTTGAAAAAGCTATGATTGCGTTTCTAGGTCCCTTGCGCCTCAGAATCAGCAGCACTGTGGTGAGAAAAGGGGAGGTTGCCTGAATAAAGAGCAGAACTCCTCTCATGTCCTCTCCCAGCAATGGCCACAAAGACAGTCCAGCGGCTGAGCTGCCATAGAGTTGCGAACTGCTGCTGCACTCTGATGAGCAGCACAGAGCGTAGCCAAGTCAATGAGCTGCACTTATTAAGCTGTATTCACATGGCTTTTAAAATGGTTTCTTGAGTGAACGTAACACACAGAGCACTGTATTCCCTGACTCTTTCCCTTAAGCCTAGTCAAACACCTTGTTGTTGTGCATTACACCTTTATGCTTACAGCCTTTGTCTACATGGGGGTTGGTTGCATCAGCAGAGCTACACCAGTGCATCTAGTTGCACCAGTGCAAATCCCTAGTGGAGACTGGTTCAGCCCACCCTTGTTTGAAACAGAGATAAGCCGCAACAGAGTTAATCACAGTTTATGCTGGTGCAGTATGTCTACACTCAAATTTTGAATTGATGAAGTTGTATTAATACCCTGGTTTCACAAGTACAAAACCCACAGTGTAGAGAAAGCCTGAGAATGCTGGCAGCTACCTGGAGCTGGGGAGAGAGAGAATGTTCCATGTAGTCATCTTTGCTCTCCTAACCCCATTTACATTCAGTAACCCTTCACTTGCTCCCTTCGACCTTCAAGGAACATGGAAGCCTCTTGTTTCAAGATTAGGATGATCAATTTTTCAACTGGGAATTTAACTGATTTTTTTAAAGTCATTTGCTTTGTTGTTTTATACCTCGTTGTACAGCTCTGTGACAGACTGTGCAAAGGAAACTGAATCACTTTTAAAAATTGTATAGTAAACTATCTAATGCCACACCTGTGATTTGTTTTATGATGTTGTATTAGTACAGGTGGGGCAAATACATAACCACCCACCTCAACACTGGAGTTTGGATGAAAGCCTAAAAGTGAACCATGGTTGGTTTTGATAACATTGTCAGGAAGTAGTTTTAGCATTGGACTGGGAGTCTGGATTCTGTTTTCATCTATGCCACTAGCTCAGGCAAACCACTTTACTTCCCTATGTCTACATTTTAATCACTTCTGACATGAGGATAATAATGCATTCTTACTCTTTGGCGGTGAGGAATCATTAATGTTTGTAAAATGCTTTGACATCCTCAGATGAAAGGCACATTAGAAGTGAAAAGTACTGTATTATTGCTGTTGCTTTTTACTCATTTGAAAAACAAAACTCTAGGTGACAAGATTTTGCAAAGCAAAAGCCACCCCCAATTTTCAGATGAATCAAAACCCAAACCAGTTACAGAAACCACCTAACCTCTACATAAAGGCCCAGCATCAGGCATTGAGGGTGGTTGGTTTTTGTTGTTTGGTTTTTTTTTTTGCCAAACCAAAATTAGCCCCTTGTTGGCCCAGTATTTATTTGTATCTTTATTTCTAATAATAGGACTTTTGTAAAGAAATGAAACTTGGGAAGGTAATCAATTCACTCTTTTTCCAATAGCAACAGTATCCCTCAACAAAAAGGCCTGATCACATGTCTTCCCATGGACTTCAATGGGCTTTGGATCCATCCTTTAAGAGGTCTAATTTAATATGCTCTTATCGTAGCAAAATTTGGCCCAAGAGTTGAAAAGAGGCAAAATATATGTGCAAAAGTGCATGCGCAGCTGCATGGGTAATGTTGTACACAGAGCACAAGCCTCTTCTGTTTGAAAACTGGAGGCTTGGTCCACTGCACCTTTTGAAGTCAGTGGGCAATCTGGTCTTTGATTTCAATGGGAGTCGAATATTGCTCTTTGTGACAAATTCAGAATGTTAGTGACAAAACACTATGAATAATTTTTAAATGCCTCTAAAACATTAATTTTTGGTACGATGATAAACCAGTACCCAGTGAAATGTTTTGTTTTTGTGGTTAAAATTTCAATAGAGAGAGAATTGTTTTCATTCTGGCATTAAAATAAGTTTTGCAGATTTCCGTTCTTTATGGCTTATTTTTCTTGTATTGCTATGTGTAGGGCATCTAAGAGAGCTGGTGCTTGTTTTCATTATGCTAGAGTAATTATTAATATTTTTATATATATTGGAACTAGTAATATGGACCTTTAAAAGCCATAAAGGTAAACACCTTCTTAATATAGCTCAGTACACAGGCAGGCAGTGTGCTAGTTTCCCCCAGCCGTTCAGCCAAAGTCTTTACTTGTATCATCTCTGTTACACTAGACCCTATTTCTCTTGAGACTGACTTCCCTCTATGATGAGCTGGGACATATCAAGCAGTAATTTTTGTAGAGTGGATCAATCTCAGATAGGAACTAGGTTGAGACCAAGAATCTCATTGGTCTCTCCTACATCTGAATCCAGATGTTCAAGGTAAAAAGCCCTTGTGTTACCATTAACCAACACTATCATCTAATTCAGGGGTGGCCAAACTGAGGCCCGTGAGATGCATGTGTCTCTTTTACAGTTAAAGTGCAGCTCGCAGAGTCTCCCCCATTCTCCGCCTACCAGACTGGGGTGGGGAGCTTGGAGCTTCTGCCCTGCAGAGTGTGGTGGGGCTACAGGATTCTGCCCAGAAGGGAGGGGTGACTTGGGGGATCAGTAAATTTGGCCATCGCTGATCTAATCAAATGAGAGCAATGGCTTAGTTTGGTTTTATCCCTGATTGGTACATCAGCAGAGATCTATTTCAGTAGAGCAGAAAAAGCCCAAGTAAACTGAATTTAAGTCCTTTGCTAATATCTGCCAGGTCACAATGACATACATAGCAAGTTGCTTGCTATCTGTGTTCTACTTTGTTTGCTGATCAATGTGACTGTGACAGCGTGGACTAGATCTGGAGGCCCCTGTTGGAGGCATTGCAGCCCTACATCACACTGTCCCAGAATAAAGCAGTGGAGAAGTCCTTCCGGCAGCCTAGAGAGGCTGAAGAGGAGCACCCAATCAGAGGGGCTGCTGGAGCAACCAATCAGGACCAGAAGGACACATAAAAGGCAAGCAGAGTCTGAGACAGAGAAGCAGTTGCTTTGTAGAGGAAGAGGGAAGCTCTCGGACAGAGGGTTGAAGAGCAGGTGCCTGGCCAAACAGCAGGGCCACGGAGAGGTCAGTCAGGGCAGGCTGAGTCCAGGGGCACTGAGCCCAGAACCTGGCCAGACCAAGCAAGGGTACCAAGATAGGCTCTGCTGGTCTTATTACAGGCTGAGCGGAGAGGGCTGCTGAAAGGACCCTGGCTGTGAGCACCGAGATGGGCCCTGGTTAGCTGTTGAAGAAGGCAGTGCCTCTGGGAAGAAGCCTTAGAGCTCTGACCCCATAGCAGGGCTGAGAAAAAAGTGTGAGACTGTGTACCCTGGAAGGGGGGACAGTGAATGCAGCTTGGCTGAAGGGCTGAGTCACTAAAGACCAGCTGAGAGATCCATCAGCCAGGGGGCACTTGCAAAAGGTAGCTGCCACCCTGGATGTAAGCACTAACAACAAAAGCAGGCTCACACCCAACCAGAAAGAGAGCGTTCGTGAGAGGCGAGCGCTGTTCCGCTCGAGACTGAGTAATTGCAGACGTGTATCAGCCAGAGTGGGGGTGCTTGTGAGAGGTGGGTGCCCATGCTGTTACAGTGGCCTATTAACTCTTGGAGTTACAGGAGTAAATGGGAGCAGAATTTGCCTTTTATATCAGGTTGTCAAATGATTCTATTCTCTACATCCCACTCATGTCAGTATCCACAGCCTCTACTTTTCTTGCTGATAGAAATTCAGTTGGAAAATATTTAGAATGCAGAAAAGCAAGCACATCACTGATTGACTATTTGTATGACGGGAATAGTTGATCATAAATAATCCACATACACTGTATTTTGTTGGATGAGTCACACTCTAGAATGAAAGCAAGGATTAGTGCTTCCTCCTTCAAAACAACATCAGCATCTACTGCATGTCTTATTTTGCTGACTCAGACTCTAAGGTCAGACGGGACCAATATGATCATCTAGTCTGACCTCCTGCACAATGTAGACCACAGAACCTCACCCACCCACTCCTGTAATAAACCTCAAGTCTAACCTATGACAGTTATTAAAGCTCTCAAATCATGGTTTAAAGACTTTAAGGTACAGAGAATCCACCAGCAAGTGAGCTGTGCCCGATCCTACAGAGGAAGGCGAAAAAACCCCAGAGCCTTTGCCAATCTGCCCTAGGTGAAAATGCCTTCCCGACCCCAAATATGGCAATCAGTTAAACCCTGAGCATGTGGGCAAGATTCACCAGTCAAATGCCCGAGAAAGAATCCTCTGTAATAACTTAGAACCCATCCCATCAAATGTCCCATCACAGGCTATTTAATCTAAAATGGGTTACATAAGGGATAAAGCAGAATGCAAAAGAGTTTAGTTTTATTACTGAATTAATGAGACTGTCCATGCTGGGTCAGACCAATGGTCATTTGGCCACAATCCTGTCTCTGACAGTTGGAGGATTAGGGACATCTGGAACATAGGGCAGCATCCCTGACCATCTTGCCTCAGAGCTGTTGATGGATGGGCCTGTTCTCCATGAATGTATCTAATTCTTTTTTTAATCCAGTTATGCTTTTGATTGGCAAATAATGCATCTTCTGTAATTTATAAAGAAATAAATGATTTATTTTTTTTTAAAAAAATAGTGAAAATGGGTGACATTCATTATTCTTGGCAATATTAGGGGAGTGATCACAAAATGACAATCAATCTTTCAATAGCAGGTCTGTGTGGCTTGGCAGCGTTTTAAAGAAGGCTAAATGAAGATAGCTTGACAGTGGGAACTGTATCAGCACTGCAGCTAATATGAGACTTAGTGAGCTGGAAGGGGAAATCTGCCAAGTTTGCAAGGTCCTCAGGTTGGTTGGTTGGAGCTGTTTGAAGAAAACATTTCTAATGGACCTCTCCATTTATTAAAAATCAAAGTACCCTTTTAACATATTACAATCAGTGCAGTGACAGGTAGCCTTTGATTGCACCATCAAAGGAGATTGTTTGATAACGGATATACACAGGTGGCTTCCAGCACAGAAAGGCATCTCAGAGATATTAAAAAAGGTAAGGGTCAGGTTGTCTTTTTGAATACTATTATGTTAATCACAGTGCAGTAGTCTTCTAGCATGAGGTTGACATAGGCTTTTTATCCTAGACACCTACCTATATCCATCACAGTTCTGCAGTCAGCTGCCCTGATCCGTTTTACAAATGGGTTTCACTTAGCCTTGAAAAGCTAATTAAGAGGAGAAGGAATAATGGGGTCAATGGCACTATGTTGATTTACACCAGGTAAGGATATGGCCCAGTATGAATATCTCTGTAAGCTCCAATTTATCTGGAAAAGTTGCATGTGTGTAATATCTTAGACCCTAAGAAGCATGGATATGTAAAGCTGTATAGTATTTATAACAGATTTCAGGTTCCTTGTGATCATCTATGCCAAAATACTATGACTCTTGTCAGATTTTAATTCCATATCACCAATCTGAAGTACTGCAAATCTTTTATTATTTTGCTCTTTCAAAATGAATTAACCCTCTTAATCTTTTGATATCTGCTTATGATTTGATTTCATTCTAATAACATACTGTCCTTTTGAAATGATTTTTCATGCCCAGGATTTTACCTACCTTTTTAAAGAGGTTATAATAAATGTTAAATGATAAAGAGTGCAGAAAACTCCATGATAAATACTGTTGTCCTGGAAGTGCATAATAATGAGTCTTTGATCAGAAGGCAATCACAGACCTGGATAAAGCTGATAGGTATGCTAAGCATCCATTGGAAAACACAATTCAGCCCCTTCATGTGGTGATATATCTGGAAACTGTAGCAGTCACCCCTCAAGGCAATCACTCATGGTGAGGCCTGAGCAAAAACTAACCTAGGTAAATTAACAGGGATTTCCCTGATTGAAAAGCAGAGACAGAAGGGCTAGTCTTTACTTAAAATTTACAACGGTATAGCTATATTGGTTTCCCACCGACATAGTAAAACTAACGGAGCGATGGTAGCTATATCGGCGGGAGAGCGTCTCCCATTGACATAGTGCTGTCCACACTAGCACCTATGCTGGCAAAACTTATGTGTCGCTCAGGGATGTGGTTTTTTCACACCCCTGAGCAACAAAAGTTTGACCAGCGTAAGTGCTAGTGTAGACCAGGCCTGAAAAGAGTTAGGGTGTGCATACTGTGGTGTCAGAGGCAGAAAGCGAGAGAAGCAGTGGTGAGTGTGATCCTGAGTAGAAGTAGATAGAGTTTCTTGGGCATAGAACTCACTGGAGAGGCAGGTGTCGGAGATTTCTAAGCAAGGAAACTGCCTGCTGCTGTTTCTTCCTGCTGTATTCATGGAAAGAGGACTTTATGTACGTTCTTTGTAAATAAACAGGATTGTACCAAAGACTTCGATAGTCAACTTCTCCTCCAAATGGAAACAACCGTGAAAGGCCCTGAATATTGGCTAACCCCAATTAGAGTTGCGCTGCCAATGGTTTTCAACCCACACCTGGCCTCATACCTACAACTGTCGGGAATAGCAGCAGGAATATGAGAATTAATTAGAGCTTGCTGAAAACTTTCAGGTGAACCTTTTTTTTGACAGAAAATTGCATTTTTGACAAAATGAAATTTTTGACAAAAGGTCTGACCTACATGTCCCATGATGCACCAGGGTTGGGGCACCCATGATATACCACCACCTTTCTCCAAGAGGTATGGTGCATCATGAAAATGTAGTCTGACCAGAGAGTGTAGTTGAAAGTCTGAGAGTGTAGTCTGACCAGTTGACTGTAGATAAAAATGGGAGCATGAAGCATCTGAAGAAGCGCTCCCAGGAGATACTGTTGAAGCAATTTCTAAATCAGAATATTTTGGTTTTTGACCAAAACTCTTTGGTATTCAAATTTCTGTCAGAAATCAGACTTTTCTATCTCCCCATCTACTTCTCGCACATGCCCTTTTTTTTAACCAGTTCTAGAATTAGTACTAACAATATCAGCATTAATTCCTACTGGCATTTTCTATTAATTGCGCAAGGTTGAAAGTTGCTTCTTTCTACTTCTGTGATCCCCTCCAGGCTTTAAAGTACAGGCAATGAAATGTCCCATAGTAATTAAAGGGGAAAAAGCTCTGTTAGGCCAGCTAGCCTTCTCTCTGTCAGTGCAGGACTATTATTATTAATGAGAACCCACAATTGTGCTAGGCACTAGCATTGTCCCCTAAAAGACAATATGAAATTAACCCTTGGCAAAGTGAATTGTGCTTTCTGGAGCACTAACACCACAGTACAAAAGGGACGAAAAGACAAAAGAGAGTTAGGCTAATTGTACTTTATCAGGCATCACTGAATTTGATGAGAATATTATCAGATGGCATAGTACGTAGACTCTCTCCCAGGGTATTATGCAGTGTTTGTTGTAGCTGTGTCAGTCCCAGGATATTAGAGACAAGGTGAATGAGGTAATATCTTTTATTGGGCCAGCTTCTGAGATCTGTGTAAGCTTGAAAGGTTCTCTCTCTCTCACCAACAGAAGCTGGGCCAATAAAAGATATTACCTCACCCACCTTTTCTGTCTCTTGCAGGAGGCAGTAGTTATGGAAAGAATGAAATTCTATTTATTGGGCTCCCATGTTGTATCTCTTTGGATATTTACTGGACATTACAGCAGTGCTCTGACTTACATTCCATATTCAAGTACAAAAATACAGTACAATATTCATGACACTTTGTTTTCTCTTCTCACAAATATCTGAGCACTCAAGCTTCACTTTCATTGATGGAAAAACAGTATATGTCTTGGGTAACTAACCAATACTACAAATTTGCAAACAAGTTATATTTGCAGTCTGCACTATGTTGTTTCATTAAATAAATCAACCAACCAAAGAGAAGAAATAAAGCCAGGTGATACACATAACTGACAGTGCAAACTGGATTGATGTTTGCAAACAATCTTCAAGCCAAGCATTGTTTGCTGAACAAAGTGTGATTTTATTTTTTTTAATCACAAATACGTTTGAAAATATTGGAGCTTGATAGTAGACAATTTTCAGAGGGGGGGATGATTGATTTATTCACTCTGATCTAGTAGTAGATGAATTTTTGCTCTGTGCAAGCATGTAGCTTCAATACTTTATTAAATAGCAGAGACTAAAACCATTGGGATAAAGTGGCATAAAGTATTCTATTCTATACTAGTACTTTTATAGGGCTTTATATTTTCAAAGAACTGTATTAACTTAAATTCATTAATCCTAACAACATCTTTATGATGTAGGTGAGTCAACATTATTATCCCTATTTAAGAGACGAAGGAAGTGAGACACAGGGATAATGGCCCAAATTCAATGAAGCACTCAAGTGTGCTTAATTTTAAGCATATGAGTAATCCCGTTCCTAGACAGTAAAATACCTAAACATACTAAACTTTTAGCATGTGCTTAAATTCCTAAGGTTTAAGGGCCTAAATAACTTGCCACAGAGGAAGCACTTTTCAGAATTCAGATTGAATTCCTGGAAGTTCCTGACTCCAACTTCATGCTCAGTCTATTATACTCTGCTGCTTCGATTCTAGTTTGCAGAAATAATATTAGCTATAACTGGTTACCATGATGAGTATGAAGTATGCTTAATGTAGCTGGCTCTACTGAGGGCTGATAATAAAAAGCAACCACCTATTAGTTAATTAACCTTGTAACCTTCCATAACATTGAGAAATACCTCAGGTCTTAGAAAATTCCACTGTAGGTGGTCTTCTTCTCTGAGTCAGTAATGAATTCATGACTTAACGCAGTGTTAGAGGGCGCTGTGTTGCTAGAGGAGATGGCCCTGACATCACATTTCATTTAAGATCCCATAGTACTTTTTACAGAACAGGGGTGTTAGCCCTAGTATGCTGGCCAAATTCCAATTTATTACTAGGCAGTTACATTAAATTTCCTCGTAGGTTCAATTGCATAAAGTATTCTTTGCCTCCTATCCTAAAGTATGAAGTGTCCCGTGCCCTGTCAACAGCTGCTGCACTCTTCCTTTGTGGTGACTAGATTTCTGTGGTGTGTGAAGTGATCCCTTTAGAGAGAGTTTGTAATCTGTTTGTAAAGTATGTAAAGCACTTTTGGATTCTTCTGGATAAATGACAAAAGTGAAGTTATTAACTGGCTAATTCAGATTCCCAGCTCCACTCAGTATCTCTATGATCTCATGTCTGCTTGTGAGATAAAGTTTTGACTTACTGGCTGGCAGAAACTAAAACAAAATGGATTTTTCTGGCAAGAGGAATAACCAATGACACCAAAATGGGCAGGGTGGCCAGCTTATGGGGTGACTTCAGTTTGAATTAGCAGAGGGAATATGATTCTGAGACACGGCTCTGCAAAAAAGTTTTCAGGGTAAACTGACGCAAAAGAAGGTAGACATTATTCCCCATCTGAACCTTGCAAGGGGAGAAGTAAACGTACATTTGATACAAAGCCCATAGCAGATCTCAGTAAACAGGAATAGTCAGATAAACAAAAAGTATGTGTTCCTTTTAGGGAGAAAATACCACACACAGTCTTTCAAGAGACTCATTCAACACAGCATGATACAGTACTGTGCAACAGAGAACTGGTTTCTTGCTAGTAATCCTAATTTACTGCTACAGCTGCAATATTGGGCCATGCTTGAATTTTGTATATGACAATATCATGGATTTAGGAGATGAACTGAACAAATTGTATACATGGAGAGCAGATAATAGGCTTGACCTCGCCATGTCAGTTGTAGTAGGCTATGATACTCATTACGTATGAAGCAAGAGTGTGATTTTACATGCCATACCAGGAGGGAACAAGCAATAATCTCTTTATCAACCATCCACAGTAATATAGGTCACTGCAGCAATTTATATGGTCTTAGTGAAAACAAACAGGAGACACTTGCTAGGAGGCATGTTGGAAGCACATGTTTAAACTTGACAAACATGTCTAGATTCAACAGTGTTTCCTCCTGCTAAGTAGAGGCTGGTATTTCCAAACTGTTTCCATGCCGCTGTTGCATGAGGGAGCACCTGTGATTCCGACAAAATGAGGAAGACTGGGAGGACCCATCAGTCTTCTTACTCACCTGTAAAGTCAGCCTGGATAACATTTGTGGCAGGGTCTCATCCACCTGCCCAAATGCCACACTCAGAATTTTCATGTTTTGAATCCTAAGTTCCCATTTATTTCCTCCGGAAATGAGGTTAGCCACACAAAGCCCCAAATCACAGTATAGGTGTTGCCAATGAGGCCAGAGAAGAGAGGCCTAAATCAAGAAAATAAAGGGTAGAAACCTTGGATTCTGGTAAAATATACTATCGTTTTCTGTTGCATTTGTATTATTATACCCCATGTCCACTGAATTTGAATAATAGCCTAGTCTGCTGTACTTGTGGGCTGTAATGCTTTGGTCTGACTTCAGCTGTTGAGTGGCCTGTGATGTACAGAAAGTCAGACTAGATGATCTGGTGTTCCCTTCTGGCCTTAAACTCTATAATTTTATCATTTCAGTTGTTATTGCATTTTGGTGACTGCTGTTCTCGCTGGTCAGCCATAAAGCCCAGTTTAAAAACAGGAAATCATTTCTGAGAGGCAAGGGGAACAGGATGGGTTTTGTTTTACTTTTGGAACTGGCAGCAGCTATTTCCATTGGCCACAGTGCTTTTTGTTATTCCAGTCTCCTTACTATCTGTCTCCCGGTGCCATAGAATCATAAACCAGCACAAGATGCTGCGTTCACATCTGTTAGGTGCATAATTCTTAGCCTTCTTTTTATTAAATATGCATTGTTCTCAAAGTGCTGATTATTTGAATCAACACTGGCTCAGACCTGCCCTTTTTAGGAGGCTGATTAAAGTCTGAATCATCAAAGAACTGGACCTTGCGAAGGGAATCAAAAACAACAGTAAAAGGTTCTACAGCCACATAAATAAGAAGAAAACAAAGAAAGAAGTGGGGCCGCTATACGCTGAGGATGGAACGGAGGTTAAAGATAACCTGGGCATGGCTCAATATCTAAATAGGTACTTTGCCTCGGTCTTTAATAAGACTAGTGAGGAGTTTAGGAATGATGGAGGGATGACGAACGGGAATCTGGATGTGGTGGTGGATATTACAGTGTCTGAGGTAGAGGCCAAACTTGAACAGCTTGATGGGACAAAATC
>ML675629.1:30367261-30547214 GCA_007922155.1 Mesoclemmys tuberculata | reverse complement strand
AGGGGATGTTATGATGGGATAGTTTAATTTGAGCAATTGATTTGGGACCCTGGGTCTGAGCCCTGGGTCAGTGCAATTACAGTGTAGATGTAAGGGGGTTTAGGCTCAAGCATGGGCTTACACTGGGGAGTAGACATATTCTTAGAGCCACCAATGGAGAGAACCTCTGGGTCATGTTAAGCCTTGATTTAGCCCCTGGGCAACACCCTTCTCTCCAGTTAAATTCTGCCCTGAAACACAGCACAACTTGTTTCCTTTTCCTCTGTCACACTAATGCATGGGCTGTGTAAGTGGTTATGTTATGAATCCATAGGATGTTTAAAGGCAATAGCAATTAAATGAGTATCCATCAGGTAGAAAGATGCTTTATACTACTGATGACTAGTTGACTTGATTACCAATCCTTTAGAAAAAGCTAAAATACTTGTCTTGCTTACTGACTTTCCTTTTGAACACAAGACATTTTATTTTATACAAAACAATAGTAAATATTCTTTTTTTTCTATTGAGGCGAATAAGTGATAGGCAAAATCTCTCTGATGAAGTTTTTTCTTTAAATATACCTTTACGTAGTTGGGCTCAGATTCTGCCCTCAGGTACATACACAGGCAGAACTCACAACAGAGTCAGTGGGAGTTTCTTGACCATATCTAAGGATAGATTGTAGTCATGCACATTTGAAACCATTATCTACCCAGATAATATTTTAGTATTTTGCTATCCAGAGTTAGTTGAATGGTGGACAGGCTGAGAGTTTGTTCCCAAAGCTGACATACGGTATGCAACTATTGGTTCTAATCTAATACTGAATGTTCTCCAGATTCTAAAGTTCTTTCTTTTTAAATTCATTGCTTTGTTGTTGAGAAATTTAAAATACACCACTCATCTATGTATTTGTACTGCATCAAAGAATTGTAATGTGAACTTGATTTGCTTGTCTTTCCCTAAATGGCCTTTTGGATTTTTGCCTGAGATTAAGTGCATTAGCTGACGTTGGACAAGCTGCATTGTGTGTTTCTATTTTGTTCTGAACAGAAAAAGGAATAATTGTAATTGCATCCATCCGTGAGTGGGCATATATTTAGCCAAAAGCTCAAGCCATCCATCTTTTAGCATCATTATATAAGACCCCCATTCTTTCAAGGAAATACATATTGTCCATTAAAGGTTCACTGTTTGTTACATAACTCCTCAGCATTTACTTAGGATCTGGAGACTTGTAATTGGACACTTAAAACATTTTGACTACTGAAAATCCTGGATTTCCTCTAGCTAGAGTGCACAGTTATTCTATGGCCAAATTCCCTACTCTTTCACAACTAAGATGGAGCAATTTTTGCACACACACACACACACACACACACACACACACACACACACACACACATATATACAGCCTCAAGACACTAAACTGAACCTGGGATTTTGATTACTTTTGTACACAGAAAATATTTTAGTGTTTAATTCCTTAACATAGTTTGACATTTTTATTTATTTACCAACAATAGCAAATCACAAGACAATGATCAATTTTTAAAGTGGTTCAAAGATATTGTAATAGTCTGGTAATCTCCAATACAATCATTATCTACTCTCTCTCGTTATTTATACTACACTCTTCACCCCGGAATATGAGTGTTTTCACCGTAGCACCTGAGCATAATTTATGGATGCTGCAAACATTTGCACCTACAAATAATCTGGGAAACACTAACTAGAGTGATTATTTTTTAGTGTTTTCTTGCTCCCTTATAAACAAGATAGTAAACTCTTTAGATTAGAGATCATCTCTTTGTAATGTGTTTGTGTAGAGCTGAGTACAGTGGAGCCCTGATCCATAGGTTCGTTCTTTGACAGAGTTACTAGCCTACTGGCTGGGGGGAAGCAACAGATGTGATCTATCTAGAGTTTTAGTAAGGTTTTGATGCTGTCCTACATGGCGTTATCATAAGCAAACTAAATGAAATTACTATAAAGTGCGTACATAACTTGTTGAAAAAATGTACTCAGAGTAGTTATCAGTGTTCACTGTCAAAACTGGAAGAACATAACTTTTGGCAGTCCTTCAGGGTCTGTCTTGGGCTTAGTACTGGTCTATATTTTCATTAATGACTTGAATAATGGAGTGAGAAGTACGCCTATAAAATTTGCAGATGACACACTGGGAGGAGTCTGGGAGCTCACAGGCCTCAAACCTGGGACCGTGGGCAGTGCTCAGCCCATGGCCGCTGCACAGCAACTCACCTGAATGATTGGAGAAGAGAACCAGCAAAGTTCTAGCTTGCAAAAGGCCACACCCACAAAGCTCCTGGCTAGGGAAGACATACAGCCCCACCGGCTGGGAAGCGCCTCTTTCTGGTTTCAGTAGCACAGGAAGTTGTCCGAGCAACTAGAAGAATACTTGGCTGGCTGCTACTATGAACCCTGTGTTCTTGGCTGACTCCTGAGCCCTGCCTCCCAGTCTGTTCCTGGTTCCTGCCTCCCAACTTGTTCCTGTCCTCCTTACCCCAGACCCCCATCTGTTCCCCGTTACTTTTTTCACACTGCACTCTAGGTCTCTGCTCCTATACCCTGTCCCTGACTCTGGCTTGGACTCCTGGCTTGATCCTGACTCTGGCTCTGACTTTCAGCATTGAACCTGACTGATCCTTCCTCTGATCAAGGCTCCAGTTCCAGGCCCCTGACTCTAATCTTTAGGTCTGTCCACCCACACCCAAGTCCCTACAACTTGCTCCGATGCTATCAACTTCTCTCTGAATGGGCCCAGCCGAGGATGGACAAACTGCATTGTGTGTTTCTATTTTGTTCTGAACAGAAAAATGAAGAACTGAGGTCCTGGTGGGAATGTGTGCTTGCTCCTGTCAGCTGCCACCAAACCTGCAAGTACCAGTTGAGTTATGAATAGCCTTATGTTCCTTGAGTGCTCCTTTAGCATCTCGGTCATCCAGTGGCCCCACTGGTGGTTCAGCAGGCTTCCTGCTTCTGATGCACCTCAAAAAACTTTTGCTGTTATTTTCTGAGTCTTTGGCTAGATGTTCTTCAAATTCTTTTTTGGCCTTCCTAGTTATATTTTTACACCTCCCTTGCCAGAGTTTATGCTTCTTTCTATTTTTCTTAATAGGATTTAACTTCCACTTCTTGGAAGGCTGCCTTTTTGCCTCTAACTGCTTCTTTTACTTTGTTTAGCCACGGTGGCACTTTTTTGGTTCTCTTGCTATGTTTTTAATTGGGGGTATACATTCCAACTGAGCCTCTGTTAGTGGTGTCTTTAAAAAGTTTCCATGCAGCTTGCAGGGATTTCACTTTGGGCACTGTACCTTTTTAATTTTTGTTTAACTAATGCCCTCATTTTTATGTAGTTCCCCTTTTTGAAAATAAATTATACCATGATGGGCTGCTTTGGTGTTCCTGCCACAAGAACATGGGTGCCAGGGTCATATAATTTTTGGTAGTGCCCTGGTGAGGGCGCTGGACCCACGACATGTGTAAGAGGGACAGGAGGAAGGGTGGCGCTGAAGGGGGGAGTGGTTGCCGCACGGCACTGCTTGGGCCTTGGAATGGCTCTTGGCCAGGGCACTGGGTCCACGTGGGACAGGGGTGGGGCTGGGAGGGAGGAGCACCCGCCACCGTGCAGCACAGCTTGGGGCTGGGGCAGGTGCCAGAGTGGCTCCTGGCCATCTGCTGAGTATCGGGGGAAGGAGGAAGGCAGAACAGACAGGCTGCCCTGGGTGCTAGGGGCTGCTTTGCTCTGCACCTCCACGGCCAGCCCCCCAGCACCACAGAAATATTGGTAGAGCCGGGCCCACCATCCTCAATGTTGGTGGAGTGTGGGCACCACGGGCCCATAGAACTCACCACCTAAACACAGGAATGTTAAATTTTATTATGTTATGGTCACTATTACTAAGCGATTCAGCTATATTCACCTCTTGGACCAGACCCTGTGCTCTCCTCTGGACTGTCTCCACTTTATCCACATCTTTCCGAAACTGTGATACCCAGTACTAGACACAGTATTCCAGAGAGCAACAAAAATGCTACAAGGTTTGGGAAAAACTGAGCTATGAGGAAAGGTTAAAGATGAGCATGTTTAGCCTGGAGAAAAGAAGCTTGAGCGGATCTGATAAAGTCTTCAAATATGTTAGGGCTGTGATAAAGAGCGTGGTGATCAGTTGTTGTCTGTGTCCAGACTGAAGGAAGGACAAGAAGTAATGGGCTTAATCTGGTGCAAGGGAGATTTAGGTTAGACATTAGGAAAAAGTTTCTAATGATAGCCATAGTTAATCTCTGGAATAGGCTTCCACGGGAGGTTATGGAATCCCCTTCATTGGAGGTATTTAAGAACGTGTTGGACAAGCACATTTCAATGACTCTGTAATTGGAGCCTCTAGGCAGTGTAATAATGTAAATAATGATAATACATTTGTGACATACCAGGGCACAATCCAGAGAAGTGAGATGCTGTGTCCCCCCTGCCTTGCAACCTTGGGTGCCTTGCAATGCCTTGGTGAGGTAGCTCACATCTGAGCCACTCGCAAATAGTCTTCCAGCATGTAAGCCACATCCTGAGGGTTTGTGTGTAACTGCAGCCTGCCAGTTACACTCTGGCTCTCATCAGCCTGCTGCAGAGTGATCCCATCGCTCTCCCAGCCCCAGATTTTCCTGTAGAAAGGTATGTTCTGTACAGCCCATCCCTCTCCTAGACAGGACAAATATATTAAGTCCATTATTCATTTAAGGGAATAATATCCCGGCTTATTATCTTAAGTAGAGTTACCCAGATACGAGGTTATCCACACCGGAGTAAATAAAACATGTTTAACTATAAAGAGAAATTTTTAGTGATTATAAGTAATGAGGCCTAAAAGTCAGAATTTGGTTACAAAAAATAAAGATGAAAATGCTTACTGGTATCTGCATAAGAAACTATTTTAGTAGCAAAGCAAAATTTCTCACCACTTGCTCCTGCAGAGTAACTGACCAGGTTAGTAACTTTCAGGTTAGGAAACCAGAGTCCAACAGCTGTTTCCTTTTGTTTTCTCATGTGCGGAGAATGAGGTGGGCAGAGGTGGAGGGAGAGGAGTGCCTTTGGGTATTTTTCCCTCCTTATAATTTCAGTCTCCCTCTTGAAAAACATTTCCAGCTGAGACCCAGGAGACACAAAGTCTATGTGGAAAGGATATTCCCTGCTAGTTTTTTTCACATATTTGATCTTCCTTTGTTTTCCCTTCCTGCTTGATGACTGTTTACTGCTTCAATGCAAATTAGGGCATGCACACATTCCTTTGTTTAGGACAGACCTGTTTGCTGACTTCTACTTAGGCAGGGCTGCGGGGTTTGGAACATGTGTTAATAACATCATACAGGGGAATCTTATAATTTCACAGAAAAGGTTGCTACACATATTTTATCAGGACAATACAGACTAGCAAATTATGAGATTGCAAATGATACCTTGCGTGGCATACCGTGGACAAAAATGATTACAATAGTGTGTAGGGTGTGGATACAACGATGTATTCCGTCACAACATTATCACCATCTTCATCATCGTAATAAATACTCTCTTTAACTACATTGTTTAACATTTTTATCAGTGACCTGGAAGAAAATATAAAATTTGCAGATGTCTTAAAGATTGGGGGAATGGCAAATACTGAAAAGGACTGGTCACTGAAACAGAGCGATCGGGACTGCTCATTAAGATGGATGCAAGCAAACAGTATGTGTTTTAATACAGCCAAATGCAAAGTTATAGACCCAGGAACAAAGAATGTATGCCTTACTTGCCGAATGGGGACCACTCTGTGGGAAGCAGTGTCTCTCAATAAAGAGTTGGGGGCTCATGATGGATAATCAGGCATATATGAGCTCTGAGTATGATGATATGGTCAAAAGAACTGGAGTCTTTGGCTGCATAAGCAGGATATTGAGTAGGAGTAGAGAGGTTATGTTCCCTCTGTATTTGACACTGGTGTGACCTCTTCTGGAATACTGTGTCTAGTTTGCATGTCTGCCCTTCAGGAAGGATGTTGATAAATTGGAGTAGCTTCAGAGAGGAGCCCCAAGGATGATAAAAGGACTGGAAAGAACACCTTTCTAATGATAGACTCAAGGAGCTTCATCTAAACTAAATAGTTTAACAAAGAGAAGTTTAAGGGATGACTTGCACACAATATACAGAAATTTGATAATGAGCTCTGGAGGCTAGCAGACAAAGATATTACAAAATCCCATGGCTGGAAATTGAATCTTGACAAATTCAAAGTAGAAATAAGGTACAATATTTTTAACAGTGAGGGTAATTAACTATTGGAACAACATACCAATGATTCTCCAATATAGCAATTTTTAAATCAAAATTGAATGTTCTAAAAGATATGTTCTAGTTCAGGAATTATTCAGGAAAGTCCTATTCCCTGTGTTATACAGGAGGTCAGACTAGATTATCACAGTGGTCCCTTCTGGCCTTACTATCTGAGTCTATGAACTTTCGTAAGAATGGAATCATTATTGCATGGATCTGATAGGTTTCTACATTTGAGGAACATCAAAATCAAAACAAAACAAAAAATCCAAACAAATTCCAAATTACTCCTTCTTTGGGCTTCCTAGTTTGTCCTGACCTTTCTGTGTCTGTCTTTTGGAGAAGAAAAGGGGTCGCAGCCTTCCAAAAGTCGGCATGGTCATTTTCAAAGCTTTCCCACTCCCTGCTGCCCTAGAGCAATGTAAAAAAAAAAAAAGTGAATAAGGGGTGCACAGTGTCAAGCTGGTCAAGGAGGCAATAAAGTGTGTATTTTCACCTGTGTAAATCAGTACTCAGCTGTTAGTGTTCCCCCTATGGGAGCAGTTTTCCCTGGGGATCATTTTACGTTTGCAGAGTTGGCCAGTGTCATACTGACAGTTGCATTTATTTGAAGTTGCTTGGATGTGTGCTGGGTGGGGTTTAGTGAATGCTGGCTTGCTGTGCCTGTGATTAATCCTTCTCATAACAGGAAACACCACGCGCCTGCTGCAAATATGGTTTCTGTTCCTCAGTTATTGCTTGTGACAACTGATACCAACCAACCTCTTCCTGGCTGCACAGTACAAGTGCAAGTCTATCAGCTACATTTCAGACCCAAGTCAAGATGTTCCCATCTCATGACTTGTCCTGCCCTTGAGACACTGTAATATGCCACATGAGACAAAAGAGCAACCTCCGACTCCTACTATATTCAGAAATGACATGAGTGCACTAAGTGGTGATGGCAGCTGATTTGTATTGGGAGTGCCTTCTAACACATGTTGAGTACTGTAATATTCTGTAGCTGGGCCCACTACTGATAACAGGACAGACATAATACTTGTGTTTCATTAGACTTTCCCCAATTTTCCCTCTACACCTGTTCCTACTTTACTCCTGCCTGAGCTGCTGCTATCTGCTGCCTTGTGCTATTGCTGTATGTGTAGCATAAGAGCAATCTCTCACAGAATAGCAGACTGCTGTGCTCACTAATTTGCTGCCTACTGGGTCTCCAGGAGCTATAACGGTAGCTGCTCTGATTGCATTTAGGCAAACATTGCTTCTTTCATATGTTGCCTTTCAATAGGCACTAAAAACACACCCATTAAGTCATGGGCATGTCCCTAAGTCACCTACAGGTGATGACACGCTAGGGTGATTTTACATTGTGCTGCTATAGCACAGATTTTGCTATCCTTTTTCATGTGAGGCACTTTATTTATGCTACAGGGGATTATCGCTTCTTTTTTTTAATGAAAAGTTTTCTGAAAAGAAGAGATCTTCCCAGTGCACATTGATTTCCAGGAAGGGGCACTGCTGTTAGTGAGAGGAGAGCTTTATGCATAAACTAACGACAGTCATCCCTTGGATGCTAACGTGCTAACCAGACAGGGAGTGACACCAGTTTTTCAGCGCACATAAAGCAAGACTGTTTGACTTGATGTATTGATAAATAACTCCTGGGGTCCCCTGTTTGTTTTCTTTAACATTTTCTTCACTGTCTTTTTCAAAGCTCATTTGACTCAGTCGGTGTAATTCCTGTCTTACACCATCTGTATTAATGAGC
Source organism: Mesoclemmys tuberculata (assembly GCA_007922155.1). Taxonomy (NCBI): domain Eukaryota; kingdom Metazoa; phylum Chordata; order Testudines; family Chelidae; genus Mesoclemmys; species Mesoclemmys tuberculata. Next base: position 30,539,142 of record ML675629.1, on the reverse strand, counting down.
TCTTTCCTGTTCATTTTCTCTTGAGTTTCTTATTTTTGACCTTTTTGACATAATTTTCCATTGCTTTTATTTTGTGTTCCTCTTAGCACTTTCTGTACCTCTTTCTCCACACAGATGCCTTCTGTCTCTTGTGCCCACATGTTCTCGCTCAGCCGCACTCTTTTCAGCTAGACAGGGCTCCAGACCCGCTTCTGGACAGGCCCTATCATGGCCACTGCCACCTTGTTCTCTCTGCCCCTCTCCTTTGCAGCTACTTACACAGGGCTGTGCCTGTGGCGGTAACCACCAGCTCTGCAGAGAGAAGTACAACGTAAAACAAGCCATGGAAAAAGCAGGAAAACGTAACTGATGCAATTGGGACTAAATGCAAGTCGAAGTGGTGTGCAATGTGGTCTTACTGCTCTCCTTTGCACTGTCTGATGCTAGTTCTGCTCTTTGCATGATGTTCCTCTGTACTGTGTTAGAGCAACCTATTGGCTGCTCTGACATAATGACAGGCTGTAACAGACACAAGGGGCCAAATCCATAGTCCAGGGTTGGCATTCTAGAATGGGTGGGGGAGCAGTGTTTTCAGTTCTCATAATTTTATTGTGAGTCTTGCAATACCTGGTGTTTATTTTGAAGTTCCTGCTGTCATAGACTTAGCTACAGCGTGAACTGGGAGCTCCTGGACAGCTGATTATTCACCGTTAAGTACTATTCGGTGTCCCTGCATTTCGGACTGCTATTTATCATCTTGTAAGGGTGACAAACAGTCTTTGTTCCTAGATGAATGGTCTTGCATTTGTCTGTGTTAAAACACATATTGTTTAAATGAGCCCACCTTACCAAATGATATCATTGATGATAATATAGAATAGCAATGGACAGGGCTTAAATTCAGCCGGAGCCACCCGAGTGAACCTCTAGTAAATATTTTCAAACCCGCTGGCGTACCACACAGAGATGAAGCTTTGAACCCTGGGGCTCTGGAAAATACTTGGGGAGAATTTAAGCCCTGACAATGGACCAAGAACACATCTCTGAGGGACCTCACTGGATGAGGTTCCCCATTTACAAATTTATTTTTGAAATCTATTATTTAACTAGTTTTTAATCCATTTCATATGACAACATTGACTTGCTGACATGCTATTTTTTATTTATTTATATTTTACCAGAATGTCATGTGGGACTAAATCTGAGTGTGTGATGTCAGTCCAATTATCTTTACCAACTAAGCTTCTGAGCTCATCAAAAAAATGTTAATGAATTTGTTTGACAAGAACTTTTTTCATAAAATCACATTGGTTGGCATTAATTGTGCTAGCATCCTTTAATTCTTTACTGATTGCATCCAAAATCAGCCTTTTCATGATTTTGCCCAGGACTGATGTCAGGCTAGCGGGCTATGTCATGGTTACATGAAAAGCACCGTTTTCATTTAAAATTAAAGTCAATGCCTAGCCTGCATGGTTGCAGGGGAAAAAAAGCTTGAAAGCATGATCCCTAAAAGCAAATAAATTTCCTAGTTTTCTGGACAAAACAGAATCCTTTATTTTCCATGTAGTCAGAGCAAGCGCTGTGCATGGGTCTAGCCCTAGCGCTCTCCAGCAGCTTCCTTTCTGCTAATACCATAGTAGGTGCTAAGTAGATTGAAAGCCTGTGCCACTGCCAAACCAGCAGCCTATCCTGCAATGTTGACAGTGAGACAGCAGCAGACGGTGTTGGGGTGCAGTATCTGGGATTATGTCTAGACCTAGTTCCTCTTTCAAATCCCAAGTGCCTCCAGCTCTGACTTTTCCCCAGCGAGTCACTTCAGCCTTTAGAGGCAAATCCCTTCGCAGAAAAAGCTGGGTGAATGGTGCTGAATGTCTGTGCTAGTGATGAGAATTGTATGATGATAATCAAAGCTTGTTTCATCAGTAGATCTCAAACCACTTTACGAAGGAGATAAGTGTCATTATTCCCATTTTACAGATGGGGAAACAGGCACGGAAAGATGAAATGGCTGGCCTAAGGTCACCTGGCAGGCCAGTGGCTGAGCCAGGAACAGATCCCAGGTCTCTTGAGTCCCATCCAGTGCGCTATCCATTAGGGCACACTGCCTCTCAGGGTACCATGGGAATTCTAGTGGATTTACCCTATAACTCTCTCTGGAGCAGAGACTACAGGACACTTCATTAATCCACCAAGATGTTGAAGTCCTATACAATAATAAAGGCAAACAATTTAGAAAGGCCACCCTCAGTATTTATTTTTTCTTTCCAAAATGTTGTGAGACCTAGACCGCCCAAAAGCCTGCATCCAGCCATCAGTTTTCATGTAGGATTCCTCGTGGGACTCAATAGGAAGTTGTGCAGAAATCATGATTTTAAAAGGTGGCCCAGAGTTTTCTGGAGCTGAGTGAAGAGGTCAGAGTACAAAATGCTGCCATTGACAAAATCTTACAGAAAGTATTTTATTTTTGTGAAACTTTGCAATGCAACGCTACAGATTTTTAAACCAGATCTGATGTAATTAGCTCTACTTTAGAGAGAGGTCCAATCCAAAACCAGCATCTGTAAAACTCTGACCTGAGGGAAGTTTGGATCCAGATGTGAACTTTGTGATTTGGGGTCCTATCTAAAATCAAGAGGGAGGCTGTCTAGTTTGTCTAATAGGTGCTCTGCCATCTTCTTTACTTTGAAGAGAGTACTGCTTTCCTTTTCCTTGCTATAGAATTATAAAGCAAGATGCAAGAACCTTATTCCCCACCGGTTGCTTGCCCTCCATTGTAGTGAAATCTGAAAAAAAAATCCTCATGTGTTGCTGCTGCACAGTCCACAAGTGAAACTCCAGTAATTTATGTTAAATTTTTAGGAAATTAATTAAATTATGTGACATTTCTTGTTCTGGTTAAAATTCACAAAAGTCACAAAAGACCTGCTTGATCCATATTCATTTAACAGCAGAACCCCAGAGGCTTCATTCAAGTCTTGTATGCATACAACTTTCCAGATGTTTTGGGATTTCAAAATAGCAGCTATATATATAGCAGCTATATATAAATGAAGGAGGGGAAAATTACATTTAAATCTGTGCAATATTTTCGGAGAAACACGTACACGAGGTTGGTCACTCTGGCGAGGGAGAAATATCGGAAGCCTGTACAGGAAATGTTTGCTTGAAATATTATTCAACTTCTTCTTTGCTTGCAAATCTTACATATTTCTGTATATCATGGGCTCAGTCATGCAACGTGCTAAATGCTTTCAGATCCCATGAACTGAATTGAACCTCCTTAAAAATGGGGTATGCACGCATATTATGGGGTAATCAAGGCTGTGTCAAGGAAAGCCAAGGGCATGCTCCCATCTAAATCCCAGAGGAAAAAAATGCTGTGGCCACATCAGTAGTTCAATGAGTTCCCTCAGCAAAAACGGAACAGTATCATAAAAGTGAACTGTCTCGTTCCTACTGGTGAACATTAAAAGGTTTGGCATCCCACGTGGCTGTGACCAAAGAACGTGTGTGTGTGTGTGTGTGTGTGTGTGTGTGTATTCTGGTTCACCAAAAAGTGTCACGTGAGGCTTTAAATGATAGCCAGGGTCACGCTGGTCATTAATATCATTGAGAAATGTATGTACAGATACTATGTAAGGAGTTGTGTGTATATATACTGAAATTATGTTTTAAAGCCTGTATCAAGGCAGAATTGCCAAACTGGTTTTCAGTAAGACAAGAGATGTTTGTTCATCTGTCTCTGAGTTGTAAATTAAGCATTGTAAGCTAACACAATGAATACCCATTTACATATGAAGTCAACATGTTGATGTGAAATCAACAGAGAAGTAACAAACAAGAAAAATAAGCCGTGGGTGGTTATCCTGACTCTGACTACAGGGAATGAATTTTGGGGAATATAAGTAGACAGTAAAAAATACACCCCTTTACTCCAAACCTAAGAAGTAAACAGACAACATGTTTACATTCATGTAAACGGGAATCAACCAGCTTTGTTTGAAATGCTAGAGAGGGCGCTATTGAGAGAAACTTCTTTAGACAGGAGGTTAGCCTGTCTCTAAAGAGACTGCTAAGTTTAGTCTCTAAAACAAAATAATAAAATACTGTTTATATGTTACCTTTTGTTTCCATTATCCTTATTCACTGTCATTTGAATCTTTGGTAATAAATTTATACTTGTTTCACTATAAGTGTATCCAAGTACTGTGATATTCAGCAAGATGTTGATCTTGAGTTGAACCATATGTGGATAAGGGGCTGGGCATTACAGGGGAACACTTCAAAGGGGTTTGGGGAATGGGATGCACCTATTGTTAACTTGCATGGCAAAGTAAGGGCTGTCATAGCCCAGGGAGATTGTTTGGGTGGTTAACAGGCTGGTGGTGTCAGGGAACTGACACCAAGTTAAGCACAAACAAGTCTCCCTCATGCTGGAGGCAATGAAGTGGCAAGGTGACTCTCAGCCTTGGGTATCCCAAGAGCCTTCACAATGGCCTGGGCCCTATTTACTGCCCACTATTCAAACCCTGCTTTGAAGACAGAATTATTAATTTCCTACTGGACTTTTCTATGGCGTTCATTACTATAGTATCTGAGTGCGTCACACACAGTAATGTATTCTCACAGCACCCCTGTGAGGTGAGGGGGTAGTGTTATCCCCATTTTACTAACGGGCAGTTGAGGCACAGAGATATTAATGTCAAAAGTTTGCACAAATTTTGGGTGTCCAATCTGAGACGCCTACGACCTGATTTTTCAGAGAACTTTCCATCTTATAGCACTTTATGTATTCAAAACACAGCTCCCATTGATTTCAGTGCAGCAGTGAGCGCTGAGCTCTTCTGCAAATCACACCACAGGGTCTCAAGAGGAGCATCCAGAAAAGGAGGAACAAATACTTAGTGACAACCTGTGAAAAGTGTGTTTTATAAGTAACTTGCTGAACATCATATATGAACACTATGGTAGAGGTAGGGATAGAATCCAATTCTTCCTGACAGCATTCAATTGCCTTAACCATGAGACCATCCTGCAGTGCATTGCCACATTCACTACACACCTTCCCAAGTTCTGAAACAAATGAGTCAAGGTTTCCTACCACATACTTCAGGAAATGATTAGTTCCTTCTAAGTTAACCCTTTAGTGATCCTTACCTTTAACTCTTCCATTGTCAGTAGCAGATTGCTCTGTCACCATGTTTAGAAGTGTTTTAGTTACTCTATAAGATATAAATTGTCATAGTTCTGTTGATTTCAATGGAACTATAACATTTACACCAGCTGAGAATCTGCCCTTAAGGGCATACATGTATGTGCATATCTACATATGAATATCTTACAAAACATAATCAGACTTTTAATAGAACACTTATGTACTATTATATGTCGTATAATGCATTGTTTAAAAGTATGATGTTTGAATAAGGCAAGCAGGATTCGGATTTTGTGTGCTGTTTGTCTATCGCTGGGCTTCTGAGATTTATAGCAGAAAACTATAGGCTACCAGGAGTCTGTAATTTACAGACATAAACTAAATATTTCATGAGATTGGTGCCTTATCTAATTTTTATGACATGTCATTTCAGTAAGGACATTGCTTTATTTCACGGAAGGTTTTCCCATAGATAATGGTTGTTAGCTAGCTGAGTTGGAATCTGACAGGATTAAGGAAATCTAAGCTGACGGCTGGTTTTGTGCAAGGAAGCATAATGTGACTGTTGTTACAAGAGGCAATGTGGGATGCTTGTGCACAAATGCATGACAGGAGGCCTTGCTCATAGCTGTATACGTAAGTGCAGCTTAGCAGTTAAAGAAGTGCCTCAGAGCTAATGCCTCACAGCGCAAGCTTCATGTGACTTTTTTGTTTGTCTTGTTTGTGTAAATATGGTTATGCTTTTGCATTCCATAGTTTTCAGGTACTGACTATTTTTAAGTGTGGTCAGAATGACAAGGGCCAGTACTGCAGATCACCGTCTCAGAAAAACCCCAATACAGATCATTATATATGAGAGAGTAGTGACAGCTGAAGAAATTCAGTAACCCCTTCTAAACAGGAATACACATTGCCCTGCAGGTAGCAGTGGCTGACCTAAACAGAGTGATGTGTCTTATCCAAACCATAGCAGTTGTGATATTCAACATTTGAATCTAAAACTCATTGGTTTTATTTTGTGTGAACAAACTGCTCTGCAATTTTTTCAAACTAAACAGGTGTATTAACCTTCCCCATCCCCCCCACATTCAACTGAAATAGACTGAGGCTGGCTCGTCACTCTGAGACACCCGTGCAGCTCCTGCTGAAGTCAACAGTTGCACTGTGTGGCTCCTCGAAAGTGGAATGCATCCATAAATAACCATAAAGCGTGCTCTTAGAAGTTTTGCAGTAAGGGGGATTCACCTTAAAAAACAAAATTGAAATTAATTTCATGTTAGAAATAGCTTCGCCATCTGCTCTAGTATAAAAACATGGGTTGCTTCTCCATTCAACCTGGTTTTACGCTGGTGCAACGCCATTCATGTCACTTATTTCATGTATGCCAGCATATGAGAGCAGAGTCCGACTCAGCATTTATAACTGTGCTATGCAAATTGTAATGATAAGGTGCATTTCAAAGGAGAGCTGTATCATGGAATGCTTTTCTTTGGGGACCTGAATATTTATTTTGTTTCAGAGGGTAACGTTCATAGCTACAGCAATTGGGGGCAAATCGTAATGGGGCATGGTGATGCAGCTGGGGTGAAGACATGTAAGTAAAATTGTGCTTCCAGTTATTTGCACTCTGGCAAGAGTGCTCTTTGGGGAAAATGGCCACTTAATTTAGAACAAATACAGAATCAAACTAGAAAAGAGTTGGATCCCAAAACTGCCTGATATACACATTTGGGTAATATACAGTAACTTGAGAATGGCCGCCTTTTTTTTTCTCTGAGTGGTTTGCAGCACCCTTATTTAGGAAACAATATACTTGTTCCAAGCTCTCTCAGAAAGACGTTCTGAGCCTTTCCTTTTGGAATATTCTCTTTCCTAATTGTTCAAGTCCTATTCCAAAATAGCCACTTCATAGGTTGTGCTTAGATGCTGTCTGCCATCACTGTACCATCATTTTATGCCATAAATGAGCCCCTAAGGAGAAAGATTGTTTTAAAAAAGCAAATAAACACTATATAATTCCTCAGCAAAAGGCATTAGTGACTATAAAATTAGCATAGACGCATTAATTCAGTTGACAATTGCCCAGAGCTCAATGAATAATGGAAACAGATGAGTGTTATATAATAGTGGCACTAGTAGCAGCATTCTAGTTCAAGGTTAGTTTGAGTCTCTAGGATAAATAGATATTTTTCAATCTGTTTGAAAGTTGTCCCAGATGCATTAAGTTGTCAGTCAGAGTATTTATTTCTTAAATGTATAGCAGCACATTTGGGATATTTTACATTACAAAATATAATTTGGGCCTGGTTTCTGGTTTTATTTTTCTTGCTAATCTCAATTATAAAAAGTCCAGGGAGCTAGTATATAAGGTCCTGTTCCCATTCTCATTGAAGACAATGGCAAAACTGCTGTTGACTTCTCTGTCTTTAGAATTAGGCTTTGAATGTAGAAAGGCCACTGAAACTCTTCTTAAAGCAAATGATATTACTGAAGAAGACCTGCAGGGTTGGACAACTTCACCATAAAACTATTCTGGGGTTTTGAGATTCTGCCTTTGAGCCATGAAAACATATTTCCAGTGAAAATACCATAAATATTGTTGGCTCCCTAGTGGAGGTCAGAAACTCTCCGGACTCCTAGCAAATGGAAAGAGATGTCCATAATTTATCAATTGATAGATATTTATGGCTATATAGGACCATGATAATCACATCCTGAACTCCAGCATAGGCTATAGAACTCCACCCAGTGATCCCTGCATCATCCGCAATCACCTGAGGCTGAGCTAGACAATCTCTCTTAGACAGAAATCCAGTCTTGATTGAAAGAATGGAGGTGATAGAGAATCCATCATGTAGAGCTAGTTGGACATTTTCTAATGAAATGTTTTCTGTTGTTTCAATGAAAACCGGCATGTTGCACAAGAATGTGACCATTTCAACAAAATTTCAAGAGAAACCAGACAAGTAAGTTTCTGATGGAAAGGTATCTGGTTTCCTGCTAGCTCATCCACTTGCCCATCTTCTGCTAAGGCTCCCCAGCTCCTTAGCATCCCACCAGCCAGACTGCTGGGGAGTCCAGACTTCCTGGAAAAGGCTGTCAGGTGAGGAGCTGAGGATGTTGGGGAGCATACTTCATTTTGGAAACTCCAGGACATTTTGGTGTTTCAAAATGAAATATTGCAGAATTTAAGTTCAGTGAAAAATATTGTGGGAAGGGGTAGAGGGAGGAGTAGTGTTATGTCCTGAGTCAGACAAAAATATTCCCCGCCCCCATCAAAAGTTTTGCAGATCTCACCTTTTCCACTCAGTTTCCCAAGAATTCAATCCAGTTCCAGGCCTGATCTGTACTTATGGGGAAATTCATAGGCAGTCAATGGGAGTTACATAAGCTATATAGAGTAGCTTGCATAACTTATGTTGACTTCCTAAATCTTCTGCATGTTGTCTCCACTATGCTGCACCAATGGGAAATGTGTACCCATCGACGCAGTGCTACACTTTTTAGGGAGGTGGTTTTATTCAATCAGCTTCCTGATCGATTGAGCAGGTCTTCACTGCTGCTCAGTGGAGGCAGATAAATTGATCTGATGGTGGTGAATTTACCACCATCAGTGAAGACATACCTTCAGCCTTGTAATTCATGTTCCTTTATTTGGCATACAGCAAAGCTACGCTGAGCTGATTAGAGTGAAGTGTACAGGAGGGTGTTAATAACAATGGGTGCTATCAGACCTCATTTAGTGGGCAGATGTTTCTGGCATGTACTAAATACAGTATTTACACATGTACTGTTAGTATTAATATTATGTATATTCCAGTAGCATTCAGAAGCCCCATTCAGGATCAAGGACCCCTTGTTCTACATACTGTATAAACACAAAAGGAGATGGATCCTGCTTCAAAGAATTTACAATCTAGTTTAAGACAAGAGACAAGAGACTATAACTGAATGATAAGAGGGAAGACGGAGGGAGTGACCGTAGTAAGATTTTTCACTTACATAGGTCCCAATCTGACCAATGAGGTAGGCCTTTACTGGAAATCAATGGAATATGAAGATATTCAGCATCTTTTTGACTTACTCAGCAACATGGAGGATCAAACCCTAATAAACTTTCTGATCACTTCAGAAGCATTAAGAAGCAGTTGGTCTTCAGCAGTAGATGTCAGGAGAGAAGTACTCTATTTCCGGTTCTGCCACTGTCCTGCTAGATGTCCATGAACATGTCACTTCATCTCTCTGTTTCCCTCACCCCTTGTCTATTTAGACTGGAAGCTCTTCAGGACAGTGTCTAGAACAATGGAGCCCAGTCTCAATTGAAGCCTCTAGCATTACTGTAATGCAATAATAAAAATAATCCCCTATCAGACAATAACCAGGTTTTCAAAGATAATTTTGTTTGTGTCCCCTGCAGTCATGCGGTGATTTCACAGAGTAAGTAGCACCGAGTAAGTATTTTGGCTCTGAGATTGCCTACTTGCACCTTGATGTTGCAGAAAGTTGCCATATTGATTAAGTAGGTAGCATGCTTTCCTCTGAGACTTTACAGAACCCCTTACCCCAGTATGATGCAAATGGGAAGGAAGCTACAATGAGTGTCAATTTTTAGATGAGAGGTAAAACTGTGAGGTCCTGACCTTATTTGGGCAATAAAGATCCCATAGCACTTTCCTAAAAGAAAAGTAGAGAAAAAAGAAAAGAAAATGTTTTGGCCAAATTCCAGTTGTCTACCTAAATCACTCCTGCTGTCTCAGCTGGATAACTTTTGTTCACTTCTTGTCCTAAACTGTGTTGCTGTGTGCTATAAAAGAGTTGCTACAATTCATCCCAGAAGTGGCTGCATTTCCATGGTGGATGATGTGACTCAGAAATATATTTGTTCATCAGCCTAAGTCTGGAATAATTTAGGATCATAGTTACTATATAAATATAAGCTTTTATGATAGGTGGGGCTGATAGCACTACCTGTTATTAAAGTTACCCAACACTTCCCATTTTAACAGCCTGTTTTCACTTTTCTATAACTCAAACTTTAATCATTTGGGCTGAAATTTTCCAGGCTAGGTGTCTGCCTCAGGATGAATTTTTTTTTGATGATTTCAGGAAAACAGTCATCTGTTTCTGAGAAAAAGACTAGGAAAAAATACATTGTTTTGCCCACAGTAAAAAAAAATTCCAAAACCTTTTTCTTTGAAAAGCTCTAGTTCCACCATGCTTTGGACCAGGACCTCAAAATTTGGCAGGAAGGTGTCCTCTGTGTCAAGGATGTGACTTCTGTCATCCCTGTGAAGACTGGCCCAAATTTGACCAAGTTATAAGTCTTTGAAAAATCACGGTTGGCTAGCGCTCAAGAGGACATAGCAATGGAAAAAGGAACAACAGAGGGTAAGTGAATGGATTGCAAGAGGAAAGATATTGTCAATACCACTTACAGGAAAAGTCAGACAAGCGATACTGGCAGTAAAATGACTGTGCCTAAGTGGGTGAAGAGTCTGGGTGAAGCCTAGCAGAAACAACTAAGATGTCTTTATAGCAGTGCAAGGAGCCTGGGTAACAAAATGGAGGAACTAGAACTACAGGTGCAGGAAGTGAATTATAATGTAGGCCTTGCTTGACGTATGTAAATTGCCTTATTTCTTAGTGGGCATAATTGAGAAGGTGAATTGAAGGTAAAGTTGTAAATAGGGTCTTGACAAACAGTCTGTTGGAGTCAGGACGTCCGTGCTATCTATGCTAAGCAGCAACACCCAGATGCTAGGGCCTATGTACAAGATAAACCTGGAAGGTAAAGATCAGGTTCCACCTGAACAGCACATGGAGACAGCATGCTGTCCAGAGATTGGTTCCTTCAAAGTAACCAAGCCAAAAATGGGTGGTGTAATGTATAGCAAATACAATGTAATGTGTAAATGTATGTAAAGTAAGCTGTTGTCTGTGTAACTTTGGATGTGTGGTATGCACTATGCCCACCCCCTATGCTTGAATCTGATCAACTCAGTGTAGTTTTGCTGTATGCCAAATAAAGGAACCTGAGTGATGAAATCCAAAGATGAACTGAGTGTCTTGGAGCCCAGAGACCCAGATAAAGTGTTCACCTAGAACTAGACAAAGCATTCTGGGTAAACAGAGTGGGAAAGGTCTCAGAGGGAATCCCAACATATAGGTATAAAAACATGGGGGAATAGCAGTCATGATTGGAATACAGATATTGAAGGGTATGTGCTGTTTAGAAAAGACAGAAAGAAAGGTAAAGATGGTAAAGTAATATTGTATATTAGTGACAAGGTAGAGTGTAAAGAAATTAGAAGTGAGAGGATGGATAAAACTGTTTGGGTCAAAATTATTTAGGGGAAGAAAGGTAACAGGCTTCACTGAGGCAGTGTTTGGGGTCTGCTATGGACACCAAGGATCCAATTTGGAAATAGATAGAGACCTCTTTAATATTTGTAATGAAATAAATACTACTGGGAATTTTGTGATTATGGGAGACTTTAATTTCCCAGATATAGACTGGAGGTCAGGATAATGGTAGGGTCCAAATAGCTGACAGATTTCTTACCAAATAGTTACCAAACCAACAAGAGCTGATACAATTTTAGATTTAACGTTGGTAAGTAGTGAGGATCTTGGAGAATAACAGGTTGTAGAGGACAACCTTAGTTCGAGTGACCATGAGTTAAATCAGTTTAAACTAAGTGGAAGGATAAACAAAAATAGATAGGCAAATAGGTCTGATGGAGTGTATAAACCCTACACCTGTGAAGAAGGGATTAAAGAGCTGCTGTAGACAAGGCTGGCCCTGCCCCTCTGGCCCTCTCAGTCATGTCAGGAGTGAAATAAAGGCTTAAAAGCAGGAAGTTGGGCAGCTCTGGGAGAGAGCAGGTGTCTGCTCTAAAGCTCCCAAAGGAGATGCTTGGAAGCCTTCAGAGAAACTGCTGGCAGGAGTCCATTTACCAGCTCTCTCTCCCCCCAGCCCCTCATGCCTAAAAGAAGACAGTGACTCTGGTATACTGGATGAGTAGCATAGGTTCAGCAAGGCTCCAGGCATACTATTAGGCAGTTGGTACTGCCACTCTCTACCCCTAAAGGGACTAGAGGAGTAGGAACCAAGTGCCCCATCCCTTCAAACACAAAAGGGTTACTTAACTCAATTTGTATCATAGAGACCCCCACTTAGACAGATGTCATAGAGACCCCCCACTTAGACAGACTTTTCAGTATCTGTACAGAAGGAGTTGTCCATCTACAGCCCGAGAACTGTGTCACTAGGGTATCTGATTTCAAAAAGGCAAACTTTAAAAATTAAGGGAATTAATTAGGGAAGTGGACTGGTCTGAAGAACTCAAGGATCTGAATGTGGAGGAAGCTTGGAACCACTTTAAGTCAAAGTTTCAGATACTGTCTGAAGCCTTCATCCGAAGCAAAGGGAAAAAAATGTAGGGAAGGGTTGCAAATCAAACTGGATGAACAAACGTCTCAAACAGGTTCTTAAGAGAAAGTAAAAAGCCTACAAGACATGGAAGAAGGGAATGATTAGCAAGGAAAGCTACCTCTTGATTTTCAGAAACTACACTAGAACCTCAGAGTTTCAAACACCTTGTGAATGGAGGTTGTTTGTAACTCTGAAATGTTCGTAACTCTGAACAAAATGTTACGGTTGTTCTTTCAAAAGTTAACAACTGAACGTTGACTGAATACAGCTTTGAAACTTTAATGTGCAGAAGAAAAATGCTGCTGTCCCTTTATTTTTTTAGTAGTTTACGTTTACACAGTACTGGACTGTATTTGCTATTTTTTTTCCTCTGCTGCTACCTGATTGCATACTTCTGGTTCCAAACAAGGTGTGTGGTTGACTGGTCAGTTCGTAACTCTGGTGTTCTGAGGTTCTACTGTATAGGGAAAAATTTAGAACTGTGAAAAGCCAAGCAGAGCTTGACCTTGCAAAAGAAATTAAAACTAATAGTAACAGATTCTTTAGCCATATTTAAAAAAAAAAAAAAAAAAAGGAAAGGAAAGGAAAGAAGTGGACTGCTAAGCACTGAGAATGGGGTGAAGATTAAAGATAATATAGCTATGGCCCAACACCTAAATGAATATTTTTCTCAGATTTTAATAAGGTTAATAAGAAGTTTGAGGAAATACCAGAATGGCTCATGGTAATTGTTGCTACTGGACACTTAGTGATCAGTGTGAATACCAGTGAGACACCGCATGCCTGATTTGCAGATCAATAAGGTTTAATGTGCAAGGTTTTCTATAGACATACTAGTTGAATACAAAACCTAAAATTAACTACAATATATCATACTCACTAAGCCTGGAGAGCTAAGGAGTTACCCAGAAGGCTGTATACAGGAACAGCTTTCTTCAGGGGCCCTGCCTGGGAGTCAGTGGCCTCTGGTCCGACTGGCAGCACCTCCCACAGAGTCAGGTGTTGATGGAGTGTGCCCTTTTGTCTAAGTAGTGCCTTCTTATACCCTTCCATAAACAGCTTTCACCTAATTACCTTTCTACTCATTATCATATATGCTAATTACCTACATTGGGTTTTTACCCTTAACTACATTCCATTCTCACCGTGATAATTGGGGTCATCAAACAACATCTGGTGATAGGAGGGTAGTATAAAAGTATGCCCCTTGGCAATGAAACAATGTACCCCCAGACATTCAAGGATAACTTGTTCCCATCACCATTTTCTATGTGCAGCTACAAGCATACATGTTGTGTATTTTGTCTTATGTGCCGTGGTATGCATAAACTGAGACATCTGCAAGGTTACTCAGTAGTCCTATTCATCTCTGTCAGCTGGAAGATGTGATGCTACAGGGGTCAGAATAGCCAAACAAGCAACTGAAGCTATGCTAGCTAGTCCTGTAGGACAGTGGTCAAGCAACTCAAATTGTACTGGGCCTCCAACAGGAACAAGGATATGGAAGTAGAAATTACCACATCCATGATGAAGCTAACCTCAAACAGTTTGATGGGATCAATTGGGAGGGGCCAGATAATCTCCATACAAGAATATTGAAGAAATGACACATGAAATTGCTAGCCCAATAGCAAGGATTTTTAATTAAACCAAAAACTCAGGTGTATTACCAGAGAATTGCAAATATAGTTCCTATATTTAAGAAAGGGGGGGAAAGGTGATCTGGGAAACTACTGGTCCATTAGTTTGACCTCAGTTGTATGCAAGGTCTTAGAACAAAGAACAGAGAGTAATTAAAGATATGGAGGTAAATGGTAAGTGGGATAAAATACTCTGTGGTTGTACAATAGGTAGATTGTGCCAACTTGATCTCTTTTGTTGAGAAGATAACTGATTTTCTAGACAAAGGAAATGCAGCTGATCTAATCAATCTGAATTTCAGTAAAGCATTTGATACAATTCTATATTTGAAATTATTAGTTCAGTTGGAGAAGATCAGTTGGAGATGGGGATTAATACAAGAAACAAAAGGTAGTAAGGAATGGGTTGAAGGATAGACTACAACACATCAGGCTGAAATGTGAACTGTCAGGTGAGAGGGAAGTTACAAATGGAGTTTCTCAAGGATCTGTCTTGGAATCAATCTTATTTAACATTTTCATCAATGAAATTGGCACAAAAAGTGGGAGTCTGCTAATAAAATCTGTGGATGACACAAAGTTGGGAGGTATTTCTAATATGGAGGAGGACTGGAATATCATAGAAGGAGGTTTGGATGACCTTGAAAACTGGAATAATGGAAATGGGATGAAATTGAATAGAACAAACTGCAAGGTCATGCACATAAGGATTAACAACAAGAATTTTTGTATAAACTGGGGACATATCAGTTGGAAGAGACAGAGGAAGAGAAATATCTGGGTGTATTGGGCAATCAAAGAATGATAATGAGCCTCCAATGTGATGCAACTGTGAAAAGAGCTAATGCAATCCTAGGATGTATCTGGGGTGGTACTTACAGTATAGATAGGGAAGTGTTATTACCATGATACAAGACACTAGTGAGATCTCATTCGGCATACTGTGTGCTATTCTAGTATCCCATGTTTAAGAAAGATGAATTCAGACTGGAACAGGTGCAGAGAAGGACTACTAGGATGATCAGAGACATGAAGAATCTACCTTACAAGAGGAAATTTAAGGAGCTTGGTTTGCTTAGCCTAACAAAGTGAGGGATGAGGGGATATATGATTGCTTTCTATAAGTATATTAGAGAGATAAACACAAGGAGGGAGAGGAGTTATTTAAGGGTCAATGTTGGCATAAGAACAATAAATGGATATAAAGTCGCCATCAGTAAGTTCAGGCTTGAAATAAGACAAAGGTTTCTATCCAACAGAGGAGTGAAGTACTGGAACAGCCTTCCCAGGAGAGTAGTTGGAGGCAAAAACTTAACTTGTTTTAAGATGCATCTTGATAAGTTTATGGAGGAGATAGTATGATGAGATTGCCTACAATGGCATGTGCCCATCCACAACTGCTTTGAGCAAATATCTCCAGTGGCCAGAGATGGGACACTAGGTGAGGAGGGCTCTGGGCTACTTCAGAGAATTCTTTCCCAGGTGTCTGGCTTGTGGGTCATGCCCACAAGCCCAGGGACTTACTAATTGCCATATTTGGGGTCAGGACAAATTTTCCCCAGGTCAGACTGCAGAGCCCCTGGGGGGTTTTCACCTTCCTTTGCTGCATGGGGCACAGGTCACTTGCTGGTCTGAACTAGAGTAAAGGGAGGATTCTTTGTAATTTAAGGCTTTAAATTAAGGTCTGAGGACTTCAGTAACTATTGAAGGAGTGGGTGAGGTTCTGTGGCCTGCAATGTGCAAGAGGTCAGACTAGGTAACATTTTGATCCATTCTGGCCTTATGGTCTATGCTCAGTAGAGACTTCTTAGATTTGAGTACATAATTTCCCCAAATTTTTTTTCCATTGGGCATGCTGAAGCAAATGTCCTTGAATTTTAGTTAAGACTGCATATCAATGGAAGATACTTTATAGGTTTTTTAAAATTCTGTTAGATTATATGAGGGGAATTATCAGATTAAAGATAAAAATGTGCAGTGCTAATAAAGATTATTTAGAAAAAAGATTGTTTAGAAAAACAGAAAAAAGACAGCTTTGTCCCAATGTTTCTTACCATAAAAGACTATTTTAAGGGAAACAGTCCCTTTAACACTTCAGGAACATGCAACAGACTGAGCAAACAGCCAAAAATACACAAGTCTTATGCACTGAATTAATATCTAAGATAGCTGAACTATAATGAAAGTAGCTCATATTCAGAGATCAAAGATACTATACTGGACAAAAGAATAATGGAAATTATCCCTATCGTGCTCAGCCAAGTCAGTAGATTCAAGTGCATCATTGTGCCACTAGTGGTTGATTTGAAAGACTTCATTATTGAGCAGTCAATGCTCGACAGCAATAGATACTGGCACAATGAAAGTGTATTAGCTTTCAAAAACTACATCCTACAAGGCTTCTGTAAATGACTTCGGTTCTCAAATTGTCCTTTTGGAAGCTAAAAACTAAATAGAATCAAAACCAGACCACAACCAGGATTCTGAAAAGGGAGTTCTTTTGAGATTAAAATGAGCACCTTCCCTATTATTATTATTCTATGTTTTGAATTTAAACATTTACATGGTTGGTCACAAATGTAAACCAAGCTAAAAATCTACATAGTGATTCTACTGATCTGCTGTCCCAAGTGAATTTTGAATTTTCTCTTTGGCAAAGATTCTAGACAAGAGCAGGATGGAGACATTTTCCAGGCGTTTTTGAAAAGGCATGGAGGACAAATGAAATAAATCACAGTGTAGAGAATTGTGCGATTGGCTTACATAGCTTAGGAAAAGGAAGGGCCAATGTTAAAAGATGTTAAGTGAAACTGCAGATGCAAGAATGTATCAATCATTGCACATACAATTGCAAGGTTTGCATGCACAAATCTGGTAAAAGTGTATGCAGGTGGCTAGTTAAGAACCTAAACTAACTGTACATTCAGTTACCCAATTTGCCTACACAGTCATGACAGGTACACACACAGTGAAAAGAATGTTTGACATACGGATTGTGCTTCATGGACTTCCACCCTCCTATAACGTAATTGAAATACAGTACATAAAATTCTAAATAAGGAAGTTGAATTGAGTCCTCTATGTTATTTGAGATCATAAGAGATAAATCTTCATAATACTCAACATACATATGGACACCCAGTGGAGCCATTGGAAGGAGGATGGCTACAGTGTATGATAGGATTCCTAGCAAGAAAGCAGTTCTAAGAGAATGCTATTTGTTGCAACCAGTCATCATCCTTACTTTTGCCACCTAGCAAGATTTCTGTTCTGTTTTAAGGAACGGGGGGGGAATGAACCTTTAAAAGACTGAGTTAAGCCACTCTTGCTTCATTTTGGCTTTGAATTTGTTCTAGCTTTAAAAATTATCCTGAACATCTGGCTCATTCGTTAAAAAGGGAGTGCATATTTTATTCCCATGACTTTTTTTAAGGAAAAATGAATGTATTGTAGTCAGCCATCTGAAGGGAGTCCACTGTAGCGGCCAGCAGAAACCAAATATTACATCATGCTCCTTTTGATACAGGAGTGTGTGTGTGTGTGTGTATGTGAGTGATGATAATTCATATAGTTATAATAGCAACTGACTTTCCTCCCAAAGGACCCTAAACCACATGCAGCAACAGTGCAGTCACATTTGGAGTGGAATACAGCAATTGTTTAACAGCACAACAAGAGGAAACGAAGACTATCTTATCCAACTGAAAATACAAATGGTATTTTCATGTAAGCAGAATGGTTTACCAAACTGAGAATTAGGCACACACATACTAGGGTTGAACATTCCTGATCTTTTGAAAAGTTCCTGGAGTCTTTAGAGGCCACAATTGACCAGGATTTTAACTCTTGACTTATCAGTATTTGTTTAGTTCTTATCCAAACTGATCCCTAAGAGCTCCCTACCCATACTGTATATTGCACATGCAATTCTCATAGGTTATTAGCCAGAGGCTGAGCCTCATAAAAGCTTAAAGCCTCTTTAACTAGTGTGTGGGTGATTTAGCTGTAGTGGTTCCTCCACCACAACCCCATTGTACATGCAGAACGGGGCATGGCCAGAATTCTGTTCCATTCAGCTGGTTCCCAGCTGTAGTAATGGCCACTGGAAAGTGTTGGCAGCTGTTATGAGATGGAGCAGCCATCAAGATGGCCTATCTCACACTAGCAGCCCAGGGTCAGATTAGAGAGCTAGACCCACTTTCTCCCACTTCTGGGCTTGGGTCAAGTACACCTAAACCAATTCAGAATATCTGGACTGTTTTCCCTATAAAGACCAAAAGAAACCATTATACACAGGCCATCTGATTTTCCTGTGTGGTGGTGTTGTGGCTGTTAAACTAATGTTGAAAATACATATCTGGGCGGGGGTCAGATTAAAAATCTTTATTTTTACAATTAAAACAGAGGTTATGTATTTTATGACCAATCTCATTGTATATAGAAACTGATAATATCTTAAAGAAGCTAAACAAATTACACTAAGAGCAAAATAGCAATTTACAGGGTGAGGTGACTAATCATAAAAATAGAACTAGATCCCAAAACGCCTGTGTGCCAGCAAGACCCACCATGCACAGTCCCCATAAAGCATGGACCATCCCAGGGCTTCAGGGGCTACGCAATACTTTCCCTGCAATTGCTCCTCTCAGCTGCTGGGACAGCTGTGGTACCAGAATTGAAAGCAGGCAGAAAATCTCTCTTGCACTCTCAATACCTCCCAGCTGTTTGCTGAGGAAGCATAGATGAGAAGGAGGAAGCAGCTTTACTGGAATGCAGTTTACAGGGTATAGGGCTCCCTGGGCTAGGGTTCAGTTTCTAAAGGGTAGGGCTCCTCAGGCTAGGGATAAAGAGGGGTAGGACTTCCTGACTAGGGTGGGGAAAAGGTTTAGGGTTACAGGTTTAGGGTCTCCCCAGGCACACTTCCTTGTTTCAGAGGTCAAGGGATACAGAGGTCAAGACTCCCCAGGCTAAGGCTAGGAATACAGAGGGTCAGACTCCCCATGCTAGCATTACGGTTACAGACATAAGGGCTCCCTTTCATAGTGTTAGCATTACAGAGTGCAGGGCTTCCTGAGCTAGGATTAGAGATGCAGAGATTAGGGGGTCCTTGACTAGGGAGAGGGATACAGAGGGAAAAATTCCCCAGTCTAGGATTAAGGATACAGAGGTTATGGCTCTACTGGCTAGGGATAGGGATGCACAGAGAAGGGCTACCCACGCTGTGTTATATTTACAGAGGGTAGGGCTCCCCTGGCTAGAGTTAGAGTTGTAGAGAGTTGGTCTCCCAGGCTAGGGTTAGGGTTGAAGAAGGAATGGCTCCCTGGCCTATAGTTAGGGATACAGAGACTCAGCAAGGGTCACAATAACAGAGGATAGAACTCTCTGGGTTGGGGTTACAGAGGGTAGGGTTCTCTGGGTTATGATTAGGGATACAAAAGATAGGGCTGCCCAGGCAAGGGGTAGGGATATAAAAACAGTAGAGCTCCATAGGCTAGGATTATGGCTATAAAGGGTAGTCTCCCTGGGCTAGTGTTAGGGTTACAGAAGGTAGGGCTCTCTGGGTTATGGATAAGGTTATAGAGGGTAGAGATTCCTGGTCTAGGGTTAAGGATACAGAGTATAAGACTCCCTGGGCTACAGATGG
Organism: Mesoclemmys tuberculata; assembly: GCA_007922155.1. Taxonomy (NCBI): domain Eukaryota; kingdom Metazoa; phylum Chordata; order Testudines; family Chelidae; genus Mesoclemmys; species Mesoclemmys tuberculata. The sequence continues at coordinate 30,519,286 of ML675629.1, read as the reverse complement.
GGAGCGAATTGTAGGGATGCTAGGGATACAGAAGGTAGGGTGCCCTAGCCTAGGGTTCTGGTTTCAGAGGTTAGAGTTTCCTAGGCAAACGTTAGAGTGTCAGAGGGTCAGGTTAGAGTTACATAGGGTAGGGCTGCCAAAGCTAGGGTTAGAAATATAGTTGGTAGGGCTTCCCAGCCTATAGTTAGGGTTACACAGTAGGGCTCCCTGGCGACTTTAGAATTTACAAGAGTAGGGCATCCCGTGTAAGGACTAGGGATACAAAGGGAAGGGATCACGAGGTAAGGTTAGGTATATAGAAGGTACTGCTGCCTAGGTTAGAGTTAGGGGTACTGAGGGTAGGACTCTCCTGTTTATAGTTAGGGTTAGTGAAGGTAGGGTTCCCAGGGCTGGGACTTTGATAACAAAGAGTAGGGATCTCTGACCTACATAGGGTAGGACACCCCATCATATGTTTATGGTTAGAGAGGGTACAGCTCTCTGGGCTAGGGTTAGGTTACAGAGAATAGGGCTCACTGAGCTAGGGTTGAGGTTAAGAAGGCTAGGGCTTCTTGGGCGTGGGTTAGCTAAACACTGCATAGAGATCCCCAGACTAGGGTTAGGGTTACAGAGCATAGGGCTCCCCAACGTAGGTTTAGCGCTCTCTAGGCTAGTGTTAGGGTTAGGGTTTGAGTGTAGTATTAGGGTAGGAAGGGTAGGGCTCCCCATCCTAGGGTTAAGGTTTCAAAGGGTAGTGCTACCTAGGGGAAGGCTAGAGTTACAGAGGGTAGTTTTCCCAGTAGTAGGGTGAAGTTTAGAAAGTATAGGGCTTGTCAGAGAAGGGTTAAGGATAAAGAGGTAGCACTTTCTAGTCTTTGGTTATGGTTTCATAGGGGTAGAACTCCCAGACCTAGGATTCTGATTAGAGAGGGTAGGGCTCAGTGAGCTAGGGCTAGGATTACAGAGAGCAGGGCCCCCAGTCAGAAGTCGGGGGTACAGAGGGTAAGGATCCTGGGCTGCAGTTCAGGTTAAAGAGGATATGACTCCCCAGAGTATAGTTAAAATTGGAAAGGATAGGGCTCACCTGAGTAGAATTAACTGTAAAGAGAGTAGGGCAAGCCAAGCTAGAGTTAGGGTTACAGATGGTAGGACTCCCTACTTTAGGGGCATGTATACAGAGGGTAGTTATCTGAAGCCTAGATTTAGGGATACAGAGGGTAGGGTTTACTGCGCTAGGATTAATGTTACACAGGATAAGGCTCCCCGGCCTAAAGATATGGTCATAGAGGTAGGGCTGAGTTTTGGATAGGGATACCAACACTAGGGCTCCTCTGTGTAGATTTAAGGTTAAAAAGGGTAGAGCTTTCCAGGTTAGGGTAATGGTTTTTGAGTATATGGCTCCCAGGTCTAGGGTTAGGGTTACAGAGGGTAGAGTTTTCTGGTCCAGAGTTAGTTTTACAGAGGAGAGGGAATTCCAGCTTAGGGTTACAGCAGGTATGGTTTCCTGGGCTATGGTTATGGGTACATAGCGTAGGGCTGCCTGGGCTTGGGTTAGGGTTAAAGAGGATGAGGCTGCCCTACCTAGGGTTAGGTGTACAGAAGTTACAGAGAGTAGGATTAGGGTTACATGGGCTATGACTCCCTGCCTAGAGTTAGGATTGCAGTCTAAGTCTATCCTGGCTACTGTAGAATTACTGAGGGGAAGTTTCCCTCGGCTAGGGTTAGAGTTACAGAGGGTCAATCTATAGGTCTTTCAGGGTTAGGGTTCCAGAGGGTAGGGCTCCTTGGGTTATGGTTAGGGTTACAAAGGGAAGATCTCTCAGGGTTAGCGTTACAGTGGACAGGGATCCCTGGACTGGGTTCAGGTTATGGAGGGTAGCTCTTTCCACTTGAGGGTTAGGGTTACAGAAGGGAGGTCTCTCTGGGTTAGGGTTACAGTGGGCAAGGCTTCCCAGCCTGGAGTTAGGGATGCAGCAGGTAGGCATGTCCTGATTAGGGTTATGTTTAAAAAGAGTTGGGCTCCCCAGGCTATGGTTGGGGATACAGAATATAGGGTTGCCTGGTCCAAGATTAGTGTTACAGAGGGAGGGCTGCCCAACCTAGGTCAGGATTACACTGGAATGTTAGGGTTACCTGCCCCAGAGGTAAAGTAACAGAGGGTAGCTTTCCCCAGCCTAAGTATGGGGATACAGTGGGTACATCTCCCTAGGGTTCCCAATGCTCAGGTTAGGGACCCAAAGGGTAGTGTTCCCTGGGCTACAGTTAGGGTTATGTAAGGTAGGGTTTCCTGAGCTAGGGTTAAAGTTACAGGGGGTAGGGCTTGTTATGTTGCAGTTCAGTTTACAGAGAGTGGGGGCCCCCTGAGCTATGCCTAGGATTACAGAGGTTAGGATTCCCCAGGCGAAGTTTAGGATTACAGAGGGTAGGACTGCCTACCGAAGGATTAAGGTTAGAGAGGGTGTGCCTCCCATGCTAGGGCTACAGAGGTAGGGGTCTTCAGGTTAGGGTTACAGAAGATAAGCGTCCCCCACCCCCACCCCTCACAGGGGGTTTGGATTACAGAGGGTAGGGCCACTGGGTCTAGATTTAGGGTTACAGAGGGTAGGGATCCACTGAGTAGAGCTAGGGATATAGAGGGTAGGACTCCCCTGCTAGGGTTAGGATTTACACGGGGCAGGGCTCTCTGGGGTAGGGTTAAGTATATAGAGGGTAGATTCCAAGAGGCAGAGGAAGTAGACAGAGCTATGGGAAGGGGAAACTGAGATCTGAAGAGGAGCCCAGGATGAGATGGTGGAGACTAGGACAGAATGTGGGGAGCCCAGCACTGCCAAAGTCTAAAGCTTGGTATGTCTTTACTTCTGCGTGCTTGAATTTACAACTTTATCATTCTGCTAATTTTGTGTATAATTATTATTAAGGTTTAGTTTCATTCACGACACTCTAGGTATTAATTGACTCACTCATCCCAGGAGGTTCTTTAATTATTATTGAATTGAGGTAGGCAATCCAAGGCAATCACCCAGTCAGCTTAAGGAAGGGGAGCTTGCAAGGTATCAACAGTTAGGCAGCGATACCTGAAATTTCCTACCCAAATAGCCCTATTTCTAAACCAACCACTGTATTTTTGAATTGCACAATGACAGAAGGAGAATCTGTACTGTAGCCATGTGCCAAATGTGTTAGTAAGGCTCCGGGATAAGGTTGTATGAATTACAGCACTTCCTTACAGTTCTTAGCATTTCTGTAATGTTCCTTTCATTACTCCACCCACAGCCTCCCGAATTCTGACAACCACCCAGCCAGGAGAGAGGATGTCTATGATTGCAGGCTGCCTCATGAAATGAATGAATCGGAAAGAGAATACACTTTGCACAGTCAGAAACGGTGCTGGTTTCCAAAAGCCTGTGGAGAAGCCATTTACAATTGTGTCTTCTCTGTAAGCATTAGTTGTATGGATCTGAAATTTGATATTGGTGAATCCAAGATCCATGTCACCTTCTCCAGCAATTCATATTACAAAAGGCTTCTATAAATCGATGAAAAGCTGAGAACTGATAGTGATGGGCACTAAAACACTATTATTTAGGAATGGGCACAATGACAGAATGTTCTCCATGCCAAATTGCAGAAAGACTATCTGGGATAGGAGTTTATTTTTACCCATTCAATGCTGCTCTGACTCTCAGGGATAATCTATATCCACTTATTTTTTTTCCAGCCCCTCTTCTTTACACTAAACTCTCTTACCTGGAGGGGGTGGAGAGAGGGCTTACCTCATATGTGATTAAATACATGTATTCATGGTCTTTTAGCTCTGTCACTTACAAGGACGGAGAGGATAACCACATTGTCATATTGTCAGAAAACCCCGCTATTGTATGTACAGTGAGGCAAGGCTAGAAATGACCAGATGCTCAACAGGTATAAATTGATGTTGCCACAATAAAATCAATGGAGCTGCACCAATTTACAGCAGTTAAGAATCTGGCCTTAATGTTTTTTCTTTAGGTCTTTCCAAACAATAAAGTTAGATCAAATATAAAAGTTATAAGAACATTTTTTATCAGACAAAATGGGACAGCATTTTTTTTCAATCTCTTTAAACTGTAGAATTATTGTGAGGTTTTAGTTCATCACCTAGTTTGGAATTATTCACAACGTCAGTTAAGAAACAATCTATTTTTAAATGGTTTTGTTTCAAACTCTGTGCTTTTTTAAATCAATGAGAGGATCTAGTCTATTTCTAGACATTTTTCTCATTAGTTTCCTCAGCAACAACATCTAACTGTATTACACAGCTGTCAGAAGAGGGCTGCGCTATAAAATGTAGCCTTTGTCAAGAGGGAAGAAAAGAAAATTTTACTAGTGTGCTGGCCAGGGCATTTCCACAAGTTGTCTGCTTCTCTGGTTTATATCATTGCTCAAATCTGAGTCCTGTTGCTATTAATATTTATTTCTTTTTGTTTAGTTGTTTCTAATTTCTCTAATACAGCAAGCTGAAATAATTATGGAAATATATTAAACTAGAGAAGCATAGTAAAGATCTTATTAAGTTGTATTCCTACATTATCCAAAACAGATGTAGCATTGCGGGGGTGGAGGGTAGCACTGATTAAGAACCCAAAGCTCTATTCATCCATCTGCACAAATTGGCAGGTTGCATGAAGAATTTTTTTGTTAGTAAGAGATAGAGATGGGCTCAAAATAAAACCCCAAATCCAACTATCCTCTAATTTTGGAAAGGTTAAAATCTGGATCCAAATACAAATTTTATACTAAAGCCTATAATTGTTCTCCATGTTTTAATGTTTGCTTGCTCTGTTTTTTTACTGGTCAGTCTGCAGCTAACCATGCCTCTGGTGTTCATCTAATTTGCATTTTGCATGTATTACATGAGAAATGTGTAGCCAGCCCTATCCAGACAACAGGATATGTTCATAAGGCATATGAGCCCTAGAAGACATCATTGTTAGCCAGCTGCCCACTGGTCCAATCTCATCAGGGGATGTTTGGTCCTTTGCACAAAGTGGGAAACAAAATTCACTGTTCAGTGAGAATAGTTGAGACGTCTTGGGATGGAAAATTCCTATAAATGACACCCTCCCCCCCGGCGCTTCCCGCTTTCACCCAAGACACCCTATTACTATTTTTGTCTTCCATAGCATGATTGCTATAACCCTCTTGGCTGCAGCAAACATCTTGTACAGCTGTAGCAAGAAGAAGACAAAAGAACCAAGGCTGCCTCATAGCTGGCTTCTCCTCCCAGTAGCTCTAGCCCTTAAGGGTATGTCCATACTTCCCAGCCTGACTTACTTGTGCGAGCGGGGCTTGAGCTTGCCCGCAGCTGCAGAGTAGACATAACCATCAGACACAGCTAAGCATTGCCCTACAATCATCTGTCATGATGTGGAGGGGCCCTGGTTGGAAGGTAAGCTCAGCTTCACTTGGCTACGCTAATGGTAAGCATCTTTGGATGCTCAGGATGCTTATCTGAATTGAATTTATTAACAATACACTTTGCATCTTATGGCAATGACTTTAAAACCAGAGGTGCAAAGTTAGCTTCTTATGTTCACATTTGATTTTTTTCAAGGTGCTGAGCGTCCATCAGCTCACACTGCCTGTAGTTGGAACAGCTGAATGCTCAGCACATTTGAACCTTAGACCACTTTTGTTTAGATGCCTAAGTGTGGACTTAGGAGCTTAACTTTGGGCCCCCCATTTCCTTAAATGATGGTCTGTATTTATAAATGTTTTTCAGATATTAAGTGACAAATCTTCACAATACCCTTGCTGCAAATAAGAGTAAATATTAATTTTCCCCATTATGCAAATGAGGAAACTAAGGCCTGGTCAACACACAGTTTTTGTACAAATATCACTGTCAGTTAGGGTTATGTTTTTTTCACTAATATAGTTATATTGGTACACCCCCTAGTGTGACCCCCCTAGAGGGGTACAAGGGTATTTTATGCTGCTGTAGCCTATTCCTCTTCCCATACAGAAATAAGATATGGTGAGGTAGTTTATGCTACAGAGCATGTATTGGCATAGCTATGTCAGCATTGGCACCAGCAATCACTAAATTCAAGGATGATCTCTAGCACAGAATTACGTATGGGGCCTGAGATGACTCAGGAAGTCCAAACCTGGAACCACATATCCGCCTGCAATAGGCACAGACATTTCCTAGTGGGTCAGCTGCCTGCTGGAAGAAAGTTATTTCTTTTTCCTTCCTTCTCTCTCTTTTTCAGCTTTGATGGCCAGACACTTTTCCTTGAAACGGACCACTGCCTGATGGGGGATATGATGCCACTGAGGACAGTTGGTGGCTTGCTCTTTGTAGCATTTCCTCTGACCATCACAAGATCTCTGACCATAGACGAGCTGAGAGTAGAGAGCTTATTTTGGGAGGTGAAAATCAGGCATCAACACACCATGTCCAGCTCAACGTAGCTGGTGCATAAGAATGATTGCTTCAATACTGGTGACATTGGGCATCAGTGAGGATGCTGGTATTACTGTGGTGATTCTCCCACCTGATGCAAAGAATCTGCCAGAGGCATAATTGGTGATATCTCTCCAAACTCTTAAGGCTTCGGTAGGTCACCCAGGTTTTGCATCCATAAAGGAGCGTAGGGATAACAACTGTCTTATAGATCTGAATCTTGGCGTTTTTCAATAGGTCAACATTCGTGAAAATATGTCGAAGCAATTTCCCACTGCGCACTGGTGCTGCAGCTCAATGCCACTTTTTGCATTTTGATGGAATTGGCTATCCAGGTAGCAGAAATGCTCAACTGTCTCCAAAGTCTGTCCCTCAACAGAAACTTGTGGTGGATCATGTGCAAGATCTGAGGCAGGTTGATAGAGTACTGTAGTCTTCTCAATATTAAGTGACAGTCCTAGGCTTTGGTAGGCTTGTGCAAAAAAATCCTGTGTGTACTGAAGGTCATTCTCAGCATGCACAAAGATAGCACAATCATCAATATACTGAAAATCAATAATGGATGTCCTGAGGATTTTAAACTTCAAGTGGAGATGTCAAAGATTAAAAAGCCACCCATTCATTCTATATGGAATGTCAACTCCATTGAATGTCTCGTCCTTGTTAAAGACAGTCTTCCCAGTGGAGATGACATTCAATATGTCAATATAGTGCCTTAGTGTAGAAAGTAGACAGACAAAAGGAGTCTTTCTGTCTGTGTAAGAACATCACCTCTCCAAATGATGTAGATACAGAACTACTAAACTGCGGCATGTAACCTATCACTTAAATCAGCCTCGGTACCAAATGTCTACAAGGTAGCTAAAGTAATGCCCATTTTTTTTAAAAAAAGGCTCCAGAGGTGTCCTGGCAATTAGTCTGTTAAGCCTAACTTCAGTACCCAGGCAAATTGGTTCCACCTATAGTAAAGAACAAAATTATCAGACACATAAACACAATATGTTGGGGGAGAGTCAGCACAACTTTTGGTAAAGGAAAACCATTCCCACCAATCTATTAGAATTCTTTGAGGGAATTAACAAGCATACAGACAGGGGTGATCCAATCAATATAGTGTATTTGGACTTTCAGGAACCTTTTGACAAGGCCTTTCAACAAAGGTTCTTAAGCAAAGTAAGCAGTCTTAGGATAAGAGGAAAGGTCCTCTCATGGATCAGTAACTGGTTAAAAGATAGGAAGCAAAGGAAAGGAACAAATGGTCAGTTTTCACAATGGACATAGTGGGGTTCCCTGAGGATCTGTACTTGGACCTGTGCCTTTCAACATATTCATAAATTAACTTGAAAGCAGGGTGAACAGCGTGATGACAAAATTACTTAAGATAAGTGCAAGGCTGAATGAAAAGTTACAAGCGATCTCACTGAACTGTCTGACTGAGCAATGAAATGGTACATAAAATTCAATGTTGATAAGTGCAAAGTAATGCACATTGGAAAAAATAATCCCAAATATACTTACAAGATCATAGGTCTAAACTAGCTGTTGCCACTCAAGAAAGAAATCATAGAGTCATCGTGGACAGCTCTCTGAAATCATCCACTCAGTGTGCAGTGGCAGTCAAAAAAGCTAACAAAATGTTAGGAACCATTAGAAAAGGGATAGATAATAAGACAGAAAATATCATAATGCCACTATATAAATCCATGGTACATCCACACCTTGAATACTATGTGCAGGTCTGGTTGCCCCATCTCAAAAAATATACATTAGAATTGGAAAACAAAGCAGAGAAGGGAAACTAAAATGTTTAGGGCTATGGAACAGCTTCCTTATGAGGAAAAGTTAAAAAGACTGGGACTGTTGAGCTTAGAAAAGAGTCAACTAATTGGGGATATATTAAAAGTACATAAATACATGAACGGTATGGAGAAAGTGATTATGGAAGTGTTATTTACCTCTTCACATTACACAGGAACTAGCAATCACCCAATGAAATTAATAGGCAGCAGATTTACCACAAACATATGGAAATACTGCTTCACACAATGCACTGTCAGCCTGTGTAATTCATTGCCATGGGAGGTTGTGAAAGCCAAAAAATATAACTGGGTTCAAAAGAGAATTAAATACATTCATGGAAGCTAAGTCCATAAATAGCTATTAGCCAAGATGATCAGGGAAACAATCCCATGCTCTGGCTGTCCCTAAAACTCCAGCTGCAGAAGCTGGGACTGGACGACGGGGGATGTATCACTTGAAATTGCCCTGTTCTGTTCATTCACTCTGAAGCACCTGGCATTGGCCATTGTCAGAGACACGATACTGGGCTAGACGAACCATTGATCTGACCCAGTATGGCCGTTCTTATGATGTTAGCTACGTTGACAGAAGCATTCTTCCATCACCATGGGAGTTGCCTCTACACTGGGGGTTTTGTCACCATAGCTACGTCAGTCAGGATTGTTGTTTTTCATAACCCTGACTGAAGTAGCTATGCTGATATAACTTTTAAGTGTATACCAGGAATGTATACAGGAATGTATACAGGAATGTGTCCACACTAGGGTAGTTGAATCACTTTACTTATACTGGTATACAACATTTTTGTGTAGACAAGGCCTAAGAATAAGATGCAAAGAGATCAAGCCATTTGGTCAAAACCACACAGCAAGTCCATAGCAGAGTGGGTTTAAAACTCAGGTTCAGAGTTCCTACCCCAGAGCATAGACTGTAAGGGTCAAATTTTGAGAAGTACTCGATGTTGGCCTAACTGCTCTCATTGAAGTCAATGAGCATTTTACCATGGACTTCAGTGGGAACATAGTTAGGGCAATACTGAGCATTTTTTAAAATTCCACCTTAAATCTTTAGATTTAGTTTGTACAAACTGTCATGAAACTATTGCACAGTGATTTTTGTTGTTGTTGTGTGTATTGTTCCATCAACAAAAACCAACAAAACATTTCCTTCATTTTGGTCATAAAATTATATGTAAGTAGGGGAGTCACTAAGATTATTTTTTTTATTTGTGGTATTATAGTAAAGAGGTCTGTACAAAAACATAGACAGAAATAAAGTTCCAATGCTTACTATTCTCAAGGGCAATAATCCAGATTCCTCATCAAGTTTGGTCCTTTAAAGACACTAAATAGCCATGCTCTGATTCTGTCTTTGTTTAAGGCACTAGCATGACTCTCAATGCTCTGGACTGTGTTCATCAATATTTTAATTATTTGAGCATCTTTTAATTATAGTGCAGTAGCTTCTGTGTGTGTGTGTGTGTGTATTGTCACTATGTATTCATCAACAGGAGCTAAGAAGATTTGTGGCTGTGTACTGCATGGTGGGAAAGGCTTGAGTAACTCGCATGCCATGCTTGAGAGTATATGTCAGAAAAACCTCTGTAGGAAAAAAGTAGGTCTATTGTACTGAGCCAAATTTTCACCCTTGCATATCTAGTTAAGTCAATGGAGCTGTGCCAGAATAATGGAGCAGAATTTGACATTATCATTTAACTTTATTACTGTTTATTCTTAAAAAAAAAAAAAAGTTTGAAGAGACTTGTTAACTACTGGAGTTTGATGTCTCGCAAAACCAGTTGCCGTGATGGGGAAAGATCATGCCGCATTTAGCTCAAAACAGGATAGGCAATGCATACCGTGAGGAGCTTCCAATGTTAATTACCTGATTTGCTAAACCAATAAGACATTTGTACGTATTAATAATCTCTGCCGGCAGAAAGTGGATTGATTCTGACGCTTTTCCTCAGCACAAATATAGCACTTTAGCTTCTTCCAACATCTGGAAGATCTGGAACATCTTCCAACCAGGAAAGAAAATTGGACTGTTTACATGGCAATGCTGTGAAATACTTTGCAATGGGTCAACCCTTTTCTTTTAAAGTGAAAGCAGAAAATGACTGAGAAAGTTACTTCTGAGTAGTTCATTGTTTATCCAAACTGTTACAATAAAGAGAGATTAATATTGACAAGGATTACAGTGATTTAACTGAAAAATCTGTCACTCAGAATGGATGACTCTGAGGCAAGAGAGTTTAATATTTTAAGGCTCAATGTGATTTAGAAGGAACACCTGTCCTTTGGACAGCCCCGTAAGGAGAAGAATAGTTAATGTTTTATGGAAAGGCTTTTTTCATTAATGTTAGAGTTACATTATTACTAGGGCTCACTTGGCAAAGTGTCTAATGACCTCTTCCTGACCAAATGTCCTGGGCATCTACTCCATCCCCCTCTGCCTTCATCTGTCTACACATCCTTTACATACTCTTGTCCTTGTTTTTACTCCCAAACCATCATCTTTTACAATTTTGTCCTCCTGTTGACAGTTGACACCCTCCTGATCATGCAGGCCCAAGACCTTTGCTGAAGAATCGAGCCAGGCTCTTTACACCACGTCTAGAAGGATGCAAAAAATAAAATAAAATAAGTTTGTAGTGCAGACTTTTCCCATGAAAAGAAAGTTAAGTTTTCCCAAGGTTACCTCGAGGTTTCCATTATGTTTGCAGCCCATGCAGCTGATTTAAAAATTCATTGTCCATTTAGACCCTCATTATTGTAAGTGCGAAACAAAACAAACCCAACTGAACATGATTCTGTCTCCCTCCCCCCCACACACATTATTCATAAGTGAGACTGCCCAAGGGGAAGTATTAGTCACTGTCTGTTATGGATTCCTTTCCTAGCTGAATAATACTTCCGAACTGTGCTGCTGCTTCTAAAATGTTACCTTTCATTTATTTTCATTTAAACAACTGACAGTTCTAATTATCATACTTGTAGACAAGAACTTAATTAACCTAATCAGCCTGCTATAGAGCTGACAGGTATGCTTTTTTGTCACAATTCATTCGTAACATGTAATCTGCCATGAATAGGAGCTCTTTTTCAGCTGCTCTGGCAGTTATGCCTCTCCTCAGGCCACTGAATCAGTGTGACCTTGCAGTTCAAAATGAAGAGTGATGATTATAGAGTGCATGTCAAAAAGTCAGTCTTTTCTAACCTAGTTTTCAGATCCAATACGATGGATAAATGCCAAAGAAGAAGACGACACTGTGTTTTCAAACACTCTTGGTTAACTGGGTCAAAGCAGAGAGTAGCACTATTTTAGTACCTTCCAAGAACTGTTTTTGTTAGTGCAAAATAATGTGTAGTGCCTTGCATCTGAATGCTTTCTAGCATACCCGCTCTGGGATCGGGGGAAAGCAGTGCAAAGTCTTATCCAGAGCCATGGTTGTTGGCCACTCTCAGGAGCAGCTTTCTACCATTTACCTGGTAGATCCAATTTCCATGCAATCATTATGATATCAATGAGGAAGAAAGGCCCTAAAGAAAATTGTGATCCTGAACTTGTATCCCTGCCTTTCCTCAGTTTTCTCAGAAGTTGGGGTTGTTGCATTGCAGACTGGGAAGTGCTGAGCAATTCCTGTCAACTGACTGTCTCGGCCTGAACTCAATATAGTATAGTATAATATAATATAATATAATATATAAATACATATAATAATATACAAATAAAAATAATATAAAAAATAATTTAGCAGATTATCAACTACATGTTCTGATTAATCTTTATGAATAATACAACTGATCTAAAATTACCTATAAAGCAAAATATAATAAATGCAGATGCTATAAAATAGTTCTTTTAATGCTTACTATTTTTGTATTTATTGGCTTTATTTGAGTTTATCACTCCAGTAATTTTTTTTAAAGAATTTCAGTTAAGTAAGCGTGCTCCATTGGCAGATTTTCCCCAGCACTTGCTAATCTTTAACAAAAGTTGAATTTGTTCCCTAAAAGGTTAAAATTAACAAAATCCTTTGTCATCTAATTGTTACTTTTCTATAAAAGATCAGTTGAAATGCTCGCACACAGATCTGTGTTACTGAATTATATGTGAGAACTAAGTCAGTACATACGCGAGGTTTTGTAATAGACTAGTTGTGTGTGTCCCACTTTGTTCTAATGGTCGCATTGTCAGACATTCGCAGTCTATGTTAACATGTCATGCCCTAGTTTCTGCAATTCACAGAGGATATAACCTACTAATGCTACAGCGATTGAAGATTCTTCTTTACCTCAAGTGAGAAGGGGCACGCTTTTTACAGCTGAAGGCCCTCGATTATGTTTCTGCTGATGGCCTTTATGTCCAAGCAACCAGAGTTAGTGACAACTATAGAGCCTCTGTAGCCTAGGAATTGATGCTGGGGGCTCACCCTCCAAGCTGTCTATCTCTCTTTTTTTCAAGCATCAGTTTTTCTACTCTGTTTAAATTTTGTAACATTTATAAACTGCAGTTCAGGTTACAGGATAGTAGGTTTTGTTTGCTGTGAGTGAAAAGCACTAGAGATGAGGAATGAGGGCTGGCCTGGTTGTGTACTAAAGCTGTTTAAATATGGAACTCCTCCTTTTTATCCCTGAGCAGACATGCCAATTTGAGGCCCCTCAAAAGAGCTCAAAGTCCATATTTGTAGAAAATTTGCATAAATGTTGATAAAAATTTCATACATTTATGAGCAGCCTTCAGAAAACGAAGCCTTTTTAACTCACACAAAACTGTAGTAGGTGGTGCTCTCAGTGGACAGACAGCAAGTGATTTCAGCCCTCTTCTCTCCAGGGCTGAAGTCCTCTTTTCCTCAGAACTGCCCCACCTCTCTCCACTGAGTTCATTGTGTCCTTGCTCTACCTCCCTCACTGAGTCTCCCTATTCCCTCTTTATCAAGGTCACTCCTCCCCAGTTTTTCCTCTGTTTCTCTTGCTCATACAGGATTCTGCCCCCGTCCCTGCCCCCCAGGTCTTGCTTTGCTGCTTAAGGTTTTTCCTTCAGCAGTTCTCTCCCTCCCCATCCCATCCCATCCCCTCTCTCCAAGATCTTAACCCTTTAAGGGATGGAGGAGACCTGGCAGGGGTGCTGGAACTAGGGTGCTGGGAGTGTGGGGGTGGCTTGAAGTGGTTTCCATCATATACAGGGTTTACAGTTTTGTTCAATGGCTTTCAGTGCCCCCACTGTAAAAATTGTTCCAATGTCACTGAAACCTGGTGCTGCTGGTAGACTAGCAGGAACTCCCTCTTCCCCTTTCCTGGCTGATCCTTCAACACACTCACTTTCTTCAGCAATTCTGCACCTCAGCACACCACTTCCCCTGACTGAGAAGTCAACAGAACAGAGGAAAAAAAGGCATCTCTCAGCTGGTGGCTTCCAGCCTGCGAGCAGGGAAGGCAGCTGCTGCCAGGGGTGGGTCAAAGACAGGTTTACAACAAAACCTCTCTCATGGCCAGCTGAGAAAAACCCAGGCCTCAGCAGAGAGGTGAAGGAGCTGGAGAATGGGACAGAAAGCTGGAGTCTGCAGCCAAAGACTGGAAGTTAGAGAGGTCTGTTCCTGGACCGCAGTGAAGAGAGTGGGACCAGGAGTGCAAGGAAACAGGGCATGCAGCTCCTGGAAATAGAGAATGACCCTTTTCCTGTCACCCCTTCACTGTCCCATTGCAGAAGTTAGTCGTAGTGTGCTGTTACACCCTGGCTGTCTGTCCCCAGAGTTTTGGGGGTGGGTAGGCAGTCATCTGCTTTTAAGTCTTGGGCTTTCCTCTACCAGTCTGATAAAAGTGAACGAAAGCATATTGACATAGAAATCCAGGTCAGAAGATTATTCTCCTTTCTTATTTTAAGTGCTGTACCTCAGCATTTCTACTGTATCTGCCTTTCCCACTCTGTTCCTGTAGAACTTTCAAAAGACCGCTCAGCCATAGAGGAAAATCCTGGATCTTATTCCCGCCTGCGTGTTATCACATAAGTGTTTCCAACTGAGCCGAGCACCAGGTCAAAGAAAACAAACACATTCTTGAAAACCATGTCTGCTGAAGTTAAGCACCTGGGTCACAAAAAAAAAGTACAAATGATTGACAGTAACAGCACCCGAGGGTCAGAGAAAAAACATGTTGAATAGAGACAGCAATGCTTACAACAACTGCAGAAATTCCCCAGGGTATGTGGATACATGCAAGCCATTGATCTTCAGAATAATGAATCAGAAATCTTCATGTGGCTCCTCAGGAAGGGAAAATACTCTGTGGACTAAACCAGATTTAATATAATGTCATAGCTACGAGAATGGTTTGTAGAATTTTATAAGGGGACCAATAAAATGTGAAATGCAGGATGCCATTATGCTATGGTACTGATTTATCTGTGATGGAAAAGATAAAGACGGCATCTGTCAGTGATGCTGCCATTTATGATGATTATTCTTGAATTCAGTACTTCAGTAAATGGAGAAGTTTGACATATGTTTCCAAATCTATACCGCTGGGGAAAAAAATGATTTTTACATCTCCTTCTATTCACAAGCAGAGGTGGAAAGTTGGCCAAAAGGAAACCAGCCATCACCATCTGGATTAAGTATCCACCATTACAGCACAATTCAGTGAAATATTGGACAATTGCTGATAGAAGCAAGACTTATGTGGTTGTGAAAGTGACTGTCTGGCATGGACAGTAAAGTGGAGTGAGACAAGCAATAAGTTTAAGTATGTTGCCTTTATTTGGTTTATTTCTTAAAACTTTTAATAAGATCCTATTGCAAGGCACTTAAGCAATAAAAATCAAACACAAAATAATAACTAAAACCCCATTATTATGGTTGCATAAGAGATATTGGCTAATATTTGCAAATTTAGATCCCTAAAGCAAGGTTTCTAAATAAATAAAAATGATTTGAATGAGATCTGTACATGCACTGTAGCTCTGAAAATCAGGCTACTTATATTTAGGAGCATAAGCATAGAGTTAAATACTAACTGTAGGCACTTAAGTTTGAAACTTTGACCATTATGTATTACACTTACTAATTGAAATACTGCTCCTTGTTACAACTACCCCTTTACTTTGAATGCAATTACACAAATGTACAGTAACTGAGAACAAGTTTTGACCCAACTTTTGACCCCGTAAAAGTATCTAAGAATCAAAAATAACCCACAATACTGACTAATGCCCAGATTAATAGGCAATTGTAAAATCTCTGGGGAAGAGACTGTTTTGTGTCTATTTGTATAGAGATAAAAATCCTTTGAACAAGCTGTTGGTAACTCCCATATACTCCCTGGCTCTGAGACCAGCTATTGGCCTATTGTTAACCATATGCTCCTGAGCAAGATAAATGGTTGTATATGGGCACAATCTGGCGTGCAGAGATCTATCTAAATGCTACGTGTGAGCACCTCATCTTCCAAAGGCTGTCCATTGAATTGCAGAGAAACATTAAAGGTGATTTTTTAATCTATTCATATGTTCTCTATTGTGGCAATAACAGTGATGATAAAAAGTGACTCATGCACACACAGGCACCACTGATTAGGCATTAGGAAGAGATGGCAGAAGAGAAACCAAAACATCGGAGCAATTAAACTTGGATTTTTACTGCAGCTATAAATAAATTAAATTGAGACCTCAGCTTTTTTCTAAGCAAATATAGTGCAATTCCATCTAGGATCCTAGCTTATAAGACTTGCTAGGTAACTAGAAACCTGCAAAGGATGCCTGCCATGAGGAGTAATCCATTAACAAAGCTAGAAGACTGCTCTACATATTTTGTGTAGGTTTCTCCTCATGTTTGTAGCTTGTCTCGAAAGGCAAAGATTTACTATCTGGAATAGTGGCTGATGTTCATTCATCCAAAAAAAATTCATCTCTGGAGCAGGTTTAAGGCAACTGGCAGCACATGCCTTAACTCGCTGAACCTGGAAAGGCCTACACCTCCCACACCACTGGCTTTCAAATTGGAAATTCCTCGGCACAAAAGGCTCAGCCCACGGGACTTCTCCAGACAAACAATCAGCCTGCAGTGCTTCACTGGGAATAAGGGCCTTGGCAAGGAGCCATTCACTATCATTAAAAGTGTTTATAAAAAAATGTTCATTTTTGGCCAGCTTTTTCCCAAGGCCTGCCCTCCACCCCCACATCTTCAATGGAATGTGTTAATAATTTGCTTTGTGGAGATGAAAGGCTCTTTGATAGGAGCAGCATAAACACATCTCACTCTGCTCAAAGGTCTTTGTCCCACAATAGAAGCATAGTTTCTGTACAGTGGCTTGAATGGAAAGAACAGACGTGTTTCTGAATCACTCTTCACTTTTTACTACCTTTTTTCTATCTCTGTCTCCCTTCCTATAGTCACTTACAAATCCTAGCGAGGAATACAAACAAGCAAATGGGTCTAGACACAGATCTTTTGTTGTAGTGAGCAGAAAAACAATCTTATCTGCAAAAGTTTCCTCAAGTTCAGGTGAGAAAGATCAAAAGTCACAAGGACTCATGACCCTCTACTACCTGGGAAAGACTGAGTGGTAAATGGATCAATACACTGTCTGTAACAAACAACAGAAATTGGTGGCTGCTGCTAGATCTTTTCTTCAGCAGTAGAAGACAGTAACATACAGTACTTATGCTTTGTGTGAGCATAACTGTCTAGCATAACAGGGAAAAACGCACATCATAACTGCCTTTAACAAACAAAACTAGCAAACACTGGGTAACTGCTGACTCTTAGTGCCAGTCTTTTGTTGACCATTTTGATCTGCTCTACACCTTTCTTTTATATCTGCAATATTTCTTTAAATTGCAGCCCATTAGTGTTTTACATTATACCATACTTGGTCATCATCTACATTTCATTCAGGATAAAGATCTACCCATTATCTCTTCTTGAGGTAAAATGTGACAAAATGCGTTCTGCAAAAGCCATTGGTTTCTGGTGACATTAGCATTCTAGCTGTGTCATCATCTTCAAAATGTCCTTCACCTGGGTTTGCTCATTTTCTTTGTTGTCTGATTCCCTGTATCTGCATGTGTTGAAAATGATACACCTTTCCATGCTACGCTGTCCAGTCTTTAGAATTTCATCCATGCTCTGGAAAGTGTTCGTGTTCTTCCTGAGCATGTTAGTGCACCATTGTCAAAAATAAACCATTTTCCTCAGCCACTATAACCCTGTCTAGACTACAGCCAGGTGAACACTAGAAAAGCTTTGCCAATATAGCTATACCAGCAAACCCTCTTAGTGCAGAGTTTATACCTGTAAAAAACTGCGTTTTGCCCATAAGTTCATCTACATTAGATCATTAGCTGTTTCTAGTGTCAATCTGGCCTAGGAAAATGAAGTGTGTTTAGCAAACATGCTGCCTAACGTGTTAATTAAAACTTACCACCTAGGCAAACTTTTTCAGAAGTGTTTAAGAGTCTGTCTACTCTGTGATAAAAGACCCGCAGAACAGCCATGACGGAGCTGGGTCAGCTGACTCAGTCTCCTGTGGCTCGTGCTGCAGGGCTATAAAATTGCAGTGTACACATTTGGGCTTGGGCTGGAGCCTGGATTCTGAGACCCTCCTTCATCATAGCTACAGCCCAGGCCCAACTGTCTACACGGCAGTTTTGAAAGTACATCAAAGGTTGTTACAAGGAAGAGGGTGAAAAATTGTTCTCGTTAACCTCTGAGGACAAGACAAGAAGCAGTGGGCTTAAACTGCAGCAAGGCGGTTCAGGTTGGACATTAAGAAAAACTTCCTAAGTGTCAAGGTAGTTAAGCACTGAAATAAATTGCCTAGGGAGACTATGGAACCTCCATCTTTGGATGTTTTTAAGAACAAGTTAGACAAGCTCCTCTCAGGGATGGCTTAGTTATGATGTAGTCCTGCCTTGAGTGCAGGGGACTGGACTGCATGACTTGTTGAGGTCCCTTTCTATAGCCCTTGCAGCCTGAGCCCCAAGAGTTCAAGTCAGCTGGCCCTGGCCAGCCACAGGGTTTTTTTATTTTTGTGTAGACCTACCTTAAGTGACATAGGAGCTTAAAGTGACTTAGGAACTTATGTCTAGATTCAAAGTCACTTAGGCACGGTATCACTGACCATTGCAGCCACTAACTTTTAGCTGCCCTGCCACCCAGTGGAATTCACAGCCCTGAGTTAGGTGCCCAGCTCCAATACATGGGGAGAGTTAGGCACCTGAGAATGGGATCCAGCATGTTGAGCAGGGCTCTGCCTAAGCTAGCCAGTAGGAAATGCCGGAGGCACCTATCTCCTCTGGGGATTCACAGCTGTGAGCCGTCTCCAGGTGTTAGGCACCTAAGTCATCTCTTGCAGGGCTCTCTCAGTCTCTCCTGTTAGCTAGTCCACTATGTGGGAATAATTAAATATATACTGGGCCAGAAAGAGTGTGTGAATGACTTTGTAGCTGAGTGGTGAGAGCACTCAGCTGGGAGATGAGAGAGTGAGGTGCCAGTTCCCCTGCTCCAGTACACAAGTAAGTATTTTATACATAGTAGAATAGCTTCAACAGGAGAGACTGAGAGACACCTGCTCCAGATTACCCTGTAGCTTAGTGATTAGGGCCCTTCCTGTGAGTGAGGGCACGGCTATTCAATCCCGTCTTAACACCAAACAGAGGCAGTAACTGAACATGGGTTTCCTGAGGGAGTGCCAACTACTCGGTTAAAAGTTATGAAGGGTGGCACCACCTCCTTCTCCAGCTGTTTTGTGTTGGTTCTACAGTGCTCAGAGCATGCCGGCTGGTTTGTGCCCTGCAGACGCGATAGGTGCAAAATCCCTAATGTGAGGATCCCACCCATGTTCAGGTGTGAGCTAGGAGCCTTGGGGTCAGGACTAAGGCAGCTATGCACATTCTCACTGGCAGCTTTTTAGGTGCCTGAAGGATTTGATTGTGGGAATTTAGGTACCTGGCAATTTTAGGCATCTGTAGTGTTCAGCAGCAGCTGAGCAGGGGTTCTGGGGATGCCAGTGGTACCTATATATTGAACTTAGGTGCCTAAAGCAGCAGCCTAAATCCATTTGAGAATCCAGCACTTCAGAGCATGAATCCCATTGACTTTCACTAACCTTAGCCTATTCTGGGACTATCCTGGGTTTTAAGTGGTGTTTAAAAATGTGTTACTTAACACAGTAGAGAGAGACCTTGTCTCTCTAATATCCTGGGACCGACGTGGCTACGACTACACCGCATACTTATTTAACACCTGTCAGATAACGTGTTTGCTAGTCTAGACAAGGCCAATTATCTTTTCTTTTTTCACATGTGCATGTTCAGACTGAGCTCGCATTCCTTCCTTGTGTATTCCTTCTCTAATCATTGCTTCAGGTCTTAAAGTTTCAGTAAAACTACCAGACTATATCATCTGCAAAACCTCTTCCCATTTAATGTGTCTCTGTCAATAATATCAAGTTTAGAGCTTCAATTGTGGTCTCTCGGAACCCCCTCCTGGTCTTGCACCTGTACAGGTCAGTTGTTAACAGGCATTTGGAATAATAGGAGTCACCCTGAGTCCTGATCGCATCTGTCATGGTAGTTTATGGTCAAATGTGACTAGGCAAGTTGCAAGGGAATATATATTTATTAACACATCTTTATTAATAGCTTTATTAACAATATTATTAATTATGACTGTCTTGAAATCTTGTTGTTCAATTATGGTACAGTGTGTATTTTCTCCCAACATACCATTTAAAAGTTCTAGATCTGTAGTAACAGTGTGCAATGACCCTTAATACTACAGCATACTAGAATGTCACCAATCTTTTTTAAAATAACTTGTTTCACAGCCTGCCATGAAGGACTGTCTGGAATAAAAACCAAAAGAGAAAACTAAATACAAAATACAGTCTTGCAGCATTTCAACACAATACCAGGTGAAAGCTGACAGTTCCAAATGAGTTTTACTTTGGGTGTTGTGGGTTCATTTGTACCTGAAACTCAGGGAGTGTCATGTGACTATAAACTGAAGAAAACATTTGCACAAACCCTTGAGAAGTAGAACCATTGCGTTTAACAAAGCTCTATTATGTGGTCTATAGCAAGCATTTGTGTGTTTGCTATTGCTGTAGTCAGTGGCACTGTTACACATAGTCTTCCACATTCTTTTCTTAGCGTGTGAGCAAATGTTCAGTCATAAGAAGACATATGCTATGTTGTTAGTTTAGGTCATGCAACTTTCTGGGCAGAGGCAACAGTCCATGAAGAACAAGCTGTGTGAGCAGTAGGAGAGCTTGCTCTCTGCATTGGTCTTTGATTGGAGTCATTTCCTGAGGCAGAGTTGCTCTCTGGGAACAGTGTATTGAGCTGAAATTCCTGAAAGAAGGGATTACCCTGCTGTTTGACCTCTGCACTGCTAGCGCTGGTGTATATGTGTGAATATGACAAGCTACACTTCCAATATACCCAGAATGTTTCACATCACTGATTTCTCCTCCACTAGGAAGCCAATCTGCAGAGCCCTGGATAGCTGCTACTGTTGAGCAGGAGGTTAACTCTAGTGTCAGCACAGAACACTGGAAGATGAGTCAACTATATAAAATAACTAAAAATAACCTACTGTAAGTTAGACTTCTCCCACATTGCCGTCACTTAACTATGGTCCTTTTTCAGACTACTGTTTGTTTTTCACTCCTTTACTGTATGTAAGCCCCAGTTCCAGAAGACTTACAGGGATGGAAGGGGAAGGGGAAAACCCAGCTCTGGACAGGCTTATTTACATAATTATAATATTGCTTACCCACAATTCCATTTACTGAGTTTTGTTGCTTTAGTTGTAATTTGTTTATGTTTTGATTGTATAGGTGATAGATTATTATTATTACTGTATTCATATAATGGCATAGGTATTGTGCAAGATCTGCCCTGGAGTGAGTGGGTCACTATGGGTGTACAGGTAATGGATTTTGGTTTGGTAACAACCTGTGAGTGTGTTTGAGTTCTGGGGGATTTCTGGAGGGACTAAGAATTTTCAGTAAGCTCTCAATAAGTTAGGTGCTCACTGTTTGGGACTGTCGGAGTGAACACATTCCTGATGTACTGATTTGGGTGGCTCATCTCCATATATGTAAATACAGAATGAGTAGTGTCTTTTGATTCTCTTTCCCCCAAATAAACATGTACTTGTGTTTCCATGTTGCAAAGGACTCTGTGTGGTTGTGAATGAGGATGAACCACCTGCAAAGGTGACCAAACAGGTTATACTTTAACTTTACAGACCTTATAGCAGGAAGGAGGATTGAGCCATGGCATTATTTATTTTAGAATAAGGACCCCAGCCAGAATGAATCCAGCCCTGGAAGGAGTAGTTGTATTGACTTATGAGCAAGCAGTCCTTTTTCATGCATGCCCATTCATGTTTGTGTTCTTCTAGCCATGATTCCAGGAATGACCAATAATGATCCATCACAGAAAACAAATTCTCCCTCTCTTCTAGGTGAAAGATCCCTATTAATTTGAAGCCCTCTCCTGTAACCCTAACACCTATGAGAAATGGGCACTCACACAAGCAGTCCCATTGAAGTAACAGGAGTAAGGAGTAAGTGCTTGAGTTATGGTAAACTATTAATTTGCTTGAACAAAAACCATTGAGATCTTTGATGTTTTAAAAGTTTGGACTACATTATAAAGCTTATTTGAAAAACTTTTAATAAATGTAGGAAAACTGTAATAATTTCTTCAGAGGAGAACAATTATGCTGGGTGCTACCTTTTGGGTTTGGAAGTTTGCTTATGTTCCAAAATTCTTGCAGTGTTCTGAGAATAACCACACACAACAGTTATTTCTAGTGTGAACTATAATAGAAAATAATCCAAGGCATCCACAATCTATTTCATGATGCGAGTATTTCTCTTTCATTTATGCAGTTCCCAGGCTGTGGT
Source organism: Mesoclemmys tuberculata (assembly GCA_007922155.1). Taxonomy (NCBI): domain Eukaryota; kingdom Metazoa; phylum Chordata; order Testudines; family Chelidae; genus Mesoclemmys; species Mesoclemmys tuberculata. The sequence continues at coordinate 30,497,143 of ML675629.1, read as the reverse complement.
GCCATTCTGTTCACCATTCTTAAATAAACACTACCCTTGAGATTTCCTAAATAGTTCTAAATTTTGTCTGGGGAAACATTAGAAACACATACTGAAATCATGACTATGCTGTAGATGAAACTACTTTGAATGTCCATTTTTGTGCAAATACTGGCCTGGAAGATAGCGTAAAGCAAGAGTTTTTAAGATAAACTTGTCAGTAGTGATATTATAATAGCAAAGTTTTCTAAATATTTATTCCTGATAAGCTTTTCACAAGCCCTCCTTGGCTTGTGAGTTCATTAATTTTTAACATGAGAATTGTTTGAGAAGGAATAATTAATTACCATGAATTCTTCAATCTGCTTAGTAGATCTAATTGAATGGAATGTAGTTTTATATTTATTTGAACAATTATTTTATTTTAATGCTTATTTTATTTATTATAAGGAGCATATATAGGTCTGTTGGAGTTTAAAGCCTAATGTAAAATGGTCCCTTCTGACCTATGAGTCTATGAGTCTATGACACACAGTTACCATAGTAATTTCTTATTATTTTAAGTAGATGAAGAAAGTGTGGAAACTCAGCTCGGACTGTGTGACAGTCATTGGCAAATGTTAACTTGTTAATAGCAATTGCAGTCCTCAGAGCATTGTAAATCAGTGATCACAGATGCCCTGGGTCATTTGGATTATATGTTGCTGCAGGGTTTGAATTTTTCCTTTAGTTTTCAAGATTTGCAGGAAAAATAGCAAAAATAATGAAGTGAGAAGTTTCCTTGGCAGGTGATGCTTCTTGATTTTATCTGCTTTTTAGTCTCCTCTTGGGAAAGGTTTGGGAAACTTATTGTGTGTGAATATGTTATTTTCCCTTAACCCTCATTTCTAGTTCAGGGGGAGGTCAAAATTCACTATAAAATACCCTTCCCAATGCATTCCAACTATGGGTTAAATCTTGCCTTGTGTAGGTGGAAGAAAGCACAGGAAGTGTCTAAACCACTCTTCTTCAGCACAGTGAATACCCAACAGCATGGCAGGATTCACACCCTGGAGGTGGAGTAACTAAAGCTGCCCCTGGCCATGAAGCATTGTGGTGTGCTATCTTGGTTAGCCCCTTATGCAGTGAGGAGGGGATGAGGACTTCCCCTTTTCAAAGCAATAGTAAAGTGCATTGCACATGTTCCCTCTCCACCCCCCACTAGCAGGATGTCTCTAAGAGACTGGCACCCGCTGCCCCTTCTCACAATGCAGCATGTGGGGGGTGAAGACGTGACAGAATTTTGTCGTATATAAGCAGAGATGATTGCAATGAGTTCAAACTTACTTTATGAAATAACAACACAAAAGCACATGAGCCTGAAAATGATCCTAGGGTATGTCTATACTGCAGAGTGAAGTCGATTTATTTTAAATCGACTTTCATTGGCCAAATTTTTGAAGCCGCAAGAGCGTGATCACACAATGCTCATTGCGTCAAGGGATTGCGTCCCCACTAGCTGCTCTTGGGTCGACAATCAAAGCAGTGCACCATGGATAGCTATCCCACAGTGCAACTAGCCACCGAGGTTTTTGAGAAGGTTGTCATCCTCCCATGATGCAACGTACTCCCTTCCCAGTTCAAACAGACATTCGCCCCATTTTTTCAAACCCTTCACTCTCTGCCACGCGCATGCCATTGCCTGAGAGGAATGGAGCCTGCTCAGCTCTGCACTATTATTCTGAGCGTCACGCTGGCTGGATTGCGGAAGGCATTTATTGTATTATCTGACATCAGTATGTCAAATCATAGCAATCCATGTGAGAGATGCCATGTCAGGTACAGTTAGAAAGGCTGTAATGTGCTAAGTAAGATGATGATGTTTGTGTTCCTGTGTTGTGTGTAATGGAAGTTACAGCTATGGTTGCTATTTCTGTATTTCAAATTGTGCTGCGCCTGGGTAACACCTCGGACAGGACGGCTATAACAATAGCCCGTTTAATGGCCCATTAAGAGATTCACAGGTGCTGCAAGGGGCTCAGAAGCCAGGGACATACCTGATGAGTCACCAGGACTTGCTCATGTGACTCTGGACTCCATTTTGGTTCCTGTGAAATTCCACAAGTATCATGGCAAGGGCTAGAGGACATAAAAGGCAGAGGCCCAGGATCCGTTTTGTCTTCAGCCATGTTCAGCTTTCAGCAGCCTACCTACCTCTGGATCAATTCACCTACAACTGAACTGAAGCTGTGAAACAAAGGACTGAGACCCATCCAGGTACAGGACGTATACCAGAGGGACTATATAAGCCTGTAAACTCCACAATTCTTCTAGAAACCTAATATATATGGACTTTCAAATCATTTGTATGTATCTGATTGCTTTAATCCTTTAACATTTCTCTCATAGTTTGTTTCTTTCTTTTTATAATAAACCTTTAGTTTTAGTTACTAAAGGATTGGCTGGCAGTGTGGTATTTTGGGTAAGATCTAAACTTATATTGAGCTGGTACTGTGGTTGACCTTCTGGAGTCAGGAGAAACCTTTTTGGTAAAGAGCATAGAGTTTAAATAATTGGCCTCTTTACTGGACCTAGTGGCTGATTGGGAGCCAGAGACTGCAATGCAGTAAAGGGGGCTGTGTGTATTTGTGAACTGGCTTCTTGATACCCTGTGTGGGGAATCAGAAGCACTGTTTGTGGCTGGTTGGGAGGTTGGACTTCAGTGTCACTCACCAGTGCTGGGAGAATCTGCTCTCCTTTTACAGCCTGGGAGAATCTGCTCTCCTTTTACAGCCTGCCATGATCTCGGCATTTTCAGGTGGCTGCCCTAAGCATGGACAGGTCACAGCGAGCATAACAAAACACTTCATGATTTATTCTGCAGTATTTTCAGGGGCAAATCAGGAGCTGCAGTGCTGAAAATTGTGAAGTTACAGAGGCCATCTTGCTACAAACCATAGAATGAAACAATTCCTGTTTGCTGCAGGCTGTCACGCACCATCTGCAGTTGGTGGAATGCCACTTCTGGTCCTAGGAAACAAGCAGTGACTGGTGGGATCGCATCGTTATGAAGGTGTGGAATGATGAGCAGTGGCTGCAGAACTTTGGAATGCAAAAGGCCCTTTCCTTTGAACTTTGTGGAGAGCTTTCCCCAGCCCTGAAACACATGAATACTCACTTGAGACCAGCCCTGACAGTGGGGAAGAGAGTGGCCATTGCTCTGTGGAAGCTAGTAACACCAGACTGCTACCAGTCAGTTGGGAATCAATTCGGAGTCAGTAAGTGCACTGTGGGAGCAGCTGTGATACAAGTGTGCAAGGCCATTAATAGACCTCTGTTAAGAAGGGTAGTGACTTTGGGAACTGTGAGAACATAGTGGAAGGCTTTTCTGCAATGGGGTTCCCAAACTGTGGGAGGACCATAGGTGGCATGCATATTCCTATCTTAGTCCCAGACCACCTTGCTGCCCCAGAGTACATAAATAGAAAGGGATACTTCTCAGTGGTGTTGTAGGCCCTTGTGGGATCACAGGGGATGCTTCACTGACCTCAGTGTGGGGTGGTCTGGAAAGGTGCATGAGGTATGCAGTCAGGTCTGTTCAAAATGATGTAGGCAGGCACTTTCTTCCTGACCAAAAAATAAATATTGGTGATGTTGAAATGCCAGTAGTTATCCTGGGGGATCCTGCCTACCCCTTGCTCCCCTGGCTAATGAAGCCCTACACCAGGCACCTGGAGAGCGACAAAGAGCGCTTTAATAATGGGCTCAGCAAGCACAGAATTGTGGTGGAATGTGCATTTGGACATTTAAAGGCGCACTGGTGCAGTCTGCTCACTAGGTTAGACCTCAGTGAAAAAAAATCCCAATAGTTATCTCTGCCTGTTGTGTGCTCCATAATGTCTGTGAGACAAAGGGGGAGAAGTTCCCATTGGGTTGGGTTGTGGAGGCAGATAGGCTGGCTGCAAATTTGGAGCAGCCAGATGCTACTGCAACGCTGAGAGCCAATCACAGAGCACTGCGCCTCAAGGAAACATTGAAAAACTGCTCTTGCAAAGAGTCACAACAGTAATGCGCGTTGCTTATCTGTCCTATGTTTTCACTTCGCATCCCCTACCCATCCCTCACTGATCCAGTTCCCCCCTTCCCTCTCACCCACTGTTCCAGTTCCCCCCCCCACTATCCCCTCCTTTTATTTCCTTTTTATCAATAAATAAACAGTAATGAATTGTAAAGCAGTACTTCTCATATTGGTAATCCTTGCAGAGGGGGGAAAAGAAAGATAATAGCACATTCTGCATGCATTGTGTGGGGCCTGAGAAGAGATACAGAGCCCATTTTGGCTGTGCCAACATGACAGAATCACATAGTCCCACTCCTTAAAGGGACCATTGCTTCTTTCTGCTCCCCTCAATCAGCGACGAGTACAGCATGTACTGCAACCTGCTCGACCTCCTCCTAGACCGCTTGGGGGTGGGAGCTAGGAAAGAACGTGTTAGCTCAGAGTTTTGCAGGGGATGCAGAGAGAGTCTGTTTTGCCGCTGAGCTTCCTGACGCTCAACCAGATGCCTCAACATGTCTGACTGATCACACATTATATCCAGCATCTCATCTTGTGTTGAACGCTCATACTCTGTGCTGCCTTTCTGTTGTCCATGCCCATGTTCAGCCTGTCAGATAATGAAATACTCCACGCTCTTAGCTCTGTGTCAGCAGCTGTGGAGGCATTCATTATCTCATTAAGCATGTCATCCTGAGGTGGTTTTTTTCACCTTCTTATCTGTGACAAGCACTCTGCAGGAGTATGAGACGTGCGTTGAAGGCCACGTTGTCCACTGTAAGGGAAGCGCAGCACAAAGTACCCATTGTTGCTTTTCGTCTATTGGACAAGTTAATGTTACAATTTATAAATAACTCTTAGCCTGAGTAATGCTTAGCCTTCCCAAGGGAAGGCTAGAATCGCATACCATTGCCTAACGATTGCAGGGGTTGGAGCACTGTTTCAGCCATGGTAAGTGAAGGGGCTAGAGTTATATTAGGGAAATCCCTGGTGCCCATGCTGCACAAGTCCATGCTCCCTAGAGCAGCATGAATGCTGGGCTCCCATTGATAAGGCTTTTAACAGGCAGTAGAAAGGCTGAGGGGTATGTAAGGGTTGACCATCTCTGGAGTAAAAAAAGGGAAACCCATTTGTGGATGCCCAAAGCAACAACATCCTGCTTAGGGACTTAAGATTGATGAACTAAGAAACCATCTCTGACTGCGGAATAACACACACTTTAAAAAAATTTCTTGGGCAGGTACTGTAAATGTGTGCCATCATCCCTAAGTAACCATGAGTGATAACAGTCTGCTAAGAGTCACACAGGCAGAAAGGGAGGCTTTGCTGCAAGCATCTGGCTACAGTCCTGGCCCTTATGCTGCAATGCTGTGTTCTGCAATGAGGCCTGCACAATTAATAACAGAGTGGCAGGGGAAAGTGTCCTACTGCAGTGGAAGAAATAAGGCTGCCCTCCCAAGAAACCTTCTGCAAAGGATTGCAGAGTACCTACATGAAAGCTTCCTGGAGATATGCATGGAGCATTCTCAGAGCATCCCTGTGCACATAAATAATCTTTTCTGGAATGAACCCAATTCTTGAACACACCAAGCATGAGGAAGCCACACACACCACTTTTTCCCACTGGTACAAGATTCTGGACTGGGGATATAACCAAAGGCATGCAATTTGCAGTACACACTCACCAGATGTGCCTTCCCCAGCATCCCGGTCAGTCACAGTTTCCTGCATCTGGGCGGGCTGCTCCTCTGTTGCAAACAGCTCCTGGCTTTCAGGGAGAAGGAATACCCCATTCGCCTGCCCCCTGTTTTTCTCATCCTCCTCCTTCTTCTTGTCCACAGACTCGTCCTCATTCATCCTGGCCTTGGATTCCCCCAATTTATCAATGCTGTGCGGTGGCATAGTGGTGGGGTCTCTGCCGAGAATCGCATGCAGCTCCTCGTAAAAGTGGCATGTGTTTGGTGAGGAGTCAGAACGACTGTTAGCTTCCCTAGTTTTCTGATAAGCCTGCCTCAGCTCTTTGATCATAATGCGGCACTGCTGTGTGTCCCTGTTGTGCCCCTTCTCCAACATGCCACGAGATATCTTCTCGTAGATATCCACATTTCTTTTGCTTGCTCAGAGCTGGGCCAGAACAGACTCTTCACCTCACAGACCGATGAGATCCAAGACCTCAGGTCGACTCCAGGATGGAGCACATTTGGGGTGTGCAGTCTCCATGAGCAGTTCAGCTACAAAGCTCTCTCCACACTGACCAAACAGGAAATGGTAATTCAAAGTTTCCTAGGGCTTGAGGGGAGGAGCTATTTCCTGTTTACATGACCGCAGTGCAGCAGACTGCGACTGTGCAGAGCGGTCATTACAGAGCATTATGGGATACCTCCCGGAGGCCAATTACATCAATATATGTTGCCCTCTCCTACACTGACACTCATTTGACCCACAAAATTCAACTTCAGTGCTATGCCACTTGCGGAGGTGGTTTATTAAGACAAATTTGAGCGTGATTTAGGAATTTAGCAGAATTGACGTGCCAGTGGAGACACATACTTTATGTGGTTGACAGAAGCCACATTTCGTTGACCTACATTATCAGGGTAGACCAGGCCTAGTGTGTTCTGAGTGACTTCTGGCCTTTAACCACAGAAACGTTACTCAAACAAACAGAAAACATAGACAATCAAGAGGAATACCCAGGCAGTAAAGCATCTGTAAATGCATGTGTTATCATTACAGTAAAATCTGTCTGAGTGTAGATTTAAGATCAGATATAATCTCCCTGAATTGACTACAATTATTGAGGACCAAATACTGTGAACCCTTCTGAAGCTTGTACATGAAAGGGTTTTGTTAATAGCTTAAAATTGGGTAGCCAGCATCCTTGTCGCTTAGCACACCCAGGGCAGTTGGTGTAGCTAAGGTAGACAGGAGCACTTACACCTGCTGGTAGCTGGATGAGTTAATGGGGTAATGAGCTCACCAGCTGAAGAAGCCAGGAAGAAAAGCAGATAGTATAAAAGTCAAAACCCAGGAACCAGGAGAGGGTTTTTCAGAACTGCTATTATATAGGGTTGTATTATACTTAGCACTTAAGGAGGCAAACAATAAACACATGTGGTGAAGGTATTTATGGGAGCTTCACCCAGAGGGCTAACCAGCCAAGAGTTTCCAGGAGCTAAAGGGGAATCCATCCACAAGTGAGGGCTTTTCTGGGATTCACTTAGTAGCTAGCAAGGTTGAGAAGCAGCCTGTAAGAGGACAGGCTGAACTGAGAAAACATGGAGGCACTGATGTGGTAGCCCCTAAAGCACCAGAAGGAGATGCAGAGGGTACTGCAGGCATTCTAGATGATGCACCAGACAGAGCGATAATCCCTGCTGGGGTGACAAGCAGAGAAACAGTGAGCGTTTCAGGAATTCATGAAGGAACAGACCCAGGTACAGCAACAGTGAATACAAAATTTGATGTGTCCTGCCCAAATGGATGTTGGGGTTGCCTGTGACTCTGTAAAATGGGCCCTGGGGATGATCCTGATGCATTCTTCTCGACTTTTGAAAGAATTGCTACTCGTGCTGGCTGTGATAAAGGGTTATGGGCCCTGAATTTAGCCCTTTATCTGGTGGAAGAAGCCCAAGTGGCTTATGTAGCACTGACTGAGGAACAGGTCAAGAAGTATGATATGTTAAAGGCTGCTGTATTGGACTATGTAGGTTTGTCAGATGAAAGATATTGGCAGAAATGTAAGGCAGCCACATGGTAAGGCACGCCAAGCATTTGAGCAGAAGTTAACTAACTAATGGCTGAGGTGAAGGAGGCATGATGTCAAAGTGGTCATGGTCATGGTTGCTGCTGTGATCTTAGAACAGTTAATGCAGAGCCTTCCAGACACCACTAAGGTCTGGGTGAGGAGGCATCAACCGGAGACAGTAGAGCGAGTGATAAAATAGCCCAAAGAATGTGAAGAAGCTGAAGGGGTGTGACTGGGGGTGGTGGCCACCACGCGGTGCTGCTTGGGGCCAGCAGCAGCTTTTGGCCAGGGTGCTGGGCCCATGTGGGAGAGGTGTGGAAGGGGAGAGGTGCGGCTGGGAAGGAGGAGCGGCTACCACCTCACCGCACACCGCTTGGGGCCGGAGCCGAAGCCAGAGCAGTTCCATCCATCCTGGCCAGCCACTGAGTGCATTGGCAGGGAAACAGAATGGCCGGGCCACACTGGGGACCATTGAGCTCTGCACCTCCCCGGCCGAGCACCACTGGAGGTTCCACGGTTGGCCCCTCAGCACCACAGAAATATTGGTGGAGCCAGGCCCACCATCCTCAAGGTTGGTGGTGCCCGAGCTCCACTGGCACGTATAACTCACTGCCTATGTTAGCAACTGTATTTACTATATTCCAAATCTGGTGGCTTTTATTTGTTGTTGTGCATAATGCATGTATTAATAGTATGTAAGCAAAATAGACAGATTGGGCAGAAAGTTTTATTTTAGTTACCAAAGTCTCATGTCAGGTAGAAAATTCTAAACTATGTTCATAAGGCATTGTAACAAACTGAGTGTACAGTGAGAAGTGGGCAGTAATTAGTGTGTTAACTTGGGACTGGTGTAGTCCTGGGTTTGGTTCCCTGCTCTATCACAGACTTCCTGTGTGACTTGACATCTCATTTTTTACAGATGGTAAATGCAAGTACAATGAGGCTAACACCACTTCCCTATGTCACAGGGGTGTTGTGAAGGTAAATACATTGTGAGGTTCTCATATGCTATGGTATCGGGGCACAAGTATCTATTCTTTATAGGTGTATGCAGTGGTGTTGTAATGGTCGGTCCCAGGATATTAAAGGGACAAGGTGAGTGAAGTAATATGTTTTATTGGACCAACTTCTGTTGGTGAGTGTCTCCCTCACCAACAGAAGATGGTCCAATAAAACATATTGCCTCACCACCCCCCTGTCCATCTATTCTATATAGGTTCTCTTACCACATTTATCACTGTAGTATCTGAGCACTTTTTAGTAGTGCATTAAGAAACATAACTAACATTTTTTATGTATTCTTTGTTTTGTCATCCCCACCTCTCCACCCCCACCCCAGGGGGAAAGTATGTGTAGGAAAGTCTCTTGTTTTGGTAGGGATCTTTGTTTTTTATTTTGTGGGAAGGTGGTTAATATACATGATGCCACGTATTCATGTTGGAGAAGGCAAGGTCAAAGAAACATGGAGGCCATGAGGTTTGTGATGGTCCTTAATTCCTGTGAGAGTTCATTCCCCATCTCTGACCACCCCTGAGACTGTTCTGTCAAAGAAGAGTTTTGCCCTTATAATAGAGAGTTGTCATCCTCCATCTTCATCCTGCAGCTTTAGGGGATCTCTTGGAGAGCCTGGGCCCAGGCCTTGGAGTGCCTTGATCTCAAGTACCCGGATACTTTCGAGATCTAACCATGCCTTACCTAGGCAAGTGGAATTGGCTGTTCATAACAGACCAGAAGGCTCATGGAGCCTCATTCTCCTCTGTGTTATGCCTGTAAAATGACCCATAGTCTACCTTGGCATGTTTTTATTACAAATCTCTGTGAACTGATTTGTCAAAGTACAAGCAGTAGGGCTGGACAAAAGTTGAGAATTAAGGAATCCAAGAACTTTCATCCAAAAATCTAATGAAACAGAACTCTTGAGGTTAAAGCAAGTTCAAGTTTTCCAACTTTCCCCCTTCTTGCAAGAACGAAGTGGCTGCAGCAATATACTGAGAGGCTGCTGTTGCTGTATTGTAAAAATAGTACAGTGCACTATGCTAGTATGCCAACTCTCTGTGAAAGCTTAGGGTAGGGACTATCTCTGTGTGGAAAGCATCTAGCACTCTCTGGGCCATGCGTCAATCTAAGTAAGAACTGAACTCTGCTGATGCCACAGAAAGACATTGAATTCTATGCCTTTTGTGAATAGGACAGGCGTGAGCCAAGGATGCATAACTGCCCGGTCCATCGGCCGACCTTCTACCATGTCTGCCAGGAGTGGGCATACCGTTAAGTGGAGAGAAGAGGGTCTTCGGCCCAGCAAGATGTAGGGTGACCAGATAGCAAGTGTGAAAAATCGGGACTGGGGTGGGCGGTAATAGGTGCCTATATAAGAAAAAGCCCCAAATATCAGGACTGTCCCTATAAAATCAGGACCATCTGGTCACTCTAGCTGGAAGGCTCAGCAGCCTAGCAGTGGGGTCCTTTGGTCAAGCATGAGCTATTAGGGAACCAGAGGGTTTTTTTCCAGAAAGGAAATAGGGAGTAGAACAGGTGGGAGCTTGTATCTGAAGGCCTATGAGGGGAGAGGAAAGAGGCAGCAACAAGGCAGGATTCCACCACATAGTTGGGCAACAGCCCTCACTGTCTCTGCGAATGGGGGATGCTGCAGCTTCCCCAGAACAGCTTCAGTACCACTATATTGTCCCTAGAGAAAGCAACAGGGACTTCAAGTTTGTGTAGTTTGTTGTAGCTGTGGCAGTGAATTGAAAGAAATAGGATGCATCCTGCATGTGGTGAGGCCGGAACCTCTTCTCACATATTGAATAAACAATGAGAATGATGTAAAGATAAAAAAGAAATTCTGACAGGATATGGCCCCCTTTTCTCATCACTGCTGTCTGGAAATTCAAAATGTCATGCCAATTCATTCATTCATGCCAAATGGGGCTTCTAATCTTTTGAAACTTCAACTGGTCTGAACAAAAGAAATGTGGTTTCCCTTTAAAGTCCTCTGGCTGTTTGTATTGACTTTGTCTCTTCACTGGTTGCCCCCATGCCTTAAAAATCAAATAACATTATTACTCATTATTACAGCTGACCCAGGGCACTCTTTTTCCCCATAAAAAATTTCAGTGAAAATGAACTTTTCATTTTAATCTAAAATTTTTGCAAAGAACTTCAGCTTTTCATAAAAAAGCCAAGAACCCAAAAGGTTAAACATTTAAGTTTTCAGCATGCCAGCAAAAACCTGAATATTTTTTCACAAAAACTTTTTTCATGAAAACCCCACTTTTCCATGAACTGTACAAAACTTTGTCAAAAAATGTGAATGGTTCTGTTAATAACTATTTAACTATCCCTTCCCTTCCCCTCAAAATTGCTCGGGGCTCTGCACAAACACTTTGAAAATCATAAAGTACAATATGAAAAATGACATGTAAAAAAGCACTCACAAATATCAAAGAGAAGCAATCTATGATGAGTCTCCAGTGAATATCTGAACTTCCACTAGAAGGTGCCATTATGGCAGTTCACTGAAACACCTTTTTTTTCTTTCCTAAACAAAAATCAGGACTATGTTTCATAGCTCTGCTTGTGAGATGGGTTTGTGATCTAAGGGCATGAATGCAGAAAGGAATACTCAGTGGAAGTTATTGTGTCTCTGTGTTTAATTCGCACACCACTGTGATACTATCCAAGTGCTAATTTCAAAATACTTTGAAAATTGATAAGGGAGTAAAAGCAAAGCATTTTAGACCCACTTACCACAACCCACTCAATCAAATAAACTTTAAATCATAAAATTAATTATGACCAGTCTAAAAAAGTAAGCATTTCTTTCTTGCATGATGATGGAATCCTTCATTGCAAAACAACTGCATAATCATTGGTAAACACTATGTATGTGCCCAGGCATTTGCCAAGTGCAATAAATATCCCTTGTTCTTTGAAAATCTTTTGAGGGCTTAATCAGTAATGGTTAGAGATAAATAAAAGGAAGCAATTTAAATGGCCATTATTTTTCTCCTTTGGAAGGTCACAGAGCTTTTTTCATGTGTGTGGGTGGGTAGAGAGGGAACAGAAGATGTGAGTTGATGGTATACAGAGTCCTTCTAGAAAACTCAGGATTTTACCGCCAGGACAAGTGCTCTTTCTGGGCTGCTTGCACAAAGCAGAAATAATTCTCGATGGTGAGTTAAGTTAATTAGATGTCTGCATTCCATAGGGTCTGTCCCTAGGATTTATACTGTAACAGGTCATTTCTCATTCTTACAGTTGCTAAAATCTAATCAGAAAACAATGTTCTTTTTATGGCAAGTGTCCAGCAAATTCTAGTGGCACCAGTTGCACCTATCATTTGCCCACAGACTTTTACCACTTTGTATTTTCAATGAGCTTTGAACAGCACCACGCAACTAGACTTTGCTTGTAAATTCTTTGACACAATTTATTTATCATTTATGCTTAAAATCAGTTCAACCAGTTTTTGATGCATCATTTCCTTTCTGAAGCAAGAATTTATCAATTAACTTTTAATCCTTAGTGGGGCCAAATCTTGCTGTCTATTCACTGAAGCCACAACATTTGGATACATGTCCAAGCTATGTCAAAGTACCAGGGTGTTCAGATCCAGGGTTTTTGTTCAGGCCCATCCCTAGTTTTATCATTCTGCAGCCTTTAAGCATTTCAAATTTACAGAACGTTTTTGGAGCATACTCATAATGGCATACATTTTCAAAAACTCTTGCAGTCTTGCACCTGTATTTAATTGTGCATGCTAACCTGTGCATGCTGATAGGTAGGGTTGAGTACAGTTAAAGACCAGGAGCCAATATACAGTGCTTTGAATACAGAGATTCTTAAACTATCTGTGTGTGGAAAGAATCTCTAGTGCTCTCTGGGCCACATTGGAGTCAGTAATAACTAACTTAGTGGTGCAGAAATATGACAAACCTAGTGTGATTCAAAAGAAAACCTTTCTTCTCTGCTAGGGGCAGTTGAAAAGCCTGAGGTTCAGGTTTAAAGTCCCACTGCATCACAGCCCCTCTACATCGCCTCCAGCACAGACTGTGGTTTAAAAGCCTTAGTTTCATCATGCCCCCCCTCCACACACACCCATCTTGCACAAATCTGGTGCCATTAAAAGAAGCCTGTGTTTAAAAATCAAACACAAAGTACAAGGAAAGGTCTAATGATTATAAAGGGCAGTTGCCAGGCTCCTTGGCCACTAGCCTGTAGGGTCAGCAACTAGAATGTTTGAAAGGAGTGGTTGTACGAGCATGAACGTGACATCAACTTCACTTTTATCTTTTCAGGTATCCTTATTATATTCACACAATAATGTAATACAAAAAAATTCTAGATACGGAAAATAATGATGTGGCAAGCTTATAACCAAACTTCTCTAGCATAGATGGTGGCTGGTACAGCTTTAATATCAGGTTTAAATGATCTCAAATGTTGAGCCCCAAGGGAATCTAAATTCAGAAATGAAGGGGTTAAAACAAAGGCAGGTTTTTGAACTTACAGGCCCCACCATGCAGTGAACAAGACTTCATTTTATAATTTAAAGTGGACCCCTTTTTAATTTTGAAAAATGACCTGACAAGAAATATAAACAGTCCTTTGTAGAACTCCTTTAAAATCACTCCCTTATCTTTCATCCTCATTTCTAGCAGCTATGTTTTATTATAAACAGGATAGACAGAGTTGGGGAAGCAATATAGAAAGAGAAGCACAGACTCATAAAAGGTTGAAACAAAGGGCATTTAGAAATTCTTTTGGGAACTTTTGACCGTAATTTTTCTTCTTTACGTTGTTGGTTTTCTTTGAGAGATTTGCATTTCTCTCTAATTCTGCAGTGATACATAAAAATCACATTCCACAAAAATTTCTCCATTTGGAAAAACACTTGGCATCCATGTAATTCCCGTGCAAGTCTATAGCAGTATTTTTACAAGCTAAGAATATTACACACATACAACAAAGTTAAAAGAACACTATTAAATTGCAAAGTCAAGCACTCAAAAGTTGAGACACCAAAATTAAGGTTGCCTGTGCAACCTTAATTCAGCTCCCTTGTGTGTATGGATTATGATAGTGTGTTGTTATGTAATTAAAGACTATTATTTCCACAGGACCCTACCCCATCTACTGTGCAGGATGGATGGGACTCACTTAAGGAGAAGCTATTCAATATTTTGCTTTCTCCTCATTGTTCAGTATGTGGCCTTGTGCCTTAATTACTGCCCACTTTTCAAACCTTGCTCTGAGGACAGAATTAGTCATGTCCTCATGAGCTTTTTTATGAAGCTCATTATAGCACCTGAGTACTTCACACACATTAATGAATTTATTTTCACAATCGCCGTGTAACATGAGGGGCTTCTGTTATTCTCATTTTACAGATGGGAAATTTAGGCACAGAGATGAAGGTCCAATGTATCCACTAACTTTGGATGCCCAATTTGAGATAGCTGGGATCTGATTTTTCCAAAGTACTTAGCATTGTATAGCACTTTGTATGTTCCAAGCACAGCTCCCACTGACTTCAGGTGCAGCCGTGGTTGCTCAGCACATCTGCAAATCAGACCCCGTGGCCTCAAAACAGGCACCAAGAAAATGAGGGACATACAATAAGGCTATATCCACACTATGAGCTAAAGATGTGATTCCTCATCTTCCCCCTCCCCTCTCCTCGCTTGGGTGCACATATTCACGCTAGCTCTCATCGAGCTAGTGCAGGTATAAACAGCAGTATAGAATGGGTATCGGCAGAGAGGCACAGCTGAGACGTGCACAGTGCAAGCCCACCTAAACCAGTGGGTATGTACTCGACACAGCTCAGCTGTGACACCACAACCCATGCCACTGCAGCTGCTCTGCTATTTATACTCCCCCCTCTGCTATTTGTATGATGAGTGCTAATGCAAATATGTGCGGGAATTCTTAGCTCATAGAGTAGACATCGCATTAGTGTCCACCTGTGAACATGTGACTGCTATAACTATTCTGCAGATATACACGGCTTCAAGCACGCTGGCTATCCAGCCAACCCTTCTCACCCATGCTAGTATCTCTTGACTGTTAAAGTTAAAGTCACACCTTAAAAATTCAACTTTTCTTCATTCAAATGATCTGCATTTAGTTGGGCGTTTCCTTCCTATTTTTTCCATGTCCACTGCCTGTAAACTGAAGATTTCTAAGGAATATATATTGGGTTTTTGACCACTCTTACTGGTGCCCTTCTTGGACTCAGGAAAGATGTACTTTAGCTTACTGATGCTGCTTAAATGTGTCTGTATTTTCCAATGAAATAGGTGGACATTATTGAAGTGTAGCTGTAGCACAAAACTTCTGCACACACTCAAGTGCAGGCATCTTGGCAGCCCTGTTGAACCTCCTAGAGACAGGGGTAGGATATCTTATTTAATGTGGCCTGAGATAAAAGCACTGTGGGCAGGTTTAATTCTTGTTTTTAGGACTCAACATCATCCTTTAAAAAAAAAATGGGGGTGGGGAAACATGCACAGGTTGCAAATTGGAATTGGTCTTTCACTGGCATCACAAACTATTTTCATGGTATAGCTATCATCAAAGCACCATGTCAAGGAAATGTATGGACACAGTGTTATGTCTCTGTGTTGTCTATGTGTTAAGAAAGAAAGCAAAAATGCTGGCAGACAGCAAATGAAAGGGTCTAATCCAAAATTCACTTAAGCCAGTGCATGTGAGGAAAATGGAGGTGTTTATAACTTACTTTTTATTTTATACCACTAAGTTCATGTGTAATAGCATTCCATATTGTGATCTTGACCATCTCTGGAGCTATTTTTCTGGTAAAACTTAATCACGAAACTGATGGTGTCACAATCAGGGCAATCTGACATGGAGACATAAAGGCCTTACTCAAGAGCTGATAACTTCAAAGAAAGAGATAAGAAGATGGTATTTAGTTTTTTTAAGACAAAGGAAATGCAGTAGATCTAATCTACCTGGATTTCAATAAGGCATTTGATAGTTCCATGTGAGAAATTTAGTTAAATAGGAGAAGATGGGCATTAACATGAAAATTGAAAGGTGGGTAAGGAACTGGTAAAAAAGGAGACTCCAGTGGGCCTTACTGAAAGGTAAACTGTCTAGCTGGAGGGAGGTTACTAATGGAGTTCTTCAGGGATCAGTCTCGGGGCCAGTCTTATTTAACATTTTTATTAACTACCTTCACACACAAAGTGGGAGTGGACTAATAAAATTTGTAAATGACATAAAGTTGGGAGGTATTGCCAATATGGAGGAGGACCAGAATATCATACAAGAAGATCTGGACGACCCTGTAAACTGGAGTAGTAGAAATGGGATGAAATGTAATAGTGCAACGTCACGCACGTAGGGACTAACAACAAGAATTTTTGCTGTGAGGTGGGGACTTATCAGCTGGATGTGATAGAGGAGGAGAAAGACCTAAGTATGTTGAATGATCATCAGGGCCCAACCATAATTTTTTCGGGCCCAATACAGACTTGTAACACAGTCCATCCCACACACAAACCACAATCCCTCATCCCAGACATACAATCTCATGAGCCACGAAAAAATTTTTCCTCATGGTAATGAGGGTTGCAAGCTGGGCCAGGCCCTGGTAAAGTGTACCTTTTTCCCCCCTTCTCCATGTGAGGGTCCTGTTGATCATAGGATCTGTCACTTGAAGTCTTTACACCCTGATTTGATTACTTCAGTAACTCAGCCAGAGGTTATGGGTCTATTACCGGAGAGGGTGGGTTAGAGTCTGTGGCCTGCAATGTGCAGGAGGTCAGTCTAAGGCGAAAAGGGACCGTAGTGATCATCTAAAGTTTCTGAACTAATAACTAAGATAACTATGAACAACACAGTCTTTGAGCCATAGCAGAGCTCTTATCAGCATCAGTAAATTATGGTCACCCAGACTGAAGGCAATTGGCCTTTTTAAAAAATATAGTATTTAACAGGAACAGACTTTCAAGGAGGTTTCAACCTGGCCAACACATCTGTGTACCTAAATTTTCAATGTCTATATTTTTGTGTACACTTTTTGGCATCTACATGCACTAGACTTGGCTGTGAGTATGCAAACTGCATTTGTATTCATAATTCAGGTAATTAGATACCTGACAGTCCAACTTGAATGACCAAATAAAATTTATGCACTTCTATCTAGTAATCTCTCAGGCCAAACTATTTCACCAGATCATGCATTTAGAGCCAAATCCTCTATCCTGTGCACAAATAAATGATATACAAGTGTCAATCAGCAGTGGCTCAACTGGTTTACATCAGAAGGGCAGCGTAGAACCTCACCCAGTGATGATATCCCAAATTTCCAATAACCAGTTCTACAAAGGCAGGTGATATTTAAGAACCTATTCTGAATAGGTTCTTAAACATCATGCACACAGCACCCCAACAACCCAGCACCCAAACTTCACAGTGCCCTCCACCGTGAAATTGACCCTCCCTGGTCAATTTCGGCGGCAGGGAGACTAGCAGGAGAGACTCCCTGGTCAATTGCGGCAGAGCTGGTGCATACTCTCCGCCGTGAAATTGACAAGGCAAAGTCAATTTCGGCGGCGGAGAGGGAGACTTGGCATCGCAGCCGAGAATCTCCGCTGTCAGACTCGCTCTGCGATGCCAAATTCGAAACCCCTCCAGCACCCCACAGGGCCTCCTGCAATGGGAGGACGCTAACAACCGGTTCGCTGCCTTTTTTTTATTTTAAGAACCGGTTTGCGCGAAACCCGCCAGCGCCCTGCAGAGCGCGACAGGGGAGGACGCTAACAACCGGTTCGCTAAATTTTTTTAATTTTAAGAACCGGTTCGCGCGAACCGGTGCGAACCGGTTGGATATCATCACTGACCTCACCCTTTATTTTAAAAAGGGTTACTCCCAAACTGTGTTCCCGTGTGTCATACCATGTTTTAAATATCCAAACCACAACATATTTGAAACTTATTTGAACTCAGGATATATCATAGAGTATTTTTAAATGGCTGAATCTGAAGTATTACATTTTACATAGTGTCAAATATTTTTAAAATAAGCAAATCATTTTGAGACCATAAATATATGGAGCTTCCATTATTTTGCCACATAGGACAGTTGTGGAAGAGCTACAAAACATCTGTAAGGAATCTGTCAAAAACCACCTGAAACAAGCCAGAATCCAAGTTGAAGAGATCCAAATGAAAGAGATTTGGCTGATAAACAAAGATGACAGGCTTACACAGAACGAAAAGGAGCTGGCCAGTAGCAAGTGGAGGAGAATTGGCGGGTCTCTCTGACATCCCTTGGGCTGTCTGCTTGTATAATAGTCTTCATGTGCAAATCATCATAGCCTATGGGAGTGTGTCTGGCAGGAAACCTCACTCCAGGGATGTATATATGCCTGACAGACTGTGAATGAGGTAAGGAAAAGGAAATTCACAATTAAAATTCTAACAACCTACAGATAAGAGACTTCCTTCTGTGGCACCAAAACAGCACCTTAAAATCAGACACATGGGAACTCCAAGAAAGTGAATGAAGATCAGTACATCTTTTTTTACTGTATTTCTTCCAGTTTCCATGTCTGGCTCCTATTTTATTCATTGATACTACCCTATAAAGATAGATATCTAACTTTTCAATAGGATCTGCATGTATTTGGTCCCCTTCCGGATCATGCCTTTTCCTCAAACAATTTATTTTCTACCCTATCATACTATTGCAGTATGGTTCATGCTGTTAATGGGCAGAACCTGGTATATGTTTGCAATGGAAATCATAATGGTTTTAAGTTCTATAAGGTTAGATTGTGACTCAAGGCAGAGCAAGGGGTGGCGCATGAATTGCATCTCCCCATTAACAGCACTGGAAAGCGCTGTGACTGACAAACACATCCTGAGTCACATTTCCTCCCCTACTTCCACCTTGCTACCAGAAACTATTAATTTACTGCTTGCTGGTGTTAGCAGTAACTACTGACCTCCTTTGTGCTCCCTTTCCTACTCTGGTCTGTGAGAATGAGGGAAATGGAGCCAAGCTCTAGCATTCCCCATCCACTTGTTCCTGGCAGAATTAGAAAGCAAGTAGTCCCACTTACTCCTCTGCACCTGGATGCAAGATCTGAGTAGTTCATGAAGTGTACAAGACAGGAGGGTGTCGGGGGGATTCTTACTCCCTCTCATTCCCTGCAATCATGGAATCCAAGTGTCAGGCTAGTCCATAGTTAGACTTGGCAAAATTCAGTTGTATTACTTTATAATTTCAACCTTTTTATTTTTATTTTTACCTGGTTTGTTTTTAACTTTCACAGTTGTGGGAAATTATTGGGGGTCAGACAATAATTGTTTAACGGTAGAAGTTGAGGTTCAAAAATTTAAAGGTTTAGAACTGTTAAAATACAAATTTGTCAGCCACACGTCAAAATATGCAGAGTAAATATCCTTACATCAAACTCAAAGTTCTCAAGCAGCATTTTTGTACTCTGTGTCTGGAAATATTTTTTCATACACTTGTATGTGTGTACAGTGAAATCACCATATGCACACATATCCATTTACTGACAATCTTTCTAAGCCTGTCCATAGTGATGCAGAATCAAAAGCTATCCTTCATCATGGTTTTTACCATATCTTTATTCCTCAGTGCAGAATGAGTTCTGGTTTGTAGAAGGCACAGTAGGTACAGTTCTGTACATGGTCCTGTACTAATACCCCAGAGTCAAATACTGGTTCTGGGTTTAGAATGTCTTTTAAGACTAGCAGAGTTAAAGCAGGGGGGTGTGTGCCTTATTACAGAATTCAGATGCAGCTGCAATATTTGGATACAGATGTCAACCCAGCCTCCCATTAATTAACATGAATGCTTGGATCTTCTTTGACGTCTATCTCATCTCAAATTAAAATGTATGTTCTTTCTGAAATCCATATTTAGGATATATTTCACATGGGACGGGTCTTATCTGTTGCATTCTCTTCAGGCAGGTAGAACAACATAACCTGTGATGCACAGGGTGTCCGCGTAAACACATTCAGACAGATATAGTGCCTGTGCATGCTGCCTGTCCGCACTCTGTTGGCCAAACTCTACCCTTGACCTTTGCACATGGTGTCTACTGTCAAAGGGAGTTAGACACGCAGATCTAGGACCCACATGCATATTCAGAACATTCAAAGGGTTAGTTAATCTTGGGTTCCCTTCCTACCCCTGTAGTTTAGCATGCCAAAAGCAGGTTCCATAGTGCAGATAAAATAAATCAATATAAAAAGCCCGATGAGTTAAGAAATGCCGACGTGCTGGTCAACCCATGCTTTTAAACATTCAAAATAAATTTAGGGCTAATTAATGGGGCTGGATGGACAGCCTGAGAGCCTGAAGCCTTTGTTCACCATAGAATGGATGCACAGGGTTGGTACATAGAATGGGTTGTCACAGCCTGAAATATTTTCAAGGGGGGAGGGGAACCAGCAAAAAAAGTTGGAGAACCCCTGCTTCCATGACTTCTTGGATGGACTATGGTAAGTATCTGCTTACTTGGCCTGCTGCCTCCCCTACTTGAATCTGCAGACTGCACATGCAATACTGTTGCCAGAGTACTTGTTCAAGGTTACTACAGCAAAATCCAGTACTTTCCAATCATTCCATTGATTTCATTTCCTCAATTACAAAGTACTTGTGACTCTGAACCCCTCAGGGCAGGGGCCATTCCTTCTTATTGGTCTGCAAAGCACTGAGTACCAACTAGATGCTACCCTAAATGAATAAATATTAACCTGTTGTGTGACCATCAACATAATAGTGCACATTTGTTCTACAAATAAAGCCTGTAGTTTTCCATTTAAAGTTATATTTATATCTTCCAAGATAGAGGCAAAATAGTATTTTTATTTCAGGGATTAAACCAGGGATTCTCAAAATTTTTGCTAGGACCCCATTAGAAAATATTTCAGGCTGTGATGACCCCCCCCCACCCCCACCCCCAAAAAGACCTAATCATCCCTCCCTCCCATGCAATGCCATCCATATTTCTGTGCTGCTTCTGGGGACAGTGCTGCCTTCCGAGCATCTGGCCAGCAGCCGCTGCTCACTGGCCACCCAGCTCTGAAGGGTCTGACATGTCAGTCATGTACTTGGCTGACAGCTGCAGCCATGGCACGCATGGGGGCTGACAGCTTGCAACCCTCCACATAATACCTTCATGACCCCTTGAAGGGTCCCGACACCCACTTTTGTAATCCTGGGATTAAACCATAATTTAGTCCTTTTTTCCCCCTATATATGTTGCTTCAAGAGCCATTGGAGCACATGTGATCCAGAGGGTTTTAAAGGTCAAAGAGTAGAATGGAGGAGGAAGATATTATAATGGCATGATACCCCCAACATATTGGGGGAGCAAGTTTAGCAATCTCACTTTCTATGCCACTACTACCCAAACAATACGTGTGCCTCTCCCTGGCAGCAACAAACAGTACCCAGATGGATACATTCCCTTGAGCTAACAGAGTTAGTAGAACCCCCCACCCTTACACTAGGGAAGCAGAGGCACCAGCATTATGATTGGGAACGGAGTAAAGGAACTCCCTATACCAGGGGTGTCCTCAAGAGGTCACGAGGTTATTATGGGGTGGGGGGATCATGAGCTGTCAGCCCTGATGCATGGCTGACAGCCAAATCCCTTCAGAGCTGGGTGGCCAGAGAGCAGTGACTGCAGGCCGGGTGCTCTGAGGGCAGCTACGCCTCCAGCAGCAGTGCAGAAGTAAGAGTGGCGTGGCGTGGCATGGCATTGGGGGGGGGTATCACAGCTTGAAATATCTTCAATGGGGGTCCCAGCAAAAAAGTTTGAGAATCTCTGCCCTATGCCTTCTCTCTGCCTCATGCACACCCACCATGTCGGGGCAGCTTTGGTCCTAAAAGCAATCACCACTCTAGCATTCTCTATGTCCTACCAGATAATATAAAGCAGACAAACGGCCCACTGCAATGAGCCTATTGTTGGGGGATGCTAGCTTTGGAGGCTTCATACAAAATGTTTTTTAAGTAGGTATATGAAGGGGTGGGAGGGAGAATATTTGAAGTGTAGTGTAGTGGTGGCAGAAAATAAAGTATAAACCCCTGTCTTAAATGATATACTTATATTTCATCCACTGTAATCAACTGAAGACAAAAAGCGGACTAATGGCCAGCTGGAAACCACAGTGTTTCTTGGATCCTTACGTATCTGCTGCTATTTTCTTGTAACAAACCAGAGCAAAATAGTGCTTGAACAAAAATCACAGCCATTTGATTTTTCTCTTCTCTACAGCATTCTGTAACATTATCAGTATAACTATGTAGATTGAAAGAAAACTATATCAAATGGGCCTTTTGGCTAAAATGTGGCAGCTGTTTTATGTCAAACGTGAATAATTTTACATCTTTGATCTTGAAGATAGGGCAGCTAGGCCAGCACTTTTAATAACTCACATTAGACAGAATGAAGCCTGTCTCTGAGCAAACAGGAGGGCACCATTAATCTATTTTTAAATAAACAGAGTTGTAATAGCTCTTTAATCTGAAGAGGATTGATCCTGAGCTGAAATGAAGCATCTAAATACCAGCTAAATTGTGTGAACAGTGAATAGTGTGTATACAATAACCTATTGTGGCAGTACTTTTTTTGTGATCTACAAGAATACATTCATAATGTTATCAGTGTAGAAACTGCATGAGAGAGAGAAATATTTGTAATCGCTGCGTGCATTGGCTACACAATTCCCCTCCCCCCGGAAAAGTTTTATTGTCTTTTTTCTTTATTTATTCAGCTTCCAAACTATATATGTGGTACTGTCCTTTCACATAAAGGACCTCAATTTAAACTAATTAAAATCAGAAGTTTCTGGTGCATGTTAGTACTAGAGTGACTAGAACACATGAGACTACATCAAGAATCACTGTTAACGAAATCTGCCCATTTTGGTACACACTGCATACAAGTTCCACTAAGCAGAAGCCCAAAATAGCGACTATGGCATAACTGTTTCTTTCCCTTCTTTCTACTCTAATCTCGGGCGCCTAGGCCAATGGCAACGAAATGTCATTTTCTTCTGAACCTCAAGAAGCAGGTGGCTCTCAGGTTGAGTCAGGCACAAGCCAGGCAGCAGGGACTGTTTAGAATAGATCATGGTCTTTTACAGCATAATCACTTTATGACAAAGGAAAGGTAAGCCTGTGCGGTGGTTAGAAAAAACAATTCTCCATATTGTCTGGGCTGGCTTAGTTTTGACATTGTGGTTAGGACCTTGCTAAATGCAGAGTAACTCTTTTACAAGCCGTTCTGGAAAGTCACAGTGTCCTTCCCGTTCACTGTCTGTGTTTGCTAACTAGGCTTCAATATGGCCAGCTAGCATGCTTCAAACCTGTCAGCCTGCACTTCACAGGGCTTTTCAGGAATGTTAAGAAATAAATCAAGATGGGTCTTATGGAGCCTTTTGTCAGATTGAAACAATAGCACCAATAGATTAAAGTATGTGTAAGCAGAAGTCCCTTTAAATGGCAACAGGTCTTAGGAGGAAAGTCAGTAGCATGTTGCAATGTGGAGAGAACTTTCTAGTGTCAGAGTGTTTATCACTAATGTGACCCCAGGGTTCAGTTCCAAAGCGGTTCCTTTTCAATTTTTTTTTATCAATGACTTATTGATCCAACTCATTAAGTCAATGGGAGTCTTTCAATTGACTGCACCGTTAGAGTGGTAAAAATTGATATCCGCAGTGAGGTATGTATTCAATCTTTACTCAGTCCTTACTCAAGCAAACTCCCATTGAAGTCCACAGTAACTTTGGCTCACTCCCACAGTGTATAAGCATGCTCAGATGTCATAACTGGCATTTGTAATCAATGGAGCCTCCACGGGGCTGGAGTACTTTAATGTATTTTAATGGTGAAGTTTCAGTAGGATCTGGTTTGATTTCATATAGGTTTCATGTAAAATAAATACGTCTGTTTGTCACACTTAATTTCTATATAAAGTATTGCTCCAGCACCCTTAATTAAAATAACTTAAAATATAGCACACTGTATCACAGATTAAAATACCAGCGAAACGGCCAATATTGTAATATTGTTGTCCCTTTTTCTTATACCAGGATCACTCATCTGAAGCACTAGCAGATGTCTGAGGCTTTGCTGGTTGGCTTCCCCAGAGAGGAGAAATCAGTGACAGGAAGTCTGGGCACATTCTAAGCATGTTTTATTTACATCTAGGAACAGAGGCATGCAGGGCAATTGGGAATCTCTGCCCAACACCAATGTCCTTGAGGCAGTGCTGCTCTCTGAAGACAGTTCTGTTCCTAATCAGAGACCATGGCAGGCTACATACTCTCCTGGTGCTTGCATAGCTCCCTCTTCAAGGATCACACCACTGTCGCAACACAGACCCTTCCATAACCAAAACAGCAGCACAGTATGTTCGAACATTTGCTTCCACACTAAGAACTTGGAAAACGACATGTAACAGCACCACTTATGTGGCACCTGCAATAGCATTCCACTAATTATAAATATTTAAACTAAATATATGTCTAATGTTCTGGAATACGTAATTGATGTTATCAAAAGTTATCAAAAGAGGGAGAATATATTTTCCCAGAAAAGATTATAACATCAAAAATAATAAATTCATGGTCAATAGACTTAACTCCAGCTTGTTGTTCTAGTGTTTGTTGATAATACATAACTATCACTCCAAACGTGCAAGATTTCCCACCATTTCACACAGCATCTTACGTGATGGGAATTGAAATCCAGACAATAACTATCTTCTGGTGGAACTGGAGTTCTATTTGTTTTAAATGTCCCGCTAATGCTTTTCTGTATTTAATGATTAAAACTCGTTTGTGCTGTCTCCAGCAATTAGACATTTGGATTTGGCTAGTCAGGAATCAGACAGTGTGTACTGAAAATGTAACAGATGCCCTGAAAGCACGTCCTGCTCTCTTAACCTTGTGCCGCTTTCTTTTGCTAGTTAGTAATGTGAATTCATTTCTGATTAGCAAAAGGCCAGCAATCAACAAATGTGTACAGAATGTAGTTGAAATGGACAGCCTGTTCCTTTTGGGCTAGTTATTCAGTCCAGATGCTGGGACGTGTCTCTTGCACAAAATTATTTTGCATAAAAACTTAGGTGTCTAGACATGCTGGCCAGATTTTCATTTTGTATAAACTGTCACTGCACCATTGACTTCAATGGAGCTATGCTGCTTTACACCAGCTCAGTGAGCTGACCTGCTCAATATACTTTTTGGTAAGGAAGAGTCTTGTATATGCCCTTGAAATATAATCACTCCAGGTGCCAGCAAACCTGGTGTGTTGAGAGATCTGCAGCCAAGCAGACATTTTGACTTCTATTTGTTCTGACTCTAGGTCTATATCAGCCCTGAAGGAGAACTTGGCATAATGGGGAGGGAGTCTGAAATAGGGGGTTTTCTTTGCCTCAGAACACAACCCTCTGCTACTTAGCTGATCTCTGTCTGACATTCTAGCAAGGCAACCTGGCAGTCATTTCAGTTCACCTCTGACAGAGATGTAGTAGCATCAGTTGAGTTCATGACAGTTAGTGGAAAACAAAAGTTCAGGCTAGACTGAGCTCTAGGAACCAAAAGCTGTTTTAGGAGGGATGTAAGGGAAATATTTTTTTTAATTAAGCTAATTTAAAGGGGAGGTATTTTTATTGCAGAGAACTCTGTCTGAGGGATAGCTACTCAGATGAGCTCCAGTAGCCTTAGCAATGGAGGAGGAAAGGAAAAATAACTCATCTAAATGTGCCTTTGGAAGTTATTGAGCTGAGTGGAGTATTTCTGGTAGGAGCCAGGGCATGACTTTGATCTTGCTTGCACTGGTGCATAAAAGAAGTGACTCAGTGGAAGCCCATGGAGTTACAACAGGCCTATGGTTTCCAATCATGTCTGACTTACTGAACTGAATATAGCATCTGTGAAGTGCAAGACAAATAGCCCAGCTCTGTATTCGCTTAGCGCTGGACAGGGAATCTTGCTCTCTTCCCTTCCTCCACTGAACCAACTGCTAAAAGATATACATAAAGCTCTTGCAGAGATAATAAGAACTAAAGGATCTGCAGCAGGTGTTGAGCATTATAGTACCATCTGGGCCTGTCTAATTCCAGCCAAAACAAACTCCTCTGCAATTGCACAGAAGGGTGGGGATCTGATAGTAACCTGTAGTAAATTAAAGTCAGGATAGGAGGAAGGGAGAGCAGAAGCCTTGGCTCAAGCACGGAGACTGTTACGGAGGCGAGTAAGGTGGTGGTGGTTCTATTAATTATAAGGAAATGTTCATGCTAGTGGCCAGCTCACATTCTTTGTGCAATAACATTTATTTCTGTAGCATGACATATTAAATTTGCCCCAGGTTTGGCACTGTTCGTCCATGTGCTAGGATACAAAAACAATGCAAAACACACAACAAAGAAATGAGCAAAGGGTCCCCTGCCTGAATTCCAGTAAAAGATTTTTTTCCCACCTAACACAATAATAATAAAATTGTGTTAAAAATAAATAAAATTTAAAATAAAAAATAAAATAAAATTTAAAAATAAAACCAATAATAGAAAATTGATGGGCCATACACCATACCACAAAACACAACTATCGCACAAAACATATTGTATAGGGCTCGGCAGATTGCAATCAATGTCCTGTATTTCATCCAGAAAGTGACTGGTAACCTGTAGAGACTTCAGATCTGCAACCTTCAACAACAGAGAAGAATGACAACTGGCCCTGGACTGCTGGGGAAGAGAGCGGTTGAGACTATTGTAATTAGGCCCTGAGCTCAGAGAGACTCCACTAAACATCTAACCTCTATGTAAATAAAGAAATGGAAGGGGATACTGTCCCAGGGAAAAAGGATGTAGCAAGACCCCATAGTTCTCTACAGGAGCCTGTGGGAGTGACATCACTAAATAACCTGCATTCTGCACCAGCTGCAGTTTTTGAGTGAACTTAAGGACATTCCATCTCAGTGTAAAATGTGGCAGCTGCTGGGTGTCTGTTTGACAGCTACGCAATGAAACACACACACACCTGTCATCCTGTAGGTTACATTGCAATAGCAAAGTTGGGGAAACTACTCATAAATCTCATTACCACAGGAATGCATTTGATCCTGCCACTGTTCTTACTCAAAAAATAAGAGCAAGACAATGGATAGTCATTAAGAAATCTAAAAATCATTGTTATTGAAATATAATGTAGATGTAGGATCATATATCACAAGCCAGGACTCTCTCTACTCCTTCATGAATTATTTGTAGTTGTATGTTAGGTAAATGGATGTGAACAGGAAGTGAAGTATTTCCTTTTGTAGCTCACAAAGTTTGTAATAGAGCATTGTGGTGACTAACTTGTGACTCCTGATGCTGAATCTTGAGGCAGGGGCTCTAGTAAGAATACAAGTACCATGACATCCCATGAACACTGTGCTAGTTGACACAGTTAGTCCTTTATGCTGCTTCTCACAATGGCCAAAACTTGATGTTTCAGAGAAAGGTGGAGAAATCCATTACATTACCTTACTGCCATAGACTATAAGTGGGATTTTGAAAAGTCCTCCGTACTGGCCTGACTGCTCTCTCTGCAGTCCATGGGAGCAGAGGTAGTCTGCTTTTGAAAATCTTAACCTATTATTGCAGTCTCCTTCCAATGTAAATATATAGCCTGGATGCTTGTATTAATTTGGCTACTATGCTATTGCTAATTCAGCAATATTTCTTGATCGCTTTCATAGATCTGGCTACTTCTAAGCAACAGATGTGACTGTATGCTAATGATATTTTCTCCTTGATTTTGTTTTCCTCTTATGTATGCTAGCCTTGGTATTCATAATTGAAGCAGTCATAGTGCCAAGGAGAAAATATTATGCTAGTGGGGCCATAATTACCAACTTTTGGGGTGCCCAGCACCCACAGACAAAAAATAGTGGGTGCTCAGTACCTACTGGGTCAGTTGGGGTGATTAGCTGTTGGCAGAGTCCACAGGTCAGCTGTTTCACCAAGCGTCAGTTGGTCTTGCCCCATCTGCCTGGCCGCTGATTAGCTGTGTGATTTAATCAGGTTAAATCAATCAGCCGTACATTGTTGTTTCCCTGGGCAGCACCTCTTTTCTCTGGCAAGGTAGGGCTGAGTCATTCTGACTCAGTCCCTGCCTGGGGGCTGAAGCTTCTGTTCCAACCTCTAGTAGCCTCAGGACAGCACCCAGCCAGGTGAGGGCCTAGAGCCTGGGACCCAGGGCCCAACTCTCAAGCCATGCCTCCCCCCCAACTGTAACAAAACAAAAAAACCAGCTTAAGGGGTCAGAGTTAGATGGGTTGCTGTGCTGGGTGTTACCACACAGTGCCACCAGCTTCTGCTGCTCACCGGGGGGCTTAGGCCACCCTGTCTGCAGTGCCTCCCCTCCTCCTGTCTGCATTAATTTGTGCCTCCTTCAGCAATAGCATGTGCATGGCTGCAGCTCCCAGGCAGGCTCCCTCCGCCCCCAGGCTGCCAGGCAGCAGATGAGTCCTGGTGAGATCCTGGCCAGGCTAGCACTCCAGAGTCTCCTGTGCCCCCCACTCACTTACCCGCCACTCCAGCCCAGGAACCCAGCGCTGGCTTGGATGGGGTGGCCTCTCCCCTTGGCCTGGGGAGGTGCGGGGCCAGTCCTTCATGATGTGGGGGAAAGCACTAAGAGTTGCCCCTCAGAGCCTCCTGCATCCCCAGCCTCATGCGCATCAGTGAAGGGTTGGCCCAGCACCCGCTCGCAGTCCAGTGCCTAAGGGCCTCCCCCTCTCCTCTCCTGCAGCCCTTCCTTGGTATGTACACGTCTGTTTTTAGCATACTAGCTCAAGCCCTACTGTCACTCCTGTCAACACAGGCTGAGTGGGTGCCTCAGTTCTCCCACTATGGTTATTCCTGCACTGCAGCTGGAACCAAAAGTGTAATGATAGTATGTAATAATTTCCAGCCCTGCACATCATAGCCTCTGATTTCGCAGGTCATGGAATGCTAGCACGCAGTAGCCAAAAGCCATATTTTTTCCTTGGCAGCTGAAAGTGTTAATTCCCATGATGTGATAAGCAAATCATGTTATCTTGTGACATTGGGGAGATAATGTAGGCCTCCACTCTGAATTGTTTATATCTTGCCCAATTTTTGTTTTCACTGATTCTGATTTTAAATGAAGTGTCTACAGAGCTTTGTATGGTCATAATCAGTACAATTTTGGACTCTCCTATCATAGCTGGGTAATAGAACCCCATTATTTACTACTAATAATCATGTTTGTCACAGTTTCAGGATTAACTGCACCTTTGACACACAAACCCCCAGTCTTCCTTAAGACTTTAAGATTTTACGTTTTCTGGCTGTCATTTCTCTAGAGGTGGAGATTCATGGGTCTCTCCCTTCAATCACAGGTTTTATGCTTGGCGTCCTTCTGCACCTCACTATGATTTCCCAGCAGGTCTGACCAGGACCCAGCACCTGTGTTTAACTATTTCTCCAGGGGCTAAAACAGTGTAAATCAGTTACCTGCCAGCCTTCACAAAGCAAACCATTTATTCTTAGAGCAAAAGCATTTACAGAGAACATATAAAGGAATCTCTATGTATGCTAAAACCATACTAGAGGTCACCCCCAACTCCAACACAGGGCTCTGGCGAGTGTCAGTATTTTAAGCCCCACAACTGGGGTTAATACTCTGTCCTGGTAACCGCAAAGGCTGTCTAGAAGTGGGGTACCAGAACATCAGAGAATGGGTACATAAGTACACCGGGTTTGTTTCTTGAAAGGGGGAGAAATGTGATGAATTGGGTGTTTTGTCTGTACTACTTCTGAATTGTAGATCCTTTTATGAAATTATATCATGAAATTACTGAAGGAAAGTACAGAGTTAAAAGCTGGACAAATGGTCAGGCCTAAGTTACAGAGAAGAGGGTTAAGGCATGGGCAAACCTTGTTTCTGCTAATTGATATGAATTCTAATTAGTCTAATTAGTTTTTCTTCTTTTCCTCCCTTCCTGACCATCTGCGTTGGAAATGATGCTAATAAAATAACTATCACCACTCTTGCAAAGGCCTTTGGTGGGAAGAAAGCATTATCTTCCTTCCTGTCTGGCATGCCTTTACTTCAAAGAACATTAGTGTAAAATTAATAGGTTTTAAGGTGATGTGCCTGCCCTCTGTATGGTAATCCTGTAAACAACAAACTGGTGAGAATAATTGTATTCGACATGTAGTCGTTAATATTCATTTTATAGTGTTAATGTAACCAAATAAGGGTTTATGGATAAAAGAATTGTAAAGTAACCCCCTCGTTGCTCACTCGCGGCATTGAGGTGGAAAGAGCAGGCAATAAAGGGTTCCGTCTCCCCAGTCCGCCCCCGGGACAACCTGTTTGGTAATATCTAACAATTACTATGTCATGGAAAGCCTTTATGTATGTGGATCCCCCATGATTTATCATATCTCTGCCAGGCCAGAGAGAGTAGTGAGTGATCAGCACTCAGTGATCATCTATTCAAAGTAAAACACCTTTGGAGGGAATATGGGTTTGCTCTAGCAGGGAGAAAACACTTCCTCCTCTTGTCCGAAGGGATGGGGCTTGGGAGTAATGTGAAGTTACCAGAAGCTTCACAGCTTTTGGGTAGAGTTTTGGGGTGTGTTTAAATACTGGGGACTCTGGAAGGTCTGTACTGAGCCCAAAGGGGCTAGGTGGCTGAACAGTGGGTTCCAACACTCAGGTGGGGGTGCTGGAGAGAGAGTCTGTAAACTGAGGGTGTCCCTCGTGACCCCAAAATTGGGTCAGTAGCTGAACTCCATTCAGGTTCCAGGAGCCTGCAACACAACAGGTATCCAGAGTGGCAGAGGCTTGGACTCCCCTCACAGCAGACCTAGTGGGTAGCCAGGAAGGGACTGTGAACCTGAATGGATCTGTGAACATTTATTACAGTAGTGTCAAGGGACCAACTGATATTGGACCCCATTAGGCACTGTACAAACACAGCGTAACAGATAGTCCTTGCCTTCACCCACGATCTGTCTATTCAACAAAATAATTTCCAGTTTTCCTAAACTCTTTTGCATCATGTCTCAAAGCTCTGGAATAGCTGCCTATGACTGATTATGTATACTGCTTTAAAGTTGATCCAAACTGTCAGTGCCTGTGCTTATAAATATTGGCCTAACTCCATACAGTGTGTTTTTCTTCTGTCTTATCACAGATTATAGAAACTAGAAAATAAAAGATGGAAAAAGATCTTTTTTATCATCTTGTCCTTTCTTCTGTGAGTTCAGGAATTTTCCCTACAGTATCTTTCCGAGTCCTTTTTCCTGTTGAGTTTTAATAGAGCTTCAGGCTTCTATTAGACTATTTTATATTCTAATAGCTTATTGCTAGGAACAATTTCCAGATAGTCAGCCTAAATTTTACTTTCCTCACTTTCATATCACTATTTCTAATTGTTGTCCTTGCTTATATTGGAAAATAAAGGATCTGGATCTTTTTAGATTTTGGCTTCTTGGGAAGTGTGAAGAAATTCTGGACTTAAGTGCTATAGAAAATCCTAAAATAGATAGAAAGTATAAGTGGGACATGGTATGTAGAACATTACTGAATATATTGGCGCTATGCAGCGTGGATATGCTTCCAACTCAGAACAACAAATTATTAACCTTTTATATGGCTTGCTTCCTATTATTCCACTGACTGCCCATACAAATGTATGTCTGCTTCAAAATTCAGTGGATAGAATTTTTTCTGGAAATATTGGTCTCTTTTTTCATCCTTCCATCTATTTTTAATCAATTTCTTTAAAAAAATATTGCCATGTATGTTCCATGTTTGCATGTTTGGGGGTAGTGGTAGATACACTGGCGGGTAGGGATAGTATACAGAGTGACCTAGACAAATTGGAGGATTGGGCTAAAAAAAAATCTGATGAAGTTCAGCAAGGACAAGTGCAAAGTCCTGCACTTAGGATGAAAAAATCCCATGTACTGCTACAGACTGGGGACCAACTGGCTAGGTAACAGTTCTGCAGAAACTGGGGGTCACAGTGGACAAGAAGCTGGATATGAGTCAACAGTGTGCCCTTGTTGCCAAGAAGGCTAACAACATATTGGGCTGCCTTAGTAGAAGCATTGCCAGCAGATGGAGGGAAGTGATTATTGTCCTCTGTTCGGCACTGATGAGGCCACATTTTGAGTATTGTGTCCAGTTTTGGGCCCCCCACTACAGAAAGAATGTGGACAAATTGGAGAGAGCTAAGGGCAACAAAAATGATTACAGGGGCTGGAGCACATGACTTATGAGGAGGTTGAAGGAACTAGGCTTGATTAGTCTGCAGAAAAGAAGAGTGAGGGGAGATTTGATAGTAGCTGTCAACTACTTGAAGAGGGGTTCCAGGGAGGATAGAACTAGGCTGTTCTCAGTGGTGGCAGATGACAGAACTAGGAGCAATGGTCTCAAGGGGGAGAGCTAGGTTGGATATTATTTTCACTGGGAGGGTGGGAAAGCACTGGAATATGTTACCTAGGGAGGTGGTGGAATCTCCATCTTTAGATGTTTTTAAGGTGTGTCTTGACAAAGCCCTGACTGAGATGATTTAGCTGGGGTTAGCCCGGCTTTGAGCAGAGAGTTGGACTAGATGACCTCCCGAGGTCCCTTCCAACTCTAATCTTTTATGATTTAGGCCCATACCCTAGAACCCAATTCTGATAGAGCCTCTTGTCTTCCAAATAATTCTGCTCCACCACCATCCCCTTCAGAAAGAGTCTAGTGGATAGGTCATTCTTAATAATAAGCAGTATTATCTAGATAATCTCATTAGACTTCATAGTCCTAACTAAAATGTCCAGCCAGCAACAAATGACAAAAGAGTTTAACAGAACTGGAATTTTTAATTGTCATTCTCAGACAGTGAAATAGTGCCTTTTACATTTAATTTTTACTTAAAAGTTAGCCTTGTAAAGATAATAATTTAGAGACCAGTTATGGAGCAGCTATTCAGGCAACTACAGCACCTCCAGTCTTCAGTGGCACTTCATACACAGCCTTTGACTGTAGGTACATTACTGTATCTAATCTAATTATTACATTTGTACAGCGTCTGTCACCTTGGTTATCAGACCTGCTTATTTTGTAGAGAGAGGAATGTTGCCTGGGACACTGGTTATATTACCATATTGCCTACTTCTGTAGACCAACTAGAATGACAACTCTATCCGCGTGGCATTCCTTAATAATGCCTTCATGCTACATCTCCGTCCACTTTGAGGAAAGGGCAGACTGGATAATAATCTCTGACTGGTCAGGGTTTTTTTACCATAATTAGATGGTATAATCATGGGGTCTCTGGATGAGGGGCTGGCTAAAGTGTCTCTATTGCTGGTTCATGAGTGGCTGGAAAGCATTCATTGAACTAAGCTGGGCTTGATCCCTGCCTGTGGAGGGCTGTATAAGTGCAATACCTCCTAGGGGTTTGTGGCCTGTCACAGCATCACAGTGTGAGAGGGAGCCAAAGCTGGTCAGACAGAGGGCTCAGTGGTATCCCAGCTACCAGGCAGTACCCCGGGGGTTCTGTATATCTTCACAGTACGCTAAGATTTCTATCTGCTTTCCAGTGTGAGAACCTTATCTTCTCTCTTCATCTGAGTACCCTCCTACTGCAGGAAGAACCTGCTGAGACATCTGACCACCTTTGTCTGTCATAGCATTGGTGACAGCTGTTGTGAGCAATATTTTCTTACTGCCTTTTTAGATGATTTGTTAGCTGCTGGACATACACATAGCCCCATTCCATGTTGTAATTAATTGTTTGGGATGTATAATCTGTTTAACTGACACCTACTTAAAGAAAAGAATGAGCTATCTATTGTGTAAGAATGTGATTGTTCCACAAAGTCATAATTTAAAACCTGCTTAAGGAACTTTAAATACTACTAAATTAATGAGTGGCACTACCATTTAATTAGACATTCACTCTATCTTGTTCCAGAGGGGTAGCTGTGTTCGTCTGAATACAGCAAAAACAACGAGAATCCTGTGGCACTTTAAAGACTAACAAATTTAATTTCTTCAGGCATAAGCTTTCGTCAGACATTTGGGAGAGAAGCCTGGGTGCCTGTCAGCAGAATTTAGCTCTAAGGATGGATCTACAGTTAGCTCAATGACAAACTCCCAGAGACATTTCTTAGTCAGAGAAGGAGCTTCTCTGACACCAGCTGGCCACTAGAGTGTCCTGCATCTGAGAATCTCAGATTGGCACACAATTCTATTGACCAGTGACTTACCGTGTTTTGGTTACTGTGCCTTTCTGTTCTTAATGCTGCTTTAATCAAATAAACAGTGTGAGAGTATTTCCCCCAACCAGACACTTGCAGAAAAGTATGTTTATTTGGCATTGTTCTTAAGGGGCTACATTTTCACCCTTGTCTTTTTCCTAACATTGGTTTTCGCTCCCATCCAGTCTGGAATGTGTTTTACTTTAATTTTTATTGATTAGAATGAAATTTTTTTCTCTTTCCATGGAAAACAGAAGAATGGCAGTTTTGCCAGAAAGGTGTGCGTGCGCGTGAGCAAGAGTCTCTTGAGCATCACGTCCTATGCAGACTTGGAGGTGGGGAGGAAGATTTGCAGTTTCAAGAATCACCTAGTGTGCCACATGAAACCTAATACAATGCCAAGTAGTTTGCACTTAAATATTACATGGGGCCATGTAGTGCTATTCTTCTGATCAGGTACTTTGTCTCCATAAAATGTCAAGCTAATTACTGCCTCAGGTCAAACTGCAGAGCCGCCAAGCCCTAGTTTCATGCTCGGTTATATCACATGGGCATAGTCCCGCATGCGAGGCTGTGCACAGCCTCGCCGCTCTAGAAGGAACAATGCCTCCCAGAGCTTCCCATTAGACAGAAGCAGCATTCTGTTGCTACACTCACAAGGTGCAGGTTACTACCCCCTCTGTAGCCAAATGCTGCTGAGGGGCGAAGAGTTATGACCACCCACAGACACTCCCATCCTTTCTGAAGTCCCTATGAGAATCAAGAGGGAGCTGTCTGCTCTTTTGTTACCGTAGGTACTCCAGTTCTCCCTGGCCCTTGCACAAGGGGTTGAGGCTGCTCTCATGCTCCCTGACGATTGGATGCCCATGGAAGAGTTATGCAGAATCTGGCCTTCATAAGTAGAGGGTGACCTAAATATTCCAAGTACCTTTCACACCGTTTACTTGGTATTTCACCATGATGTTACTCCTGACTTTCAGCAGTATAAATAACGGCAGATTGTGGGAATATTTACATACTTAATCTGTACGTTGTCTTTCTGAACAGTATATTTGCATCTGGTTGAGATTTCAGTCTCCTTTGTGAGAATAAACTTTTTCCCTTTAGCTGTAGGTTTATGTTTGCCACATAGTTTTCACACATTCACAATGAGCTCCCACTTATTTCTGCACATTAAAGGTAGATTGTTCAAGTAGCTGAGGGCCACAATTAGGCCAATTTTTTCATAACCTCAGCCAAAGTCCTCTGTATTTTTATACCACGTGACTTTTTAAAAGCCGCCTGTCAGTCATGTAGAGGGTATCTCAATTTAGAGATGAGCAAGAACGGCAACCAATCTTCTGCAAATGCTCATTTGAACTTTTAAAAGAAAGTCACGCCAGTTCTGTGTGCATGTCGGTGTTTGCTTTCTATGACTGTCTGCTGAACTTTGTTACTATGTGGTATTATAGTACCACTTGCCTGCTGCAACTGAGATCCTAGACCCGTTGGATTAGCCACTGTACATACGTACGAGTAGTACTCCTGCAATTCTGCTCCAACACATGTACAATCAAGATAGGACAGGAGAAAGGAAGTATCCCAATTGTACAGAAAGGGAATTGAAGCTCACAGAGATGAAGCCTTTGATCCTGACATCAACAGGCTGCATACAAGCATAGTGGTATGCTTGCTCATGGTAAAAACAGAAGGAGCAGGGCCTACGTGACTTTCCCAAGGTCATACGCATGACTTGTGGAAGAACGGAGATCTCCTGCACCTCAACCAGAAGCCCGTCATTCCTCTCCTACCATCAGCCTTAGTGTAGACTCTCCTGAGAAGCAAACATTATGCTTGTACGCTTACATTTTCACTGAAAGCACACGGAATTGTGCATCTAACCAATACGTGTGCAAATTTCAAACTGGGAATTTTACACATCCAATAAGTTAATTACTTAAGTCCTCCGATAAAGGGAGAAACAATTCCATGTTACACGTATAACTAATCCACACGGAGCAGAACAGACTGAGTTTCCATTCAAGAATCTGCAGATGAATACTTACTCATGGCAACAATTTATTCCTGGACCACTAACATAAAAAAACAGAATTCACCAAATAAATTATTCAGTATGAATTATATGCCTGCCTATATTTTCAGTAAAAAAATTCAGATGAGAACAGGTGTTAATCTCTTACAAGGGAAGTAGAACTGTCCAATGGATAGTGTATTCAACTGGCACTCAAGCAGATGTGAGATCTAGTTCCAGCTCTGCCACTGGCCTGCTGTGTAACTGTAGGCAAGTCATTTCACCTTCCTGTTTGTACAGCGGAGACCTGGTCTTACATTGGGCCTCTAGGTGCTGTTGTCATATAAATAATTCCAGTGATACAGCTGGACAGGTGGTTCCATATGTAGATATCAAAGCCATTGGGGAATTGTCTGGATCATTTGTGCTACATCAAAGGAATATCTAAAATCACTGTAATTCATTGCATCTTTGAGCCATAAGTGTGGACTTCATGTGTACTCAGCATCTGGAATTGCATCAACTCTTTAACTATACAAAACACTGCTACAGGTATAATAGCAATTTGGGATTCTAAGCAGCTGATCAGTTACTTTTACTTTGTTCCAAAACTGCTTTGAATGCTTCATCTTTCAGTTCTGCCTGCGAGTGCCTGTATTGATTATGTTCAGTTGACAGGGTTAAATATTCTCCTTGTGGTTTGATTTTTGTAGATACTTGCATAGAATTTAACTGATCTCTACAATGTAAATGCAGTAATAAAATGTGCAGATCAAGCATGCCGTTACTGCTATGCATTTAATACCTTTCTGACTGTGACAGAGTGCTGAGAACCAGCAGTTAAACCAGCACTCTGGTCACTGTACACCCCGTTAGTTCCCTAGAGAGGATCTGATTGAGGGAAGGGGGTGCTAATGACTAGATCAGCCTGGCCTGGAGAGTGCTAAGAAGCTAATTAGCCTGTTAACTGCAAGAGTAGAAAAGAAGTACAGCAACGAAGTGCACAGAAAGGCCAGCGTGGCCAGGGCAAAGGGTGATCTCTGCTCCCTCTTATGAGTATATGGCTTTGTAAATAGAATTGCTACGTGGGACTGTAAGAGGACGGTGGCGAATAAAACACAAAATGCACTGTTGTGGTAACAAACCAGAGGTGTCAGAGCCAGTTCTATGGGAAGACGGAACACCTTGTCATATTGATCAATAGACAAGTTAGTGATCTAAGGTCTGAGCTCAGTGAGAGTTTTGAGTGTGCAAGGAATGCAGCGCTAGGCCCTTTGTGATTCAGTCAGGCTACAGTGTCTAATCGGCTTACTGGCTCTCTGGGGCTTAAGGAAGCACTTGCTATGAAATGTAAAATTTATTTGATCACAAATTTAACATGAATTAAGAAACATCCATGTATGGAGATGTGTGTCGGGGGCGGTGTAATTAATAGATATTATGCAATATATAAAGCTGTGATATTTACCTAGTTACACATGGACTAGCCATGTGCATAGCGAAGTTAAACAAGACATAATTAGGCTTATATCATTTGACTTTCACCTATCTCCATGCAGGTTCTTATGTTTGAGTTTATGAACTATGGAATAGGGATCAAAGACTAAAAAGTTAAACTGATTTTGTTATGGTTTATAGTAAATAGATGCTGCTGGCTTATCATTGTATACAGTCTATGAATAGGATACAGAAAGTTTTTGGGTTTTGGGTTTTAGAACTGTGTGAAGTGCCATTCTTAATTTAACTGGATTGGGGCACCTTTGCAGCTATACATTTAAACAGGTTTTTCCTTTATAATTTTGAAAAAAAATGTTTTACTTTGTATACAAACAAACCTAAATTCTCACTGGTTTTAGCAGTATCCAGATATCTTCCACTCCTTTCAAACTGGCTTCAAAATATAGCACTGACGACCCTGGCACAGTTTCTGGCGTGTTCCCAATTACTGTTGCCAAGAACACTCCTAGACAGAGGTATAAAGCACACGCTAGAACTTCATGTGTCAAGCAGAGGGGAAAAATTCATTACAAAGGCCTGAAACTACTGGGGCCCAAACATAACCACAGCATCACGAAACAGAAATCTTTAGGAATGTTATAGAAAGACCTGAACCTTCATAGCTGGTATCCTAGGAAAACTTATTTGTACTTGGTACATTGTAGAAGTTGATGGCGAGAGCAAATTCTCGTGTTTGTGTGTAATTAAACTTCTGTAACTGCTGAGGCCAATGTCTGAATGAATTTGACGCTCACTATTTGCCAGTGATATAAGAAAAGCTGCTCAGCAACTGACTTAGATGAACACCTAGACCTGGCGTACACTTAAAAATTAGATTGAACTGGCTACATGGCTCAGGGCTGTGAAAAATGTCTTGCCCTGACGACTGTAGTTAGGTGGACCTAATCTCAGGTTGACAGAAGAATTCTTCCATTGTCCTGGCTACCACCTTTTGGAGACATGGATTAACTACATTGGTGGTAAAACCCATTCCTAGGTTTCTTCTGACAATTTCTTTCAACAGAGAGCTCCCTATTCTCTCTTCAGTTTTGCCTATTTGGATGGTCACACTTCCCATGTTAAACCATCCAAGTGTCCCACAATCTTGATATAGTCCATGCTTAAGACACACAGCATTCTGTATAACTGATAGAGAAAGACCGATTAGACAGGGCATACCTTTTTAAAAATAAAATTTAATCCTATAACAAAGAAAAACCTGAAATATCCTTCAAAAGATGCTGTACTCCATGTCCTCCTATCTCTCTCTTTCTCCTTGCCTCTTGTCTATCATCACCCGTGTGTGCTTTGAGCATAAGATCAAAGGGCAAGGATGATCCCTCTTTTATTTGTTAAAGCAACTAACACCCTTTACTCCTTCAATAAATGATGGTGCCTTTGTTGCAAGACACGTAAAGTGCTTTACGTTACTGAATTCTCTCAGTGCTCCAGTCAATTAGATAAGTATGATAGTCTCTACTTTTAGAGAGAGAAGCTGAGACATTGACAAGACTTAAAGTTAGTTGACCAAATTTCCCAGTGAGTCAATAGCAGAGCAAGGAACAGAATTTAAGACTCCTGGTCCTATTCCTAATAATGGCCCTGTACAAACTTCTTCTCCAACGTGATGTCAGGACAGAATATTTTGTCTCTTTTCATTGTAACTATACATGTCAAATGAGAATAGCGTTCTTCTTCTGACACTTACCTGCTTCTGGAATGTGATTGCTCCTCTCCCCCACTGCTTGTCCTTGGCCAGTCACTCATTATTTTGTTCCTTATTCTTCTTACTGACCCTATGTGTTCTCAGACTTTTTATAATTCGCAGATTATCTCTAAATCACAGGCCTTTTGTCACTCAAACTGCAGCATGAGAGGTAAAATATGGATTAGGCTATTTGCTTACATATCATTGAAAACGTTGGTATCAAAGGTTTATACAGAGATTCAAGATTTGGGTATTGCTGTACAACTAGTTTGTATTTGTCTTTATTGTAACCTATGTTCTGGAATGAAAATTTATTAATTTTCTAGCTACTTTTTATTCTTAATGCACCGCATCATGTTCAAGATTACCAGTTCCTAACAGCTAATCTTCTTCTCTGCCAATTAAAATGATTTGGAAAAGCAACATCAGTGTCTATACATGCAGTCAATTCTGCTACCAAATAGAAAAAGAAAAAAGTAGTGAGCAAAGTTCACCATCTACTGGAATTCGGTAGCATTACACTAGTGGTATAAACCGTTGGGAGGAATTATATTGATGACTGTGATATAATACTGTCTAATAGAATAGTGGCAATATAACAAACATACTGTGGGCCAAATCCCAGTCCCATTGAAGTCAATGGCAGAATTCACACTTTGGTTGCCCAGAAACTGCCCGTTTTGGCAAATAAACTTTTTGATTGAAAACATTTTCTGCTCTAGTACTCCTACTATTTTATATTTCATCTGCTATCACTCAAAATCCAAATTTGGCTTCATTCTTTACTTCTCTGGTCACTTTTTTATCATTAACTCTTTGTTAGAGGAGTGGAACTTAGTTTTAGAATCTCCTAGTGGTACATGAAGCAACCCATTTTTCCCACTGCTGTCTATCCAGAGCAAGATGTTTCATTCCATTGTGAGTTGTCTCCATGACATCAGCATCCTTTTTGATCATTCTGCAATAGTTATTCTTTGTGCTCCAATCCTTCTCTTCCCTCCAGATGGAATTTCTGTCTAAACTGTACCTTATGCTGCTGTTACAGGATAGCTGTGTGTCTGATTATTGAGTCCAGAATCTACTGATCAGTGCAGTTCTTTCCTATTAGTTACATTTCTCTTCAATGAATTCTCAACATTTTTCTTAAACAACGCTAGTGGAATGCATTCTCTTTGCTTCCTGCCTTGACGGAACAGTACCAGTCCTTCAATTCCATCTCTGAACTACTCAGTGTCACTTTCACAATCCATGCCCATCACACTGACAATTGCCTTAAGTCTTTGGAGATGTTTCTGTGGGTCTTAAACTGTCACCCTCCCCCTGAAAAAAGCCCAGGATTTGGGCCAAAAGTCTAGGGTTAGGCAGTCATGACAACCTTTGAGCGCCAATATGTTCAGCATTGCTGTGCTACAGATTAAGGCCCTAATTTTGCAACCAGCTCTACTTTGGCAAATCCAACGGAAAGTTCAGAGCCTTATTTTGTGTGCGTTAGATTGTTTTGATGATTACTTAATGTAGTGTAAAATGGTAAAAGGTGCACAGTCATGGGTTAAGCACCACCAGTGTGTCCAACGCCACATGAGACTCAAAATAGAAACAGTCCCTGCCCAGAAGAACTCAGAGGGTCAGTAGGACAGAGGGGAAAGGCTGCACTCAGAAATCCAGAGGAAAGAATGAGTGAGATTTTTTAAATTGTTGTTCATCACCCAGTTGCCTTTTGGATGCCGCTGGCCTCTCGGTAAAAATAATTGACCTTATGGCATTCTTGCTGAGACTAAAATGTAAAAACCCCTGTGTTCTTTCAATAAATCTCCAGGAGCAAGGATAATTCTGGGGAAGGCATTGACCATTGTTGATCTTTTTTACTTTCTGTTGAGTATTTGGTTTCTAAAATGCACAAAGAAAAGCAGTGACTATAGCATTGAGTTTAAGTAGTTTGTGCTGACTCTGTTGTTTAAGGGAACAGTTGGGGTATTTCAATGGATGGAACAGAGCAAAAGAGTTTTGCTCTCAGATTCTTGGTTGGAGACTACACGCTGGTTTTAAGTGATTACCAAATAAAATCCCATGCTGCTGTAAGGATTCTTTCTTGTGCCCTTCACAGGATCCCAAAATTAATCCGCGCCCTACAATGCTTACACAGGTTTATCTCCCTACTTCAAGGGAATGTTCAGTCAGTCAATGGCCATTGTGCTCTGTAGTGTCTCTTGCTCTCAAGCTAACATACTATTAAAATTAAGAATATATAGATGCCCTCCAAACCACCCCCTGGGAACGCTGATGGGTAGGAGGGAAAAGACACTCAGTGACTGTTGGGGGCAGGTGAACTCAAATGCTAGAGAACTTCAGAACTGGCCTTGAATTTTGGGGTGTCTTCTATCTCTAAAACTGTCTGTTGTAGCTTAACAGCCCTGAATTTTAAGCAGTTTGAATTCAGATTCAAATTTGAATATTTGAGGTTCTGAATGTTTATCAAGTCTTATTACAACCACAGTGGGCTCTTAGCAGTAAAACAATGTTTGCAACTATTAAATAATAAAACTACATAATGTTAAAAATACAAGGGAAGTCATCAAGTTAAGAAATACCAGTGTTAAGGTTGCCTACACAGATTTAACTGCTGCTTGTGGTTGACCATAATGATGAAGTCTTTGCACCAGATTCTCTGATATGATCCAGCTCCTTTTCACCACTAAGACTGTGCAAAGGAGCTGGATTCTGGCTATCAACAGCCAGCACAGAATCCTCTTGTGGAAGGGAAAACTCTGATGAGAAGCTATGCATGATAGGGATATAGAGTGATCAGATCAGGTAGAGCAGAGCTATGCCCCAATGAGTTCCTCTAGGCTTCTCTGACTCATATCAGAACTGGGTTGATGGAGAATCAGGGAACTAGATGTGGTTTTCTGACGGCTTTCCCCCCATCCCCTGTGTCAGCACTGCTCAGCTTTTTAATTGAGTTAGGATCACTGACTCACGCATTTTACAGGTTAGATGGCGCTCAGTGAACTTATTTTTGTCCTTCCTGTTTGCTGAGCAGGTTCCTGCCTCATCCACAACTCCTTGTCTTTCACTGGCCCAATTGTGTTCTTATGAGGCCAAAGTAAATTCAGAGTAAGTGCATTTTATCTTTCTTACACCGTGGTAATTGCAACTAGGTGTTGACCCAGTGTAATGCAAAGATTTGCAGGGCTTTGGTTTCATGCATTGACCAGGATGCACCCTGCACACTGAAGGAAGCAGGCAGGGGTGCTGGAACAATTTGTATAGTGGGGGTGCTGAGAGCCATTGTGCCAAACTGTAAACCCTGTATATGAGGGAAACCATTTCAAGCCAGGGGGCGTGGGAGTATGCCCAGTATCCCTAGTTTCAGCACCTATGGAGGCAGGGGTCCAGCAGAAAAAATAATTTTGTTCTCATAGATTCATAGTTCCAAGACCTAAAGGGAGCATTGCGATCATGTAGTTTGGCATCTGGTATAACACAAGCCATAGACCTTCTCCAAAATAAATCCTAGGGCATATCTTTTAGAAAAAACATTCACATTTGGTTTAAATATTGTCAGTGCTGGTAGATTCTCCATGACTCTGGTAAGCTATTCCAATTACTCTCTCTCTTAAAAAATGTATGCATTATTTCCTATCTTAATTTGTCTAGTTTCAACTTCCAGCCATTGGATCATGGTATACCTTTCTCTGATAGATATTAGTACCGTTATACAAGGCGATGGTGAGATCCCATCTGGAATATTGTGTGCAGTTCTGGTCCCCCACGTGTAAAAAGATTAATTCAAATGGGAACAGGGGCAGAGAAGGGCTACTAGGATGATCTGTGGAATGAAAAACCTGCCTTAGGAGAGGAGACTCCAAGAGCTTGGCTTGTTTAGCCTAATCAAAAGAAGATTGAGGGGAGATATGATTGCTCTCTCTAAATACATCAGATGGATAAATACAAGGGTGGGAGAAGAATTATTTAAATTCAGTGCCAATGTGGACACACGAACAAATGGATATAAACTGGCCATCAGGAAGTTTAGACTTAAAATTAGACAAAGGTTTCTAACCATCAGAGGAGTGAAGTTCTGGATCAGCCTTCCAAGGGAAGCAGTGGGGGCAAAAAACCTAACTGGCTTCAGAACTGAGCTTAATAAATTTATGGAGGAGATGGTGTGATGGGACAACCTAATTTGGCAATTAACTGATCTATAACTACTAGTAATAAATATGCTAATGGCCTGTGATGGGACATTTGGTGGGGTGGCTTCTTAGTTACTACAGAGAATTCTTTCTTGGGTTTTTGGCTGGTGAGTCTTGGCCACATGCCCAGGGTTTAGTTGATCACCATATTTGGAGTCAGGAAAGAATTTTTCCCCAGGGCAGATTGGCAGAGGCCTTGAGGTTTTTTTGCCTTCCTCTGTAGCATGGGTCACTTGCTGGTGGATTCTCTGTACCTTGAAGTCTTTAAACCATGATTTGAGGACTTCAATAACTCAGTCAGAGGTTAGAGGTCTATTACAGGAGTGGGTGGCTGAATTTCCATTGCCTGCATTGTGCAGGAGGTCAGACTAGATGATCGTATTGTTCCTTTCTGACCTTAAAGTCTATAAGTCTGTGATAGACTGAAGAGCCCATTATTAAATATTTGTTCCCCATGTAGATACTTATAGACTGTAATCAAGTCATCCGTTAGCCTTCTCTTTATTGAGGTAAAAAGATTAAGCTCCTTAAGATTATTACTAAAAGTCATGTTTTCTAATCCTTTACTCATGCTCAGGACTCTTCTCTGAACTCTCCCAATTATTAACGTCCTTCTTGAATTGTGAACACCAGAACTGGACACAGTATTCTACCAGTGGTTGCACCAGTGCCAAATACAGAGATAAAATAACTTCTCTACTCCTACTTGAGATTCCTTTGTTTATGCATCCCAAGATCACATTCAACCTTTTGGCCACAAAGTCAAACTGGAACCTCACATTCACC
This sequence comes from Mesoclemmys tuberculata, assembly GCA_007922155.1. Lineage (NCBI taxonomy): Eukaryota > Metazoa > Chordata > Testudines > Chelidae > Mesoclemmys > Mesoclemmys tuberculata. Next base: position 30,452,876 of record ML675629.1, on the reverse strand, counting down.
TGATTATCCACCACAACCTCCAAATCTTTTTTGGAGTAACTGCTTCCCAGGATAAAGTCCCCCATCCTCTAAGAAGGGCCTACATTCTTTGTTCCTAAATGTATACATTTACATTTAGCCATATTAAAATGCATAGTTTGCTCACAGCCATCTTACCAAACTATCCGGAACACTATATGGTGGCTTGTCCTCTTCATTAGTTACCATTCCCTGAATTTTTGTGTCATCTGCTAACTTTATCAGTGATCATATGTTTTCTTCCAAATCATTAATAAAAAGGTTGAATCAAGTAAGGCCAAGAACCAATCCCTGTGGGACTCCAATAGAAACACACCTGTTCAGTGATGATTCACTGTTTACAAGTATATTTTGAGATCTATCACTTATCCAGCTTTTAATCTATTTAATGTGTGGTATGTTAATTTTATATCTATCTAGGTTTTTTTAGCAAAATGTTGTACAGTACCAAGTCAAATGCCTTACAGAAGTCTAAATATATTGTATCAATGCTATTACCTCGTAATCTCTTAAAAAAAGATACCAAGTTAATTTGACAAGGTCTACTTTCCATAGAACATGTTGATTGGCACAAATTATATTTCCCTCATTTAAATTCTTTATTAATCGAGTCCCATATCAGTGACTGCATTATCTTGCCCAGATAATGTCAGGCTAACAGGCCTATATCTCAACTCCCTCTCCTTTGGCTCGGAGAGTAAACAAAATATGTATATTACAAACTGCATTGTAATAGCTCATTAAAACACTGCCTAAAACACACCAGACATGTTTACATTAAGGTTTTCAATTGCAAATGACCGTGGTTACTGAGAACAGTTACAATGAAATTTTAAACCATATCTCTTCAATACAGCAATAAATGTCATTCCCTTTTATTTATGTTTTCCTTGCTATTCAAAACTCACTCAGTTAAATAGGTGGGTGGCTGATTAAAGTAGGCATCATTTAATTAATAAACTAGAATGTATGCCTACTACAATATTTATATAAAAGTCAATTAAGAAAGCATTGTCTGTGAACATAGCATGTTCAGTTTGGCTTCTAAAATGAGTACATCAGCACCCAAATTGCATTGGCAGTTTTGCACATGCTCTGTTTGTCACAGTGAATCCTCATTCACCCATTGAGATTTCTGTTTGTTTAAAGCCAGCATTCTTTTTTGCTGATGCTGGGTGCTCTGCAGTGTCTTTCTGAGACCTGATCAAAGACAGTTTGCACCTCTTAAGGGAGGGATTTTTCAAGACCTAAAAGCTCAATTAGGCCATTTCTGGCTCATTTCTTTTTAACAGGGTCCTTAACTAACAGAATATACCATTCTCATTATATGAGTGACCATGTCTTTGCCTTGACAACAACCTGCAGCCGTAAAGCAAGTTTGATTCTCAAACAAGAAGGTTGGCGACAGCTATCATTGCATATATTGTTTACTGTAATATATGGGATTCTTCCCCGGAAACCACGGAGATAGCATTTGCCTGGCCTAGCTGTACATAATGAGATAGACCACAATGGATTTTAGTACCTCATCAGTGTTTGATCAGCATAAGGGTAAGTCACTTGCTACTAATTTCAAGATCAATTGGTTCCAGCATGCCTGTTGAAATTGTATGATTTACCAGCCAAAACCAATGCCTCATATTTTATGGTGGAGGTTTTGTCTAATGTGAATGTCTCATTTTATCAGAAATATCTTTGCTTCACTCTGTCTGTACATTATGATCACAAAAGGGACCTTCTTCCATCAGCTTTAAGGACAGATATTTCAGCTTACTAGTACTGCTTTTAAAATAAAGCATTGGTTTAATCAGGAAAAAAAATTCTAAGATCAGCTACAAGATTTGTGTATACAGCAGCTGTTACATTTAAAATAGAACCAGTTAAAATGAGGTGTTTGACTTGTAAAAGTCAAAGTGCCAATTTTCATAATAAAATTTACCAGTTTTTGAATTATAAGATGTAAATAGTGAAAGAAATACACACTGACCAGTGATTTACCTTATTTCAGGAAATCTTTAGATGTACTGCACAAATATTACTAAGTGTCTTAACATAAGGTATCTAAAATAAGCCCTAAAGTAATGATAAATTTTCTACAGGAATAGGTTGCTATGGAAATATAGATGGATCTTAGTCATCTATTTTGTTGTTAGATGGTTGAATTTTATTTTATGGGGCAGGGGGTGTGATATATCTAATATAGTTTTCTTCCTTTCTTGCTTAATTCACTTAAATTCTATATTCTTTATATTCCTCTTTATTCACAAAGCAGGAAATGTTCATTGTCTAAATCACTAAATTACACCAAATCTCTTTCCAAGTCTATTTACAAAGCACCAAATTACCTATGTGAAATCTTCCCAGTCTCCAGTACGCACCTGCCAGGTGTACATGCTGATAAAGCAGAGTTGGCCCCAAAATAAAGGTTCGTGGCTTGCTCTATATGGGGAAAGGCTAACGTGAAAAATTTTCCAAATGCAAGTGGTGCACCGATACTGCTTGTTTATTCTCTTTAACACATCAGCATCCCACTCTACTGTTCATGAATAAATTGATATAAATCAGATCCATGTGCATCAAATTGCAATGGGAATCAGTGACTGCAAAACCAAGTTTTGTCTCAGTCATTTTCTGGATCCATTTTGATTTGAGTGTTTCTCTGAAAGTGGCAAGAATGCTTATGTAGGAAGAATGAATCCCACCACATTGGCTCTAGCATGCGGTGGGATTCACTCTTTCCACATAAGCATTCTTGCCATACTTTGTTATTGGTCATTCTGTAGGCCTGGCTTGACATGAGTAACTAGTCATGGGTGAGGCCTTATTTTTGGGAGTCAGGATTAGGGAGGATAAAGACACAGCTGGCAAGGCTAAGCCAAGCAAATTTAAAAGATTTGTTTGGTCTCTCTTAATAAATTGTTTACAACATAGCAATGGACCACAAAATTAAAAAACATGCTTATTTAATAGGTGTTCTAATAAGAACAACATGTGTAGTATGTGGGCGATACACACTACACAAAGTAAAAGCGGTCTTAAGTAATATGGAGCAAGAAAATATGCCCTCTTTTATCCTGACAGAAAAGAGAGGTAATAGCAGTTGGTGCAGGGTAAGAAAATTAACATGGGCCCAATACCCTGAAGTTAAATGTGAAATCACTTCAACACGTACAGTGTGGAAGAAGGTTGTTTTCCCTCTCTAATACTGTTGCAAGACAATGGAAGGTCCGGAAAGCCCCAGGCTTGTACTTCGGTTTGCACCTGCAGGTGTCATGTCTTACAGACAGAGTTGCTAGCATATGGATTCACTCTGGGAGAACAGTCTCCAAATTGCACAGTATGGTTGAGGTGCTGGGATGTTGGTAAAATCAAAACTGCCTATGCTGTTAAGTATTGTGGGGTGGTGACTGAAGAAGACTACTTCTGGTATGAACCCAGGGAATGTTATTTTAATTGGCCTCTGTTCTGCTTCACACCCAAATTTGCTTTGGAGATAAACGGAAAGATTTTAATGTTTTGTACCAGTTTTTTATAAAAGCAAATTACAGAAGGATGCTTTAAAGGCAGAGCAATCTTATAATGTGGGTTTACACCTGGGTGGACTCTACTGGAGGTGGTGAGCTTGCACATTCTGGTTTGTACTTTGAGCCCAGTATTAATGATGGTTCACATGATTACAGCTATTGGTCTTGGGAACGTGTTGCTAGGTAGTGAACTTAAAAAAGAAAGCACAGAAAGACTGGAATATAATGCAAATGAAACAAATGCTAATATAAAAACAAAATCAGTGGTATGTAGGCCTGGCTTGACATGAGTAATCGGACATGGATGGGGCCTTGTTTCTAGGGGGGAGATGATTAGGGAGGTCAATTAAATCAGCAGGCTGGAAACAGAATGTCATGGGGGAACAGCTAGGGAACCATCAACAATGGATAAAATAAGTCCAGAATGTAAAATGACGTAAAGAGTAAGTTGTGCATGGACAGAGCATTTGGTACAGAGATTGGTTCCTACAAAGTAATCAAGCCAGCCCCAAACGTGATGCAATGTGTAGTAAATGTAATGTAATGTGTAAATGTACATGAAGAAAGAGGTTTGCTGTGTAACTTGGGATGTGTGGTACACCCTATGCCCACCCTCTACTCTTGAGCCTGATAGTTCAAATGTAGTTTGATTGTATGCCAATAAAGAAACCTCAGTGATGAGTTTGGAGCTGAGGTGAGTTTTTAGGAACCAAGAGGATAAGGTCTCAGAAGCCACACCAACTCATTCATAACACCCCTAGGTATTCTGTGTCAAGAAACCAGCCCGTGATAATATCTAAAGCTGAATTCTGACACAAGTGGTTGTCCATGGAGTTGCAACCCACTTGGATTGCATAAACATCCCTTATAAAAGGGACTATGCAACTTGTCTTGAACACACAGCCCATTGTTTAGGGGCTTCCATTAACACCAGGCAGCCATCCAATGCTAGTGTGGTGGTACCCTTCTCACCCTGCAGCATGTCATTGTGGGACACCAGTCCCTGTTACAGAGGTAGGCTTGGTCTGTGCTAGAAAATTAGGTCGATTTAAATATGTCACTCAGGAGTGTGATAAATGCATACCCCAGAGCGGCGGCAGTAAGTCAGCCTAAGTCCCCATATAGACAGCACTTCTGTTGACCAAGCTACTGCCTCTTATGGAAGTGGATCACCTATGCTAGTGGAAGAACCCCTCATGTCAGCATAGACAGCATCTACACTAAAGCACTACAGCAGCGCAGCTTCAATGGTGCAGATGTGCCTCTGTAGCATTAGAAGTGTAGGCAAGCCCTCAGTGGCATATCTGGTAAGCTACAATCTTTAAGGCAAGAGCAGCAGACACTCAGGTGATTCGTTCCATTGCCACTAATGCCTGAGTTTCTCAAACTTGTGATGTTTGCTTGTTTGAGTTTACCATGGGCAGCGCTGCCTTTCCCCAAGAGCCAGCTCTCCTGTCAAAACAGTAGCTCTCCAGGCCCTCTCCCAGCTCCACCACGAGATTACACGTCAGCCTACTCTGTTAGTTGCTCTTCTCTTCTCAGTCTTGTTCTCTGCTGGCTCAGGGCTGTATCAGCCAGCCTTTCAGGGCTGCTTTTTGTGGTCCAGTTCTACTTGTGGACGGCTATTGGGACCTACTGCTTGATCCACCCTTCATAGCTAGCTCTCAGCTGCTGTCTCCAGCTTACTGACAAATACTCCTCGCTCTCTCTCCCACCTGTTCCTCATCCTATGTCCTCTGCTAAGTATGCTGCCTCATCTTTCTGGTCACTATGGTTCACCTGGTGCCCCCTCTTGGCCATATCACTGCTCCCAGGGTGGAGGACTGACTTTCCCCAAGGCAGATGGGTCTTAAACTAGTCCAATAGCATGAAGAAGAGAAGAGCAATAGTGGGGGAGGGGGAGTAGGTGGGGAGTGGGTGTACAGCCACAGATCTTTCCTGCCCCCACAGCAAACTTGCTCCATGTAAAACATCAGAGCTGTCTGCATTTCCTCCCTAGTGCAGCCACTCTTAAAGCAGTGCATGTGTACAGGGGAGATGCAAGCTAAGGCAGCAGCCCAGTGGGTGCCTCATTCTGAACAGCTGATGTGTAGAGCAATGAGCAATGGTGAGACAGAAAGCAACAACAACCAAAAAACCTGAGCCATAGAAAATATAGAGGGACAAGAAGACAAAACACATGAGATGGGGGGAGGGGAAAGCTGAGGGGGAGCTACGGATTACACTGAGATAGACAGACTGGCATTTCCAGGTTATTTGCCAAGCATGGGAGGGAAAGTATTCCATTAAAAGTCTGTGAACCACCAGGTTAAGTGTTTAAGAGCCTGCAGCTCCTAAGAGAATTGCTAGATCATCCATGTGGGTTGGAGGGAGCAGAAGCGAGCACTACCTAGCAATGGGCCTGGGCTCATCAACCAATGATAACCTGATACTCCATTTACCATACATTCTGTTGGATTATCTCCAAAGGACGTATCATTGCATGCAGCTACTGGGTTATGCACAAAGTCTTTTGAGGACAAATCCTACTGTCTTTCCCTCATATAGTAATGCTAATTATAATTTATTTGTATAATGGCAGCACCTTTAACCAGCCATATTCACAGCCCCATTGCTCTAGGGACTATACAAGCACAGTGAGCAGCAATCCCAAAGAACTTGTAATCTAAAGAAGCAAAACAGATAGACACCTGGGAGAGGGGGAAAAGAACTGAACACAGAAATTGTATAAACAATGTTAATAAACATCATGTTTAGGCCCAGGACTTTCAAGGTTTCTCTACTGCAGCAGAGAATCACATATTGCACTCCTGTCTTCTAGGTGTAATTCACCTTCAGAATGATAGTTCCAAATAACAACATGTAGTTTCAGGGCTCTCTGCAAAAATAATTTTATCGTTATGCATTGAAATTGTCATGTCCCTACTTGGGCACATGCCGTGATGGTTTGTGTGTGTGTGTGTGTGTGTGTGTTCGTAAAGAAACAAACAATAAAAAATACAAAAAAGTAAATGACTCAGATTCTATATATTATCAAATGCCTCACATGTCACAGGACATCCAATAAAGTTATACTTTACCAGTAAGTTATACTATACCAATAAAGTTAAACTTTGTAACTTGTCAAAGCTGTGAGACCAGTCAATATAAAATCACCAAATATTACATAGACATAACCTGTTAGGGTGGTGGTAACAATAATACACAAAGATGGAATGGAAGAAGGGATCTAGGAGAGGGCGCAGGAAGAGGAAGGGAAAAAGCAGGGAGGTCAGATGGAATGGATGTGTGGTGGTATTTGAGCTATCACAACATTCTTTATCCAAATATATCAGGAGACAAGCTCCAATATTTTTTGCGTTAATATAATTAGTCTCTACTTCGATAAGATGTTCTTTCTTTCATTGCTAACTCAGACAGGTGTGAATAACACAAGGATGTTTTTAATAATCAAATCCATAAAATAAAAGAATTGTTAAGTGATGTCTGTATTCATACATTCTGTGCTGTTACTTGAATATTAACTGGCTGTTCCTTACAGGCCAAGTAGAATATTAACATTCATGAAACAGGTTATCACAATGCAGCAGAAAGAAAAGCATGTCCCATTACTTCAAGCATCAAAGCACTGGAAGAGATGGATGCTTGTTGCTAAGCAGTTGTTCATGCTGAATTGCTGTGAAGTGAGACTGATATGGCATGCTTCAATATCTGCCAGGGACTGATGGTCTTTATGATGAGAACAAGCAGTATCTTACTGTCTAGTACAGTGTCTTGTTGATAAGCAATGGAAATCATCAAGGGCCTTCTGTATGAAACAGGTGGGGAAAGCAAATAATAAAAATACATAATTCTCCACAGCATTGAACATGTAACACTTTTTTCAACTTTCCTGTTTTAAAATCACTAATAATAATTGATAATGTAGAAATGCCTCATTGTCAGTAAGGTCATATATATTTACCTCCAGCAATTTTATGTGGATGTTAGACTAGACTTTAGTTCTTAATAAAAGGATCCCATGTACATAGAACACATTCCTTGTAAAACACTACATTCAGATCATACTAAATGTATATTTATACATCTTGTTTCTGACCAAACTGCTAGTATTTTATGTCACGAAAGAAAGTATATCCTTTCAGAACACTACTACATATTTCAGAAATGCTGAATGGAAATGTCAATGTTTAACATTCCTTTTTTCCTGAATGTTAAACATACACTAGAAGTGGTTTAAAAAAATAAAAATAAAACCTAAACACATTTGTAACTGTGACAGCACCTTTTAACCATACATTCTTGGGCTCTGTGCCCACAGTGGTGCCTGCAGCTCTTTCTGTGGCACTGCTCTGTATAGACAGACTACAGCCTTCTCCTAACGTTTGGCCCATACACAGGCTGTCATTTGCACATTTTCAGCTTCCCAGAAGATGTGACATCTTCCATTCAACTGTGCCAGATGGTAATTTCCCCCAGATGAAACAGCCTAACAGTCATCTTAAGTTAAACAAATATAGCATTTATTAGTGTTTTAACAAAACAGTGAGAAAGCAAATTAAGTTAACACACTTGAACGCAGAGGACCAGCTCCTCTGCTGGGGTAAATTGGTGTCGTACCATCACAATCTGTTTACTCCAGCTGAGGATGTGACCTCAAACATACAATAAAAATCCACAAATTGGTACTGTGAATATCTAACAAAAAGAGATTAAAAGTGTGATGTGTTTGTTTCCTTACTGATGTATTCATTAATTTGTCCCCTTTCTGACACAATTTCTCAGTCTGTTACCTCCTAGTGACATAGCTGCAAAAAGAAATTAGTTGAGCTTAGCAAACAGAGCATTTATAGTTCACCTTGTCTGTGATGCAAAAGTTTGACAAGTTGCAGTGGAGTTATAGATTATTAGAGGTACGTCAAAACACACAGATCTTGTTTAAGCCATCCTCTCTGAAAGCAGATCACTATGCACAATGAAATTAGCATTCATTCAGATGTGTTTGTCTAATGATATATTATGGCGTTGGTGCAGGTAGGAATACATAATATGCTCATTTAATCATTCTTGTTACTGGTTAAGGATTCCTCACTTATTCCCATGCCTCGTGCTAGCTGTAGGCTGTGTAAATCCTATCGGGGGCTCTCTGCCACTGACAACAGTAAAGTCAATGTTTTTGGAGGGGGAATAAGGGAGAGAGTCACTGAATATTTCTCTGGCTCTTCTGGGATAGGAAGGATGTTCCCATGATGGTGTATGTGGATTGGGAGGGCAAGGTTGGATTATTGTGGCTGGGAAAGTTGGTTTGTTTGTTTTTTGTTTTCTTATGTGGGGAAAGTGAGTTTAGGAGCGATCTTCTGTTACGTAAGTGTTAATGTTCTATTGCTTTTGTTTTATTGCTCTGTGGTGGGTAAGTACCTCACATGCTCCAGGACTAAAGAATTTGGCTTCCTTTTCTAGGGCTATATCTTCACTGATGGCAGCAAATTCGCTGCCGTTAGATCGATTTCTCTGGATCGACTGAGCAGTCAGTAAAGACCCACTCAGTTGATCCAGAAATGGACATATTAAGACTACCTTCTCAAGTGCCGTAGTGCTGCATCGATGCAGCACAGTGAAGACGGCACGCAGAACAGAAGCAAAGAAGTCGACAGGAGTTATGCAAGCTTTTTGCGTAGCTTCCGTAACTCCCATCGACTGCCACTGAATCTCAGAGGTAAGTGTAGATAAGGCCTAGATGGATCATTCCATGTCTCTGGAAAGAGTAGGCCTGCCGACATCGTATAAAACCTGAGGATTTTTGCATAAAACTTGCATATGCAAAGTGTATGTTATTTTAAAATGCCCCATGGGCACCCGGGATACAAATACCCCAAACTCATTAGTTATCCCCCCACAAATAATTGATCCTGCTCCTTTGTTCCATCAATTTCTTCTCTTCTCCCATAAGATTTCTACCATTTATAAATGTGAAAGACTCCCATAACAGAACTCAAGACTGAAATCCCCTGTCTACTTGCAGAATAGATACAGCAGGGGTACCAGCAATGTAAGTGTCACCTCTCTGCCTGTCAATTTGCATCAAACTCCCTGCAGAAGATACACCTTTTGGAGTAAGAGATTAGAACTAATTTCACAATCAGGTTTGGCCTCTCTGCCAAGATTACCAGCTGTGATAGTGGTTTGCATAGTGTGGAAATCTATCTATTATTGGACACTGAACTGAAATCACTGCCTTATTTCACATACTGGTAATCTGCTGAGGATCCTTCAAACATTAATGGTACTTCGTCATTTCTGATCCCAGCTATCTTGAAAGTTGTGGCCTACAGATCAAAGGTTCAGTATCTACTTCCCAACTCTTGAGCATTCCTTTCCCACTACTAACTAGATTTTAAAATAAAATTATCAATTTTTATTTATAAGTTATTTAAAATGCATAATTTAAGAGACTGACTAAAAGAAAAACAGACTGCTCCAGTCTCAATTTAACAGTAATGGAATGGGATGTTCGTATTTTTGGAGGCAGATTTAATATCCTCTTTCTAAATCTACCAAGACTATAAGCACTAACCCGGAGACTAACTTTTCTTAGGGTAAGGGCTGATTCCAAGGTAGCCAAGTTTTAAAACTAAGAATGATGATTGTTTCCTAGGGACAGAATGTCATGTGTGTGGAATTATGCTGGATGGGAAATTATAATGTGGAACTAATTGGGAATGGAGCTGGAACCACAGAGGATCGTGGATTTGTCTCATATGTCATACAATCTTTAAAGATTTTAAAGATTTTTTTTTATCATTTATCCATCCAGGAAATAATAAATAAGCATTTGTTTATTTGTTTGTATATTAGTGAATGGTTTGAAAAGACTTCTTTAAAGCTACTTGGAATTTTTTTATTTTTTCCTACGAACAATTTTCAAATGTAATTGTTAGCACAGAAAATTATAATATGCACATAAAATAGAACAGAAAATTATAGTGTGTTATGTACATAACAAAGTGCTGCCCTTACCCCTTTCCATTGATCAACTCCTCCCATTCATGCTACTTAAGGTATGTCTACACTAACAGCAGCAAACTCACTGCCGTAAGATCGACTTATCTGCATCGACTTGTGTGGTCAATGTAGACCCTCTCAATTGATCAGGAAGCTGACATACCACCTCCTCAAGTGGTATAGTGCTGCATCAATGGGAACACAGTTCCTGTTGGCACAGTGCAGTGAAGACACCACGCAGAACAGAAGTACAGCAGTCGACAGGAGTTATGCAAGCTACTCTGCATAGCTTGCGTAACTCCTGTCGACTGCCGCCAAATTGCCGGGTAAGTGTAAACCAAGCCTTAAACATTGCTTCTCTGTCACCTTCCTTTGTTCACCATGTAGTCCAGTGGCCTGACACACTTCACTTCAAAGAGCGAAGGGCCTGATCCTCAGTTACACTAATGGGATGTAAGGTAGATGGTCTGTTTATGTCACTCTGGTGGTGTAACAGAGCATCAGACCTTAGATCTTTTGTGTAACTGAAGCGACAACTTTTTTGTACTAGGATATCTACACTGCCTCTGGTAGCAAGCCTCCCAGCCCTGGTAGATAGACTTTCACTAGCGTGGCTTGAGCTAGCGCACCAAAAATAGCAATGTGGATATTATGGTTTGGACTGAAGTTTGGGCTCTGAAGTCTAAGGGGTTGGAGTGGCTTGAGAGCCCAAACCTCAATGTTCACACTGCTATTTTTAGCATTCTATCTTAAGCCCTACTAGCATGAGTCTGTCTGCCTGGGCTGAGAGGCTCACTGCCAGCTGCCATGTAGACATACTTTTAAAGACCAGACTGTTACAGGGCAGCAGCATTTACCTAAAACATCATAGTAGGTGTGAGCCTGTGGAGAAAGGGGTAGGTGAGTTCTGTTGACTCATTGTGAAAGATGGCTGTTTACCTATCAAGGTATCAGAGAAGTGGGGGAATGGTGGCTTTCTAGATAGAGAAGATTGAGGGTGCGGGCTACACAGTCTGGATGGAGGAATCCTAGAAGTGGAGAGAAATTTTGAGCAGAACTTTATCTTATTATTAACGTCTATGTTCTTAGAAACAGATTGTGTTAAGGGGATGAATTTGGACTTTATATAATACCTGAACTGTGTTTGAGAGCAGCTTCAGAAAGACAGACTCACATGGACCTCTTTGCTATTATAAAAGCAGTTCACCCTCAAGCTTACACTCTAATATTAATTACAGTTTAGTTTAAAAACTCACTAGGTATGAGCTCATAAAGAAAATACAGAAACATCATCAGTCATTGTGTCAATATATGATAGAGGATTGTAAAGGAAATTTTGAAACAACTTGAGACATCTTGATGCTACTAAGAGCTAAAAACGGAGATTAAAATTGAAAATATGTTCAGAGTCCGATTTTACATCTTAATGCTGGAGCTTCATAAATAATCATCTTGCTTTCCCAGCAGTTGCTAAAGTGCAAAATGAAATTGCTATTCAGTGTTTCACATGAAAGATTACTTATATGTCTGAAATTTGTGTAGCAATAATTAGATCTCGTACTCCTTCAAAAGCAGGTCTGTTGAAGTGAAAGAAACTCCAACTACGAGGAAATATACCACATGTGGCTCTTTAATAGGACCCAGAAAAACCTCTGAAATGCTCAAAATATAATTTGTTTGTAAGAATTACTCTTCGCCAGTGGAGGACATGCTTATTTTTCATTAGGACTGGAACCACCCTCTGTGGGCTTGGACAAATAACTGGGTTTCTCTGGGCCAATCCTGTCATCCTTATCTAGGCATAAATATCCTGGCCCCCTATGTCTTAGTGCTCCCTTCTGTAAAACAGAAAGAATAATCATCTACTTCAAAGAGGTGTTCTGAGGCTTTGGGGGATGTTGTACTGGAAAGACATAAAGTGTTACCTAGCAAAATTCATTACATTATAAGTAAGCTTGGCAGAATTTAGTTTGTTTTGCAGTTTTGACAATATAGATTTTAATAAGATTTTATTCCAATTTTTACCTATTTTTACAATGCCTAGAAATTAAGGGGGGTAGGGTGGGGATTGGGGTAAGGACAGTACTGATAGCAGGGCTGCAGGGGGGGGTCTCTGCATGGCCAAGGGGCCCAAGACACCAAGGCATAAGGTGGGGAAAAGCTAAGGTCCTGACACAGCAGAACAGAGACCTCTGTCTGGACTGTGAGGAGGAGAAGGAGGACAAGCTGCCAGGGAGACCACCCCCAGCTGAACGTTTCCTGCTGAGGACGTATCCCATACTCCCGGCTGGTGAATGAGTGAGCAGGGACATAAAAGGGGAGTAGCGGAGGGATCTCTGCACAGCCATGGTGTGAGTGACACCTGAACCTTGTAGGTGCAAGGTGCAGGGAAGGCTGAGGATCTGATGAGGCAGAGCAGATGCCCCTGGTTAAGACTTGGAAGAAGAGGATAAGTCTCTGGCTGTTGAGGAGGCCAGCACATTGCTGAATGGCTCCTGCCCAGAGACAGCTCCCACACACACAACTGTTGAGGGGGAGAGCAGGTCCATGATGGTGGGGCTGCAGAGGTCTCTCTCTACTGCCAGAGCACTAATGACACCTGATCTCTGCAGGTACAAGGAACAAACAACAAGAATTTTTGCTATAAACTGGGGATATATCAGGTGGAAGTAACAGAGGTGGAGAAAGACCTGGGTATATTGGTCAAGGACAGGATGACTGTAAGTTGCCAATGTGATATGGCTGTGAAAAAGACTAATGCAATCCTAGCATGCATCTGGTGGGGTACTTCCAGTAGAGAGATAGAAATGTTATTACCATTATACGAGGCACTGAGGAGATCTCATCTGGAATACTGTATGCAATTCTGGTCTCCCATGTTCAAGACAGATGAATTCAAACAAGAACAGGTGCAGAGAAGGACGACTAGGATGATCAGAGGAATGAAGCTCTAACTTTCAAGAGGTCATTTAAGGTTCCTGGCTTATTTAGCCTAACCAAAAGAAGGATAAGGGAAGATAGGATTGCTCTCTATAAATACATAAACATTTCGAGGGGAGAGGAATTATGTAAGTTAAGGGCCAATTTGGCACAAGAACGAATGGATATAACTGGACCTCAATAAATTTAGGCAAAAATTGGAGGGCAAAAAACCTAATTTGTATTAAGAGTGAGCTTGATAAAATTCTGAAGATAATGGTACGATGAAGTGGCCTATAATGGCATATGGCCCATCCACAACTGCTCTTAGCAAATACCTCCAATGGCTGGAGATGGGGAGAGATCTGAGTTATTACAGAGAATTTGTTCTCATGTGTGTGGCTGGTGGGTCTTCCTGACATGCTCAGGGTGCAACTGATCACCATATTTGGGGTTGGGAAGGAATTTTCCCCAGGTCAGATTAGCAGAGACTCTGGGGGCTTTATTCTTTCCTCTGCAGCATGGGACATGGGTCACTTGCTAGTTTGAATTGGGGTAAATGGTAGATTGTCTATAACTAGGAGTCTCTAAATCAATATTTGAGGACTTCAGAAACTCAGCCAGAGGTTTTGGGTCTATTGCAGGAGTGGGTAGGTGAGGATCTGTAGCCTGCAATGTTTAGGAAGTCAGGCTAGATGATCATGATTGTCCCTTCTGGCCTTGGAGTCTGAGTTCAAGAAAGATCCATTGCTGTTCTATAGCCCTAAAATAAGGCAATATCACATGGTCTACGTAGCGTAGCCATTCTGCCTCTTTCTCCCTCTCTCATACGGGCTAAAGACCAGAGATGATAGAAGAAGAGAAGTTACCAAAATGACAGACGGCTCAGATGAATTCATGTCAATGTTAAGTGGAAATAACCTTCTGTGAGGAACTCATTTGTTCAGCTTTTAATTTAGCTTTACCATGAAGCAGTTTCACTCTTAAACTGTTCCTTTGCTTAAAAAAATTTTTTGACTCATTGGCATGTTATTCAGTGTTGTTGTTTTTGCTAATGAAACAAGTTGCATGTTCACAGCTTGGAAGTATTGTTGTAGTTTGCCCTTTAGGCAGCATATTGTATGTAAACTGGGAACTCTCTTCATAACTTCAGGCTATACGTGCTGTTTTGTGCCATCTCACAGGGTGGTTCTTAGCATATGCACAACATGCTTCAGGTGGCAGATGACCAGGATTTACCACTGAATTTGGTCCACTGGTTGGATCATTAGCTTCCCCAGCTGGGGCCAGGCACTGATGGAGAGTTTGGCATGAACGATGATTCATGCCCCCATTCTCATGCAGTGTAAATTTATCTTGGCAGGCGGCTAAAAGGAAGGTAGGTTTTTTACCAGAAAAAGATATAGGGTGGGATTTTCAAAGTTAGGATCAAGCAATCTCACACATACCCTTTTACTCATCTGCAAATATTCACTGTGAATACACAAATAACATATTTGCATTTGAACATGGACAGGTAGGCACCAACTGGCTACGTGGCCATGCAAATAACTTATTTGTGTCATTAAAGCACATGCTAATATGCATGTTAGACACACTCATGGGGGAAAATGTAATCCATAATCTGGG
This sequence comes from Mesoclemmys tuberculata, assembly GCA_007922155.1. NCBI lineage: Eukaryota > Metazoa > Chordata > Testudines > Chelidae > Mesoclemmys > Mesoclemmys tuberculata. The sequence goes on along the minus strand of ML675629.1, from coordinate 30,437,784 downwards.
AGTTAATCATAAATTTTATTCAAATAACAGGTCACATTCTCACCAAAATTAAGTGTATGTGTGTGTGTGTGACTGAATTTTTAAATTATTTCTGGGAGTGAAGCGAGTGTCACAAATTCAGTGATTTTCAAAGATGTTGCCACACCTCTGGATTACAACACACTTGACAGTCTCATCATGGTTTGATGAATTAGGAGTCTTTTTAGTTTTTGGGCCTGGTCTACACTTACCTTTGCGATTCGGCAGCAGTCGATGGGAGATACGCAAGTGACGTAAATCACTTGTGTATCTCCCGTTGACTTTGCAGCGTCTCCTCTGCGCGGCGTCCATATTGCGCTGTGTCAAAGGGAACAGTGCTCCCTTTGATGTAGCGCTACGCCACTTACCGAGGTGGCTTTCCTGTGTCACTTCCTGGATCGACTGAGCACGTCTATACAGACCGCTCAGTCGATCCAGAGCAACCGATGTGACGGCGGCGAATTTGCCGCCGTCAGTGTAGACCCAGCCTCATGTATATGGGTCTAGAAATATTGTATTAAAACATGATTTTTTAACTTTATTTTCACTATTATTGAAATGCACATGGATGTTATTTTTCCTCAAACGTCATTGGTATAGAAGGCTCAAAAAAGTGTGCTCATAATCCAGTAATAACATTTCAATGTGATGTTACAGAGACCGCAAACTCTGTCTAGTAAAGTAAAGCTGCCTTTTGGAATGAGGGCCACTGGTGAAATTGGACATCAGTTCAAAAAGAATCTCACCATGAGAACAAATAAGATCACCAGAAATGAAGGAGTAAATTAGGTTAAAAGGGACTTTCACGTGCATTTTCACAAAGGTTTTGACTGGTGAAATTAATGGAGACAATCTTTTTAACTGAAGCAGAACTCAATTATTGCTAATGAGCAACTGCTTTGCATTTGGTCTTTGGTAACTGTTAATGGAACGTAACCTCACCAAGCTCCTTCAAAAATTCCTCTTAAATGAGACTCCTGGATTTTTCCAGGCTGCCATGCCCAAGTAACTATAGAGGCCTTTTTATCTGATTAGTCTGTGAGTTGCTGTTGATGATTGATTAATTTTAAAAGTACTGTTTTGTGAAGGATTGCACTTTGCTAAATTACGTCATTTGTCTGGTCAACCTATGATGGTTTTTTTGCTTTTTGCTTTACAGAAGCACAACTCTTTTAGGACTCTAATTCTATGCATGGCAGTAATAAATAAGCAGGACTTATAGTTGCATGAAATCCAAATGCAGGCATAGACAATATAATAACTATCCATTCACTCTCCTAAGGGTAGACTCTCTATTTATTGGCATTTCTGAAACAGAAGAAAAAAATCCAACTGCTAGAATAAAATGATACATAGAGCACAATGACGAGAACCCTGGGTGCAAAATGTTTGTGTTTGATGACCACTGCTGGTTATTTATGATATAACAAACAAATGGTCTGATTATTTTAAAATATTAATGCATACAAAGCACTGCTCGTGGTGAGCTTCCTGTGTAATTTTAAATCACTAGTGGTCATCCATCCAGTGTAAGTAAAGTTTCAGAGCAAATAGACTTTCACTCTTCAGTATAAGACTGCAAGGAAGATACTTTAATCCATTCTTTTAATTCATTTTAAAGTGCAGTTAGATAGTGTAAAGTGTTGCAACAGAGTAAATAATACTCTGGATTTCTATCGTGCCTTCTATCTAAGGATCTCAAGATGTTTTACAACGAAGTCTCATAACATCCCTGTGAGTTACAGAAGTATTGTACTGGGCTGGATTCTCTAGCAAACTAAGACCACTCTGCTTGGCCATGGTACAAAGTGGTCTTAAAGAAGCTGGAGATAACCGGTGTGATACCCCCTACACAGGAGAACTCTGCATTGATGGCATGCTGGCAGAGATGGCTCCAATGCTTCCTTCACCAGCCACTCCACCTTCACCCCTCAGGGAAGCTTATTTAAAACTGGGGCAATGTACCTTTCAGCTTGCATACTATCATCAGGATCATCTGTCGGAATATGTTACTTCGGTTAATAAATCAGTTCTTTTGTAACACCTGGCACTATAGAATGCAAAGAGAAAGTAAGGATTATACAGTCCTCACTGGTATTCGCCAGTCAGTTTACACTTCCTTATTTTAAACACTTTTTGCCTTTAAAACCCCCATCAAAATTGCAAACATTTTTATTTCCTAGAGGAGGATCGGAATACTTCAGAGGAAGCAAGTGCATAATCTTTGTCTTGTGTTTTGTGGTGATATAATAAAGAAACTGAAAATGTCTGTATCCTTAACTAATACTGTACCACACATACATATGTGGCTGCTAATCTTTAGAGAACTTTCTCATAACTTCATTGATGGGGTTTTTTACAGCTTAGTGTTTCTCACTCCAGACTCAATTCTGTGCAATTAATATGACTTTCATGAGTTGAGTCAGAAACCTAACCCCATCAAGAGTTTGCTTGTACACACTTCTGAATGACTCCATCTGAGAACTCGTAGGAGGCAGTTGGTACTGAATATGATTCAGATGGTCAAATACAACATCATGTTGGTTGGAACTGTTTTTGGTTGGATCACTCGTGAGTTATGTGCTCAACCCGGCCCCATGAAAATAAATGGCATTATTTTCACTATTCACCATTTGGAAAGTTTCCCCATATACTTCTGTGTATCTGCCTCTAGGTGATTCAGCAGAAGAAATTGACCTGACTGTGGTTTACCAAGCAGCAGCAAATGGTGATGTCAACACACTGACTGCAGTGATTCGTGAAGATCCTTCAATATTAGAATGCTGCGACAGCGAGGGTAAAACTGTTGGTTAGCTTGTTACCAATGGGTTAATCACTATAATATGTGATTTGAGCTAGAATCTTTTTTCCATTTTTAATATTGTTGTGAAAAATCAGTGAAACATCACAGTAGAAATGGGAAATTGGTATTTTCTTTGGGAGATCCATTGGGAATATGCATTTTGGAAGAGTCTAGATGGCCATAAAATAATATTGTTCTTCCTCCTTACAAGTTCATTTATTTACATGTAAATAAGATAATCCCATGTATCAGACAGTGGACATGGGACACTGCCATGAATTTATATTGTTTTTCTTAGGAAGGAAGATGCTGGAAAATTGCTGAAATTTCAGAGGACAATGGAGAAATAATTTATTCTAGTCAAATCCAAATGATATGTATTTTTTGACATCTTAAAGACTCATTTGGCCAAATTTTCAAAAGTAGACACCAGCAATTATTTGTGCTTGCAAAATATGGGCACAAGTACAAACAGTAATTGATAAAATGGTAAAATAAGCAGTTTCTTGCCAACAGAGCAATTGCAGATGTAATTAGTTATCTGTTTTATGCTTGAAGCTGCATACTTTTTCTATTCAATTTCTCATGCCATCTGACATGGTGCCATCTGAATGCATGCATTTATTTGGTTGACTTTACCTGCATGTATTTTCCAAATGAATCTGAACACGAGATCTTTGAAAGCTTTTCCCTTGAAATATTTTGTGCTCAATCAAGAGTCTAGTTTTTACCATTTTTCCAGGATATGCATGAAAACTGTAGGGTTCCCAATCATTTTAAAAACAAAACCCCCCTAAATATATTTGTGTCTGTTTCTGAAAACTGGCTTTAAAATCTAGATTCAGAAATTGGGACCCTTGTATTACCTTCAGATAGTTTCCTGGATCTCAATATAGTCAAGATGAGACCTTTCAACCTTCCAGCTCCTGAACCAGAGGAATAAAGGCAGGTTCATTCCCTCAGTAGGCTAACCATTAATTTCAACTCTAGAGTAACCCTGTTGAAATGGATTCACATACTGAGGTAACTGAGATCACCTGCTTCAAGACAAAACATAGAGCCAGATTCTGCAATGCTTTCTCATGTTGAGTACTATTTATTCGTCCAAGTAGTGCCATGGAGTTCAACAAGACTACTCATACGAGAACAAGGCCCTTAAATTGCACGTGCACTTTGCAAGCTATAATTTCTAGTGTTCAGTGTATCAGCTTACTCATTTTAAACCCCTCTTGTCGCCTGTTGGAGAAAAGTCTTTTGCTATTAGTCAGTAGTTAATTAAAAAGTCATAAGAGAGCAGAAACAATTTAAACGCAATGATGTAATTCATGAGGAAAATTGAGTATTAGTTTGAATACTGTGTCTGCTGTTCTTTCCAGTCAGGGAGACAGCTAGTAGAGTAGCTTACTAGAGAGATTGATTTCCAAAGGTGGGAGAAGGCAAAATATTCTAGAATGAAGGCCAGTTTTCAAAGAAACAATTGTGCACATGCAGCATCATCTGTGCCTATCTCCATCAACTCGGTGGTCTGAGAAGAACATCTTCCGGGACTGAGCTTGTGTACCTTTTGAGGGATATCAGCTTCAAAACTGTGACTTGAGGCCTGACTTGCAAATAAGGCTTGTCAATGAAAAAAGAATTTACCTCCAAAAAGTTGACTAGACAAGTCTTTTGTTAATTAAGGCACTTTTGTTTTTTAAAGTGGACGATCAGCTAGCTTCAATAGGAATTGCTTTGTGTCTCCAGTACAATTGCTAAACAGTTGGCAAATGTGTTTATTTACCAGGAGCATGTTTAGTAAATATGAGAATATCTCCTCCTTATGGCTTTAACAAATTAAGGATTATAAAAGAATTATTGACTATTTAATTAATCAACAACTATTTTTCCCCAAGGTTGTACCCCCTTGATGCATGCCGTTTCAGGACGCCAAGTCGATACAGTGAAATTGCTATTGAAGATGGGAGCAAATATTAATATTCAAGATGCCTGTGGACGCACCAGTTTATCTCTTGCAACTTATCTGGTATCAAGACTTCTATTTGTTGCAGAGAGCACTTTGAGAGGGTGAAGTAATAAACACTAATCTTGTAGTACAGCAAGGAGAGAATAAAGACAAGATTCATATAGTGCTAGAGAGCAGTGAAAAGAACAATGCTTCAGCTTAATTGACATTTTCAGCTAGAAAACATGTCAAAAGTAGCAGAATGGGCCATGCATTCAAAAATTAAATATGCACATTGCTTTCAAGAATGGATCTTTTCTTTGCCAGATATTTTCCAAAAAATCCCATAATTAATAACATGCTGTGTTTTCCCTTTCTCTTTCCCTGAAAGGGAAAAAAAATCTGCTGAAATAAGAAATGACTGGAAACCATTCTGGCTACTCAAGTTGGCCTCATGGCTTCAGAATTCCCTTGTTTTAGCTGAAAGTCTCTAAGGCTAAACAAGAGGAATAGGATAGGATGAAAAAAGGCTAATTAAATTATTGCATGACCAGTGCAACAAAATTTACCTAAGTTAAAATCCTCATGTATGTCTTATGGATTTGGCTCATGATTCTTCCTCTGCAATTTAATCAGTTGCCTGGGGGAGAGTGAATCATTGTAATATACTTCCTTGGCTAGCTAGGACAACACTAAGAGCCTTGGAGGCATGGGAAAATTTCAGATCCATGAGACTTATGTGGGTGTGCTACATGTGATTTAAACTAGTGAATGGTGGCTTCTATGTTGTAGATAGTAGGAGGCCTAGTGAGAATCTGGTGTGATGGCACCCAGAGGATTGACATCAACACGCATGTGTGCATGAATGATATTGAGTGCTGGATTCAGACCTGTGTTTCTATTGCAAGCTTCCCTGAAACAAAACTTTGATCAGTGGTGTGACCCGTCCGTGCCCAGGGTAACCCACTGATAATGCCAGGGTCAGGGCAGGCTGTAAAAGGAGAGCAGATTCTCCCAGCACTGGTGGGTGACACTCAAGTCAGACTTCCCAACCAGCCACAAACAGTGCTTCTGATTCCCCCACACTGGTTATCAAGAAGCCACTGTGCAAATACACACAGTCCCCTCTACTGCATTTCAGTCTCTGGCTCCCAAACTGACACTAGGTCCAGTAAAAAGACCAGTCATTTAAACTCTGTGCTCTTTACTAAGAGATTCCCTCTGATCCCAAAGGATCAGCCACAGTACCAGATCACTATAAGTTTGGATCTTACCCAAAATACCACGCTGCCAGCCAATCCTTTAGGAACTAAAACTAAAGGTTTATTAATAAAAGAAAAACAAACAATAAGAGAAATGTTAAAGGATTAAAGCAATCAGATCATACAAATGATTTAAAAGTCCATATACATCAGGTTTCTAAAACAATTGTGGAGTTGCAAGCTTGTATAGTCCCTCTGGTATATACATCCAGTACCTGGATGGGTCTAAGTCCTTCAGTTCAGTTGCAAAGTGTGTTGATCCAGAGATGTGTCCACAGCTGGACAGGAACAAAGACAAAATGGTTTCTGTGGTTTGATCTTATATACCCTCTGCCTCTGGCCATGCGGCTTGTGGAACTTTACAGAAACCAAAATTGAGTCCATAGTCACATGGGCCAATCCTGGTAACTCTTCAGGTGTGCCTTTAGTTTCTTCCTGTGCCTTTTGCTTTTCTAAAGGTCTTGATGGGCCATTAAGCGGGCTATTGTCCTGCGGCCTCTCTATCTGGGGTGTGTCTTCTACAGCACAGTTTGAAATACGGGCATATCAAAGATGTCCATAACTTTCCTCACACACATTACACATGAACACACATATTATCATCTTATTCAGCACATTATAACCTTTCTAACAGTACCTGACATGGCATGTCTTGCATGAATCATTATGATTTTGACATACTGATGTCAAATAACACAAATGCCCCCTCTCCTTAATCCAGTCCACATGACAAGTGGGCAACACAAGGGTGCTTTAATTCCCTCATTTCACCTCTCCTCAATAAATATTGGCCGTGCTCACATAGGCAGGTAGATGACATGAGTTGCAGGAGAATGATTGCTCCTTAGAGGCCCCACTTTGAGCAAAGCATTTAAGCACATGTTTAACTTCCTTGGGACTCAAGCACGTACTAATATTCTACTCAGTCAGAACCACAGTGCGCATCTCTTTTTGGTTTGTTTTTGAGGGAGACAGTGCAGCATTTTACTCCCTTCAGTGACCAATCCCCATAACCAATGGTGCCATTTTCAGTCTAACACTGTTACTGAGTTCAGACCTCTGTAAAAAGCCACTTGTTAAAATGAGGCAGGATCGCTGAAAGCAAAACCTAAAATAACTTTCATTCTCAGGCTTTTTGTATCAATTTATTACCTGTGCTCTCCTCTGTAAAGAAAATGAGATCAAATGTTTGGGCTCTTGGCTGACTCTGATTTAATTAAATCCACAGGCAGGAACATACATAAGACTTACTAGTAAACCAGCAATTAGCAACATTTTAAATCCCATATCTACAGCAAATCTTAAAACAGCCTTCCATCCACCACCAGAGTTGAAGAAAGGCCAAAATGCCGTGGAACTAAAAAGCTTGATTATAGCAATGGATGGATCCAGGACTTGGAAAGAACCAAACATGAACCACCTTGGAAGCGCTCACAAAACATTTTTCTGAAACTGAGGGAAACATCCTCAGCTGGTGTAAACTGACATACACCAGCTGAGGATCTGGCCCCAAATCTTCTCCTTTCCTCTTTTGACATCCTGTACTTTTTTTTGTAGGGATGGCTTGAAGGATGTGTCAGTCTGCTCCGAAATGGTGCCAAGCAGAACATACCTGATAAAAATGGGAGACTGCCGCTGCATGCTGCTACTGCCGAACCTGACGTGAGGTATGTCACCACATTCACAGGGTGTTTGCTTATTTGAGTAAAACATCTTCAAGGCCCATTACATAGTCACCAAAAGAACATGGAAGGTGACTGAATGGAGGCCGCGTTGGACAGACGAGAGAGCACTGTGGCAATTACACTTGTGATTTGCTATTTCATCTGATGATTACTATACAGTTAAATGAAGGGGTGAAGAATCTGATTTAAACCCACAAAAGCAATAGAACTCATAATGGAGGCTGAAACTCCAGACTTCCCAATGACCAATCACCACCATTGTGATCCAGCCATCCTCTACACTGGAAATAGCACAGGAAGTTTGTTCCCATGGTAGTTCAATGCAATTATTTCCCTAACTGACTTGGTGCTAGTGTTCAGCGTGCTCTTCTTTATCTCAGGCTTCTATAGTACTTTCAAATGCTGATCTCCCAGCAGGAGCCACAAAGCCAGTTGCCCTGCACTGCCTATTATATAAATTAAATTTTATAGGTTATATGCTACAGCGTAGGTTTCCAAAATGTGGCTTTTGGTTGTGGTTCATAGAGAGGCGGCTGGTCACATGGTTCTGGCCCCTCCTTCTTCTTCCCATCTGCATTAAGAGATAACTAAAAAGTCATTAAATACTTTCTTAATGTTACTTTCTCACATAAGAAATTGCTACAGCTGCCACAGTAATGTTATGTGGATGATGTTAGTGGCATTAAGAGTAAATATTTGTATTATTATTTAAATTATTATTAAATTTAATTAATTAATATTGATTATTAAATTATTGTATTACTATTATTACTTATTTATATTATTATAGAGCCCCAGTCACAGACCAGGTCCCTGTTGTATAATATAATATATTTATATTGCTTTAAATATAATAGTTTATTATTGGGAAGGAAGGCAACCTATGGGCTTGTGAATGGAAGGAAAGTTGTCCATAAGACAAACTGTGTTAAGATTTTTTTCCACCTTACGGAAAGGTGTTCTAAAAATCAGGTAAGATGGATGGAGTGCAGTTGATTTTTGACAAATGTTATTAAAGATTTGTCAAAAAGTCTGAAGGGCATTTCTTCAAAGTAAGTCACAAGCAAATGTGCTATTTGTATGATAGTTTCCTTTGTAAATAGGAATGCTTCTTAAAGTCTTTCAAGTCCTAATTTATACAACTTGATTAAACTCAGGCAAAATCTCTCCTGAGAGCTAAGTTCTGTGTGCTTCCTGCAACTCTCATTTCCAACCAGCCTTTTTCAGTTAGAGTAGCTGAAAAAGGCTGGTTGAAAATGGAAGTAGCAAGAAATGCACAGCACTTAGTGGTGGTTTGACACATCTGAAGCAGCAAAGCTGTAACTTAATGTTCAAGTTAGATGAATATTGTGACAGTCTATAATGTCTCCATGTGTATTAATTCTCCACCTTCATCATTGTTCTTTATGCATCAGTGGGATGGTTTCAGAACAACAGTGCATCATTGCATAAAGCCAACAAGCAAACACTATGTTTGTGCAACACTACACACGCTGATATTCGAAAGGAAACAGTAATTTACTTTAACAGCAGCACACAGGGTTCCCTGAAGTTTTTTCACAGTCCCCATGGAAACAGGCAGACCTTTGCTCCACAGAGGAGTGTTCCAGCTGCTCAGCTCCTTTTCATCTGTCTTATTAGCCCAAGTCAACATAATTAGTTCTGGATATGATTGCCCTATTACCAGATGGCACAGCTGGAGTGTCATACCCATTAGTGAGATTTTCCATTGTACTCATTTTTGCTCTCTGCCCACTACACAGATTTGAAAGGAAGACAAAATGTGGTAGCTAATTATGAAGAGCTTCCTCACCTGAGCTTAAGAACTGGCAGCCCATCGCTATGAGTCAATGTGCTGGGGGAATAGCTAGCAGCACACAGACCCTGCTGAAATAGACAGACTGTAATCAATCCATTTAAACACCTCAGGCACAAGAACTGGCAAGTTTTTGGTCTTCAATACATGTTCCCATAGAGTGGCTGAGCCTACAGTGAGAAATAAAATAAACTGATCCTGCTGACTCTCCACATGCTATATGTGTAGTTAAGGTTAGCAGAGCTCTTCTGTGAAGTTGTAGAATTTCAGCATGGGTGCGTGTGCATGGATATGTATACACGCAGTCATTTCATACATGTATATCCTGTGCTAAATTATGGAACTATGTAACATAGTACAGGGCCATGTGAGAGATTAATTTATCAAGCACCTTTTCTTCATCTCTCCTTCTTCATGCTCACTAATCCATTTCCACTGTACTTATTTTAATATAACAAACTTCTCAACTGTCAATTTGGGGTTCTATTATTATATCAATTTACCACAAAAATGTTTGTTCTATTTCCCACCAAAAAAGGAATATTTACACCCTTTAAGGCCCAGAAGAGGTCAAATTCAGGACTGCCGCAATCTAAAAGCGTTCTGACTTTTAAGTCCATTATAACGTACTATGCAATTGACTACCTGCCTGAGAAAGGAGCTGTAACATTAATCTGAGTCCAGGCCATGGTGTGACATTGGCAGAATATACATTTTTTTACATTTTGGTGATCTTCCCCAAAAGCAAATACTTTTGGAGACAGCATCTGGTTAGAAAAGCATCTGGGGGTGTTACACTATGGTTCTGCCATGTTGGTGTGTCACTTCAGAGCAAATCATTCTTTTGCCTCCCTTCTTATGCAATTGATCACTAAGCAGTTTCAAATGTAGCTTCTTCAGAACAGTTATACTGTCTAATAGCTTGCCATCCATGACTGCGGAATGACTTTTTTCAGGCTTAATTCACAAACAGCAAAATAAATCACAGGGCTGCATTTCATTATAGGTTTGTGTGGCAGAGCACTGGGCCTCAGCAGCTGTACCAGCTCCCTCATCACTGGATCACCAGTTATATTGCCCTGGGGTAAACTTACGAGGAAAGGCGGTGCCTCATTGCTAGATTGGAATGGGTTGAGAAGAGCCCACATGACTAACGAGTCCATTGCCCAAGAGGTAGAAAAGGCTCTGGAAGGAAACCCTGGGGCAGAGGTTGGGGGTTTAGGGTGAGAGACTGGAACTAAGCAAGGCAAGGGATGTACGCTGTTGTAAATACAGACCTTCAAGAATGTATAAGGCTGGCGGGGAGAGCACGGTCAATGAATTGCACAAGGTGTTTGGTTAGAAGGAGGCCTCCGAGTAATTTGTGGCTCGATGCCAGAGAGGAGTGTACGGTGCTCTGTAACAGTGTGCTATATTTGCACAATCTATTCTGCTAAAGGCAGATAAAAATGGCTCACGTCTACACTGTTTCACATTCTAATATATTAATGCCCGTTTGCTCTTTTGGAAACTAGCGCTGGGGTTATTCCTGATTGTATCTGCTTTTGCAGTTGTGTAGAGGTGGCCACTGATTCCAAGGGTTGAGTCTGTGTTATTGTTTTTGTTGGAAATGGATTAAGCCAAAATTCTGAACTGGATCATGGTTTGGGTTTCAAACCTGAACACACAAGGTCTGGGATTCTGGTTCACATCCATTTTGCTTTGAATTGTGGGTTGTGTGTCTCTAAAAATATTTCATCAGTTTTAGCCTTGAATGTAGCATATTAAATATATCTTTGCTTCCACAGGCTTCTAGCCGTGCTGCTACAGCAATCGTATCTGAGTGAAATTAATCATCGGGACAACGAGGTGAGTAAACATGCACCAACTGTTAACCGTCCCATGCATCAGGTAACTTGCTTCCCAGCCTCTAATGGCCTCCGAGCACTTTACAAAGGCTGGTTTTGTTTTTCCCGGTTTGTACGTGGCGCATCTTCTCACCATGGATCTCCTGGCTGACCGCTCTCAAATGAGCCAGCAGATGGAAACAGAACCTGGGCTGACTGAACCCCTCCCTCTACATGCAGGGGTCTGACTGCTTCCCTCCACATCCTTCCTAACTCACCCACCAAGACAAGGGTTTCTTGTCTCATTTTAAAGTAGACATCCGAGCAGATTCTCCGAGCATCTCACCATCAGGCAGCGGGTTATTCTTGCGGGATCTGCTTGAAGCCCTGTTGTAGGTTACAGCGACTATTTTATGTACAGTTACTATGCTCCTTAAATGTACACTACCTAAATGTACCTCCGTGCCTGGGGTGATGCAGGAGATAGGTGATGCAGAACAGCACATCTAGCCAAGAACTCTCTCACACTGGAGGAATTCTCAGGTTGCCACATCTGGCTGCTTACCAGCCCCTTTGTACCATCCATTCAGCACAAAGGAGCCAGAACACCACAGAGAATCTGGTGTATTGATCCAAATGTGAATTTTCCGGCCTGGCAGTGGCTTGAGAATATTGCTGCTCTCCACAGCACTCTCAAGAAGAAGGGAACTAACGTGCAGATTTCCTTCCCACCTTGTACTATGTGTCCATCCACACTGTGGTTTGCAGAGCCATTTGCTTGGCTGTATGGGACCTAAACGCAGCCTACACTGGACTAGGACCAAATCCTAAATTGAATATGTGGGGTTATGTTGTCAGTGAGTTGCACAGAATTAAATTTGAATGTGAACCATGTAGGACCCTTTGAACCCTCAATATTTTGTTTGTATGTGTTACCATGTTCAACCTAAAATATTAAGCCCAAAAGTAAATTAAAGGCCACTTAGTATCAGGAGAATTTTTTCCTCAAGGCTTGGTGCTAGACCCATGGTTATTCATGTTTGCTTGGAAATGTGCTCCAGGTTTGCGCTAACAAAAGCTTTTTCCTGTTATTGCCTTATTTAAAGGAAAATGTGGAAGTTTTTCTGTAACTTTATTAATACACCACACAAAAAAGCCAAGCCTATTAAATAGTAAGAAATAAGTCTGGCAGCTGCACAGTTTCTATGGCTGTGGCTCTCAGTACTTTCAGTGGAGGCTGCCCGGTGGTGAGGTGCACAGGAATTCCTCCCAGAAGCAGGGCAGCTGAACAAAATCAGAGGCACACCATTCTGCAGGGAGAGAGGGAGGCAGGTGCAAGTTCTGTCTAGTGCAGAAATTGCCCTTTGGTTGTGTCGGTAGATGGGTGCCCCCCACATAAAATGGCCTGACACAACTGTTGCCCTCTCTCACTCTGGTCAGTTTTCTGTCCTGCTCCTTTTATTCCTTTTTAACTTTTTTTTCTCGTGTGTACTTTTCTTTTCCTCTTTTGCTTTTTAATGTCTTTTTGCTGGCTCTCTTCCCCTCCCCCCACTTCCGCCTCCTCCTCTCTGGTCGCTCTGACTTTCTTTCCCTGTGCCTTCGTTCAGTAGGAAGTGGAACATCCAGTGGTACCACCTAAGACTGACCCATAGGCCGTGGTGTGACACTTGGAGGTTCAGTCCAGACGAGTGAGGTTGTCACTGCCTACCCTGCAGCTCTGGGTGCCTTCAATGCTGTGGCTTCCAGCCCTGACACCTGCAGCCAGCATACTCGCATGTAGGTCACCCTGGCTTCCACCAGCCAGTTGCTCTTCGCAAGGAAACCCTAACACGGCCCCCATCCTGAATTTCTCTCAAACCATCTGTGCTGTAGTGTCTAGTTCTCCCATTGGATACTTACAGAAGTTAAGTTTGCTGCTCCCTTAAAGAGGCAGTACCCAGCAGCTTAAGACCTTAACTGGGATTCACACCCACTCTATTTTAATCAAAGCACCGATTTACTTGGTTTACAGTATATTAAACAAGTCATTGTTTTACGTGAAATGAAGGACAAGGAATAAAGATAAAGGATTACAAGCACGTAAAAAGTATACTTTGGAGATTAAAACTTTACTTAACAAACTAGCGTCTCGTATTCAAAGAAGCATTTCTCTCCAAGTCTCTTTACCAGCATGGCCGACTAGGCTCTCTGGTCAAGACCCTTCACAGAGCTCAAAGTGCTCTATTTCTTTGTTATCTCAAGTGAAGGATGCCAAAAGGGCTTTTTCTCTCCTTGTGTCTTCCCAAAATGCATTGACCCTGTTCCTGGAGGCAGGAAGTCTTCCTGGTGATGCAGTCTCTATACCCTGTCAAGTGACGTGATCATCTGTCCACACTTGCTCTCCTGAGGGCTTTGTTTAGCTTGAATGATGATGTGCTTTTCTTTCTCTTTGGTCATACCATGCTTAATTTACACTGGAGACGCATTCAAGCAGGCACAACCATTCTTTTTTCTGGAGCAGGCCTGGCTTTGGCACTTTTTGCCAAATACATTTTAAGAATGTATTCCCAGTGCCTATCTGTAAAGTCCTTTGTGGGTTTACTGTACATACATCACAAATAAACATTAAGGTTGAGGGAGTTATTAATTTTTCTACTAATGCATTATATGCCACCTTTGGGGTATATATCATGACAACAGTGTGGTAGCTACCACTGGGGTGCTCTTAGGGACACACATGACAGCAGAGAAGTTTGGATGGGTGAGCTTCTGCCTGCAGGCCTATGCCTTAGGGGTCACAGTGGAAGCCAGGAAGTGAGTAACTTTTCAAGGGGACCTCTACGACTTATCAGCAGATAGGTGAAAGGAGGCTCATCTGGAGTCCTGTAGCTTCCCTTGTCTCCACTGATCTTCATTGTCCCCCTGAATCAGCTTGGCACTCCCTTGCCAGGGTGCAAAACATTACTGTAGAGCCTTAGGTCAAGAGTCCCAGGATATTTGGTGTCCAGCAGCAATGTCAGGTCCATGGGGTGAACTCCTGACACTACTGCAGTCACTGGAAAAACTCCCTTTAACTTCAGTGGGGCTGGATTTAACCCTGGTTTTTAGTTTTGCAAAAACAAAACACTAAGTTCTGCAAAACAAAATTTTTTTAAAAAAACCTCTACTCTGTGTTTTAAACCACTTGAGACTTCCCAACTCATGCCACATACCTGATGAGCAGAGAGAAATTAATGTTAAGGAATTTGGACTTTATTGGCGATGACTTCTGTACATGTCAATGGCATTTTACAGGCAAATAAAATGACAGGTACTTTCCCCAGGGAGCTTGTAATATAATATGTGGAATTTTATTTCAAGCTTTAATTTCTCTTCCATTCTACATGATTTTGAATTTTTTTAACCCTCTAGGAAACTAAGAAAAACCATGGAACTGATTTCCACACATTGTGTAGCCAGTGAAGCCTGTGCAAAGTGGTTTAAAACACTACCAAACAAGTCTTAATGTTTAAGACTGACGTTGCTTAGGTAACTTGATAGGAAAAGTGTGTAACATAGATTTAAAGTGTGTATGTGGCCTTGCTTTTGATACTGATTAATGTGCACATACAAGGGTGGATTCCTGGTCTGCTAAAACCAATTTGCACTGCAGGTCAGCTTCACTGCAGAAACCTCAGTTCATTGTTTCTTCATTGTTTTTTTTCAAAACGGTGCATATGGTGATTGTAGTTTGAAATTGCTGTTAAAAAAAAATTGGCCCATTTCCTCCGATGGCTCAGAAAAAAGTCAATGGGGCTGTACCGCTTTACACCAGCTTGGAAACGAGCCTATAGTAATTGTGCTTTAAAGATATTGTTGCATTGTAATAAAATAAAAGCCTAAAAGAGGGATTTCTATTAGAAACTGTATGCAACCTTAACCTATGAGAAAGCTATCCCCTGTCCATAATGCTTCTGACCGATGTATTATTTATAAGCAGGCTATAACCATTTACAAAAGAGGCATGTATCTAATTTGTATCTGTCTTCTATAGTAGGCTTTTTTTATTGGCTATTTCTCTTTTGATACAACCCCGTCATGCCAGAAACTGCTTCAAATTATTCAAGCCTGAGATCCTGATGGTGGATTCCCTTACTCCAGACTACTCTCCAAATTGGCCAACTCCTCATTAGTTAAAAGTGAAATTGAATCCTTCCAACGTTTTAAATTGTCCTGTGAATAATTCTTTGCTCTCTGGAATTGTGATTTTTTTTAGGGAATGACCGCGCTCCACTGGGCTGCTTTCCACAATCGGCCCCAGCATGTGCAAACACTGCTGCAGAAAGGTGCAGATCCAACCCTGGTGGATAAAGACTTTAAAACAGCTCTTCACTGGGCAGTACAGGTGAGGGCCAGCTGCCAATATTTTAACCATATTCCATGTATACTATAATATGGTTTGTCTGAAATTCTCAATCATGGGACATTGAAACTGCAGAATAGTTTCAATCTGAAAGTTGGAAAGACGTAGGGCAGGAATCGCCAGCTGTGTAAACTGGCCTGCATTGCTCGAGGCACAGCTGTACTGGCTAATTTTAGACTGGCTGAGGATCTGGCCTATATTTCCTATGGCAAAAACCACCATTTTTACTAACAAATATTAAATTTGGGCTTGATGCTGTAAGGTGCTGGGTTTCCTTGCCCCAATCCAACAGAGCATTTATGTTGCTGGAAGTGTGTGTGTGGAGGGTGGAGGGGAGGAATCAGGGCCAGAGTGCTCTACGCCTTTCAGGATTGGGCTGTAAAACAGGTGGACTCCAGACCACTGAGAATAAAACATAAATGTAGTGTGAAATGGCAAATACTGTTACTGGACAGTTTGTCCCCCCCCCCCCCAAAAAAGGTCTGAAACACATGTCCTATGGAAATCCTAATTTGACTCAGGACCATGTACTGTTTATAACTTGATAGGAAGAGTGTTTAACTTATCATTGCTGTAGGGCAATCGGGGCCTCAGACACTCTCTACTACCCATCACAAATGCTCCCCAAAATGTACAGCAGCTGAGAAATTTCTGATGGACTCATTAAAGATAGTCACATCTCATACCTGCCTGCTGTATTTTTCTGAGTGCTATAGTAATACAAATAATAGCTTACAGTAAAGTAAATTTTAAACTTGGGATGCATCATGTTCAGCAATTAAGGCACTATCTATAATACCATAAGTGCCCTGCATGTACTTGACTTCAGATATATATTTAACAATAAGTTAAGTTCCATGTAAGGTTACGTACATTTACTTCAGTACATTTTTATTGATTTATAGTGACAGTTATAGTAAGCATTCAAAATATCTGTGTATCCTATAAACAGAAAACATGAATTACAAGGAAGATACACTGACAAAACATCCACATTCTTACATTTTCGGTCTTTACTCCACCACACTTAAAAAAACCCAAACCATGCTGCACTGCTACTTGTACTTTCCAGTTGTACTGACTGACCTATACAATCTGCTTTTCCTTTTTAGCCCCCCCTTCCCACCATACCCTCCTCATTCACACCAGGTTCAATTTTTTGTCTGTCTGAAATAGAATATAGGTGTGGCCTCCATAAATGTCGTTATTTTTAACTAACTTCCTCTGATTTCATATTTGTCTAACTTTGAAACTGTATTGCATCCTATGGATTTTGCCTTGGTATTTCAAAGGGATCCATTCTGGTAATTATTAAATAGTTCTTGTACATGTGCTCCAGGGTGGGTTCCATCCAGCAGAAAATATCCGAAATTCTGTACCATGCAAGCTCTGGAGGGTCCTAGGTTCAAACTTTTAGAGGCCAAACTAGTTAAAAGAAAAGCAAAATGGAAGCCTTCTTGGGTATGTCTGTAAACAGTACACTAAGCCCAGGTGTCTGGAATCTGGGTTGGTGGACTTGGTGTTTCCAAGCCCACACTCGAATGTCCGCACGGCATTGTAAATGTGGGTTTACAATGCTGAACCCAGGTCTCACTGCCATGCTAATGCATCCATACTGCACTACACAGCCCTGACTTGGGTCTGCAGCTTGACCTGTGTCTACACTGAAGAATGACAGGGGTTGGACCCAAGTCTTACAGGGACTCTGACCCATCCCACATCCTGAGTGGTTGCTGACGCAAATTACATTGATTTGTGTGTGGATGTCCAGGGTTAGTGTGCAGTGTAGACATACCCCCTCAATCCATATCCCCCACAACTTCCTCTCAGAACAACAAATGTGCAATGCTAGTTTTGGGGAAATGTGGGATGTGAATGGTACCAATAAGCTCTGTTTCCTTGGGTTCACAAATCCCTGCTTTTGCTCCTTTCAAGTCACCCATGCACAGCTCCATGAAAAACAGTCACCCTTCTGCCTGTCTGAGAGCAGAGGGAGTAAATGATGTTTCACTGCTGTGATTTCTTTTGCAAGATTTCTCTTAGTGAACCCTGCTGGTTCCCAGTTTTTACTTCTTGGGCATTTGGCAGGGAGAAGAAAGCTGGTTTAACTATCGGTACCAGGGATAGTCTTAGTGTTTTTCTCTAATTTGAGCTTAGCCAAGGAGAAATATTTGACAGTTGTTGCTCTCTACCTCCCTGTCAATACAAGGGCAGATGGAGGCTAATAATGGGCATAACTTGCCTCCCTCGTTGACCCCAGGCAGCAGCAGACCTGTTTCCCGTGCACGAGGAGACTTTGATCTGTCTAAAGCTTCTGCCAGGCTGACAGACACATGGTTAGGTGGGGAAGAATTCATTGCCAGAGTCTGAGAGCTGAGGAACTTTGAAAATGCTTAGTGGGTCTCTCCTTCCCCACCTCCCCCCAACATTTTTACAAGTGTTCAGGGGGTGGAGTCCCAAGACTGTGGTGTGGAAGTGGCAGAGGCAAGGAATGTCTAGTAACCTCTCCTGGAACTGCTGAAAAGGGGCTATTTTTCCCATAAGGGCTGCGCTGACAGCTGCAGAATACAGCTGGCCCAAAAGCTCCTAGAGCCAGCAGCTGTATGGGCTGTTTTTAGCTGCAAAGGGCCTTGTGATTTCATTCCTGAGGAAAAAAACAGATGAAACATCAGGCATAGAAAAGCAACCTGTGCCAGAGGCAGAAAAGAGGCAGTGCGCATAGATATTGCTAAAACATATGCCGGGAATTAGAGGAATAATGTGAAAACCTTCACACCCCATGAGTTACTGGGTGTCGGAGTGTGAGAAATACATTTCATCTTCCTACGGTTTCAAAGAATACATGCTTAGTACTCAGTAAGGTACAAACAGCGAGAGGTTGTGCATCTGGTTTCCACTCTTCCACCAGCCGAGTTCCAGTCATGTGATGCTAGAGAACTGGAGAGGCCTTTCCTAAAACAGAGTTTGGTTATACAGGAATAGCACTAGCTGGGTAGCTGCACCAGTGTAAATCCCTCTTGTAGTCATGCTGCATCAGAGTGAAAAATGACTCCTTTGAAACTGGAGTGAGACATGTTAGAGAAAATCACAGTTTACACCACTGCAGCAGATCTGCACTGGTTCAGCTCCAGTGTCTGTGAATCATTTTCAGTGTCTGTGAATCAGGCCCAAAGTATTTTCATACATGCAATGAGAGCACCTAGAAACTGAAAATAAGGAAGATGGGGGCAGGCTATATCTGGTCCTGCATGGGAGCAATACAGGACACAAGGAATCAGCTATACTTCTTTGAATGCTGACCTCCTGGTGGGGGGAGAATCACTTCCCCCTCCACCCAGCTGGCCTAATTCACCATACACTGCACCACATGGGGGGGTGAGCCCCCACTCCAGCATGCACTTCCCCCTGAGGCAGCCAAAATTGCTCTAGCGATTCCTGCTGCCTCATAGCCCCTCCTCTCTCTCTCTCTCTCTCTCTCTCTCTCATACACATACACCACAATTCCAGCTTTCACACGTGAAAGTACTCTAGGTCTTGTTCACACCGCTGAAGAAGTAGTATAAAGCAGTGGTGAACCAGGCCCACAATTCCTACGTTAGCATTGTTACTTCCACGTAGTGGAACAGTCAGTCAGTCTGGTGCTGAACTATGCATCTACTTATAGGCAACAACTTCCCTTGAATATGTGTACGCAATTTCCCTTGGCTTCACTAGGAACTTTGCAAATGATTTCTGAACAGATACAGGAGAATATCTGTACATGAGTGAACACCCTGTCCTGTCATACCTGTAGTTTCACTTGCTCTATTTAAAAAAGGACTACAACTCTGACTGAAAGGGGTGAAAAATACAAGCAATAATCTTTGTAACCAAAAGGAAACTTAACTGCATTGTGAAACCTGGTTTACTGAAGTTGAAACCAAATGTTCTTTCTTTAAAATGTTCTAAATCCAGGTCAGAGAGAATTTGGAAAACATGAACACTACAGATTCAAATGAGAAGGGAAATAAAAAGAATTCATATTTAAAAAACTCTCCTGATCTATTGCAGCCTGAACTCATGATTGTTGAATGCTTAGGTTCACAATGCTAAGCTTATCACATTCATTCCCCAGAAATATTTGATTCCAGGCAACAATTAAACTATTTCATTAATACACATTGTGTGGTGAAAGCATAAGTGATTTTGTGTGGATTTATAGGGGAAGACTTGGCAGCTTTTCCTTGTTTGTTGGACTGAAATATTATTTGAATTTCAGGCTCTCTAAGAACAAGTTACTGCGAGTGAGACACTACCCTTTGGAGCTGCAGGTAGAGGGCACCCTTCAGTTGTGGGTATGCCCCATCCCATGTGACAGGATCTCTGCTGCCTCCTCAGCAGCATTCCTTTCTCTCCCTTTAGGGCCAGAGAAGGCTTTCCAGGGCCCTGGGAATTTTCCACGCAGAGAAGGTGGAGGGAGTAGGCAGTGGGCTCAGGGAGATAGTCTTCTCCCCAACTCCTCCAGTCCCATCTCCCCCTGTCCATCAGTCTTGAGGAAAGTTAATATGACCTGGCAAACCTACTCAAGGAGAATAGCTGGCATCACAGGCTGGAGGCAAAGCCACACGGAGCAATGCCAAAGTACGGGATCTCCATGTGGACAGCCCTGAGTCAACCTGAATCCCATGATTAAGGGTGATCTTGGAGATCCCTGGTTTCTTTGGGGATAGGCAATTCCTCTCCCCAAATGTATAATAAAGAAAACACTTAGTTTCCTTGTTCAAAGTGGGGGTTTCCTTGTAGGGCCATGGTCTACCCCTGTGGGTGTTGGTGGATTAGGTTTGGATAAAGTGTGTTTACTATAACTGTTTGCTAGGAATAGTCTGCATTTTTTGTGGTTTCAGCTCATGCTTTCATTTTTAAACTTGCTTTCTTCATTTCATGTATTTTCCCAGGAATGTCTAAAGAGGGGGTGGTGAGTATTTAACTTTGTGAAACTTTAAAGAGAATTTCTACTTACAAAAAAAGAAAATCAAAATCTGAATCAAACCTCACCTTTCAATCCCTCATTCTTCAACATCCTCACATCAGTAGTCTTTCCTCATGCAGATAATGTCCTCGCATTGAAGTTAAAGGAACTTCTCACATGGGTAAGGTTTTTTTCCATAGGAGTAAGGCCTTAGGAGTAAGGGTTGGGCTGTTGATGTTCAAAAAGTGAATAAAAATTGCAAGGAGGGAGCATTTAAGTAAACAAAAGCTTTTTACATGTGATATCCCAGGGACCACTTTTCAAAAATTGGTTTCTACCTTTGCATATACACATGTATTGATCAATTTATAATAAATAGTAGGGCCTGGCCAGTGCTCTGGACACAAATATTCAAATATAAACTCACAAATACAATCAGATCATCAAAACAATCTAGCAGACTTTGGATACTTCCCTACCCTCAATGATAAACCCAAACCCTTCAAACAAAAGACATGCCATGTCACTTTTCCTGTACACCAGCCACTGTGGAAAAGTAATAGGATCATGATGCTTCCATGGTCCTGCAATGTTTCTAGACCACTGGTGAGAGTGGTGATCCCCTGAGCACATCCACACAGAGTAGGCTGTGATCTAGCCTTTAGACGAGCAACTGACAATTTAAGGTATGTCTGAGCGTTCAATAATAATCACAGGGGGCCATGTGACAGCAACAACCGGTGAACAGATGATTAACAGATGTTGTCCTAGGAGCTGTGCTGTGTGTAACTGCATGGATGCCTGCTAGAACATGAATAATGTGCATGCCCCACACCTTTTGCATGCCCATATGTTTTAATTTTCTGTATCTTATCAAAATGCAAGATCCATAATTCTTCATCTCCTATGGTACCCATGAATGAATCCTCAACAACAAAAATAATGGAAAGTTCTGCTTCTGCTAGTACAGAATAAAGAACCCTCGGGAGCATGCGTGCTAGCTAAAACCATATCTGTTACTCATCCACAGAAACCAGTTGTCATAACAGAAGGGGGAAAAAAGATCACAACTCGTTTTAATCATCATAGTACTTGATAAACCCCATGAACTCTACAGAAATTTCCTATACATATAAGGTATCAAACAGACAATGCCAGTGTTTCATACAGACTCTTATTTGAACAGTACTTACAACAAAGACAGGGACAAATCAATACTTCAACCAAACTCAAGTTTTAGCCAAACTTTTCCTCAGGGTGTCATTTGGTAGCATTTTGAAAGCACAAAGGATATAATATGAGTGTGGATTGATAGTTTTATCTTAGAAATAGTGTCTGATTCAGTGACAAGTAGTTGTCGATGGTGTTTTTTGCACAACAGTACAATCTCTCCCCAACAGTAGCACAAAACCAAACCAAATTAGGACAGTATGGTTCTGTGAGTCACAACATCAGTACGTGCTTTAAAACCGAAGTACCAAAGCTAGGGGCAAACAAATGACATAACAGATTTACTTGGGAAGCAGATAGGCTTCATTCTGATTCTCATCTATGTAACTTTATTGACTTCAGTAGAGTTATTCTTAATTTACATAGGTGTGAAGTCAGAATCAGACTCAGTAAATCCATAGGCTCAGTTTCTGAGCTGTGTCCAAGCAGCATTTGGTCAAGCACTGGGGGGAAAGGAGAAATGAGGTGATGATGTTAAAGCACCTTTACACCCCCAAGTGCTTGGCCCTGCCCATCCTGTTCCCAGCATAAAGTACAGTAGCCTCTCAAGGTTGCTTTACTTTTTTTTACTGGCTTCCATCCACAAAGGGTATTATGGCAGCTTGGGAACACTGGGAGTAGAGGTGTCTCAGCCAAGCTCCCTTCTGCCAGATGCTCCTTCTATGCTGGGGTAGACGGAGTGTGGCATAGGTGTATCCCACCCATGGACACATCTGCTGGATTTACAGTGGCTTTGCACTCTCACAACACTAGGAACTGGGGACTGAGATCTAACCCATAATGTCTACAATGTCCCTTATTTTGTGTTTGGTATTCTTACATTTGAATCATCACCAAACCTGTTAAGTAAGAGAAAATTCTTGATGGTGAAAATGTCATCTTAAATGACAGTGCAGTGTATTGATTTGAAATAGCCTTAATGTTTAATTCTAACTAGACTGTTTCTCAGTGCTAATGAAGACATGTTTTTATTAGTCTGAGCATGAGATGAAACATTGAATTTCACATCTCAATAAATCAATTTCTAGATACAAAAAATGATTGACTTGGATGGGGAAAATGTTTTTTCTGACATAAATACCTAGACTGGATCTAAATTAACCCCATCCTCTACAGATAAATTCTTTATTCAGATTCTGCCATGGATGCTATAGAGACACTTTTATTGCAAGCGTTTCTTAATTGTGAAGGATAAGAAGATCCTTGTTCTTATATTCGGGGGACTAGTTGCAGTCAAATTGAAATTAGAATAGGGTAAATAAATCTGAAGAAAAACAAAGAATCTATAGAAGTAAATGACGCAAAAGAAGAGACCAAAGACAAAAGCAAAGCGACTGGACAGTATTAAGGAATGTGTAAGCAGAATGGGCGACACAAACAGTACTTAAGTGTCCTGCAGAATCGCAAAACAAACTCTTGTGAAAGGCATTAGTAACTATACAATTTTGTTTCATCTACAATAATTTCTAGAGTCTCTACGTGAAATGTTACTTAAGACAATAACATTTCAGAATAGTTCAATGGGTGTGTGGATGTAGCACGCAGGGATACCAGTGATAGACCAAAGGAATGAGAGGCTGATAGCTCTCTGTTTATGTTTGCAGATTGGCCAGAGTAGGTAATGGGAAGCAGAGGCAGATGTGAAGAACAGGAAGCAAAAGAGGACTTTGGATTCACATGGGTGAGGTGGAATGGGAAAGGAAGGAAAGGGATGATGAGAGTGGGAACCACTGGGTGCAAAGAAACCACCCTAATGTGAAAATGCTGAAATTAAAGAACCAACGTCAAGGGCTACTGTTCTGGGTCATCAATTCAGCAAAGGTGATTCTAGATCTGGGAAGGCTTTAAACTACTCAATAAGTGTAAGAGACATACAAATACAGGAGAGGTAATAGACCCCAACCATGCTGTCTCTATGGATGTGCACTGGGAAGAGACACACTCTGCCAGGATTTCTGGAAAATAGTAAAGTGGGTATAAAAGCTCTATTCAGAAGAGATTTTCAAAGGCAGAAAAGGCCATTGAGCAACTAACCACTAGTTTAACCTCTATTTGCATCTTTGAAAATCTATCCCTTTGGCTCTATGCTATTGATAGCAGCCTAGTAAACAAACAAGAGTGATGAGAGGTCCTCTTGCATGAGCACAATTTTTATGTTTGGTCTAAGCACTATATGGTGGAAGTGCTAAATATCATAAGCGTCATTAGAGACGTGGCAAGATAAGACACCTTATGACTTCAAAGCCAATACAGGAGATTAGCAGCCCTACAGGAAAGACCTGGAAGGCAAAAAATGTATTTCTATGTATCACACTGACAGAGACACACATATGTGAGACACAAGTAATAAAAATTAATCCATTTGAATAAAGAATGCAGTAATCAGAGAGAAGAAGGAGTTGAGGTTATAGTGGGGCAAATATTTAAAAAACAGACAGTCAAAAAATGTGGGATTTTACCGTAGTGTCTGCATTTGAGAAGAGATGTATTATCAACAATTCTTAATGCCTCAAAGATGATTTTTGTATTTTGGAAACATCAAAATCTGATGCAATCAGTATTGGACCTAATGTTAACCAATGAAGAGGAAATACCATAGTAGTTAAACTGAAGGTTAGCGCTAACGACCATGGTCCCACTGGATTTCCTCAGTCACTGCAGTGGCAGTTTTTCCTCAGGTATGGTTAGTTTAACATGAATTGGAGTTCTGTCTGGGCAGGGGCTTCAGAATCTTGACTTAGGGTGCTACATTTGCATAAAGCAAATGTAATTAAAATGAAGAAAATAGTAGTGCAAAATGAGTTACAGGAGCAGCTGGAAAGAGCAGAGGACAGGTGAGTTTAAAGAAAACTAGAAACACAGAACTCCACGACAGTGTAAAATACAAGAGAAAATTAAAAATATGACTGAAAAATTTGATGAAAGAATGGACTTGAAAGAGAAAAATAAGAAATAGAAAAGTAGAGAGATCGAAATGAAGAGAGAAGCTCAGTGGGTATAACTGAACACCTCTGTGGTAAATTTACGACTGAAAGTTCTGAGGAATGAATAGTACTATGGGTTCAAGATAAATTTACTGCAGCAGGACAACATATTTTGGTGACCACAACTTTAAGCTGATATTTAAAGAATCCAGCCATATTGTAAAATACGGGAAGCACTTCTGCAAAGCTAACTATTAGTCAAGGTATTAAAGAAATTTAGTTTTACCAATACCTTAGAAAAAGAGAAAAGTTAGTGGCAGTGGGCAGAGGACCACTCCAGAATAAGAAACAGAGAATTAGTGAGGACAACAAAATATCTGAAATCTCAAATAGCTTGTTTTGCTCAGTATTCAACTGAAAGGATCTAGATATTGGTTACATTGCCGTAGGTGGATAATGATTATGAACAGGAACAAGAAGCAAGTGAATTACTAGCAATAACAGGATAAAAGGTCATGAACCAAGGGCAATTAAAGTGATGATAAGATATTGTCAGTCAAAAATATAGAAACTGCCTGTTCTAGAGAGGGACAAGTGAATGTTTTAAAAGGAATGAGAGGAGGAACTTTCAGTAAACCCTATACATGTTAGAAGTACCTGATAACTATAAAAATAAAAAGGCAAATGAAGAACTGTACCTTTTAAGAAGAAAAAATTAGAAAACCACTGACCAATTAGATGAAATTTTGGGTGAAATGTTAAAACACATTATAAGGGAGTCGTGCCATTATTTGCGAGAAAAGATTCCACTCTACATACTGCTCAGGTTTGTTATCTTTGATGCAGGGATTGCTGTTTGCCAGAGGCTAGGAATTACTGACGGGATCGATCACTTGATGATTACCTGTTTCATTCATTCTCTCTGAAGCATCTGTGATTTGGCCACTCTCAGAAGACAGGATAGTGGGCTAGATGGACCGTTGGTCTAACCCAGTTTGGCCGTTCTGATGTTCTCATGCAATTACTGATTTGTCAGATAACTGGAAGTCAGAAGATACAGTATACTTGGATTTCAGTGTGGCTGTCAGTTTATTGCCACCTTATGAACTTGTAAATAAACTGGAAAAATGCCAACTAGAAAAATTACCATTGCATGGAACACAAACTGATTGTCAAATAAGGTTGTAAAATTAAGTAATCATCAAAGGTCCAGTTCTCTGTCCTTTACTCCTGCTGAACAGTACTTACAACAGTAATCCAGTTGAATTCAGCAGAACTATTTGTACAACTAAGTACAACTCACCATGACAAAGGGATGCAGAATTCAGTCCAAAGCTAAGACCTTCCAGTGTGGAACAAAGAAAAGCGGATAACAGAACCAAAGCCAGTCTGGGGACTTATATTCTTTTGTACAATCATGATTAAAAACACAGAGGAAAGTGTAACTTCTCTTCAAAAGAACACATGAAAATATATGACTGTATTCCTCTAAATTCTGTTTCATAAAACATCAAAACATTTCTGAGAAAATACTACAGTAAATTTACATGCTGTCTTTGGATTTTTCTATGGTGGTACATTATTTATTATTTCTACAATGCCCAGAAGCATTCTAGGAAATGCTCAGACCAGACAATTCTTGGGAGGGCCAAGAACTCTCTTGGCTTATTGTACCCCTCAAGTCTGAAATAAACCAAATATGACATTTATTGTGTTTATTCCGTCCGAGAATAGAGTGTACAACCGTAACAGGTGCTTCCTTGTTAAATGCTTCTTTTCCCCTTACTTGCTTTCCAGAGTGGAAACAGGATTCTGTGTTCCATTATTCTGAACCATCACCAGGGTCCATCGATAATAAACTACGACGATGAGAACGGGAAGACATGTATGCACATTGCTGCTGCTGCGGGTTATAGTGATATCATCAGCGAGCTGGCTAGAGTCCCCGAGTGCAATTTGCAGGCCCTAGATGTGGACGACAGGTACTCATGGAAACACACAAAGTGCTGGAAAGCCCCTGCTTTAAGTCCTATTTTTTTAAACCTGAGCCTAAGAATGTTTGTTTGATTATCATGTTTCCTGTTCTGCAGGCCCTGACCTATTTAATTAAACTGAATTTTCTGAGAACCGTGTGTGCTCAGCAACTCTGGGAATCAGGCCATGACATTTATACCTGCATTATAACAATAGCAGATTAATGTGAATGGTTTTAACTTTATATTTCGGAAAGGAAAGGATTGAGTTTATACACAGGGTCTTGTTACTTATCTGATTCACTAAAATTAATCATTCCTTCCAAACCACCAGAACAAGAACCTACAACTTTGGGGTGAAGCCCTGACTCCACTGAAGTCAATGGCAAAATTCCCATTGACTTCAGTGGGTGTAGTCGTTCACACTTAGCAAGCTAAGATGCTGAGAACCTCAGCTCCCATTCTCACAGAAAGCTCTGGGCACCATTGTATTGTGTGTGCAGAAGAGTCCTCCTCTTCACTGTTTAGGGTCCCGATCCCCTGTCCATCAAAGTCAGTGCGAGTTTTGCCATTGAGTTTAATCAGTGCAGAATTAGAGGGCTCTCAGTAACAGCTCTAAGACTTAGTCTGATTACGTGCCTGCCCTATTCCCCATGAAGTCAATGACAAAAGTCTCATTGGCTTCAATGGGAGCAGGATTGTTCCTTTAGGTAATTTAAAAATATACGCATTTAATCCTTTATGGAAAAATCCTATAAAACTTAATAGAGATTAAATCAACAGGGTTCTATATTTTTTACCCTAAACATCTTCAGAATATGAAAGAGAAAGGATTCATTTCCAGAGGTTTGTTTTTTTCGACCAACCTAAAGAATGATATAAGAGGGATGTGATTTTTTTTTCTATTAAATTCTCTCTGGTTTTTATGTAAGCGATACCACATTAGAAACTGGACAATACCTTATAAATCCTCCTTAGCTTTCCTTTCAATTCTGTTCTCTGTCACACATATCTGAAGACAATGGGGTTGTGCCATGTTTATGCATTCTCTCTTTTATTCACCTATTGTCATTCACAGCCTTTCTTATCTGGCATATTCTGAACTTTGCAGCTTCTTTCAATTTCAAAAATATAAGCAATGGCTTTTCTGTGTAATGTTACAATTTACAGGCCAAATATTAGCTTCTTGACACTAGGCCCAAATCCCACCCCTTCCACTGTGACTTCAGAGGTTCCTGGTTGCAGAAAATCAAGTAGGTACCCCTACACAATCCCTGCCTATCGTGGATAATAGCAATTGATGGACCTATCCTCCCTGAATTTATCTAGGTTTTTTTTTTCCCCACCCTACTATAGTTTTGGCCTTCACAACATCCTCTGGCAAGGAGTTCCAGAGGTTGACTGTGCATTGTGCATTTTGTTCATTTTAAACCTGCTGTCTATTAATTTCATTTGGTGACCCCTAGTTTTAGTGTTATGAGAAGTAGTAAATAACACTTCCTTGTTTATTTTCTCCACACCGGTCATGATTTTATAGACCTCTATTATATCCCCCCTTATTCGTCTCTTTTCCAAACTGAAAAGTCCCAGTCTTATTAATCTGTCCTCATATGGAAGCTTTTCCATATCCCTAATTATTTTTGTTGCCCTTTTCTGTACCTTTTCCAATTCCAATTCCAATGTATCTTTTTTGAGATGGGGCAACCAGTTCTTCACACAGTATTCAAGATGTGGGCATACCATCGATATATAAAGAGGCAATATGATTTTCCATCTCCTTATCTGTTCCTTTCTTAATGATTCCCAACATTCTGTTAGATTTTTTTACTGTGGCTGCATGTTGAGTGGCTGTTTTCAGATAACTATCCACAATGACTGCAAGATCTCTTTATTAAGTGGTAACAGCTAATTTAAAGTCCATCATTTTATATGTATAGTTGGGATTTTGCTTTCCAATGTGCAGTACTTTGCATTTATCAATACTGAATTTCATTTGCTATTTTGTTGCCTAGTTACCCAGTTTTGTAAGATCCCTTTGTAACTCTTCACAGTCTGCTTTGGATTTAACTAACTTGAGTAGTTTAATTTCTTCTGCAAATTTTCCTACCTCACTTTTTACCCCTTTTTCCAGATCATTTATTAATATGATGACCTGTACATGAGTCTTCTGCTTGTCATTGTCCATTATGGAATAGGGATCCAGAAGTTAGAAAAGCTACTGCAGTCTGATGGATGAAGTAGCAGCTATAGGGTAACTCCGCTCCAGCTCTGTGGCTTGAGAGAGCATCCTTTCCTGCCCACCCACCCTCACAGATGGGCTCAGTGCACAGGTGGAAAGGATTTGTCTCTAGAGATTGGATGTTAGAAATCTTTGGTTCAAACTCCACACTGAGAATTTTAGGCAATTCTTTCCCTAATTCAGATCCACCGGTGCTAGCAGTCATGGAAGTGATAGTGTACATCAACCACAGGCATTTTTACCACTATATCATAGAGAGAGCAAATGATGCACTGTTAAAAATGCTTTCAGCCAGTCTATTGCTATTGGTTCCACCATGACTAGTATTGATGGAGCTGCATTAGTGCTGAGCCAATGGTGGGGGAATTGCTTTAAATGGTCAGCATAGATTCAGGCTAAGTAGTACGAAAACACATCTCATTAGGTCATTCATTTGTTCCATTTTTCCCTAGGACACCTCTGCACTGGGCTGCAGCAGCAGGGAAAGCTGACTGTGTACAAACACTGCTGCAGCTGGGGATAGATAGCAGCCCTCAGGACATCAATGAAAACACTCCTCTGACATATGCATTGTACTGTGGGCACACAGAATGCATCAAGCTGCTATCTCAGGAGAACAGGTAAAGGAACAAGAAATCAAAGCACCTCTTGCTTTTGCCAGCAGGCCACTTGCTTTAATTGAATATAACTAGAAAAGAAATGATGACATTTGCAAGAGCTGCGTACCTGCTGAAATTAATCGGCAGTTCCTATACAATGTTTGGCTCAAAGTCTTCACTATAAATAGCAATGTTAAAATCAGTCAGCTAATGAATGACTTATCATTGTGGCCAGGTGGCATATACCCAGTAAATGTAGGGTTCAGAACCAATCAAACATGAATTTAGTTGTAAAACAATACAGAAATGTCTCCTGAACAATTAGGGTGACCAGACGTCCCGATTTTATAGGGACAGTCCTGGTATTCAGGGCTTTGTCTTATATAGGCACCTATTGCTTCTCTCCTGCCCCCAGTCCCAATTTTTCACACTTTCCATCTAGTCACTTTATGCACAATATATACTTTATGGGACAATTTTTGCCCTCCAATATGTGCCTTCTGTTGAAGCACATGAATGTTAGCTATGTGTTCATGTAACTAGGGCAGAATTTGCCCCCACTAAATACAATAGTAGTGTTCAATAAAGAGATAATAATATAAGCTTTCATGTCCATAACTTTAAAGCAGTTTTCACCCTTGAAGTAATGTTTTTGCCTATGGTTAGTTCTGTGCCTTGCTGTAAACATGTTTTCACTTTTCTAAACCTCTTCTACTAAAGAGGCATTATTATTTGTCTCTTTAGCAATTATTTTTGCCTTTATCAATTTAGTTCATTTAGGTTCCCCTTCACTGGTAGAAAAACTCACTTCTGAAGACTGAAAACAATAAGGCATGCTTTTTTCAGCCTTTAATTGTCACATTTCTTTATCCGGCCCCCTTCTTTCCAGTCAACAGTCAGTATTATTTCCTGTGTTATAAAGGGTAAGACGTACATAAAATTAGCTTTGAAGCTGCTGCAAACTCGACTTCCTGAGCAGCTTCTAGAAGCATATTTTAGAGGAGGCTGCTGCCTAAATAATCAGCTGTAGCCATACCACTTCACACTAGGAGCTTGCTAGATTTCCCAAAACTGTGTGAGGTCTGCTCAGTATTTGGATGAGTGACCTCCAAGGAAAGTCCTAAGGTATTAACGATTCAATAGTGGCATTTTTTCTCTCGTCAATGCTGAATGCTAGTGATCACTGTACAGTTGGAGATACCAGTTTTCAAATCTGATATAAAACAAAGGGCACTTTGCCTTTCAAGATCCCAGTACGTTTTTCATGTTAAAAGAAATCCCAGCGTACTGGCATAAAGTATATTTATACTCCAAAAAGTGCCCACAAAGTTGGTATCTCAGGTTCCAAATCTATTAGTGTCTCAAAGACTTCAGGTCAAATTCACTCAGTTTACAAATAAAGAGAGGTGTTTTTTCTAACTAACTGCCCTGCAAATTCGGTCTAGGATCTGAGTTAAGCTGTTTTTTTGGCTAATCCATCACAATCTAATGTACTCGATACACACAAAGAGCAGATCAACTGAGTCAGAAGGTACCATTCTTACAATCTCTTTTTTGATCGTACGTGTACTTTAATTTCCAGCTTTGGTAATACCATTCAACCTACTTAAATTACTCCTACAGCTTCATCTGCATATGATAGTCTTCATTTTGTGTGCTAAGACAGGCAAGATTTCTTTTAAGATTCGGTACATTTGTACAAAAATTCTGAAGGGTTTTCACTTTCTGTTCTCATATTTATTTATTAATTTCTAGTATATCCGAGCCAGCCCATCACCCTCCTTCACAGAACAATAAAATCCTAAAAAAGGAAGGAAGATTCAGTATGCTTAACCAAATCTTCTCCTGCAAAAAGAAGAAAGATGACCAGAAAACAAACCAGAAAGACAGAGGCAGAGACAGATATCAAAGGGAAGAGACCTCAGAAGTTGATGACATTATCACTATGTTTGATTGCATTATGGACACAAACTGTAAAGACTACTCTGATGAATGTATGACCACTATTGACTTTAAAAGAAGGAGCACAGACACCCAGAAGTACCTCATATCAGAAAAGAAGCAGCCAGAGTGTAATGGACTTCCACCAATCAGAACACAAAGTCTCCCCCCCATTACTATAGGCAATTGTTTTCTCACATCTTCCCAGAATGCAACTTCTAGTGT
Organism: Mesoclemmys tuberculata; assembly: GCA_007922155.1. Taxonomy (NCBI): domain Eukaryota; kingdom Metazoa; phylum Chordata; order Testudines; family Chelidae; genus Mesoclemmys; species Mesoclemmys tuberculata. Next base: position 30,405,972 of record ML675629.1, on the reverse strand, counting down.
CTCCTTGGGTACTAATGCCTACCATTTTGCACACAGGTCTCAGAAAAGTAGAAGTGAACATGACTTGTTAGATCACAGAAGTAGCTGCCAGACTTTATCAGACAATCCTTGGAACACAGATGCTAACCAAATACTCTCATATAAAGTCTGTACTGCAACTTCTTCAGATAAACTGATAGATGATTTACTCTCTGAAAGATCCAGCCATGTGCTTTTGAGCCCTCCCCACCTTCCCTATCTGCCTAGTTCTCCATCAGGTAATTTCTTTGTTCAATATCCCCCGTATCATCTAATCTCTACTGACATGGCAGGTTGGATAGGGGCATGTCAGAAATATAGGTAAGTCCGAGTGCTGATATTTTTTTTTACGTTATTCTTCCTGTATGTAGTAGGAATCCCAAAACAGTATCTCAAGAGATTTTCAGTTAACATATTGTCTTTTCAGCATTTCATTTATATGTGCTGTTCTCAAGTTTATATTGTCTTCAGTGCTGAATTCAAGTTGCTAAATTTACTGGAGAGGAAACGTTTTTATGTAGTATTTTGTAAGCTGTTCTGTAACGATAATGAAACTAAAAATGAGCATAAGCTACAAGGTCCTGAAATGAATTTGGAGCACACCTTTGTGATCCAGTATTTTGATGCAAGTAGATCTCTGCATGAATCTGTCTCTCAGGCCCTGATTCAGGAAATAACTGAAGCATATGAGCAATTTTAACTTCATTTCCAGTTGTACTTCACACATGCTTCAAGTTCAGCCCATGCTTAAGTACCTTCCTCAAGTGGCATCTTATAGCACAGCAGGCGCATAATAATTAGATGCTAATTGAAAATTAAACAAACAAAAAAATGAGTGCACCGATTCCATGAATAGATGTTGTTTAGTATTTAATGCATCTAGCACCACTGCTGAGGGACCACGTCAGAGCCATTCTCCTTCAGTGCAAGGAGGACTGGAAAGGTCAGGACTCCTTTCCGACACTAACCCTTAACTGGTCAGATGCATCACTACTGAGCCATAGCTACCTCCTGCATGGCAGTGAAGACTGAGCAAGCCCCTAAGCTGCTGGACCTGCTACAGTTGCTGAACTTTCATTATGTTTGTGATAGAGATTCTGTAGAGAAGATAATTTCAGAATAACTCATTCTGTGCAAATAAGAAAACCATTTGTAGGGGGTGAAGTAGAGCCAGGTCCCTCAAATTTGCCAGACCTGAGCTGATTAAGTTTAGAGACTCGGATCCCAGATCTCTCTGCCTACCTGTTTTTTCCCCCCACTTTCCCATTAGCCATCCTTCTCACCACATGAACCCAAAACTGCAGGCGAACTAGCAAAGTGACCGTCACCTCTAGACTGAATTAATTGGGTTTCATTTCACATAACCCATACAAAACAAATCCTGTCTTTATTTTTTTTTATTTTTATTTTTTTTGCAGCCCAAGTGTAACTAACTATCAAGGAGGCTAAGAAATCATTTAAGGTCATGTGAGGGGTTTTCACTAGGAGTTTTGGGATAAAATTGAATAAAGGAAAATGGGGGTTGAATATTGGGAAACATTTCCCAAGGGAACTGTCTGTTTGACTATGGAGTACTTTCCCTGGGGAAGTGATGAAAGCCCTATTACTTGAGAAATTTAAATCTATACTGTTGTCTTTTCTTAAGACAACACAGTATGGTTAGGCTCAATCCTACTGTGCTGGAGGGGCGGAAGATGGATGGACAGACAGGATCCACCTAAGTGCTTTCTTTCCAAGAGTTTTCTATGACTTAAAGCCCCAATCCTCCAAATGAATCTGCACAAATGGACTCTTGTGCCCACACAGAGACCCATTGATTTCTGTGGGGCCCAGGGTGCGTGTAAGGGTCTGCCTGAATGGATCTGCTCACAGGATCATGGCCCACGTGTGCAACCTATAGGAAACAGTTAATTCATTATGGTGGGAGCTCTCTTTGGGTATCAAAGGAAAGAATTTATCCCCATTATCTCAGATGGCTTGTGATTGACCTTAAAGGTATGATAAAATTACCATTAGAAAATTAATTTACTAAATAAAGAGCTGGAATGCTGGGAGAGTTCAGTACTCTGTATACAAGCTCAGCTGCTCTTTAGTAAGGAAAACTTTCCAACGGTAAAAAGATTCCCATAAACCAGAATAAAGGACATCCATTGAAATGAATAACAAAAGCATATAAGCAGGCAATTTACTATTTGATGGGAATATATTGCATAGCCCGGCTATTTGTCTTTCAATTTCATGCTAGAGAAAAGCTGCCTATCCGCATTCACATTTGTTTGTTGTTTAAAGCTGTCTGCTGCTGTAACGAAGGCCGCCTGCATCCCTGTTATTAGCACAGCATTTACTTTATGAACTCAGAGCCTCTTGGCGCTTACTTTAGCTGCAGGCTTTTTATCCTCTGTAATTTTCACAGCATTGCCCTACCTGCAGGATTGTAGAGAATTGGAAGTAAATTAAGGTTCTCCACCAAACAGCTGGACTTGATATGGGAGGCCCTTTCATAAAGCCCATTTACTTCATCTTTGCACAGAAGTTAAGGATTAGGGGAAAAGCCACATTTGACTCTTTATAGTGATTAAATATTAAGGTTCTTCTCCTCCATTTTCAATACTGACAATTGCTATATGTAACTTCCTAACCATAATTCTTCCTATATTTTCAGTGGTCCATTCTGGAGTTTTTCAGTAAATGAAGTCATCTCAGCTGCAATTCAGCATTTAAGCCCTTATATAGAGTTGTCTTTTATAAAATTTAGAGCTATATTTTGTGCAAATGCAGCTGAAACAGCTGGCAGGAAACTGGAGATTTTTCAGTGGTTTTTTTTTGTTCTTGGAAATGAAACCTTAGCTGATTTATCTACTGCTACCCAACATTTATTCAAAGTGTCTGGTAGGGGTAGTATCAGGCATTTTGAGCCTTACCATCATATCACTGGCACAGATTTGGAGCAAAAACCATTCTTTTGGATTGTCACAGTTGGTGTCCTTGGTGGAACAAGGATGATCAACTATACTAAATAGTGTGGGGCAATATTGTAGTAGAAACTGCTATCAACTGCAGCTTTGAGTTGGCATCATTTATATAAATAAGCAAAGATTTAAAAACAAAGATTTATAATATAAGATTTTAAATATTTATAACAAATAAACAAAAATTTTTGTAAATAAACAAATATCAGCAATCCCCACTGACTGACTGTCTAGCCATTTTCAGTTGATTTTCTGTAGACATGAAGGTACACATTTCTGAATATTAATTCAAAAGTTGTTAGTCTTGCTCCATATATTCCCAAGTACATACAGTATGTATATATTTTTCTATCACAGGGAAAAGTTTTCAACAGATGTCCCTAGACGGACCCAAAGTAAAAGACCTTACTCCTGTTCGGAACAATCTAGCTCCCATACCAGACCACTGTGTTCAGAAAAGTAAGTAGAGCATCTAAAATGCTGTAGCAACTCCTATGTACATCTGTAAAACATTTGCATTGGGATTGGGTTTTAATTTTTATTTATCCCAAATGTGTTTATTATAAGGTCTAGCAGCAATCAGTTTTATCATATAGAAGAGTTTAATTCTAGGCTTATTTTCCAGGGTAGGAGGGCCAGGAAATGATACAGATGTGGTATGCTCAGCCTCTAACAGGCATGAATGTGCCTTGTACCACTCTGGTAGCAGGCCTTCCTAGATACTCCAAAGCAGTGTTTTACCCTACTGGAGGGCAGGGATATATTTATTTATATATATATAAAATGTGGGGTAGGACATTTTATATATATATATTTATATTTTATATATATATATATTTATATATTATATTTATATAAATATTTATATATTTATTTATATATATATATAAAATGTGATAGATAAGGTGCCACTGAAGAATGAAGGTGTCTCCTGCTTGGTGCGTTGAGTAGCAATGCTTGATGTGCAAGATAAAAACAGGGCTACTCTACTATAGATCATATGAAGAAAATCCATCATTTCCCATAAGTATGTGCTGATATATGTCTTGTGTGTGATCATGGCAGGAAAGAGAATTAGGTCCGGAACTTTGAATGCCCACCAAAAACTAAGTAGTTTTCTTGAGAGAAAGAGACCCTGAACAAGTGACAAGGTGATCTGTGCTGACCTTTTACTCTGTATTATGGCCTGGTGCTTGGACTTGATCTTAAGCAAGAGCATATAACTTTATATCCTCGTATTCGATCTAATGTACTGTACTATTTATTGCTGCAACAGACCTTTCAAAGCATTCGTTTGTCTACGGTAACCTAGGTGTCTAGGTTTTTACAATGTGCACTTTACTTTGGTATCTGAGCGGCTAGGTAATTTGAGTCACTTGTTCATCACAGACATCTACAAATGTGTATTCTTTATGGGCCAAAGCCTCACACTTCTATCTGCAAGCAAAAGGATGGTAGATGGAGCTTGAGACTGTCTACTCCTTCACAGGAAGCTGGTGGCAGTTGTCTTCTCTCATTCTCTATGGCTGTGCTTGTAGTGGTGGCTGTCCTGGTAGCTTCTGCTGTAATAAATGGCAGCAGGAAGTCAGCGATGTCCTTTCTTGCTTTAGACTACCTGCCAGTTCCTCTTCCTTCCCATAGCAATCCTAAGAGAGATGCTGCAAGAGCAATGAGAGCCCCCCCCACTCATCAGCACCAGTAGGGGTGGGGGTAATGTTTAAAAGGAGTCAAGACAGAGGAGGAAAACCACAGGCCAGTGTCAGAGCTTTAGCTGGAGTCAGAGGTGAGGCACTTGGATGTGTAATGTTACTAATACCAGCTCCACTCTCAGCACGGTATCATGGTCTTACATAACTGTGCTCCATTAAGCTCCAAACCCATACATCTGTTTTGAATGAGGATTTGTGAGTTTGCCATTTCCCAAAGCACAAATCAGCGAGGTCTTACAGGACTAATGTCTTAGAGCTAAGCAAAAGGCTTTTTGCCTGTTAGGACCTGAGTTCTACCACTCAGGAGTCTGTGTGTCTGCAGCTGAAGTTGATGACATTGCTAATAGAACAATTAAGGAAGCTGCACTCCTTACGCTGCTCTACACATTAACGATGTTAACAGTCAATGTGGGGGGGAACAGAACCCTGAACTCTGCTGTTGTCCAGAAAGGAAAAGAGAAACTAATGTTCAACTTTTCTATTTTGAAATGAAGACATGAAGAACACTCAAGTGACACACTCCATGTCATCAAGGAAAAATTCTTTAGCTGCTTTCAGAACCAGAGCTCCGAGCTGTCTCTTTAATTTTAAACTCTGATGTTTAAATATTCTCCGTTGTTCCCCAGTTAGCATACTGTTAGGTCGAACTCTCAAAGGGGAATTTCATAATCATGAGTATTTTTGTAGAGTCAATTCGCACAAGCAGCCAAGGTATTTTCACTTACAAGCAGCATAATTACAGTCACAGTTAACCATTACAGATAAAGGTGTGAGGTATTGATGTTTAGCAACAGTGCCATATGCAGGGTATCTCTGTTAGGGCTGATGCAAATAAAAAGAAAAGCTGTTTGTAAAACTGATTATATATTTCACTTACTATATAAAACAGCACAGGAAAAACTTAAATATCATGGTTGAAATTCCAGTCCTGTTGAAATCAATGGAAGTTTTCCCATTGATTTCAGTAGATCTAGGTTTCTTCCAGTGAAATTTACCCGAGTAAGGAACTCAGTTAGAATGTTAGGATTCAAATAGAAAAGACAATTCAGTGATTTAAAAAAAAATTAAATTGAAGCAAGTGCTAAATACATAGAATAAAAAAGTGAAAGAAAACACAAATGATGAAAGTATAAAATAAAAATAATTAGAAAGAGAACTGAAACCTCTATGAATGTAAACAGAAAAAACCACACCCCAAAAAAGGAAGCAAAGCAAAAAAGGAAGATGTATTTGCCTTAAATCAACTTTAAAAATACTTCTCAGAAAAAAAGCTAAATTGTACTGAAGCAAGAACATAAGAAAACAAAAATATATGGTATGTCGAGGGATTTGGGTGGTTTTAATCCATCATCGTGACCTCCTGACCATCGTCGTGACCTTCTCCCGGAAGCTGGAGAGGCCCCTGGCACAACTTAGTCTCATGAGGCTGCCCCGTTGGCTGTAGGACTGCCTGGAATATCTACAGGGTTGAGTGCTGCTTCCCCATCCCCAACGCAACCTTTTTACCCCTAGTATATACCTCCTATCCCAAGGTTTGCAAAGGAATCCTCAGAGGACGGCCATCTTGCTGACTTCCACAATTCCTGAAATGGAGGAGTCCTCCCCTGGCAAAATATGAGGCTTTTAAGGCCCCCTTATGCTGCCCTAGCCCTTTCATGTGGCATAGAGCTGGAGCAGTGCTGAGATTCTAACCTCTTTAATATAAACATGAGTAGATTTGGTTCAACATGTCAATTTTGAAAATCGGAATAATGGTCATTTTTGCCCTTATTCTTTATAACGAAGTACTCTTCAGTCCTTGCTGATGAGGAAAATGTTCTGCTACAGATGTTCTGTATGTTCTTCTACTCTTTCAAAATGGCTGGCGTCTCCTGTTGGCCTCAGTAAGAGACTGTAATTGCCCTTAGAAAAGACACCCTCCTTCAAAACGATCACTGCATCCCATTTTTCTCAGTGAAAGTGAAGTCAAGCTGCATTCAGGAAAGCTGTGAACCCAGGCCACCCTCTTCTTTCAGGGCAGTGTGGCATCACTCCTATGTGGAATAATGGGAGTCAGTGGGCATTTTGAAAGAGGATATCTTTGAAAACCCGTAGCCTCACTTTCACCATGTATAACAAAGTCATTGAATCTCCGCATTTAGTGAAAATTTTAACTTTTAGCTCTGGAACAGGGACCGACACTTCATTAATATTTTCTCAACCCTGGCCTTTCCACCCAGTATAATTTCATTTTGTCATGACTACTTCTGCTACATTCTCCTTCCAAGCCTCACCTATGATGCCCATGCCCTCACTCCACATAGCAACCCCCAGTTTCAGTTCTAGTATCCCCTGGGCACCAGCTCTCTGACAATCTTCCTCTTGTCTCTGCAGAAACAAGCAATTCGCAATAGTCACTCCTGAGTACTGAGGAACCCAGGGCTGGTAGAACATAGGGTGGTGCTGGTGTCTTTCTTCCTCAGAGAACTGACCCTGCCCCCGGAGATGGATAATTCCAGGATTTCCTGCCCCATGTGGTTCCTGGATTTTGGGGAGGAGAGGGTCACTAGGGCCTATTGCCCCAGCAGCATTTTTAAGCTTCTCACGGAGGCCCTATCCTATTATCCTTATTGAGCATTCTAAATTGAACTCATTTCCTAGAGGAAATTTTGCATTATGCAGAATCAGAAAGACAGGGCTTGACCTTTGGCCACCTTATGCCACCTGTCTGAAGGAATGTTACTATGTAGTGGCTTCTGAATCTTGGTGGTAAAATTACTGCAGTGCAGAAGGCCTGTGCAAGGTTCTCTAAACCATTTAAACTTTTAGTTAAGGGCTTAAGTGGATCTTTCTTGGTATTTAGAGCCTTCAGCAAATCCTGTGCACTGGTGTGAATTTCACATACATGAATAACATCGTCTGTAAATATTAAATGCTGATCTTAGGACTGTTCTCTTAAGAGAAGAGTGAGTGCTCCTCTGAAAGTGTTTTGTTTCCATGCCAAAATCTCCATTAAAACAATTCTGTCACTTGCCACAAAATAGCAATCTTGACACTCTTTTTTAGAACTTCATCATGCATGTGCCCCATGACTCATCCAGGCAAATTCTGTACAAAGAGACTCAAACCATAGTTGGTGCGTTTTTTTCCTTTTAAATGGGAATTAAAATATTTCCTGAATTACAGTATTAAATATTAATGAACCATGAATCTGAACTATGTATCATGTTAAACTGCAAAAGACCAGGCAGCTAGCTTACAATACTGCCTATTACACACCATCATAACTTGATTTGTGTGCTTTGATCTGGCTTGAGTTTGAAATAGACTTTTGTGTTTAGAAGCTAGTAAAAATTAATAAAATAAAAACCTCCAGTACTTTAAAATCCTTTTAAAATGAATCTGCTTTGCAACAAATAAGACCCCAGGATCAGTCCAGAATTATTGTTCATGGCAAATGAAGAATTATTCGATAGACATATGGCTTTGGAAGGGGATGGTGGGGAGAACTTCAGTCTTTGTTGAAGAAATGTGTGCGTTATATGGAGGAGCTGTTCCAATGTCCATTTAAGTCAGCAGGAAAGCTACCATTGACTTCAATAGGAGTTGGATAAGGTCCTTGGTGTGCAAGAAGAAAATTCTACTTCTCCACCCATTCTGTAATTCTGCAGGCACAGAAGGCCCTGTGCATGACAATATTGGTCTGATTCCAGTCTGCAGGGGCAGGTGGGATTCAGGGGTTTCCCATAGGGTTCCACAAGTCACAGAGCATGGCTATACTATTTTTATCCAAACCAGATTTTTCCCTGAAATTAGTATCTAAAGAAACCCATGATGTTGGGAAAGTGTCTGAATTTAAAGTCAGTTATGCCAAATCTGAAATGCTAGCTATAAATTTGCAAGACTCTGAGAAGTAATTCTTCCAGAAGACTTTTGGATACAAATGCATAACAGTTTCTATAAGATTGTGACCCTAAGAGCCCATTTATGCCAACTGGCAAAGTGCACACCCCACACAGTTGTCAAAATATTTTGCCAAACAGTGTTTTGTAAGGCATCATATGAATACTGGTGGTGTCACACTGATCAGAAATAGAATTGTGTGATGTAGGTGTGCGTTGTGTATACAGAGTTATGTATGTGTGCTGAAAACAAATTCCTAAAGTATATTGTGGAGGCAGTTGATAAACAAGACAGCACTGGATAAAGGAATGTGGCTTTATCTGTCTACATGGACAAAGCTTACAGATGGATGAGAAAACAGCATGGCTTGATTACAGACAAAGGACACTGCCAGGACATTTGCATCTAAAGTAAACAAAGTGCTCAAGCCAATCAGAAGAGGAAATTAACTGGAGGATGAAGAAAGGGCCTGGTGCCTACACCACAAAGAACAAGCAACAGGGAAGAGGAATTTTTTCTGGGCTTACTGTTCAAAGAATACAGTTCAAAGGTTTTCTGGACTATAAAAGGTAAGAAAGGGGACTCCTTTGTTATCTATCATTTACAGGCCAAAAGGGGCCAGCACTCTTGGAATCTGTGAAAGGCAGATCACCCACCCATGTGGGTTGAGGACACACAGAACTGACTCTAGATGAGAAATTGCCTGAGACCAGGATTGCAATCTAAATTTTAGACTCTAGAAAGTATGTTTTCTTTGTAATTATTTTCTGTTTCTATTATCTCTGCTTAGTATCACTTAAATCTCTGTTCTTTATTAAGGGACTTATTCCTGTGTTGTTATAAATTAATCTCAGTCTGTTATACTAAAGCGCAGTGTGCATCCTCAGACAAAAACACACGCTGGTGTGTATTCTGTCTTTTTGGAGACCACAGACTTGGTCATTTCTGTGAGTGTCCCGTTGTAGGGGCTGGATACTACAAAGGAACGCTCTTCTGTGGGTTCAGGAACTAAGGTTCACTGAATGTTACCTAAAAAGCAAGGGGTTAAATGAAGGGGTTAAAGAGCAACCCTCGGCCCTGGCAGCCCCACCCATCCCCACTTGCAGAGCATACGTCAGCTGGAAGAGGAGTTTAAAAGGGAGCCAGACAGCTCAGAAGGGACCTGACAGGACAGGGAGAGAGACCTACTCTGAAAGCTCCTGAAGGATGCTACAGAAATCTTTCCCTAGCAGAAAGACCCTGCCGGACAGCCCTAAAGGGGCTGAAGTTTCAGTATTCTTTTTCTTTGCAGCTCTGACAAACTGTAAGACTTTGCAGGGTAAGCAAGTGGTAGGCAGTAGCCTAGGAAAGCAGTCTTAAGGCACTCTTGGGTCCCAGACATCATTGCTTCTCTCAGGGGCCTGGGACAGAGCCTGGTGGAGTGGGAGGGCCAGGCTACCCTATCAACAACCTTTTTACAGAGGGCACAGAAACTCTTCCAGACTCTCCTTGGGGAAAGCCAGAGAGGATAAAGACTTTGCAAACTCCATGGCTGGGACTTAACCCACAGTGGATATTAAACAGACTGAAGTCCTCTCCCAACCACCCTTTCAGGAGGGCATGGAACCCAGTATCCTGCTTCAGAATCTATTACCCCAGAGAGGGATATGGTTAATTGGTGACCTGACTGGAGGATCGTGTGGACACACACCAAAAGGCAGACTGCCACAGTACATGACAGTAGCCAGTGGGAGACTTTGGAAGAGAGGCAAAGATAAGACCTAGTACATTAACCAGTAGGCGACACCGTCAGTGAGTGCCCCCCATTGCAACTTGATGGAGAATGCAAGCCTTCATTCCAGGTCTGCTGTAAAGCCTTGAAAGAAAAAAGATCATGGATATAGACAAACTGTTGAAGTGGCTGATGCATAGGCAGCAACAACAGCAGAACCAGCTATTCCAACAAGTGGCTGGCCAGCATCATCAGTAAGCAGCACAACAGCAGCAGCTCAACCAGAAGCTGATGGCACAACAGTTAGAGCAGCAACAATACCTGGTCCAGTAGATGGTGATCTTTTCACAACCACTAGGAGCAAGTGCAAATCTTGCAGCCAAGACCCCAAATGCTGCCCCAATTCCAAAATTTCCAATAAAACTCATGAAGATGGTGACTGGGGGATGATTCTGATGTTTTCCTTACCGCTTTTTAGAAGATCACCATAGCAGCTCAATGACCATCCAAACACTGGGCTGTTTTGCTGGCACCTTAGCTTACCAGGCCAGCTCAAATGGCATAGACACCATGGACGTGCAAGACTATGCATGTGTCAAGGCAGCCATTTTAAACATCTTGGATATCATGGCTGAGACCCATCGACAGCAATTTTGCCAGGAAAGACTTCCACCGGGAGCCTGGCCTCAAGCACTGGCTCAGACCCTTAAAGAACATGGATGGCTGTGGCTCCAGTGGAGTGGGTCATGCTCAAACTGTCCACCCCTGGTGGACAGGAGTGAGTGTTGTGACACAGGCCTCAAACATTGGCTAATGTCAAGTCATTAAAGAGTACTGGGATGCAATTTGTAACCAACATGTCAAGTATGTATTACCAAATCATACTTTGGTAATCTTTCTGGGGCTTCCTAGTGAAAGTGGTCACATAAAAGGAAATGATGAATTACTCTCATCTGCTAGTAGCCTCTGGGCTGCTGATAGCTTCCCACAGGAAAAAGATAGTAAAAAACAGGTCACTTTTGTTTGACTACATTTTTTGATCTGCTATTATTTCTAAAGGTATAATTAATCAGTAAATATGAATTCTACAGTTTTCTATATACTACTCTCAACAGGTAAATGCAGATTGTTTAAAGCGGACTTGTAGAATCCTCAGCTGACGTAAATTGCCATAGCGCCATTGACGTCACTGAAAATACTGACGCCAGCTGAAGGTGCGGCCTGTTGATTCTAGCAAAGATTGATTTAATAGAGGGAATTTGGAGCAATCTAAATCTGGATTAATTCTGTTGTTTTCAGTGGCATTATACCAAGTTTACATCGGATTACGAGAGGAGAGTCTTCCCTCTTGTTGGTTTCTTTAGAATTTATTTAACCTTGTGAAGGTGGGCTGCAGGGAGGTAGCAAAGAACTGAAGAACTGTCAAAGGAAGGGAGGGAGCTATGAAGATTCAGGTTCAGATAAACTTGGATAAGTATCCATGTGTTTAAGTGATTATCAGATGGAAACTATGCAGGCTCACAGATCACTGAAAACTCCTTGTGAATCGTCTGACTTTCATTGGCGTTGTTTGCTTGGCTTTCACAAAGGCAAGTATTTCCACACAGGAATCAGGTCGGTCAGGATATGCTTGAAATTATTTAGTCATTCTTTGATCATTTTCGATACTGTGTTTGTTTCACAGGGTTCAGTTTAAGTACACATGACACAAGATAAACAGCTTACAAGAATAAGAAAGTGACAAACTGACAAATTACAAAAATTTGTTTCTGACCTTCTGGGCACTCTCTCTTTTTTCCTCAGTCCAGCTACCATCTACTGAAGTTTCTCAGGGTGTCAAGAAGTCCAAGTCTCTGTCTTTAAATTCCTTAAGGACTGGCACAGCTGTTCTCCCACCAGCACTTAACTCCAAATCCCAGAGAGGAGGACTTTCTCAGAGTCACTCACTGTATTCCTTCTTACCTGTTCTATCAGGAGAGTCTCTCAGAACAAGCCGTGTCCTTCCTGCTATCCCAAGCCAGAAGGGATCCACTCTCACAGTAGAGTACTTTAAGAAATCTTCAAGCAAATCAGACAGTGAAAATTAGCTCATCTTGCTGGCCTCAAACACATAGATGGAAATATTTCTAAGCTTTTTATTACAAGATTACTATACAGTAGAACCTCGCTAATTCACACTAATGAAAGCTGATGTGAACTAAACTGTTAATGATTAAACAATTTAAAAAAGCAAGGATAATGCATCACACAAAGTACTTTGTGCATTGTTTTGACATTTGTAGCATAGTTTTAATTTATGATGAATTTGTTAGTGAGTAGTAAATATACCATAGTATATTTTGTGAAAGGAGACCCTATTACAACCCAATTACAGCACTATGCTATTAAATCTTTGCTGCGAAGTAGGGCTAGAATGCCAAGACTTGTTTTGGAATTATAATGTGTTTGGATAAGGGAAACATGAGTTGATGAGGTTCTACTGTAGTTCACAAAGCAAAGGCTGTGATGCTCAAAGCCACATGCTGTTGAAAACCAACTTTTTTAAAAGTAAAATTCTCAACTCTAAAGCAGCATCAATTTTGGTAAAATCAGCTGTTATTTTCTGATTTATTTCTAACATGTTTTCTACACTGTGAATTTGTGATTTTTGTGATCTCCACATGCCAAAAAAAGAGGTAATACAAAAAACAAATCTTTCCAGAACAGGCAGGGGCATAGCTTGGGCTTTTCAAAATGTTTGTTGATTGCACAGATTGATTTATGTATCTGATTTAGTTAATACTTTATATTCTTCAAAAACAAGACACTGTGTATTGTTTTCATAAAACAAGGGTAATACTGACCTGATTGAATTATTAGTTGTTATTTCACCAATTTAGCCTTCTGATCTACCAATTTAAAAAGATCAAAACTTAAAGCCTTTTAATAAACACTAGTTTGAGTTGCATTATACTGGGGTATCCTCTATGGTCTTTTGCAACTTTACTGGAGGCTGACAGAGTTAGTCATCATCTGATTGCTTCATGGTGGTTCTCTCTTACTACTTTCCCCTATTACAGTCTTCAGTTAACAACCTACTTCTCCATTTTTAGTCAAATACAAGGGTTGACTAGCTCCAAATCCCTCTCAGCCAAAGAGAATGAAATAAACATGCCCACATAGTTCTAGATAAATATTTTATTAGCTACATGATTCTTTCTAAATTGCCTCACAGTAGAGGCCAAATCCAGCACAACATACCCCCAGGGGTATTCAACCTGTTCAAGTGCCAATATCTACCGTTTCTGATTTCAGTGCAAGGTGATCTAGTCAAAGAAAAGGATGGCTTGTCCTTCTCACAGATGTCCTAAGGGAAAAAAGCTGCCCAATGGTCAAGAGCTGTTCTTGGGATTCACAAATAAGTTCCTGATTCCTGTGCTTGCACCTAAGCACCTGATCTGAATATCAGGCCTTGCATGCCTGGCCCTGAAACATCCAAATCTTCTGTAGCTAGGTGGATAAAAAGCTGCATCACTGAAGCATACTCGGTGAAAGGTAAATCAGTTCCACGAGGATTCAGAATCCACTCAATACATTGCATAACAACTTCCTGGGCAAAAAGGATGGCAGCCACCACAGAGGAAATCTGCAAACCTACCTCCTGGTGATCCACGATCATGTATAAAATCCTACAGATGTGACCACAACAGTCTCAAGACCTCCTCTCTTGGAGTGATGTTATTACATCAGAACCTAAGCCTTCATGAAAAAAGTAAGTTTCTAGCCCTCATGGTTGCACAGAAAGTTGAAGAACATGACCTAAGTGTTACCAGAGTGATGTCTGCCTCTGTATGCAGGCTGCCTGAAACAATAGGTCTGAGAGGTGTGAATGCCTCTGCCTCTCAGTGGGATGTGAACTCTAAGACCAGCCTGAGAGGGGGCACTGTGTGTGGAAGAAAAAGAGAGTAGCTGGCCTGGCCTACCCAACCATTCACCCAAGCAGGTACACCCCAACTCTTGGAGTAAGTACTTAATGGCCCCCTATTGCTACTCTTGTCCCTTGCAGGTATGAAAGAAGCTGATGCCTGTTGCCAGCCTGCTGCTCCCAAAGGGAGAGGGATCCTGCTCTTTATTCTGTGGAGGGGAGCCCCATGCCACTGCCTTTGCCCCTCTGGAAATTGAGGGGCCCCTTCTGCTACTGCCCCTGCTGCTCTTGAGAGGAATGGGGATTCAGCCCCTACTCCAGAGGGAAAGAGTCTCCTCCCAGCTGTTGTCACTCCCTGTCCAGGGAGTAGGAGAACCCTAAACTGCCCACAGAGAAGTGGCGTCAGGCCACCTACCTGTCCAGCAGGTGGCTTTTGTGTATTTGGTCTCTATACTCCAAATTTGGGCATGGCCACAGCTGCCCCATATGGTGGTGTCCGTAAGGCCCTGGATTGCCTTAATCTCATCCTGCTGCTCATGTGTTTTAGCCTGGGAGAGAGGTCAGGATCCAGAATGGAAAATGTGTTGCCTGTTAAATATGAATAACATTCTATTGTTTCTTTTCTGGACTAACCACTTGCTTAGCCTCCCTCATCTAAAACAAGTTCTTCCAGTATCTATGAAATGATCTCTGCAGACTAATAAAGCATTACAACCTAAAACATTATAGATAATCTACTAATAATAATGAAATGTTTCCTTACAGCTTGGGAGTACTCATGTGGATCAGGGGCATAAGGGGCACAGTCAATAGATCCATGGACAAATCTGAGCTACCTCCAATATTTTAAGATGAGCGAGACAGTACAGCCAAGCTTGGACTAGAGTCAGGTCATTCCCAGACAAGAAAGTAGCAGGTAACAAATGTGCCTGCCTAGAAAGGTTTCATCAGTCTTTCACACACAAAGCTGAGTAATGAACTAATGTTACCAGCCATTTTCAGCTGAAAAGAGGTTTTGATCAAAGAAAATACATTTTTCCAAAGACCACATGGAATCCAAACTATATAGAATTCAAGTAGGAGTAATTTGAAGATGGAAGAACCATTGCTCATTATTATAGCATTATATCACACATCCTCACTATAATAATGTATGGTGTTTTGTAAGATAACCAGGCAACCTCAACCAGTTGACCACTATGTACTTTTTTCTTTTTCCCCAAAAAGGTAGTTTTTCTTTTCCAATGGTTCCCAATTAGGAAACCATACCCTTTCAGGAAGGCAGTATAAATGCAATAAGATGTGCTTAAGTCCATATCTATTCCAGGAAGAACTTAAATAAGTGCTTTCCTAAATCAGGGCCATATAAATTTTTTTAAACATATTTTGATGTTTTTCTGTGAAGTCCTGGTAATTATACAATTGACAGCATGCAAACATTGAACTTGAAAACATCCAGAACATGCTCTGAGAAAGCACTGAATATTATTCTCAAAAGCAATCTAACCAGAAGCTATCATGACCTCCTTGGCAATGTATGCCAGTAAATAAATAAAAAGATAAGAAGTTTACAGTAGCTCTCTTTTGACTGGGAACATATTGTTCATATGAGAATACTGTATATAAGAAAATAAAGGGACTAGAAACTACTTAGACCATAATGATCTCTTGAGGTCGGAGATTTCCTGGAAGGCAATGACCAGATACAGCATTTAAGGTTAACATATTGATTATTAGCTGACAAGAAATGCCTGGTGAGGTAGTCACAACTGGTTTTAATTTAATTAATTTATTTATTTAATGAGTACAATTACTTGGATACATGCTTCTGTCTGTTGCACCAACATAACTATTTGTATGTTGCAGCAGTGTCACTCAGAGAGGAGTTCGGCCCCATGTAGGGAATTGGGAATGGGAATGCATATATATTATGGAATATTTACCAACCAAAATACAATACGGTTGAATGCATTTACATACTGTAATATATTAAGTCTTATATTTACAATAGAATTATAGAAACAAAGACTCACTCCTCTCAATTTCTTTTGAATCTTCAATCGGCCTAAGTATTTGTTCGTTGCGCCACCCAGTAATATATTTACCCCCATGTGGAGTTCCACCTGTCCACTATATTGTGCAGAATGTTCTAAATGGGGTCATTGTTTAAAATAAAAGCAAATGTTTATGTGTAAAATGAGGTTTGTGCAACTATCCTCATGTATCCCATGTAAAAAAAAAGAAAATTCTAGTATTTTGGGGAATTAATACTCTTTCAAAAGTCTTCAGATACCATGGCAATGTACATACTAATTTACCTAGAAAGGTAAATTAGGTTACCTAGAATTTCATGAGGTTGCTCTCTTCTGTGGCTGCAGAAATGTGTTTGAAAATTTATGTGTGGCTGATATTAGATTGAAGCAAAACCAATTTAGAACATGGTTCCCCCAACTTTCTATGAACTGAAGCCAAACTGTTGTTAGACCAATTTTGCTTCAACGGCTGTTTAACCACATTAAAGATGGTGTCACAGGGACCTTTACTCACCCCAGGAGTACATCTTCCTGGTCATATCTGAGGATAGCTCTCCTATCCTCAGTCTGACATGCTCTTCTTGCAGTTCCTCATCCTGCCATCTCACTCTCTCACTTTGTGGCTCCTCTCTTGCGCCTCATGACCTGCCGGGTCTTGTCTTTGTGACTTAGCCCTCCAGCCAAGTGATAATAGCTCTCCCTTTCCTGGCTACTATCACTGTCTTCCACACCATTCCAGGCAGTCCTTAAGTCCACGGACTGAGACATTCCCTCAGTGACTAGAACAAGCAGACCCAGGCTATGTACACACTGACAGCAGCAAATTCACCACCATTATATAGATTTTTCCAGATCGATTAAGCAGCAGTGAAGACACGCTCAATCAATCCAGAAGTCAATCTATAAAGACCACCTCCAAAAAAAGGCATAGCACTGCGTTGATGGGAACCCATACTCTGCATAACTTGCGTAACTCCCATCAACTGCTGCTGAATTTTGCCAGCTGTGTAGACCTGCTTCAGGTCTTCGGTTTCACAGCTAAGGCAAATTCGCTGCCATCAGATCGATGTCTCTGGATCGACTGAACGGTCTGTGTAGAACCCCTCAGTTGATCCAGAAATTGACGTAGGAAAACCACCTCTGTAAGTGGCGCAGCGCAGTGTGGATGGCGTGCGGAACAGACGCAGTGAAGTCGACAGGAGATACGCAAGTTTTTTACGTCACTTGCGTATCTCCCATTGACTGCCGCCGAATCCGGATGGTGAGTATAGACCAGGCCTCAGATTGTGCCACTCATTCAGTGGTTGGTAGGGGAACCCAGGCCTACACTGGGTTCTAGTCTAGGGTCTTATCTGCAGCAGCTGAGGTCTGTACTACAATAAACCTTCCTACCACTCCCATGGAGTGCTCCCTACATTACCTATCTCAGGCTCACATTCTTCACTCTTCTAGCCACACCCTTCCTCCTGGGTTCAAATCTCTTTCTCGCCCTCATCCCAGGAAGAGTGACTGCCACTTCCTGTCTGCTACCACCTTCCTGACTTTATAACAATCCTGCTAGTTCCTGCCCAGATTAGCTTCTCTTGATTAGGGTCCCCTCTCAGCCCAAATGTTCCCTTATCTGCAGCCTAATAGGTTAATTGGCCCATTTTGCCTACATTAACCCCTTCAGGCCACACCCCATCACAGATGGTTGAATAGCCAGCAAAGGTGGGAGCCTTAGGAACTGCAAACTAATATTCCTTTGTACTTTGTTTCTTTTCCTTAAGGCTGAGCAGAAGTCTATAGGGATTTCCCATCTTCCATATAGAAGATGCAATAGCTCTAGCATGATATCTTTGCTCACATGAAGGCTCAGCATTGTCTGTGGAAAAAGTCCAAACTAAAGGTTGCAATTTATCAACTCTACTTTTATTTTACAGTTATAGAAGAGTCCTACAACTCCAACCTTACTACTCCCACAACACTGGTGCATTCTAACTGTGCCTTCATAGTAGACAAGTCATTTCTGAAGTGTTGGAACCTTGATATTGTCTTTTTTCTTGCACTAACCTGAATATAAGTATGCTCACAGGCATTGTAATAGGCATATTGCAACAAACTACAATGGCCCACAAGAACCATCCTCCCATGAACTGGAAGAATGCCTTTTATACTGGACATATAGCCCTTGAATTAGACTTTCTACCTCACCAGCTTTCCTAAGTCAGAACAAGATTTAGATCTTAATCTTGAGTGGCACTGTCCACAAAATGCTATGCCTCTTGCACTTACAAGCAAAAGTGAAGGAAAACAGACATATGAGAAAAATCATCAAAAGTATTCTCAATCCTGCAAGTTCCGTTGCAGGGGCAGACCCCAATAGTTAAATATGATTCAAATTGAGCAAAATCAGTTTACTACATGGCTCGACTCCCCTCCATACAAGGCTGGACAAATCATGTTCTAAGTTGGTTTTGCAGCAACTTCCTTTCAACCACATTGAAGCCTGGTTTTAAAACATGCAGCTTGCAGGACCAGGTCCTAAATTATTTCTTCACTCAGTCATTCATCCCTTCTGATGCTAGTTCCAGGAAGTAACTTTAGGGTGCAACACATTGCTATTGCTGAAGCTTTGGCTCACCAGGAACATAATTTGATTTGTTACATACTAAAAGCAGCTTTATGCTGGAAGTGTGTGTTGGAAGACATGAAGAAGGGAAATCTTTCCAAGGTATATGAGGATTTAGCTATAACTGAAAAATTACAAATAACTGGATCTATGTTTTGTAGATGAGCACCACACAGTAGAACCGGAGTTATGAACACCAGAGTTACGAACTGACCAGTCAATCACACACCTCATTTGGAACCAGAAGTTGCAGTCAGGCAGCAGCAGAGTCCAGTACTGTGTTAAACGTAAACTACTAAAAAAAAAAAAAACCAATTAAGAGTCAATGCTGCTGTCCATGGAACTCCTACAAAAATTGTTCTATGTGTGGAGCACTTACTAGATAGGAGCTGACCTTTTCAAAAAATCCTAGTGCTCATTAGAGAATTGTATAATGCATTCATAGTTTGTGGTTTCAGATTCTCTCTTAAAAAAGAGAAGTGTCTAATGTCTTTCTACAGTTCTCAAAGTATGTCCTCATGCACAGAGGCTTTTTCTCCGTCATCAGTGTAGCTATTTTTCAGTACGCACGAAGAATTACATACTGCATTAGTTTAGAAAGCTATGTAATTCTTTATCACTGTTCCTAGGATCTTTTTCTCCCAATCACACTGCGTTCTTTTGCCAGTGAGAGCATTCTGGAACACAACTAGAATTTCTTACATTGGTCCTTTTCCAATTAATAAATCTGCCTCCTTATTTTCTCAAAATACATTTACCATGGAAAACAAGACCTCACTGACTTCCCAGATGTTTCTCAACCAGTGAATCAAGCCCCCCCAAGAGGAGGTCCCAAAGAGCAATCAGGAAGGTTGCACAGTATTTAACATTTTAATGCAATCTGTAGCAAAGAAAATCTCGCTTCTCCACTGCCTGCACGTCCTTACTCTTAAAAATCAAGTATTCTCTGTCAACCATTCAAAACACTCATATATAGGCTTATTGTTGTTATCACTGATAGGAGAATGAGAAGGAGAAGAAACGTTTCAAATCCATAAAACAACCAAGAGGAGTGAGAGTTCTCAAAAAACAAGAAGACTGATCTGACAGTTTCCAAGAAATTCTGCCTGAAGTCTTCCTGGAAAGGGGTTATGGCCTTTAAACCATGAAGATTCCAGGACATCCATTAAGAGAGCTAGCTCTATCATGCAACTTCCTCAGGAGATGCATGTCTATGTCCTACTGATACCAGGAGGGTTAATGCTGATTTTCTGCGTGCAAATTTCCACTCAGAAATTTTACTGGCTCCCTAGGGGAACATAATATGTGGAACAACTTGTTTCACAGCTCAGCTTCCCTCTGTTATATGATCAGATTTGTTACTACTAAAGCAGATTTTACTTCAGTTCCTTTTTTTTCCAAACTTGATCCTGCGACAGGCTCCTCTTACTCCCAGAGTTGTGGTTATTGTGCAATTCTTCACACACGACTGTTCTAATATAACTATTCTAATGCATAACTCAGGTTTTTCCCCATAGCTACTCCTGATTCATTGTTTGTAATAATCCGTGTCAAAAAGAGGATGTGCAAGAACTAGTGAGTCAACACTTGCAGCTGCATCTTCTCTGAACCCTTTGGAAGAAACAATCATGGAGAATTCCAGCACCATCTCCTCCATTATCCTTGGGGTAATTCCAAGTTCCTCAGTCTCATTGACTATGACAGACAGATAAATACTAAAGCTGAACAGGAATTTTTGGGCAAAACTTTTTAGGCAAAAAATGCCTGTCAGGGGATGTATGTATTAAAAGCTTGTTATCCCATTACCAATACTCTGAGCCATCCAGATCCCAGTTAAAAGACCTAATGTTACTGGAAGTGTTGTGTTAACATCTAATATTACTGGAATACTGTTGTGTATTAACCAGAATCTTAAAACATCAGTTTGTCAGTTGAGATGCACAAGTAAGTTTTTCAGTCTATAAATCAAACTGCCTTTAATAGATGCATTTGCATAAAGTACTGGAGAAAGCCCTTATAGTTTTAACTTCCACTTGTTGATATGCAGTTCAAGTCTTTTTTTGAATTTCCAGTTAGATTAATATAACCTTTATTTAATTCATCATCTCTTCTCAAGTCACTGTAGATTCGTCAGTGGCGTCTCTGTCTCAATGTTAGCAGAAGCATTACTCTATCCAACTTGCAATCTGTGTTTGACAGATTCCAAATGCCCCACGGTATTTTCTGTTTTCTGCTATGTGTAACAAAGTTGTGTTATGTAACCATATAACAGTTACATTTACAGTCTTTCAAATCAATTCAGTATTTCAAGTTATTTTGCGTTTTCTTTTTTTTTAAAGGTCACTCTGTAGATTAAACATATCAGAGATCTCTGTTCAGTTAAGACCTTACACAAGGCAGAGCTACAGCTGTAAACCCCTTCCTTCCACGCTCAGCCACTGACAAAATCAGTACTAGATCCAAGATGAGAAACTGACACTGAAATCTCTTTTTGAAATGTCTTCTGCACAGCAGAAATAATGCCTTGAAATGAGCTCAAGTCGTCATCTTAGGAAAACATTATAATGATATCTTTAGGAGAACATATCATTAGCCTGATAGCCTTATATACTCTCAGGAAAAGTTGGAGTTCAATATTTTTATGCCATACACTTGAGAAACTTGGAAGCACACAGCATTGATCATCCAGTAGTTTGAATTTGTGTACTTGGTGAGAAGGCTGGTGTTAACTCTTTGGTGCTAAGAACCAGGAATAACTAATTAGCTGCGTTAATTAAATGTATTATGAGAACTCACAATCAACCAAACTGTAGCATCAGGTAGTTGTAATAATTTAGCATTCATCAGGGTTTGGAATGCCATCTGCAGCCAAACACATTCATTTGTTCAGGCTGTATTTGTACAAATTAAAACTGTTAATCTCCATTTGTTTGTCTTCTTTTTATTATTTGTGCATGTTTCCCAATCTTCACTGGTAAATATCCAAGAGTACCTAAACTTGTTTGTGTGGTTAATAAGAAAATACTGAACAAAAGCACTTGATGCTTTCTTCCTTTTTTATAATTGGAAAAAGAGTACTAGATGAGTGTCAATATGCTCAGAAAACAAAGCCAGACTATCACAGATATGTCAACTCAGTCCAGCTCTGGAAATCTAAAATATTCCTTTCCTTATAAGCACTTTCACTTTATTTTTACTTATTTTAATTAAGTTCCCAATGAGCTAGTAAGCTTATTTTCTTTAGTGGAACTTACTTGCTCCCTTGACATACATTATTTAGAGGAAAAACAGCAGGTCTTTAACCCCATAAAGGGAGACTGTGAGTACAAGGTGAAGGGAAAGATTGCTATGTGTTAATGTCTTCTCCACCATGTACCCATCTCTGCCACCTGCTATGCTAAATATGGTAAAGAGGGGGAGTGTGGTTAGGAATAAAGGAAGGAGTCAATGAATAATGGCTGTATGTAGCAGCATGTTCTCAGAATGGTAGAACTCATGATATAACTCAACTTAGATAGTTTCCAGCTTGTTTCCATTATAGGAAGAAACTGATGATAGGAATCAGGTTTTTCTTTGGCGCAATCCTGTTTATTTACAAAGAATGTACATGAAGTCATTTTTCCATGAGCATAGGAAACAACAGGAGGTAAGATCCTTGATCAGAAATCCAAGCCCTGATTTCCACTCAGTCCTGTGCATCAAGGAGCTCTGTCTCTTCTCCCTCTCAGGGCCAGGCTTCCTGTGCTTCTTGGGCCTTTTCCTGGCCTTTTGGTCACTTTTGCTTGCTTTCTGCTTCTGGCACACACAGACTCACACACAACCAGTTAGTGCCCCTGCATTTGCAATCAGTCCCCAGGGAAAACTTTCTTATTCTTTGAGTTAATTCTTGCTCTGGCTTTCCCATGTTGACCAGTGACTTGGGTGATGGTTTCTGTTGCTTCAGCCATCCCACTCCATAAAGGAGCTTAATTTCTTCTTCCATTTAGCCTGACTGAAAAGTGGCAGACACACCCAGTGAAGTCTGTGTTTGCCCGCAGATCATAGCCTC
Source organism: Mesoclemmys tuberculata (assembly GCA_007922155.1). NCBI lineage: Eukaryota > Metazoa > Chordata > Testudines > Chelidae > Mesoclemmys > Mesoclemmys tuberculata. Next base: position 30,383,087 of record ML675629.1, on the reverse strand, counting down.
ACTTGCTGGTAACCACTAACACCCTCCAGCACAACACAGCTAACTGGTGGGGGAGGGGGAAAGATGCCTCGCATGCACCCCCTAAGGATTTGTGCCTTCTGATACAGATATAGATATATTTAATGTTCTTGTTTAATTGTCACTTTTTCATTACTTCCTGTGATGGGGTGTACCAGGCCCTTTGAGGGCCTCTGCTGGAGGCCTTGCAGTCCTACCACGCCCCATCCCAGAAAAGGAGCAGTGAAGGTGGGTCCTCCAGACCCCGCCTAGAAAGGCTGCAGGAAAGGGGCCAATCGAAGTGAAGCAGGCTTAGTTAAAAGAAGCTGCAGGGGCTGAGCAGTTCAGTTGCTGTCTGGGACCAGAAGAGTGAGGAAGGAGAGGGGTTAAGATCTTCAGGCCCAAGGTAAGGTTTAAAGGGAAGGGGCTATGTGGGAAGTGGCTCAGGGAATAGCTGCAGGAGCTATTAGAGGGAGCAGCATGTGGCTGTTATTTATAGGGTCCCTGGGTTGGAACATGGAATAGTGGGTGGCCTGGGTCCCCCCACCAGCCACTGACAGGGTGGCCTAAGCCTCAAGAAGGGGATAAGGCTTGTTTAGAGGCCCAAGTGAAGAGCAAGTGCCAGTGGACACTGTTCTATACCAGGACAAACATAGACTTAAAGCTAATCCAGAAGGGGCTGAGAACTAAGCCCAGAGACAGGGCTGTAGATATTACCAAGGTCATAGGGACAGGCCCTGTTGCCCCTTTTGCCTGAGAAGGGGCTCGATCATGCATATTAACTGTGCAACATGGCTGGAGGGCTGAGCCGCTGGCGGGCTGAGCCACTGAAGACCTGCCTGACAAGGGCAACAGCTGACGGGGGGGCACCTTGAGCAGAGAGAGTGCAGGTTCACGCCCAGCGGACAGGAGGTGCTGTCACACTGCCATGTAAACTTAAAATAATAAAACTGTTAAATATCTTTAGATCAGCTAAAAACAGGATATCTAGTCTCACGTTAGACTTAGTAAACTAACACAGATGCTCTAGCTCGACTGTAATAAGTGGGGTCTAGAAGGCCAACATCAACTGTTGGAGAGTGGGCGGAAATTCATAAAATGTTACAAACTCATGGTGCTCTCAAGATCTAGACTAGAACAACAATAAATGTTGATAGAGAAAGGTATAGAAAAGGAGACAGGAAAACTGGAACAGTCCAAACAAAATGGTCTGATGACAGAAGCCAAGGCCTGTGTTGAGATCATGACTAGCAAACAAGAAGAGAATTGACCAGGAATTAATGGACCAAAAGTGGTTTGTCAAACATTAGGCCTAACTGGTGGACAAAATAATGAGGGGATGGGCTATTCCACTGACCAACAACAACCTTTTGTGGTCCTTTTTAAAAAAAAAAGAGTTACTTTGGGATGTGGGACTCAATTCCTGGAGAATTTCCTAGAAAAAGGACAACAGGCCCCTGCTTTGCCCCAGAGACTCTGGTCTACATTGTTGAGCCTTGGTCAGACCATCACTGCTGGATCAGCAAGGACCCCATTCCAGTATATGTGATAGCCTGCTCTGTCGCCTTCCTCTGTAGCATAGGGCATGGCTCACTTGCTGGTGGATTCTCTGTACCTTAAAGTCTTTAAACCATGATTTGAGGACTCTAATAACGCAGTCATAGGTTAGAGGTTTATTACAGGAGTGGGTGGGTGAGGGCCTGTGGCCTGCATTGTGTAGGAGGTCAGACTAGATGATCATATTGGTCCCTTCTGACCTTAGAGTCTGTAAGTCTGAGTCTTCTCTTCCCTCATGTGTTCCTTTCCATTACCCACCATCTTCCTCCTGTCCATCTCTTTCTTCTGTCTTTTCACCTGATCCTGAGACCAACTGCACAACATGTCACCAACACACTGTGGCTAGGTCCCTGTGCTGAGAATGACCAGGGAAGCACAGGGACCTAACCAGAACAGCTTAAGAATGCCCCAGCCTGGGAAGTGATCCAGGGTCCAGAACAGCAGCTGTTGTGACCAATCTGCCAGCCCAGACTAACCATCCGTGACTGACCTGAGAGCATTGGTAAAATTGGCTGGGCTCCTAAAGAAAAGAAGTACTAGAATGCAGGTCAGTGGGAGGCCCAGCAAAGAAAAAAGAGCAGCTGATCTAGAATCTAGCCCTGCAGTCGCCTTAGGCAGCAGCCACTGCCATCTAACAAGGTCTGGTAGCAGAAACGCTTGGCAGCATAGGCGGCAAGTTATATGGGTCCGTGGTGCCTGTGCTCCACTAATAATCAGGAACGTGGGTCCGGCTCCACCAATATCTCTGTGCTGCTGGGGGGTCCAACAGCAGAGCCTCCAGGGGCGCTTGGCCATGCAGCGGCAGAGTGCAGCAGCTCCAAGCACCCAGGGCGGCCCGGCCATTCTGCCCCCTCCCCAACCCGGACACTCTCACAGCAGCTGGCCTGGAGCCACTGGACAGCGGCAACCACCCCCTTCCCCCAGTCCCACTCCTCTCCCACCATGTGGGCCTGGCCTGCGCACCCCTCACTCCCCCAGTCCCACAGTCACCAGTCCCACACCTCCCCCAGGGTCTTACAAGTCAGGTGTGGGAGGTGGGACTTGAACCCGTTCTGGATACCACCCAAAATTATACAAACCTGGCGCCTATGCGTGGCAGGTCATGAGACTTAAGAGCCCCACACACTGCAGGATGTGCCACATACACCCCAGATGGCCCAAATGATAGGCCATTCCTGAATGGCCCAGACATACTATTTAAGCCCAAGGAGGTACAGGACATTTGTCTGTCTGTGCACCAAGGTGGAACCTCAGTTAGCTGCTGCTACAGGTCCTGCTTCCTCACATTGCTTCTGATTCCGATCTCCTGACCTTGGCTCTACTTCCTGGCTCCAATACCTAGTTTGACGCAGCTTGTCTTCTGCTTCTGATCCCTGCTCCCTGACCGTGGTGCCATCTCTGGGTTCCAATGGCCAGCTTCTGACTTGGCTTTGTCCCCTGCTTCTGATTTCTGGCTCCTGACTCTGGCTCTTGGTTCCTGACCATGGCTTGATCCACGGTTCCAATTCCTGACATCTGACTCTAGCCACTAGACTGGCCACCTGCAACCTAGTCTGACAGAGCTCATCCCATCCTTGCCTCCCCTCTACATATGCCTGGCTCCTGCTCCCTATGGAGGGGTTCCACTGTCCTGGTGGCCCCCCTGCCCAGCTCCTGACATTACTCACTCTGCCCCAGTCCCCACATCCCTATGTTTGGTGCTAACTGCAGCATCCCCAGCCTCTTCCACGCTGACCCCTCACTGAGCACCCCCTACTGCCACCTGCCAGTTCAGTAGAGCCAGGGAAGGAAAACAGCTGTCTGGCTTGAGACCAGCAGAAGTACAGAAATGCCATTCAAGTTCCAAAAAATAAATGGATAAAAAAGTGTTGGAATGATATTCTGGCACATTCTACCATAAGTCAAGTGAGAACTGAAAGCAGGAAAAGTACCTAATGACCAGACCTAACCGAAAAGTGGTCAACTCAAAATTAAACAGAACTAACCCTTTTTTCTCCATTAAGAACTGTTTGAGAGACTCTAACCAATATCCTGTCCCTGAAAAAGGGATTTTTAATAAGTGTTGTTGGCTTTGTATAACCATTTGAAAGCATTTTTTAAACTGAAATTATGTTTTGGGTTTTTTATTCTTTTACCCTTGTGTGTCTTAAATCAATACATTTCTAGATGTTGGTATGAATTTTCTAATGCATTTGCCCTGGGACTAAGCAGACCTAGGTCTCTGTAGTTAAAACCCTGAACTATGTTGAACCATGTTGCACAGTGACAACATCAAGGTCATGAGCAATTCTTCAACTCTGGGCCCACTTATTCCAGCAAAATAATACCACATCTCACATTGGCAGGCGCTCTTGTTTGTATGTAGCTAGGGTCACGAATGTTTGCATTTGTAAGGCTATGGAATGTACAAGAGCAACAGGGCACATAGCAGAAAGTTGCACTTCAGTTTACAAAAGGTACACTGCTTAGGGAGCAACTTGTGGCTGGCTTAAATAAAAAAGAAACATGCTATGAATTATGCAAGATACTTTTCTGCATGTTAGTCACTGTTGCTGGGAATATCACTTGTGGCAAGAGTTGGCACAGCACCAAACTGCACACATACTTCCCATGCTGCAGACTAATAGCTAGGCCTGGTCTACACTTAAAAATTGGATCGCCCTATCTATAGTGCGCAGGTTTGTAAAATGTTTTGTGCACTGAGCACTGTCGTTGGAACAGCCAAACCACTGGTGTTGACATAGCTAGGTTGATGGAAGAATCATTCTATTGACCTAGCTACTGCCTCTCAAAGAGGTGATTTAACTATGTGGATGAAAACTCACCTTCCATCAATGTAAGAAGCATCTACGCTATGGCACTACAGCTGCTTCACTATACTACAGCTGTGCCACTGTAATAGCCATAGTGTAGACATACCAAAAGGTATTAGCATTTGTTCAATTAGACTCTGATTTTAGTGCTGGCCGTGTGTGTGTAACGTGGATGTATGATACATAATTATTTATTTATATTTCAGTAGTACCTGGAAACCCAGTTGAGCTCAAGACTTCATTGAGCAAGGCACTATACAAGTATATTAAAAAGAGACAAAGAGTGAGAAGGGAAATGGAGGTGAAGTGACTTGTTCAAGGTCACATAGCAAGTCAGTGGCAGGGCCAGGACTAAACTTAAATTCCAATTGTGTAACCCACACTGCTGATTGGCCTTCATATAATTAACGATTTACTGCCAGCTTGTAGTGCAACATAGGCTGAAAACAGTGATGTTTCTGTGTGGTAATCCTTGTAACACTGCTCACATTGTGTCGTTATTGAAATGGCTGTTCAATTAAAATAAATTGAAATAAGTGATCCATTAAGATAAATGTTCTGCTTATTGCCATTACCTTTTCTTTATTACTTCCATGAAGGAGCTTATTTGGCCTTTTACCTCCTAACACAAATAGCAAACAAGTTTGTTTACAAAACTGATAGGTAACAATCTGTATTGGGGAGGATTTAGCATTTTTCCCCTTTTATTGTAATTTGTACTACTCGCACTGCCAGTGATCTTTATTAACACTTTACTAACAATAACAGCTTTATTAGCACATTGGGATTATCCTAACTGAGAGATGATCAGCTGCAGTGATTACTGGCCTGTGCCTATGTGGGATAGGACCAAAAACATTGGAAGGTGACACTCTGAGTGATTTCATGGGGATGTGTTCTAAATGGAGAGGAGGTTGCCAAAAACTGGTACAAAGAAAATTTGAAAGAGGGAGGGGGAAAAATACATAAATGCCATCTTTGGTAAAAGGTGTTTGTTTTTATAAGAAGAGTACTCCACTCCTTTCCCTCCAGTCCGTCTCCTTCTAGAACAAAGGAGAGGGAGCGGTGTTTGTGGTCCAGTGATATAAGTACAAGCCAGTGAGCTGAGTACTTTGCAACTCACTCCCTCTCAGCTAGAGAACCACTGGAGTTCCATTGTGCCGAGGGGCTGGGATGGGATCAGAGAGACACTATGCAGGAGTGACTCCTGTAGAGCCATAAGCAGATCTGGGACTTGAGTGGAGATAGGCAAAGGGAATCTGGTGATAAGGCAGATCTCCCAGTGTTTTTCCCCAACTGATTGGTGCTAAAATGTGCAGACTGCTCTAGTTGTTGCAGTGTAGCTTACATAGATCACTCCTATGCAGGGGCGTGCACAGGAATAAAAAATTGGCTGATTTTGGAGGGGCAATTTCTGTCCCCCCAGTGGCTGGTGGAGTTGGCTCCCTCTCCTCCCCCCAGCAGCCAGAGGATCTGTCATCTCCCACACTGGCTGAGGACAGAAGGCACTTGCTCTCCCTGCCACAGCCTCGAAAGAGTTCTGTGCCCTTGCCAATTATGGGGGCCCCTACCCCGGCTTCCCCTCCCGCGTTGTGCGTGCCCCTGGTCCCATGACTGTTCTACAGCCTCAGGATGGAATTTCTCTCAGCATTCCCCTGCTGATCTCCCTGGCATCCAGCCCATATAATCATTTGTGGGTACTGGAGAGTGGAATTGCCCTTTAGCTGTCAGCCTCAATTTTTGTAGCTGTAAAATGGATATTAATGTTTCTTTTGGGGCCTAACTATGCCTGCTAGGCTCTGTCCCACATTGGGGGGAAGGTCCGGCGGTGGTGAAGGACATCCACCTACGTGTGGTTACCAGTCAAAAAGAATATTCACTGAAAATGTTTTGTAATATTTGCCCATTTCTTCCTAAAACAATGACTAATGAATGGAACTTATGGAGTGCCATGGCACCTCCTGGACTTTGTTCTAAGATGCATTTCCTTTTCTTTGAGCTCTTTGAACCACATTCAGAGGTATCATCAGTGGTTAATTTACACTTTGCTGAACTAGTGTGAGGGACCTGCTTGCTCATTCTTACACCTGCCTGTTACTTGCTTTCCCTGCTACACTGCTCCCTTTGGGGGCAGGGTCTGATTTGAGTCTTATTTACACTAAAGTTCCTTTGCAGGCACGGTGACCTAAGTGTAAATGAGAATAAAACCCTGGGTGTTTGATATACACTGACTTACACCATCATTCATTTTATTTCCAGATTTGATCTTTTATCTCTGCTACCCACACAGTCTTTGCCTCCACCCTGGTATGCATTATACACATTGCTAAGGGTGAACAAGGCTGTCACAAATGGTGATATCCTACCCCATTCTGAATATAAAGCTTTATTTGTATTTGCTTACTCCCAAAACATAGTGGCCTGGAGAGTGAGAGTCCAGAAGCCTTCCTGAATTAGACTCTCCTGCATTATAGTTTGACATTTGTAGTGTTGTTATGCGCTGTTACGCTGTTGCCGTGTTCCATCCTAGAGGTGGCTGAAATATAGTCCTCAGATATACATTAATCTCTCAGGCTTCTTGTAAAGATTAATTATTTTTAAAGTGATGATAATGGATTGAGCACCTCAGAAGAAAGGTACTACAGGAGTGAGTGTACACTAAGCAATCAATGTCACACTTTCCATGACATTTTTTTTTTGTTGCAATGCTTGTCTTTGTGGTGCCTTAGCACTTTTTGACAAAACTATTTTAATCCAGCCACAAACAACACCCCTTATAACTGCAATAGCACCACTCTTTAAGAAAACTCCTGAAGCACATCTCCTATAATTACCAGATGTTGCAAGCAATTTACAATCAGTGTTTGTAAAACTCTTGGAAGAACTGCTGTGGGTTGGTCCAAGGCATTGTCACTATGGTACTCTACCAGCCTAACATGTAGAAATCATGGAGGGAAGGTTGGCATGCTTTTTTTGCTAATGTCACCCAGGCCTGAAGAGGCAGACTAATACTGATTATTACTTATTTGTTCATGTCACTAAGCTGCAGGCTATTTAAACTAGTTTTTTTTATAATCTTTCTTGCTACGCCTTTCTTCTGCATTCCTCTGGTGAATAAAAGTTCCTTTGCCTTTTGCCAAAGAGATGTCCTCTGACTAAGTGACCCTGCAAAACAAATTAGGATGAATGATTCACAGATTTTTCTGGCTGGAAGAGCCATTTAAGTCAGAGCCCCTTCTAGCCCCTCCCCCCCCACACACAGAGTTGCAGGAGCCCGTCCTCTATTCTATTTCTTGGTGTTGTATCTATTTGTCACTTGTGCTCTTTAAGAATGACCTCCAAACTTACTGTCCTGGGTAAATGACTCCACTCCCTTCTTGGCTTTGTGGCTAAGAATTTTTCTAGGGAGTGATTCTAGATCCCTTACTCAGGAAAACTGGTGGCTTCAAATGGATGCAGGATCAAAAGCATGATTCAAAGCCCACCAAAGTCACTGAAAGTCTTTCCACTGACTTCAAAGGACTTTGGAATAACCCTAAGTGTGTCTCTCAATTTTTTTTTCTTTCATTTTCAAGTTATTCCTCCTTGTTTTATCTCCTTAAGGTACTCTGACTAATTACTCCCATATCAGTATTAATTCCAGATGTTACTTTCAAATAATAATAATGGATCTGGTCCAAACTTTGTGGCTCAGGTCTATCTCTAACGTTGTTATCTGCTGTCAAGACAATGCTTGTCTGTCTTTATATAATTTAGATTACTGTAGTAATTACTACTGATTACTAGTAGTTCTATTGATGGTATTAAATAATCACTAGAAGTGACATCAGTTAGATTAAATTTGTAGACATTTAGGATATTTTAGTATTATATATACAGGCTATGATTTAGCAAAGCACTTAAGTACATGCTTAATATCAAGTAGGTGCTTAGCTCTTCTTGACATCAGTTGGAATTAATCCCATATTTAAGTGAAGAATATTTACTTTTATATTTGATCTTTATATTTGAAGAACTAGAGCAATTGTGCTCACAGTCTTAGGCACTTTACAGACATCGAAGAAAACAAGTCCCTGCCCAAATGAATTTACTGAAAGGTGCAGTTTCCAGCATGATCCATTGTTGGCTGTAATAGCTGGAAGACCTTGCCTCCCTTAAACAAATGGTCTGTCAGATCCTGCCAATCTAAGCCAATGCCAATTGAGAAATTAGCAGGTTTTACACTTACTACTATTTGGGTTTTTTTTTCTGTCTTGGGAAGGTAGTAGGTATGTTTGGTTTTTTTGTATAAATTACACTGACATTACATTTACATTCGTTTACAGGTGGGTGGCTAACATTTCCATTTTCCCAATACACCTTTTCCCATGAGGTTACACAAGCACATGTACTATTATACAGAACTTGCGTGGTATTCCTTAATTCTATATACATGTTTCCAATGACATATCTCTACTGCACAGTTCTGGAGCAACAGGCAGGGAAGAGCACGCCCACTTTTGAGGGTCCCAAATAATACATCGCCAAGTATCTAATAGCTTTCTCTCCTTTCCTGCCCACTGTCTTGAAAAGCGAGGTAACCAAAATAATCCCACATGCAAAGTTGGGAGCAAGCTAACTTTCCACAGTTCTGTCTCCGGTGTTTGCTGGTGGGCCATTGAGTCTGCAATCTATCCATACAAGCAGACTTCTGCACAAGTGCAAAGTTCCGTTGTCTTCCCTGAAAGGATCTGCCTGTATGAATCAAATGGTAGAATCAAAGCATAAATAGAGGGGGGAAATGAAGGCTTGGGGGCGGAATGCAAAGCAACCGAGAGGAGGCTTAGCCTGGGGCTAGTAGGGTCCATGAGTTTTGTAGGGTGTTTTGTTTTAATCTCCTTTTTCCTCCCTTACCCACCTTTCCTTCTACCTCTCAAGGCACCCTGACATTTCACTGTCAAAAGGAGCAAAAAAGAAAAAAACCTTTCCTGTTTCTACATGTTAGGTATGCTTATGGCAACGATTCAATGAACTGTTTGCCCTGAAGAGCAGGGTTACAAGAAACAAAGAGGAAATACTATAAGCAGAACCCACAGGCTCTGACATTTTTCATGTAGCAAATGCAACTGGAGAGAAAAAACACCTTGTTCATTAAATAATATTGATTTTTTTTTTCTTTTTTAGGATAAAACTCAAATTTTGAGCCTGAACCAACTCTCCTGTTTAGTTCTAATATCTATATAAAAGACGCTAAGATATACATTTTGTGCACCCTGAGACTTCCAGAAATAAGTTTTCTGTTTGAGGCTTTAAGTCCAACTAGAAAATGTGGCAACTGTTCAGCAGCTACATCAGGTGGATTGTACACAAAAGGTACTTTCATACACACAGTGAAATTCACCCCTCCCTCCTCCAAGTCAGAAAAAACAGGTTACTTGCCAGGAACTAAAGGTGTGTAAAAGAATGGCAGGCAGCCTGAGGAACAGCAGCACAGTCCTTCCACACCAGCTGCTCCAGAGTACAGGCTAGAAAATAGCTGCTTTCCCCCTGTGAAGGTTTGGAGCCATTAAATATTCTTACAGTTCCCATGGCCTGTCCTTGCCCTACCCTTGGCTCTCCCCCTTAAACTATACCATCTTCATGTTGGCTTATCCTGTCTGTCCAGTCCTCCCTTATTTGCACGCCAAGTTGGCAGCCATTCTACCCACAGCCCCTCTTTCTTAGATTTATCATGGGACTTAAGTGTTCCAGAGTGCTCTTTTCCCATTTAGAAGCAGAAGACGCAGGCGACCACCAGGCGCGCTGAGCTTGGGGTGCTGTTTTTGTTGTTAGCGACAAAAGGGAAAATAGAATGTATGAAGTAAAATGTTTCAAGTATTCCATATGTGGATCCATTTTTCACTAATCTTCTAGAATGTTCTGGACTCTTGTAGAATCTTGTGGAAACTTCCAGACTTTCTGAGAACTACATTTTCCTTAAACTTCCTAGAATGTTGTCAGACATGCCCCCGTGGGTATATAAGGGACAACGCATTGTCAGTCAGTGAGATATCAGAACAAACTGAAGTGAGAGCCCAGTTGCAATATTGTGAACCTTGTTTTATTATGTAATTGTGAAAGTGTACTTGTGTTTTAAGACTTAAAGTGTATGTAGCGGCTGATAAAAGATGATATATTTAATGAGACATGAGAAATATCTTTCTAACCCCTATCTACACAATATAAAAGAAATACTGTTACTACTTTTGCCATGTGTGACACTTAATGTTTGACTTTCTAAGACTGTAGAACATAGACGTTTGCTCTTCCTGTCTGTTTTCCCCTGAAGAAAATAAAATATGCTCCCTGAAGAAGCCTTCAGGAACTCAATATAGGAAGTGAAAAGCTCAGTTGCCAACTAGTGTGCAGAAAGGGGCAAATCTGATGGGAAACTATCTGAAACAGAACAACATAGACCAGGCTTTAGGCAGTAGTGATCATCCCAGTGCAGAAGAAATTGAGAAGCAAAGCATCAATGATGGAAGTGCTATTACTAAGGCATTAGAAGATTTATCTGAAGATAAGGAATGGAAATATGAGGAAAGTGATGGAGAGTTGTGCAGTTTTCCTGGTGGTGTAAAAGAGAGTGATGATAAAGTAGAGTGTGGCTCACATGAAAAAGAGAGAAATTATAAAGAAGATTCAGCCTCACATGATGGCAGAAACAGCAGTGAGAAACTGCATGCCACAAATTGATACATTAGATCCTGCTTGATGGCCCATGATCCTAAATTCTGCCGATATCGATTGTACTGTTTTGAACAGGCCAGGCAAAAATGAGGATATGATATTTCCAGTCAATGAGCAGAAGCAATACTTTTCAAAGTCACACTGTGAAAGAGTGCTCCAAAATGGTGAGAAACTGGATCAGCATTAACTCATTTACTTTAAATCAATGGACAAATTGTTCTATTTTTGTTGCAAAATATTTGACAAGAATGCCAAATTATTGCTTGCACTTTCCAGGTGAATTACTGGCATAATTTAGGTGTTACTCCGAAGTAACATGAAAAGTTCTCTGGCCATTTTATGGCCTACTCCAAATGGATGGAGGTTGAGTCCAGGCTCAAGCTAAATAAATGCCTAGATGGCATTGGAGGAATGTGCTCAGGTACCTGATCTCCATTACCCTCTTCCTCGCAAAGAATAATTTGGCTTTCTAGGGCTCGTTGGATAAGTTGTTCACTGAACATAATGGTAATTTCCTCAGTTTGGTAGAACTCCTTAGGTGCTCATGCATCACATCATATTTCCCATGTCAAGTAGTTCATAAAGAAGTTACAGACCACTACTGCAGCAAAGCAATTCAAAATAAATTAATTTACCGTATAGCAAGAAAGGTGCTTGATAACATTGATGTGGCAAAGCGAAGTACTACACCATAATAATTGGACTGCACTCCTGAAATTAATCACAGTAAAAAGAAGTCATTTACAGTAAGATTACTTGACAACAAGGATGGTTGTATCCAACTAAAGGAACATTTTATTTCCAGTCTGTGAATGACCCAACTGGAAAAGGCCTAACAGAACTATTTATGGATATTCTGAGTGAGACTAAAATAAAGTTTCAGGATTGCCCTGGCCAAAGCTACAACAAGGGTGAAAACATGAAGGGAAGAAACAATGGCATTCAGACAAGGATCCTTTTGCTAAATCCAAGAGCTTTCTTTGTGCCTCGTGGCTGCCATTCCCTCAGCCTCGTTGTGTCAGATGCAGCGTCATCCTCTTTAGATTGTTTCTCTCTTCAGAATACTGCAAAGGATATACATCCTGTTTTCAGCATCAGCTATCAGGTGGAAGACCATCATGGACCACGTTACAAATCGGACCGCGAAGCCATTAAGTAACACTCACTGGGAGAGCCACATTGGCAGCGCAAGGCCAGTGAGGTACCAAGTGACTGAGGTTTATGAACCCCTAATGGAACTGGCACAGTCGAGTAAAACCCAGGCCAGAATCCAACATGAGGCACAAAGGCTGGCAAGCCAGATCATTGACTTCAAATTTCTAATTTCAGTTGAGGTTTGGCACAATATCCTGTTCCAGGTAAATGTTGTAAGCATTACAACATGTCGATGGACATCATGACCACCATGGCCTGTGTGTAACTCTTGCATTTGGAGAGGCTGGGCACAAGCACCAAAAATCTCCCTAGAAATGGGAAGGTGGGGGCACTGGTTCCTGGCCCATGGCCCACCTCCTGCTCCACCCTATGACCCAATCCATACTCCATGCCAAGCATTGCTCCTACTTGGCACCCTCCCACAAGGCCTCCCCCACCCACTGCTCGCACTTCTCCACCCCCTCGCCAAAGCTCCCCCCCACCTGCCGCTCGCTCCTCTCCAACCTTTTCTCTCTGTTACAAAGGAAGTGGAGAGGAGCAAGCAGCAGGTGGAGTTCCTCAGGGGGAAGAGGGTGGAGCAGGGACAAGAAGAGGTGAAGTGAGGACAGATCTCAGGGGAAGAGGTGGAACAGGAAGAGGAGCCATATAGGCAGGGCCATGAAGGAAGAGAATGAGCAGAAGCAGGGCCTCGGAGTGGAGCGCGGGTGGGGCTGTGGCCCAAGCACCCTTTTGATGGCAGCAGCAGGCTAGCCACCTCCAAGGAAAGGCATGCCATATCCTAGCCTCTTATATCCACTGCCCATGATGACCTCTACTGCTTTGAGAAGCTGCCTTGATTTCGTTGTGGCCTATAGAGGCAATGGATTTGAAGATGCAATCATTGCTGCCAAAGAAATGGCGGAAAACTTAGTTGAGCCTGTCTTCAAAAGGAAACTTGTATTCGTCAGAAGAAGAGAGAGTTTGGTTACGAGGGCAGAGATGAGGTGATGGGAAGGTTGGAAGAAAAGTTCAAGATGGAAGGTTTTTTTGCTTGCTCCTTGATGCTACTCAAGTGTCCATTGAAGAAAAATTCGGACAAATGAAGCACCACTAAAAGACCTGGGGGTGGGGAGTTGTATAACCTTAGTAAGCTGCCAGCGGACAGAAAAACACGCTTGAACAATTGTAAGGCCTTTCGCCAGATGCTGACAGATGGGGAATGTTCAGAAGTCAATGATGAAGACCGCTATGTCTAATTGGACAACATCCAAACATTTTACCACGTGGGACATGCTCTCCATTCCAAGTTCTTCATTTCATTCATGATGCAGAGCTGAAGGACACATTTCCTAACGTGTGGATAGCTTTGAGGATTCTGCTCACACTGCCAGTCAGTCACAAGTGGCAAGCGCAGCTTTTTGAACATATCTTTGTTTGATGATGGCCAACAGGAGATTGACATCACTTGCTATTTTATCGCTTAAAAATGCCATTGGACAGTCTTTGGATCTCTCTGATGCTGTGCTTCAGTTTGCGAGGGCAAAGATGAGAAAAGCAACCTTTTGAGCCAACAGATTAGGATTAACATTCTATGGCTGTCACCTTCTGTAATACTATTTAATACTGGTCCACTCAATGTTGGTTAACACTTCAATTTCTTGTTAGTGCATTTCAATTATTCTTAAAATTTAAAAGTTTCTATAAGCTTAGAAGAAACAAATTTTTATTTGCTTACATATGGCATGAATAAATACAGATTTACAGATTCTAGCATGCATATTGTTTCTTATGATAGGGATAAATCATGCAGGAAAATTGTGCATCAGTGTCATGAAATGGGATACAAATGCAGTAAAAAAGGTATTCACAAATTTTACAAATGGAGGGGAGGGCAGCGAAGGGCTCCATTTGGTCTAGAGCCGGCCCTGCCTGTGCCAGCCTTCTAAATGTCAGTCAATTTACCCAGAACGACTAGAATAGCTGATTTGAATTAAACAGCTGATGAAGAAAACTGGGAAACCAGACTTCCTGGTAGCACAACTATTTTACCCACAATGTTTAGACTAATGTTTCTACTGCATTTCTTACTCGTATTCCTTAGGTTTGGCACAGAATTGCTTTATTGGGAATGTACTGTCTTGGTTGCTGAAAGAACCTTGTAAGGAAGAGGTTAAGTCAGTTATCAAAAAGTATGTTGGAATGCTCCAATATTTCTTTTTGGCAGCATTGCAGTGTAAAGATGATTTTTCCCACTCCTACCCCCATTAAAATGCAGAAGAAGAGTTAGATTATGTCTTTGCCAAATTCAAACTTAACAAGCTACAACCAGCCAAAATTCCTCTACAGTTTCAATTTGATATCATACTCTTAAAATTCCTGGTCCAAACAGTTGTGTAGAATTGCTGTGTACACTTAAAGAGTTGGTGCTTTCCAATCTTGTGGTGGTAGTGATTCATACTGTACCAGAGTGTGTGTTGTGGGATTTTCTTAGCTAGTATAGGTAAAGGACTTTGAGGTGTGTTAGAAGTGTAAAGCATATTATTAGCTTCTAAAGTTACATCACTGGAATCTATAGCAAATCTTTTCAGTCATAATGGCACTGAGTCAGAGACAGCTGTTGGCTCATAAATATGTGGAACCATCAAAGAAAAGTATTATGAAACATTATTCCAGTGGTATCTTTTTCTGTTATAGCCAGAAACAGACATCAGCCTTCTTTGCAAATGTGCTGAATGTGAGGAAAATAGAACATTCCTCCACATTTGCTGCAAATACTCCCAAAATAAATAAGGATGTTAAGTACTGAGCGCACATACTGGAAATTTTTTTTTTTTTTTAAAAACAAAAAAGCAACATTAGACACCCACGGAGGGGCCTTCGTTGTCCCATTAGCATAGCAATGAAAGGAAATTATAGTTTGGGAAACTCCGTCTGTTGAAGCTGCCAGACGGTTAGTCACAACTAGTAGTAAGCACAAGAGCCTGGCTTAGTGATCTGGCTTAGCAAAATAACAAACGTCCTTAAAATTGAAAATGTACTAGACTCTAAGAGGCCTAGAGACAATAATTTCTATATAATTTGGATACATGCCTTTGAGTTTATAAAGAAAAATGAACACTGTAGACTTACAAAATTAGCAAACCCAAATTTTTTATTTAAATGTATTTTGTCCTCAGTTTAAAATGTTTAGGCTTCCCTGCTTGTTTTCACCCCTCAGGACATGCATTATCTAAGGTGGATGGGATAGCATTTATTGTTACTGATAAACACTGATTGCTTTCACTATGCAAGCTACGCTAATAAGAGTATCAGATCTCATGCTTCATGGTATAATCTGATCACTGTTGGGGACAGGAGGATTTCCCTTTCCAGCATAAAATGATACAATATTAACATTTAGCATTTATATAGTACTTTCATCTGTAGATCTCAAAGCACTTTACAAAGGCAGATAAGCATTATTATCCACTCATTATTTTTGTCTTGTTTGTGTTACAGTAGCACCAGCGCAGATGTCCATTGTACTAGGCACTCTACAGATATAAAAGAACATCCCGCTTAACGTTAACCTAGAAAAGCATCAGTAGCTTCTGCTCTCCCTTTCTCTTTTGTGGAGT
>ML675629.1:30165948-30367251 GCA_007922155.1 Mesoclemmys tuberculata | reverse complement strand
TAGAAAAGCATCAGTAGCTTCTGCTCTCCCTTTCTCTTTTGTGGAGTTCATGTGTGTCAGGTTGTGTGGTCTGCACTTTGCAATTCCCTAATAAATTGTTATACTCCAGAGTAGGGGGAACACATTTGTTTATCTACATGGGCTAGACAGGAGTTATGCCAAGAAGGCATAGAGTCACCCAATAAAAATAATAGATTTCATTAATAAGTAGATAAATAAGTTATTATTAAATAGCCCCCACATGAGTGGGTTGGGCCTATGTGTGCATTTACTTTATGACTGTAAATGGAAGCTGATTTGAGATCTCAGGTCTTAAAAGAAGAAACAGAATGGGCTTCAATCTCAGAAATATTTAGGAAAATAATCCAGATAATTTACTATAGTTTTAAAATAAAATGAATGGAGAACATTTTTTTGTTTTGCTATAGAAGTGATCTAAAAGTCCTACTTCATAAAAAGAACGTAATTAAAACTGATTACTGAAATTGGCAAAGCTAAATACAGTAATCTGGTTGACACATGACAAACGTGGCCCCTTTTCAGAAAATTGCTTTGCTGTTTCTTATCAACGTGTTCTTTTTTTAGCACCATAATAGGAAGTGGATCTTCAGCGTTTCTTTTCCATTCAAGCTGCATGTGTATAAATGAGGTAGGTAGTGGCATCCTGTTGTTGGACCCCTATATTCTTGTTCAGCTTGTCATTCTTTTCACAAAGGAATTGGCACTAGCCTATTATCATCGCTGTTCAAAATTCATCACACTTTCTAATAGTTGCAAAATCATATTATGTTCAACAGACAATTTGGGGCTTTTAAAGGAACCAAAACCAAAACTCTTGTTGTTAATGTGAAATTTCTTCATCATATTTTTGTCAATCCACAATAACTCAGTTGTGTAGCCCTATGTTAAGACGGAAAATTAAGGGTGAAATTGCAGCCTTAATAAAGTCAATAGCAAAACAGAGTTTAATTCTCTTTTTAAACATGAGGTCTTTCTGAGTAAATTTTCAGAAGGCTTCCATTTATACATGGTTAACTCTGTGTATAATTATTTGGGCAAGCAACTTTTGCACATACAAGTGATCCCATTTATATGCAGAAAATCCTACTTACATGCACAAAGCAAGTTCAAATTTGTCTTGTGTATATACATTCTAACATTTGTGTGTACAGTTGATAATGCGCAAAAATGGCCCAGAGAAATGAGTTGTCCATGCAAACTAGAGGCTGAGTTATGTTCCTTTTTGAAAATAGTAATAGTAATAGGATGAAATATAATAGTGAAAAGTGCAAGGTCATGCACTTAGGGATTAATAATAAGAATTTTAAATATACGTTGGGGATGCATCAGTTGGAAACGCCAGAGGAGGAGAAGGACCTTGGGGTATTGGTTGATAGCAGGATGACTATGAGCCGCCAATGTGATATGGCTGTTAAAAAAGCAAATGCGGTTTTAGGTTGCATCAGACGAGGTATTTCCAGTAGGGAGAAGGAGGTGTTAGTGCCGTTATATACGGCGCTGGTGAGACCCCACCTGGAATATTGTGTGCAGTTCTGGTGTCCCATGTTTAAGAATGATGAATTCAAACTGGAACAGGTTCAGAGACGGGCTACTAGGATGATTCGAGGAATGGAAAATCTGCCTTATGAAAGGAGACTCAAAGAGCTTGGCTTGTTTAGTTTGGCCAAAAGAAGGCTCCGGGGGGATATGCTTGCTCTATATAAATATATCAGGGGGATTAACGTTAGGGAGGGAGAGGAATTATTTAAGTTTAGTACTAATATAGGCACGAGGACGAATGGGTACAAATTGGATATTAGGAAATTTAGACTTGAAATTAGACGAAGGTTTCTAACCATTAGGGGAGTGAAGTTCTGGAACAGCCTTCCGAGGGAAGTAGTGGGGGCAAATGACTTATCTGGCTTTAAGACTAAGCTTGATAAGTATATGGAGGGGATGTTATGATGGGATAGTTTATTTTGAGCAATTGATTTGGATTATCGGCAGATAAGTCTGCTCAATGGTCTGTGGGAATGTTGGATGGGATGGGAACTGAGTTACTGCAGAGAATTCCTTTTTTGGTGTTGGCTGGTGAGTCTTGCCCACATGCTCGGGGTTTAGCTGATCGCCATATTTGGGGTTGGGAAGGAATTTTCCTCCGGGGCGGATTGGCAGAGGCCCCGGAGGTTTTTCGCCTTCCTCTGCAGCGTGGGGCATGGGTCGCTTGCTGATGGATTCCCTGCAGCTTGAGATCTTCAAATCTCACTTTTGAGGATTTCAATAACTCAGTCATGGATTCGGGGTTGTTATAAATGTGTATGGGTAGGGTTTTGTGGCCTGCCTTGTGCAGGAGGTCAGACTAGATGATCATATTGGTCCCTTCTGACCTATGAGTCTATGAAAAACAGGCATGCAGTATCAGTATCAAATCTCATACTTTATGGCCTAAGCTGATCACTGTTGGGGTCAGGAAGGATTTCCTCCAGCACATGACCTTAGATGGCAGAGAATACATTTATAATTTGTTACCTTAATACTAGCAGTGTCAAAAAACAGAAGATGCTGTAACAGTTCAGAAAGGACTGTATTTTTGAATGTAGATATTTTTAAAATGTATTTAACTGGACCAAGATGTCTACACAACGACTCCTGTAAATCTGCAGATATATTTAAAGATACAACAGAGACATTGAAAGATAAGTGTTTATTCCATATAAGGATGAAACACAGTAATACATCAGTGGGCAGCCTATCTCAAGAGCAGAGCTGCATTCTTGTTTCGATTTCTTTATGAAGCTGAATTTCATCCTCTCACTTACTTTGATTAAAACAAAATGTTTAAAGTAGCACATAATTGCAATGTGATATTCATGTTAGGAACATTTATAGGTCCTAGTCTCTTCAAGGAATTGCTTTAGTGTCATCAGTGCATTTTCCAGCATACAAAAAAACCCCAAAAAACTTTAAAATGGTGTGACTATACAGTACTCACTGCATGAGAAAACAACCCTGCATCTTAAGAAATTATAATATGAGACAGATACCAGAAAAGCTTCAGTATAAGGTTCACGCTCATTTAACTGACTTTTTGTGCAGAGTCATAAGCTGCAGATATAATTGTATCATATGTTGTTCTGATATCTAACATTCACAGAGTATTTTTCTGCTGGTCACATGTCATTACATGTTAGGAGCCTGATTCTGAGTGACCTCAGCTTCCATAGAAGCCAACAGTTTAACAAGTATATGGCTGCACATTGTTTTGTTTTATTTATAAATAATTGCCACATTCAGGCCAGAGATGGTGGAAATCAATGGTGAACAAAGTGATAGAATCAGGTTCGATTCTTCTGTCTTCAGGTAAGCAACTCTCCCATTGTTCCAGGCAGCATTTTCAAAGCAGGGAGAGCCCTAGACTAATACAGGAGAGGCACGGAGCAGAGGAGAGAGAGTGTGAGTAAAACAAAGCAGCGACAAGAATCCAGATACCAATTCCCCCCTCATCTCCTACAAACACTGGAAATGTGCTGATATATTTGCAGCTAATGAGGGACATGTCTTGTTAAAAGCTACTTACCTTTCTTCCCCTGCAACCATTTAAGTCCCTAATGTATCTGGTTGTGGTGACAGTTATGTACAAGCTTGAAGGTTTAAGCAGCAGCTCATCCACCAGAGCTCTGCTCCATAGCATTCAGTTCAGCTTTGGATGGAAACAACTGACACCCAGAAAGGAGGAGAAGAGTCAACAACAAATGGTAAGAGATCAGGGAAGAAATATACAAAGAAAAAAAGAGGGAACAAGAGGGGGAAAAAGGAGAGGTGGGAGCAACTGTGTGAGGACATAGTAAGGAAACTGGAGGGCAAATGTCTGTCAATCCATCCCAAAGGGTAGAGAAGGCTACAGAATAAACACATTGGGAACCATGGCAGTATAAACGTCAGGATGAGTGCTATACAGTGGTTTCCAAAACATATGAAGAACTTTCTGAGAAAAAAGTAAGGTCGGCCAGATTTTCAAAATGATGACACTAACATTTGTACAGGACTGCTGTTCATAATTAGATATGTGCAACTCTGTGCCTAACGTGATTCTAGTTACCACTGTCATAAGTGCTAAGTGGGTAATTCCACTTTTTGGGTGTTCAACCACTCATTTTGCATGCACAATCACAATAATTGTGTGCACGAATTAAGTGTGTAATTGAGCATTCCTAATTTTGAAAAGGATTTATGCCATTGTAAGGATGTTATTTAATCATCGATCTAAAAACAGTGGTTCAATCAATTCCATTTACAGCAGTTCATAGATAGGATGGCCCCATGTACTAATAGATCAATTTTCAGAGATGAGCATTAGTTATTATTGAAGTCAATGAAACTGTGAGCAGTTGACACCTTTGTAGACTGGAAGCAGATTAATATTTTCCAGCCACAGAATTCAAAAGAAGCCATCCAGTATATAATAATGTTCTTATATTTTGAAATACATGTCATATGCAGTACCACTAGTCTGTAAATAGGAACTTAATAGAGAGCCTTCACTCTTTATAAGACATTTTCAGTAAATGAAACGTTAGCTATAACGTCTACATTGCTAAATATTTTATGCTTTTTTCTTAGTGTATGTAATGCATCAAGCAATTAGGGAGTGACAGTAAATCTTTACACATGTCTCTTACTGAAATATTTATTCATCTTGCTGAGGACAGCACATAAAAGAACAGTTTAGAGGAAAACTCATGTCTCTGGTTGCACAGATTGGCACTGGTGAATGAATTGCCCTTCCAAGTCAAATACAGTTAGATAATAGAATTATGATTCAAGCAGTATGTTATTTGACCCATTTAGGGCAAATGCTGGCAGACAGTTGCACATAGGCATAGGATAAAAAAAAAGGTGGCCCAGGCAGAATTTTCTGTCCTGAGTCTCACTTCCCTTCAAACAGGTGGAAAGACTACTCCACAGGCTCTTTCCAGTCAATAACATGGCCAGGTTTGGTCCATGTTTTTCAGGACATACTCATTGAGAGGGGAAAAAAGGCAGCCTACCTAATTCTAGTACCAGTCAGAATACTTGGGGCTACTTTCCCAGAACAGCCTTCACAAACAACTATGTTGGAGACTGCAGGGGTAAATTGGGACTTTCTAGTCCATTTCCCATGTCCTCCTGCAGTAGCCCAGGAAGAAATAACCCAGGACACTAGGCCCAGCTTTGGCAGCCTCTTGAAACCAGGATTAATTCAACTGAAACTTTTTTCACATCTGTCACATTGTTATTGTTGTTTGGTGCCCATCATCATGCCCCATCTGCTACCAAAATAGCTTTTCAGAGGCCCAACCTCACTCTCCCCACACACGATGCTTCTCCCCACTCTCTTCCTCCTCTGTCTTCATCCCTCCTCCTTGTCTCTCCCCTGCCTCCACCCTGAGTGCACCTAAAAACAAACCAAAAAAGTCTCTAATACACATAAAACAAATATATAAATATGAAATAACCTGGCATTAATATAGTGCGTTAGTCTGTGATCACCTGAAATGCACTGAGCAGGTTAATGTGGGTAAAAAGGGGCCAATTAATCTTATATGTTGCACCTGGAGGGGAGCCAGGGCTTGATAAAGCCAAATTGCAAATGGGGAGGAGCTGGGATAGGATAATAATGCTAGGAAGCCAAGAATGCAGAAAATCAAAGTGCAGTTTTCTGCTAAATTAAAAGACAATTCTTTGAACAATATGAGCTATTAGGTAGGCGGGGTAAACATGAAGATACTACACTGAGTGACTCATTCAGTATGCAGGAACTTGAAAAAGTTATTGATAACAGGTAAAGATAATATATGCAACATAACATTTAAATAGCTCTCTGAAAGCAGTTTGAGGGTTCTCAGAGAATTATATAATACTATATGGGGAACAGGAGTGATACTGGTAGGGTCAAAATATGCAATAGTAATTCCAATACAAAGACCAGTTAAAGTAATGATCCAATAAGTGGATGCTTATCGATCTATTGCCCTTATGTCCTGTCTGAATAAAATTCGGAGGAAAACAGTGAATAAAAAATTGGTTGCCTATTTGGAAAACAAAGGCGGTATGGACACGGTGAAAAGTGGTTTCAAGAGAGGAAGCTGCACCATTGATCGTTGTTAAATTAGAGCAGTCCTTCTATCATTCAAAAGCTTATATGCTAAATCAATGGTGTAACACTGTTGTTGCCAAAAAACACAAACATCATTCTGTAATGTATTAACAGGAGTGTTGCAAGCAAGACATGAGAAGTAATTATTCCACTCTACTCTGCACTGATTAGATCTGAACTGAACTGTTGTGTCCAGTTCTGGGCGCCACATTTCGGGAAAGATGCGGACAAATTGGAGAAAGTCCAGAGAAGAGCAACAAAAATGATTAACAGTCTAGAAAAAATTATCTGTGAGGGAAGATTGAAAAAAATGGGTTTATTTAATCTGAAGAAGAGAAGACTGAGAGGGGACATGATAACAGTTTAAATAAAAAGTTGTTACAAGGAGGAGAGAGAAAAATTGTTCTTCTTAGCCTCTGAGGATAGGAAAAGAAGCAATAGGCTTAAATTGCAGCAAAGACAGTTTAGACTGGACATTTGGAAAAGCTTCCTAACTGTCAGGGTAGTTAAGCACTAGAACAAATTACTAGAGAGGTTGTGGAATCTCCATCATTAGAGATTTTTAAGAGCAGGTTAAACGAACACCTGTCAGAGATGGTTTAGATAATACTTAGTCCTGCCACGAATGCAGAGGACTGGAATAGATGACCTCTCGAGGGCCCTTCCAGTCCTATGATTCTATAACAAACAATATGGAAAGAAACTGTGTAAGGCAATAATTCAGGAAAGTATCCCTGTTCCAGAAAGGTTCTTACAGCTGATAAAATCCCACTGAAATGCTTAAGTGCTTTCCTAAATCAGGGCCCTATGTGTCCTGACTCTTATGAAATGGAAATCTCAAAATGCTTCACCATGTTTAACCTATTGCTTCAGGAAATGGATTCTGTAATCTTACAAGACACACAACTGCTTTATGTGTTACAGAAAGTACAACCTGTATATTTTAAAAGGCCACAGTCCAGATAATTTACTTTTATATTCCAGTTTGAGACTGTGGTCCAAGGTGTTAACTGCTGCAACTCCACTGAAATATGCTATTTATGCCAGCAGAGAATTTGGCCCAGAATCTATAACTATACATGCAAGTTTCTATTTTGCTAATAAAATTCAAAATGAAGCAATTATTTCTTTTTTATTACTAGGGAAAGTGCTGGTATAGGATCAGAACTTACCCAAACATTAGCAGCTGTCCTGACATATGAACAAAACCAAAACTTACTCCACTGTATGATGCATCATTATTGCACAAAAGTTACTCAATTTGCCCATGAAAGAATAAATCTCTACCACATTTTTGGGTTGATATTAATCATTTGATACAAGTATCTCTAACCACATCTTATTTCTTTTATTTTCTTTTGCAACATGGATTTCAAATTATGCATTTTCCTGAGTATTCTAGTATACATAAAATAGCAGCCCTCACTCAACATTATTGTCTTGATAATCAGATGGCTGGATTGTACCCATTCTCATCAGTGCATGGTGCAGACCCTCCATGCACAAATATCCCTCGTTCTGCATGGAAGCAGGGTTCAGCCACTTCCATACCACCACTCCCTACACAGACCCCACAGCTGCCCTTCCACACATTCAAAGCCTGCACAATGGTGGGGGAGGAGATTGTGTGAACTGGGAGAGACACGCATCATCCCTACTCCAACTCCAGAGAAAATTTTCAGAAAAGGTAATACAGTCAAGGATCATGGAAGCTACCACAGCCAGTGAGCTGTGTACAGTAATAGGGCAGCTCCATTACACCCACATTAATTTTTCTGTCTTCACAGGAATTTTCATTTGCTTAAACATGAAGAAATTCCTCTGTTCTTCTGAATAAATAATACAATTACATGGTGTGTTGGGATGTTCATCCACATTTGCCCTGAAGGGGTTAATATAAGCTAAGAAGGGGGCCAGTTAACCAAATAGGACACAGCTGAGAGGAATCAAGTGTCTTGAGTAATACCCAGATTGAATAATGAGGGAGCCCAGCTGAGGAGGAATAAACTGAGCTGGGTATATAAAGACAGGAAGTTAGACCAGAGAGAGGGTGTTGTAGGGTAGTTTGTAATCACTCCCTGAGAGAAATTAGGTCTGTTGGGGGTGTATGCTACAGAGCCAAAGTAGCCCACAGTTACTTTCTGGGAGGAAGGTGGTTTGGGGATGGCATATCCAGAGAAGAGGGGCAGGAGATTGGGAAAGAAGCAGTAAAGTCCAGACTTTGGCTGCTGATTAGAGGGTCCCTGAGCTGGAACCTAGAGTAGAGGGTGGGCTCAGGGTCTGCTACCAGCCACAGGGGAAATGGCAGTAGCTGGGCAGTGAATGGGAAGACTGCCTGAGCCTGTTTGTAAGAAGGGACTTTGATGCCCCACAAGGGGATGATGCATGTAACTTGGCCAGAGGGCTAAGCCATAAACATGGAGCATCTTGCCTTGCTAAGAGCTAGCACAAGAAGGCAGGGTGTGCAGCAAGAGGCAGAAAAGAGGCATCAGACCTGAAATCCACTAATCACCAGAGTGATCAGGAAGAGGCATGCTAGTGGGGAGCAGACCCAGTGACACATGGAAATAATTTACTGAAAAGTCCTTAGATGGCCTCTGATATAAACCAGAATTATTGTATGAAGGGAGCCAGGAGACATCCATAGAAGAGGTGTGACAGCAGTCTGTAGTGTGAAGGAGAAGGAGGAAGATTTTATTTATTTTGTTCCACCCCATTCTGGAAATATCAGAAATTGCTTCATAGAGTCCAAAGCCACTGTGATCACCTGACCTCCTGTATAACACAGGCCATAAAGTTTCCCCAACATAATTCCTAGAAAATATCTTTTAGAAAAACATTCAATCTTGATTTTAAAACTTGCCTGTGATGGAGAATCCTCCACCACAGCAGCTAGGGGCTATCAGGTTACTGAATGAAAGAGTCAGCAGAGGAGACTCTCTACTGGTTCTAAGTAGAAAGAGAGTTCAATATCTGCTACTTAGCACATCTCTCTAAAATTCTGTTAGAGGGATCTGGAAGATATGCTAAAGCAGAAGGTTGGATGACTTTTATGCAGGATCAAGCAGAGTGCAGAAGAGGAGGCAACATTGTAGAAATAGATGGATGCTGTGGAAGACACATAGGAACAATTCCCATAGTGAGCCCAAGACTTATAAGAGATAGGGTCTAGAACAGAAAAGCAAGGGGAAGAAGAGGAGGAAGAAAGGAACAGGTTAGAGTAAGGGGAACTAGCAACAGTGGCACCCATTACTATGCTCTTTCCATCTCATGCATCAGTAGTAGTAGTAAAGGGCTTACAGGCCAAATGATATCTTACACTTAGATACTTAAACGTAATGCACTAAGATTTTTCAAAGATATTGCAGGAAATTAGCATATCTTTCACAGCTATTACTGATGAAGATGGGCATAGTATAAATACCGCTGCTAGACTATTGTTGCTCAGGCAAGGTGATATTGTGAAGCTGAAGCTTAGGAAAAACAAAACCAACTGTTTACTTGCAAACTGAACAAATTTGACCCAGAAATCAGTGAGACACTTAACTACAGAACTTACAATGACACTTTTACAAAGTCGTCATTCAGGGAAAAGCTGCATTTTAAACCATGACGACAAAATGAAGATTTTTCAGGATCACTTTCAGAAAAATCTCACAGATGCGGTTTCTACTAGGTCAGATGACTTCTACTGAAGTCAAAATTGAGGGAGGAGGTCCAAGGGGCAGGAAAACTGAGGTTCATTTTAGAGTTTCCTCTAAACTGTTCCCTCATGAAGGGGGGGCTCAGAGCCGCCAAAGAGGAAAACCATGCTGCTCTTTGCTCAGTAGCAGATAAGAAGAGGACCCAGGAAAATTAATACAGATCAGAAATATATTAACTATTACCTAGATTTCTGGAAGAAAACACTGAATTGTTTCCATCACACAGGGCCAGTGAACTCTTGCAACGTGCTGCTAGTTTCTGCTCTTCTATCCCAACTCCTGCAAAACACTTCCTGTGTGGGAAGTTCCACTTACCATTTCTAAGCAGGTCATCCAGAGGGGACCCCAAAGCACAGTGCTCCCTCCATGTGTGGGTCCCCAAGGGTAAAAACTGAGGCACAGAGTGTACCTTTATTGCCATGAAAGCTAAAGGAATATTGAGCTACATTAGTAGGAGCATTGAAGAAAGTGATTATTCCTCTCTCTTTGGCACTGGTGAGGCCACATTTGGAGTACTGTGTCCAGTTTTGGGCCCTGCCCCCTATCCCTCCCCAGGAAGGATGTGAACAAATTAAAGAGTCCAGCAGAGAACAACAAAATGATTAGGGGGCTGAAGCACATGACTTATGAGGAGAGGTTGAGGGAACTGGGCTTGTTTAGTCTGCAAATGAGAAGAGTGAGCGGGGATTTGATAGCGGCCTTCAACTACCTGAAGCAGGATTCAAGGGAGGATGGAGCTAGGTTGTTCTCAGTGGTGGCAGATGACAAAACAAGGAGCAATGGTCTCAAGTTGCAGAGGGGGAGGTCTAGGTTGGATATTAGGAAAACCTTTTTCACTAGGAGAGTGGTGAAGCACTGGAATGGGTTACCTAGGGAGGTGATGGAATCTCCATCCTTAGAGGTTTTTAAGGTCTGGCTTGACAAAGCCCTGGCTAAAATTATTTAGTTGGGGTTGGTCCTGCTTTGAGCAGGGGGTTGGACCTGATGACCTGAGGTCCCGTCCATCCCTAATCTTCTATGATTTTATGATAGCATTAATGATTAATTCCAGGGGCCTTTCTGCATATCCCAACCCACTTCCAACAAGTTTTTGCAAAACTGCCTTTGCATCCTGTGAGGAATAAATTACTGATATCTTTGGAGCACTGCTAACTTTTCAGAATTGTACCATTATTGGCCTAGACTCTACAGGGCTTGACTTGGCAGCCCTTACTCACATGAGACATTGACTTCAGTGGCCTATTGACAGAATGATTTTAATGGGACTACACACTTGAATAAGAATTTAATAAATTGTTCTCAGTGTAGGATATATTGGTGTAAGCGTAAAGAGAACTATGATCCTGCTGTAACATTTTGTAACACCATTGGGCTAGTCTTGTTGGAGAAAAATAATTGTTTCCTCCCCTCCCCCCATGTGTTCTGGCTTACTGAGTAGTAACGCTCCCAAAAAAACATTTTGGCAGAGGACCCAGGTCAGCTCTGGTAAATGTAAGTAAGGTGTGAGTGGCACTCCCCCTGCTCAGCAGCTGAAACGGGGGGGGGGGGCGGAGGGGCGCCTTTATTTGCATGGGCTTTGTATTTGCATGAGTACAATTAAGTACTCAGCATATTGCATAAGCACACTAGGTGTTGAGCATAATGGGAAATGGTCAATATGCTTGGTATTGTTACAAATCACTTTTGTGTTAATTGCAGGGGTAATGATATGTTGTCCTTCAATTGTATGAACAAATGGCAGAAGAACTGTGTTTAGCCTGTTCTGAAGATAAATTCACTCTCATTGTAACAGAGCTCAACAAGGGTGGCAAACAGATGTTCTGGCATTGTAAGCGGTTGAAAAGTCTTTTGCTGAGATTGTATTAGCTTTGGCCTTTCAGTTAATCCATGTTTATCTTCTTCCACTGTTAAAAGATAGAATTAATTATTCCTTTTGGAATCTGTTGTTTTGTTGAAAAGCAGGGAAGATTGTTCTTGTGTCAATATGGTTTCCCATGAATGACAACTGACTCTCACTAAGAGCTGAAATTATTAAAAGAAGTGGAAAATCTTGAGAGACTGACAGGAGCCCGTAGAGAGGACCTGAGGCAGTGGGAACCAGCTGTGGTTGACACCTGCAGATGGTAGGAGCCAGCAGTGGTCAGTACCTGCAGACAGTGGTGCTAGCAGCAGGGACTTGGTAAGGCCTAGAGATGGCGAGAGGCTGCAGCAGAATGGGACTCCCAACCGAGAGCTGGCCACTGCAACTATGCTGGTCAGTGAGGCAAGGGAACGCAAGAAGGGAGCAGTGAAGGACATGCCCCACGTATTCTGCAGTGGGCTAGGTTCAGCTCATTGTGTTAATAAATTCTGTTTGCACTGTTTTCCCTCATTAAAAAGTTTCCTTTCTACACTCAGACTCTGTGTTTGAGGAGAAGCATTTTGAGGGGAAGTATTGCCTTTTGGCGGTGCTAAGGAGATAGTGTGTGACTTCCCAGGTGACTGGGTGGGGGCTCCAGATGGTTTGGTGTTGTATCATTGACAGGAACCCCTACATATAGCCCCTCTGACCACCCCTACAGCCCCACCCCACAAGGACCGCCTGGCCGGGCCGCAGTGCAGGCGGAGGGACATCCCCTAGAAGAGTCCATACTCATCCCCAGGGATTATCCCCCCAGGTGCAAGACGGAATAGAACCGCCCGCCGCTAGTGCCCCTCATGCGGGGATAATCCTTCCCCTTAAGAGCCAGGCAGAATAGTCCAAACCGCCGCGGGGAGGGTGGGGTCGGGAGCGCTCTGGAGGCGCAATGGAACGCTCTGATTCCCTCCTCCCCCGTTAGCAGCGCCTCTGCCAGCCCAGAATCCTGGAAAAGAGGAAGCGCTGCGTTACGGGAAGCCCCGCCCCTCTTGACGTCGTCCCCCTTGCCAGCCTGGGCCAATGGGTGTCCGAGTTCGGGTTTGGGGGGCGGGGCCGGGGAGGACTGGGCTTTGGGGAGCTAACGAGCGACTGGACGCTGGGGTCGCCTGCTCGGGACGGGACTGGGATGGTCCGGGCCTGGGCTGACGCCGCTACTTAGCGGGACCCCTCTCGTGGCGGGGCTGCGAGGGAGGTGGCAGGTAGGCCGGGGGCTCCCCAGGAGCGCTGGAAGGGGAGCGGCGGGGGAGAGGGGCAGCGGCAGCTCGGCCAGCGCCGGACTCGGGCTGTGTGCGGCCCCCTCGGCCCGGGCCCCGTCTTCGCAACAGTGCCCCTCCCCCCGCCTGGTAACGAGCTCGGCTTGCAGGCCTCGCCCCGCCGGCCGTTAGGCGGGGCGAGCCGGCTGGCGCGGAGCCGGCAGCGCTGACCATCGGCGGACGGTCCGTTAACCGGCCGCGGGCGGGGCCGGGGAGTGAGTCTGTCTGTCTGTCTGTCTGTCTGTCAGGCTGGCTAGAGCCCGCGCGGCCGCCGCGGTTCCCCGTCAGCTGCTCGGGCCCGCAGCCGGAGAGCCCTGCCAGTGCGCGCGGGCGCCTGGGCAGCGGAGCTAACGGCGTCTGTGCTGGGCGCTCCCGGCTGCTCGGCCGCTCTCCGGACTTCCTGAGCCTGCCCGCAGCTGGAGCCTCGGGCTTCACCCCGCGGCGTGGCGTGAAAGGCAACGAGGCTGCACACTCGCACGCGTTGTGTCGTCCCCGCCCCCGATGAGTCTGGTCTTTCCATCCCTTTCGTTAAGGCAGGCGAGGTGCCATAAAGAGAGGGCCTGTAACCCCTTCCATGCCCATTTAATGAGACAAATGGAACGGTGTCCAGAACTGGCACCCAAATACTCTTTAAGGGAGCTCATGAAAGCTGTATGAAGGTTGGCGTTAACGGCCAATAATAAAAAACTACTCGACACACAGACACACTGAGGGCAATGTGAGGGCAGTGGAAACTGGAGTGAAACTACAGATGACATCGGTTCTGTTCCCAGTTCTGCTGCTTTGTGGCTGTGGGCAAATTAGTTTGCTTCTGTGTACTTCTTTTCCCATATATGAAATGGGGATTAGCTATGCTTGACTTCCTTGAAAAAAGTTCTGACCTCTTCAGAAAAGTGCAAGGTTAAGGGATAAGTATTGTACTTCTTAAATATGTGTAACTTCTGAATTGAAAGATAATTTTATATTTTCTATACACCATGATGAGATGGGGAGAGAGAATGAAAATGTAAATGTTTTCAAATCTAACCAAATAGAGAGAGATTCTTGGCAGTAAAGTATTAATGAAAAACAAAGTTTCGGCATTTAGCTACAAATCTGAAAATAAGAGCTTTTGCTGTAGGTTCAATTATTTTATAAACAGTTTTTTCTTCTACTTATTCTGTATCTACTTAAGATACAGTAACAGATTGGTATGATTCTACTCTGAGTGAAATTAGTACTGTTGTAATCAACTAGCTATCTGCCTATCTATATTAAGTCGTGTTTACTTGAATAAATTAAAAGTATACCACTATCTGCTCTTAGCGTTGGAGAGGCAGTACCACCTAGGAGAAGGAGGTAATCATCCCCCCACTTATAAATAAAACTGTTAACTAGTTTGCTGATGGATGAGCCCAAAAGAACACAAGTTGACTTTCAAATACAATTTCTAGGGCTGGTGGTTAGAAAACATTTTTTTTATTTGTAAAATTGAATAATCTGTATTGGTGACTTCAAGATCAAAATGTGCCTTTTTAACTTAGTTTCACAAGTCTGAAAAGTGACTGCAGTTTACAGAAAGTTATCTGTATACTACATATATTATCTCATTGAAACTGCTTGAGATCTGCAGCACAGGGATATAGCAGTAGTTTGAATTATGTTCCTTAATTTATTGCAAACCTAAGATATAGTGTAATTGACACTTCAGTGTGATCAATTTTTAAAGTAATGGTAATAACTGGCTTTTTTCATTATGTCAGTACTAAGATGCTGTATTCATCTAATTTTTTCCTATAGTAAGTTCCTTTTATAAGAAATGAAGTAGACAAAACGATAGAAAAGGCAAAAAACATACTGCTTGATGCACATTAGCTGCCTGCTGATTTGATACTTGCATTGTGAAATAGATTTAAGATTCTGCTATGAGGTATAAGGCAAGTGTGTAAGGCATTATTTCTCAGTGAACTTGAGCTATTTAAATTTAGCATTCTTTATAACAACACCAAGAAAATTTATGGAAAACAACTTCACAATAGCATGCAGGCAACTGTCTAGAAAAGTTGAAATTACACTTACATTCTTATTTGTTGAGTTGCTGAAAAATTGTCAGAATATTTACATTCTTATTTGAGCAAACAAGCAAAATAGACCAGTTGACTAGTAGTGATAACAAAACAGAGCTTTGCTCCCTTGCCTGTTAGGTAAACAGAGTTGTGAAAGCAATTTGAGAGGCCCTGGGAATCATTACTACTTTTATGTCTTCCTCCCTTGCTCACCATTTTTGTGGCTGACTGAAATAAGTTAGGAAAACTTTTTGTTCAACGGCTTGGGGCAACCAAATATCTACTCTGGACAAGTGAAACATAATTGCTTCCTGTCACACACTGCTGATCTTCACTTAAGATGCCAGTGTTTTTCAGCTGAGTAGGCAGTTCTACTCAACACTGAAAATGAAAACTGGCTTCCCCTAGGTTTTACTCACTGGGCCTTCTACTTACAAGAAAATTCAAGGGAGAATTTAGTATCAAATTGTTTACAGAGTGCACGTCTGACTTTTGTATGTCCTTTTCTTGTGAAGTGCACATTGGGGAGCAACTGCTGTTTAGTGTCCTTTATTTTACGTGGGGAAACGAAGGTGGAAGGTCAGTCTTTTTATTTTCAGTCTTTCTCAGGTGTACCAGTTACTCATGACACCCAGAATTTTAAGTGGAAGTCAGATCAGAAGCTTGTTTTTTGGGATTGGTCATGAAAAGAATTTTCATGAAAAGATAAGCATTTCCGTTTGTTCCAGTTGAGTTTCTGGATAAGAGACAGCAACAGCAGTGTCTCTGTTCTTCTCATCCCCAGCATAAAGCCTTAAAGCCACAGAGCAGGATGGATTGATTTTAATCAAAGCAAATTAAATCACTGATTTTTAACCAGGATTCAAATCAGGAAGCAGGAAACCTTGACTTAAATTATTTAAACCTGATTCTTGTTTTGCATTTGAACTTCTTAATTATTGTCTTAAAGAGAGGTTGACTCTCAGTTGTTGACCATTAAAGCATGTTGAACTAATTATAGCCTTTACACTAAATATTTTTTGCTAACAAGGATACACTATATCTATATAGTTATATATCTTAACATCTATTCAGATTCTTAAGTCTTACAATTTTTATGTTAGATAATGGTGAATCATGCATTTCTTATTTAAATTAATTTAATTCATATTTGTGTCAAGTTCTATTTGTATGGAAACTGGAATTCAATTAAAAATGCACAAAAATTTAATTAGAAAAAAAACAAAGGTGCTGGATACATTTTTTCTTATTAAAACATGATTTGCATTTACAATTGATTTATTAAACAAAAAGTTTTATCCATATGGTATTGAACTGAAGACCATGTCCTTCATGAGTTTAGAACTGGTAGATTTTATCTTACACCTATTTTTTTTCATAGAATTAAAGAATGAAAAAGTAGGATAGATTGTTTTCTACTTCCAGTTGGCTCTATAACTTTGAGCAAGTTAGTTATTGAACTGAACTAATGAAATAAGCAGAGATGAAAATATTCTTTTTGCACAGGCAGAAGAGGTTACTGCTGTCAAAATCTGATTTAGCTATTCAACAAAATAGTTTCTTGTGTTTAACCAGTGACTGCCACCAGTTGAGTGCTTTGATTTTCTTTAAAACTTGGCAGCAAACATGTACTGTTTAATTATTGTCATTTAATTTATTTTAATTAATTTTAGTTAGATGAAGCTTTAACATAGGTTCTCATTTCAAATATAATTTTAAACAGTTTTTATTTTAAAATTTAAAAAAACAAAATCTGGTGATTTCATTTTTTATCCATCCTGGACTATAGGCTCTACTACAAACCCATATTCACTTATGAATCTTCTCTCTTTCCATCCCAGTCCATCCATGCTTTAACAAGAAAGCATAGATGTCTCTGAATCTAGAGTGGCATTTTGTTTTTTAAGTGATGGGAAAAGGACATAATAAGTAAATTGATGACCTAACATCGGTCCCATCATGCAAGATACATACAGGTATGACCAGTGTTAAATACAATTTTATTTTCAAAAAGACTTAAATTTATCTATCCAAAAAAGACAACCAAATTTCTTGTTGGGCACCTAGTTTTAAAATTCTGATGACTATTAATAAATCATTTTTAAAATTATTAAAAAATCCTAACATAGATTACAATAAAATGCTTGCTGATTCAGAAGTAATTCCAGCCATTCTCATGCAAAAGAAGATTACTTTGGTACCTAGATTGAGGGTAATGAGCAGGAGGGAAAATCTTTTGGGGGACATGGAGAAATCCTTGCCAGTTGCCTGACTACAGGTAAACACTGAGTCATCCTAATTGTGAAGCTGTAGTCCAGTAGAATCAAAAGCTACTTGTTTCACTACTGTGTTGAGTGTCTTATCGTTAAGTCTTCAGTGCAGAAGTCTCAAGACCTGATTCTCCACTGCCTTTTGCCCACAGTAGTCACTTGCATCAGGGCAACTATGTGGTATTGATAGCATTTTATATTCCCATTTGCAAAGGTGTAAATTATTACCCAAGATGTAATGCAGTAGAGAATTGGGATCCTAGTGTCTATTAGGTAAATGAGAGCTACAATTTTTGCTAAATTCTGTTCAGTTTATGGTTCTCTCTCATCATCCCAACCTACTCAAACTGTTTGGCTGTCTGTTGTACCCTCCTTGACATGTAGATTGAGCTCCCCAAGGATGCTATCCACCAACTGGGGATTGTTAATATGTAGTTTTGAAGCGATGTCCTTCTTGTGCCTATTGGGGAACTACAGAGCGTGCTATAGAACCTGTCTAACATTGGTTCTGGTCCATCAGCATACTTCTCACACTAGGGAAATCTCCATTGAGGGTGATTTGGCCCTTCCGCACTGCAAAGGCAGAGCACAGGTGTTGAATCAGATCAGTATCTGGCTCTGGGCTTAAGGCTTTGCTGTCAGCCATGTAGCAAGCCAATTTGCAGAGCCAAACTAGAACTTGTGACATCTGGCTCTTATTTTATTCTCAGCCTATTAGTCCAGGGTTTCTTAATCTCTTTACCTTCTTTCCTCCACAAAGCTCCAAAAAGCTTCCTTCTGTTGTTCTAAAACTACCCATTTATTTTCTCATCCGGAATCCTTTGTGCAATTTTATCCAAAAAAAAGTGGGAAATGGAGCTGAATCAGGCTTTCCCGGAGTAAAGGGAATGCATGGGGAAATCCAAAAGAGAGAGTGTGGATTTTTTTTGTTTTAATAATTATTGTGGAATTTTCTCTCTGAGTGAAATATGGGGAGGGGTAGTAGTGATGTGGTGGTGAAAGTTTACCTATTGCATTGTCAGTCTCCTGAGCTATTCATTCCATAACATTCTCTAATTTTGAGTTTACTTTTTTAAGGCTACCATTTACACTTATTTTTTTTCCCTTAGGTTCATTGTTTTCTGGAACAACTGTAAACCGAGGCTCTGTGTGTAGTTCATTGGTCCCTTACAGAAATAAAATGTGCTTTTGTAGAATACCTTGTATTTTCAATCACTGTAACAATACTAGTTTCTGGTACACATTACAGTAAATTAAGTATGCTCCCATACTATGATTGTTTGACAATGGTGTCTATTTATAGATTGCAGAGATGAGTGGCCATTAAGTTTAAGAAGCAAGTAATTTAAATATGTCCTGCTTGAAATCATGTAGGACCAAATTCTTCCATACGTTGTTTACTTTCCTATAGGAGAGTAGTTTTCCTTCCAAATCTCCCTTCCCAATGAAGTAGTCTAGATCCTATCAGCAGAAGCTTTGTGACCTAATATCCCCTGACTGCAGCTGATACTGGAGCCACCCTCAGTAGTGGACCTCAAGCTATGGAGGGAGAAGATGTTCTGTAGAAGCTTAGGCTCCTTTGCATTATGGAGTGAGAAATCCAGAATAGGTCTGCTAGCTCCACCCCTAAAGAACGGTATCAGATCCATCTATAAAAATGGGAAAGCGTACTGTAAAAAATGGTTTCATGTCTCCAAATCTAGATCTGGACTTGCAGGCTGGAAACAAGGATGAGCATGAGAGGTTAGAACTCTCAGACTTGGAGGAACATAAAACTAATCTATGCAATGGTTATAAAGTGATTGTTAGATAATAAGATTATTAAACAATGTATAGTGTAGTTCTCTTTTGTGAACACTTAGCAGTGAAAATTAGCAGATTATTAGAGTAGCTAAATATGAGGTTTTCTCCTGAAAATAAAAAGGTAAATTTAAATTCTCATGAATGGGAGACATTTGGTTTTGTAGTGGAGTCTTCATCTCTGAAAAACAGGTTTTAAATGTCAGTTACTTTAAAAGTGAAGTGACTTTCGTAACCTTAGTCTAATCCTTAAGGTTTTGTTTTAATGATCCCAAAATTCCAGGCTCAAAAAAGAAGGATCTGGAGACTGATAGAAGTCTAGAAACCAGACAGCCTTCTTAAAGAATGAAAATACTTTGCCATATTTGATATAAAAGATCGAATATACAGACTTCAGTTCATAGTGCATATGCACAGTTTTAAGTCCATGCCTGTCTAGTTATATCATGTAGGCTTGCTGGTTTTTCTGCAGTGATTGGGAAAAAAGGCATGTTCTTTTCCTTCTCTCATCCTTACTTTCTGCAGGGGTAAAGGCTAATCCTGCTGGGAGGTGAAGCAATAAAGGGAAGCTGCTGGTCATACACATACAGTAAATGGAAACTACATAAAACTTTTGTTTTTTACAGGTACTGTATGTAAAATGTCTTCTGGATGGAGCTGGGTGATGAATGCTTTATATAGTCTCCTGTGCGTTTCCTCTCTTGGAGGTAAGACTAAATTAAAGTGTTGAACAGGTCAGGGAATTATTAGAGCAGTGAGCTGTTGCTGCTGATGTTTATGTTTCAGTAGTGCCTAGTGGCCTCAAAGAGGAATTAGGGCACCATTGTGCTAGGTATTTGTAGAAACAAATAATCGAAGCACACAGAGTTCACACTCAAGGATGGCTACTGGCACTGATGTCCGTTCACCCAGCTGATCTAAAAAAAAACAAATTAAAATCAGTTCAGGTGCTGCAGTTGAAGATCTGTGGTCTGTTTTCCTTTGCTTTCTCCGTTGTTGCTGTGTGAGGAGTAAAGCAAAAGCAGGAACCTGAATATACAGAGGCAGCAGAGGTACAAACACATTGCTGTCAAATACACAAAATTAATAAACTAGAAAAATAGATTTCTCAAAACTTCCAGTTGTAGCAGTCTTCTTCAACATGTAGCATTCTGGGTAAAACATTCATACATATGGAATTCCTCATCTTAAATTACATGTCTAAGAATTAAAAGAGAGATTGAGAATTAGTTTTTGGAAGCACTTTCTTCTCTAAAGTATACTTTTTAAAAGATGCAGTCTGAAAGCACTTTAATGCCAAAATATATGGCATTCTTCCCCCTTCCCCATTTTTTGCACCTTTTTTTGAGCCAGCATTTTCTATCTGATGGATAACAGATGCTGTCATTGATTAGATTAATTTTCTTTTGTGCCATACTTAGTTTTTCACCTGTTCTTTCTTTTCTTTGTCCTCTTTTCATTCTGTCCCTGTTCTCCCTCTCCTTCCCTTGCAGGCACAAATTTTGTGTTTTCTTAATCTTTCTAAAATACAGCCTCTAATGCAGAAATGTTGTCCTGCTTAGTTGGCTCAACCATTGTGTCATCTGAGTGCTCAGCTTCCCACTTTCCCTAGGCAAAGGAAGGTGAAGCTGCAGATTGGGTCACCAGATGTTACATAGAGGTCCTCAGGCAAGCTGGTGCACTCATAAGCACCACTTCCTCTTCAGGAAAATCAAGAGATATCTCTTGAGTGTGATAACTTAACTGGTGTCATTCATGGACACTAAAAGCTAAGTAGCAACCTTAAATCTGTAGTTCTTAGACTAGTGATCAGTTAGTTTGTGCTTAATTTATATACTGAATAACTAAACAGAAAAAGAACTTTATAACTTTGTAACTCATTGCCTTTAGTACCTGAGGCCTACGATGATGTATGTGATCAATGAATCCTGTGCTGGTTGTGATAATTCTTACATTGTTTCTGTTTTTCAGTGCCCAAACTGTTTGTACTTTTCTATCTCTTCAGTAGAGATTTTAGTTATTTTAGGCCCACAATTGTGAGAATTATGTAGAGTTCCCTGCAAAAGAAGGATATGAATGTAAGTCAACAGAAGATGCTATTTTGAGTGATTGCACAGGTAAACTCCACTGTCAGTGTGTGCCCTCCAGTGCACGGATGTCAGTTTTTACCCTAAATGGGTACGACTAGGGCAGCATGAGTGTCCTCTGGTGCCAATGCCTCACTGTGCACAGGCATTAAGGGCCAAGACACCTGCAGCCCCTCTGAGTTGCTTCTTACCTCCCAAGATGGTTGTTGGAGGTCCCTTTCTTTGCATCTACAAGTCTTCAGTTGAACTTGTAAGTAGTATGTGTTATATAGTCATTTTAGTAGTTAGGTAGCTGGCTACTGTGTCTTTTAAAAAAAAAATTGTTTTGGGTACCAACTCCATTACAGAGATGTTGCAATGCTCTTTGAGTTTCCTGCAAGTCTTGTGGTAAGGCTACCTAATAGTGACCCCTCATCCCAGATGCTTTAAGTGCTTGGAGGAGACTCACATGAGTGACAAATATGGTATCTGTAAGGGCTTTAAACCCCATTACAAAGAAGAAAGGGCAGCTAGATTGAAATATCTGCTGCTAGAATTGGCACTACCTCCTCTAGCTGAGCCATCTACCTAGGTCTGGGTATGGAGTTGGTCTGTAGCACATCTCTGGTGTTCCTAGTATCGTGGGGCAGATCGGTGTTGCTGGGTAACAGAAGAGGCGTAGGAAACATGACTCTGTATTGGGATCACTGAAAGAAGTGAAACGGTCAAGCTCTTCTAAAGAATCAGGAGGGTATTCAGAGAGGAGACACTCCCCCAGAGGACACCTCTAAGCTCTGGAGTTTGACTCCAGAGCCCAGTATGGGTCTGTCGAGATTGGCTCCCAAAGCACTTTCATTGGGATCACCTCATGCCCAGGTACCATGAACTGTTTTCTCAGTACTATCTGCTGAGTATTTGAGGCTGCAAGGAGTTGTTAAGGCTGTCAGTGGTGCTGTCACCTGCAGTTCAAAAGACTTGCCTGGCACCCAATATATTGACCTCAGTGGCTTCACTTCCACACTGGACAGTTCGTACTGATTCGGCCAGGATATCAATTAAGGCTGGACCACTTAGAGGAAAGCCACAGAGCTCCCCACCTCTCCTTCAGAGTCTGAACCTTCTTCACTGATATTGATGGGTATGGCACCATCTTGGTCGCAGGAAGAATCATGAGACTCTGAAGAAGTCTGTGTCCCATCCTAGCCTAGCAAAGGGGATATCCACGTCAGGGTATACCACTTCCCTCCCTGATTTCAGCCTCAGCGCTAGTAAAGGGCTTATTCTGCTCTTGATTTAAAGGACTCTTACTTTCCTGTTGCAGTTCATCAGATAATTTCTACAGTTCACCATCAGCGGTCACCATTATCTGTTCTCAGTGCTCCCCTTTGGTCTTTCAGCTGCCCCGCATGTATTTACAAAGTGTATGATGGTGATAGCAGCATTCCTCCAGATGTCAGGGGTCCATATCTTCCCTTACCTTGGATGACTCCTTGATAAAAGGTCAATCAAGGTCACTGGTGGTGTCCAGCATAAGTGTAATCCAATCCCCCTTCGATGCACTCATTCTGCTGATCAGTCCTGTCTCGAGTATAGAAAATAGAATTTATTGGCACAGTCAACAACAGTCAGGGCCTCAACAGCATGGACAAGTTTTCATGCAAGGCAAACGCTCCTTCTAGACTTAGAAGTTTATCCCCTCACTACAATGAGAAACTTTTTAAGGCTGCTGGGGGCACATGGCAGCATACATTTCTGTAGTCCAGTATGCCAAACTGTGTTTCAGACTCCTTCAAGACTGATTGGCAATGGCATATTCTCCAAGAAGGTACCACATAAAAAAAGTTAGGCCACATATCAGGTCAGATGTTATCTTCCCTAGAATGGTGGCTAGACCCAACTGATGTCTGCAAAGGAGTTCTATTTGCCTCCATCTCTCAATCTCCTAGTTTTAATCACAGATGCCTTGCCTTGGACATGGGTTGGGGGGTTTGCCTGGGACTCCTGCAGACACAGGGTTTCTGGTTTTCCTACAGTCTCAGTCTACAACTAAATGTCAGGGAATTGAAAGGTGTCTGATTAGCTTGCATGGCATTTCTTCCTGACCGCAGGGAAAGGGACAAGTTGGTGCTAACCAATAATATGATGGTCATATTTATGTAAATTAATGGGTGGGCCTGGTTCTCACAACTGTCAGAAAGCTCTTCTGCTCTGGAACTTCTGCATCAACAACTCTATACTTTTGGAAGCAGCCTGCCTCCCAAAGGTCTCAGGATATGCTGACAGTTCGCCTCAACAGGTTGTTTCTCAATCACCGTGAGTGGTCCCTTTACTCAGACGTAGTAAGATCCATTTTCCAACTCTGGGGAACACCCTAAGTGGATCTGTTTGCAACAAAAGACAACAGAAAATGTCACCAGTTCCACTTCAGAGCAGGGACGCAGTTCATTAATAGACACTTTTCTACTGCCTTGGTCAGAGGGTCTGCTGTACGCTTCCCCCCCATTTCTCTTCTGCCAAGAGTTCTATGCAAAGTGAAGCAGGACAGAGCCTATCTTATGCTGATTGCTGCAGCATGGCCCCAGTCAGCACTGGTTTTCACAGCTGTTGGAGCTGTCATTCCCACTTCACACAGACTTGATTTCATAGAATTACATGTGGAATAGACATGTGACTCGAAGGAAAAACAGTTATTAACCTTTCTATAACCATTCTTTGAGGTTTGTTGCATGTGTCCATTCCATGACCCACTCTCCTTATTTCTGTCTTCTGAGATTTTGTTGTAAATATTTAGGAAGTAATTAGTAATATCCCCAGTATCTGAGTCTTCCTCTTTAGTGCTTGAAGATTTTAAGACTCATTAGGAGCTTCTCTGACTAATGACTTCAACCTTGGCTATTCAGGCTGAGTTTGTGCAAGAAAATATGTACAAGTTGGTAGACATTCAGCCATCTGCCCTCAGGAGTGTAGCTCTTCCTATAAATGAAGCATTATTAGAACCTGCCAAGACTTTGTAGAATATTCCAGCTTCCTTGCCTCCTACAGCAAAATGTAGGGACAAACATTATGATGTTCCTGTTTAGCAGTCTGAGTGGTGTTTTCATCATGCCCTCTCTTGTTGTAACAGCAGCTAATGAGAGGTCGTAATAAGGGAGATATAAGTACATGCTCAAGGACAAAGAGTCTTAGAAACTGGATCTTGGGGAGAAAAATGTATTGGAACTCATCCTTCCAAATGTCCAGTGCAGATCATCAAGTTGCTGTTGAAGTATGACTTTTCAAATTGGCAGGGTCTGTGGCAAAATTCAAGGACAAGTTACTGCATCCTCTCTGGAGGAGTTCAAGGCATTCATTGCAGAAGATTGTCTGTTTGCCAAGATGGCTTTGCAATCTGTGCTAGACTTAAGGGATATAGCTTCCAGAGAATGGCATCAGTGTTTGAAGAGAAGGGCCTTTTGGTTGCAGAACTGTGGCATAGCGCTGGAGATTTAGCAGAGCAGACATATCTTTTGATGGTCGATTTTTGTTCTCTGACAAAATGGATAAGACTTTACTTTTGTTTAAGGACTCATGAGTAGTTCTCTGTTTTAGGGTTTCATACCCCTGCAGCAGCAGCAAGTATTTCTGTACAAGTACAGCCCCAGCAGTGTTTCTGACAGATACCATATCAGGCAAGACAGCGAGACTATTCCAAGAAGCAGAATAAATAACACAGGCAAAGACCATCTGGGTCTAACTTTTAATCAGCCAGCCTGTCCTCCCTGAGCTTTGGACAAGCAGTAGTTTGATTGTCAGATCGAAAGCATTCCAGTTGTAAACCTTCTGCCATTTGCAGACAGGATTTCTCACTTCCACAGTGCTTGGGAAGCTATAACTTCAAATAAATGGGTCCTAAGCTCTGTGTGATCAAGTTATGCCATTCACTTCTCTCCATTCTCTCATCCTATCCCTGTATCCCATCCCTTTGAAGGGACCCCTCTCATGAGTCAACTCCTTCAGCAGGCCTGGACTGTGGGAGCCATAGAAGAAGTCTTTCTGCAGCATGGGGGGGGGAACAGGTTTATACTCTGTTTATTCTCATTGCCAGTTCCAAGGTAGGATTGAGGCCTATTTTCAGTCTCAGGGGTCTTAACAGGAACATCAGGTACATGAGATTCTGCATGCTTACCCTAGCAACTGTCCTCCCCACTTTGAATCATAACTGCTTTGCTGTCCTCAATGTTCATGATGCCCGTTTCCATGTAGCCACAGGAGGTTTTGTGATTGCAGGGCAGCATTATTAATACACAGTGCTCCCTTTTGGCTTCTCCTTGAGCTTTTACCAAATACATGGCTGTAATAGCTGTACATCTCAGGAGAAGAGGAATACAATGTATTTTCCTGCCTGGATGATTGATTGGTGAGTGGTAAATCCAGAGACAACTCTGTCGTCATGTTCGGTTCACTCTGTAACTTTTCAGTCATTTAGATCTGATTATAAACAAAGCAAAATCAAATTTAGTATCAGCGCGCGCACACACAAAAGAAGAGTTCACTGGGGCCCAGCTGGCTTATATGAGTGCAAGGGCATTTCTGCCAAGAGAGCAATTTCAGACAAGTCATCATCTGTGTCTGTCCCTCCAAGCTCACCCTTCCACAATGATTTGGGTATGCCTGAAATTGCTAGGTCATAGGGCTACATGTACTTATGTGGTCTGGAATGCAAGACTTCATTTTCATCTTCTTCAGGCTTTGTTCAAGCTTTATCACCCAAATTGTGTATATTACCCAAATTTTTCAGACATTGGATTCCCTAATGCAAGTGCAGTCGTCCATCCTTCAGTCCCTTGAGTTGTGAACAAACCATATCAATGTT
The DNA here is from genome assembly GCA_007922155.1 of Mesoclemmys tuberculata. Classification (NCBI taxonomy): domain Eukaryota; kingdom Metazoa; phylum Chordata; order Testudines; family Chelidae; genus Mesoclemmys; species Mesoclemmys tuberculata. Next base: position 30,341,228 of record ML675629.1, on the reverse strand, counting down.
TGCAGGGGTGTTTCCTTCACCTATCCTTCACCAGTCATGACAGTAGTGACTGATTCCCCCACAATAGGTTGGGGACTGCATCTGGGGACTTTGAAAGTTCAGGGATTACAGACAGATCAGGAAGCTTCCCTTCATATCAGGGTCCTGCAGCTATGAGCCATTTACAGTGTGTGCTTGCCCTTTCAGTTGCACATAAAATACACAGCAGTTTGTATACTCACCAATAATACTACCATGGTATACTATGTGAACAAACGGTGGGAGGCTCACTCCAGTCAACTTTGTTGGAAGGCAATGAAGTTTTGTCAGTTCTCTCTCGAGGAGAACATCATTCCACAGCAGCTCACCTACCAAGGGAGCAGAATTGCTTAGCTGATCAGTTCGGCAGAGTCTTTTCTCAGAATCACAAGTGATCTCTGAACAGTGTGTTAAGGTCCATCTTTGGGAAATGGGACATTCTGGCTATCGACCTGTTTGCAGCAAAAGATAAGAAGTTCCATCAGTGTTGCTCCCGAATAGGCCTCGATCCAAGCTTCTCAACAGATGCCTTCCACCTGAATTGGGGATTGGTGCTCATGTATGCCTTCTTCCTTCACCCCAGATTCCAGTCATCCCGCAGGTCATTCTCAAATTGAAGTTTGAGACGTTCTCATTACCCCAGCTTGTCTGTGACTGTGTTGGTTCTCTGAGTTTCGCAGTCTGTTTGCTATACAGTCTTCAGTACATGCTTTTACCAGACGTGCTGTTACCACAGCATCTCTGTCAGATGCAAACTTTGGCAAGGCAGTTCTAAAGTCACTGTTTAAATAGACTCTGAGCCCTACCTTCTACAAGTACTGCTTGTGAGTCACTTGAATCAAATACATATTTGCAACCACCCACAGAAAGAAAGACAGTTCTCTAACTGTTCTTCAAGATATGGGTGCACAAGTATTCCACAACCCATCCTCCATCCCCACTGCATCAGAGACTTTGCTTTTGATGTTCGGTCTAAGGGAACAGAGGGGAAGTGCTGCTCTTAAATAGTCTGGGAAGGTGCAAATATCCACAGGCACGATTGCTTGCTTTATGGATATGGCTATGCCTATGCAAAGTTCTCCTGCTTTGGTGCACTCTGCACGCGCACTCTTGACTGGAATACATGTCTGCACCCACATCTCAAAGAGCAACAGTTACAGAATAGGTAAGTAACTGAGGTTTTTGGGGGTGGGAGAGTCAGTTGTATGAAGTCCACTGCCTTCCTAATGAAAAATGTGGATGATCCGCACATGCCCCATGATTGGGCTTTGCTAGTTGGTCACCCATTGACTGACTCAGAAAAACAGAAGTTCTTTTGTTTGGTGTATTACATGTCCAGGAGAGTTTAGTAGGGAAAATAAACTGCTCAGTGAGAAACTAAAAAGATACTGATTTTATGAGGATTCGTTATGTTGATGAAAATATATTCCATTCATTTCAATATATTACGTGGACATTCTTTAAAAGATGAAAAATTACTACTGAATTTCCTAAAAATATGATTTTTTTTTTGGTGGTAATTGCTGTTCAACTTTTTTGGGGGGACTGAATAATTTCAGAAGTCACCTTTGTGACAGAGCACCTTTTAAAATAGTATATACAGAATTTTTTAAATGGGCATTTTTAAGGTTCACTTGTTTACAAAGGTCTTTCCAGGAGTGGGAAGAGGGTGAGCATAGGAGAAAAAACAAAGATACTAAAGCTTCCTGTCTTCAACCTCATTTTCTCTGTCATTCCAGTTCTTCTGATGTTAATGGTAAAATCCTCTTGCAATACCTGAAGAAAATTATGCACATGAACTCCCCCTAAATCAGTTTGAGACACTAGCATGAACAAATCTGTTAGAAAGGAAATGCACTTGACTTGCACAATACAGTGTTACTGTCTATTCACATATGCTGTCAGATACACAAAATCTGCAAAAATATTTTTCTTAATTTTTCAATAGCAGTAATGTTAGAGGTTATTTGTAGTTATAGTAGTTCAAAGATGTCTTACAATTAATTTGAAATATCACATTTCTGTATCCCTTTTAGTTTCAGGTGGACTTGTACAGTCATGTGGCTACATCATCCCAGAGTGTCCAGTGTTGACCCTTGGCTCCAATTTTACAGCACTGTGCATTCTCAATGAGAGTTGTCCAAACTTTGGCAATATACATGCTAATCAAATTATTTGGAAAATCAAAAATTCTGTAGTGCCTAAAGAACAATACCATATAATAAACAGAACTGTTTCCAGTGTCACCTTTAATAACACCTCTACATTAGCTAGTCCTCTGACATGCAACATTTTAGCAAATGGACAGATTGAGCAGAATATTTATGGAATTGCAATTACACTGGGCCGTAAGTAGCTTTTCATTTCTTCCTTTTTTTTCTTTGGCTATTATAAATTTCCCCTTAAATGTTTATGTACACAGAGGTGCTCTATAATGTTGGCAAGTTTCCATTTTCTTCTCTGCCTTGCAGAAAATGCTTTTGAAGGACATGTTGGTGTATTCCCTTTACCTGTCTTCCTCTGGAACAATAGCACTAAAAATCCCCCAAAAATACACACACAGAGCAAATGAAAGTCCTTTGGAAAAGGTGATTCCCAAAGCAGAAAATACATTAAGTATTTCACATACAAAGAGAACTGCACATGCATGAAGCTCTGAAGAAAATGGGAACCTATCACAATGAAAATGATGGTACTTAGAAATCATTGAACTGATGAAGGGTTTGATAGAAAGAATATGGTTCTTGAAGAGTCTGATTTTTCTAAAGCATATTTTTAATAATTGTGCCTCATTCTCACAATATCTGTTTTCTGGTCTAAGTTAATTTGTTTTTCCTTTTTTAGTAGTGTACATAAACTTCATGTTCAGTTTCTGATGGGGTTATCTACTGACCAGATCTTCCTTATGTTCATGGCTGTCACAATTGCATATTACCATTGGAAGATAGTATTTGTAGAAAGGAACATTCTTGGGAAATTATATTGCAGCACCACAAAAAGCAATCCTCTGGAAGTTAGTGGTAGGAGACTAGAATATTTCTAATATACAGAAATGAAAAACCCAAGGTTAATCAGCTCAGTGGTGCCATGAAGTACCATGTTGTCTGTCTTAGTAGCTGCAAAATGATGTAGAACAAAATGTAGTGCAGAAAACTCATGCTTAGCCCCAAACAATAAAAAGTATCTGGGAATTAGCTATGGGCTTTCTATACTGGGATAAGTTTCACTCATTTTTATCCATTCTGCACACAGTATCTTGTGTATGTGAGAGAACCTATCTATTGTAATAAACTATTATGATCTGTTAATATCATCATAGCTTAATCTTCTGAAGTATTATCAAAACTACAGCAATATGTATATAGTTTATTTCTTCTTTTTCCTTCACAAACACAGATCTGCTACTATCACTACTCCCATTGCTGCCTTCTATTCTAGTTCATTCTGTGCTAGCCTTCTGTTCCTTACCCTGTCCCAAATTTCATTCCCTCCCCAAATTGTATGCTTTCTGTTCTTTGATGACTCTTACCACTACAGAGTCTTTTCTCAAGGCATCTATGCATTACGTTTCACTAAATGGTCTGTATCTCCTAATGTTTAGCATTTACTACATACAACAGTAAATAAATTGTTTTCCATTTTAACTAAATTACATTTGCAAAAATGTATTCATCACTGTTTTCATTGTGGTTAAATGTGTGTACACATGAATTAAATGTAATAACTTTTTTCATGTAGTGCCTCCAGAGAAGCCTGAAAATTTGAGTTGCATTGTATATCAAAAGTTAAAAAATAAGTTTGAGATGACTTGTACCTGGAATCCTGGAAGGCACACATTCCTAACCACTAATTTCTCTTTAAAATCTCAATGGTAAGTATCTTGTTTAAGCTTTTTAAAAGGCAGGTATAACGCATCTTAGTCATTTTTAGGGTTTTGCATGTAGGCTAAATAAAACTGTTCCAATATATTAAAGTTGTTAAACTGTTTAAAAATATATATATTTTGAGTTAGACTGTAAATCTAGACTTCTGAAACTGCTGCAGCCTGTTTGTCAGGGAAGAGCATTTGACATCTCAAGCTTGTTCTACAGTCTAAGATTTTAAACTTAAGCAAATAAAATTATTTTTTTCCAAGACAAAGAAAACGTAGGGACAAGAGTCCTGTACAGATCTCATTGGTATTAAGCTATTGTGTAGCTTGTTTTGGATTCTGTATGGATTCTATATCAATTATGGGTATTTCTGTGGCAAGAATCACAGTATATGATGCTGAACAAGTAAAGAAATCTGAATAATGATGATTGAGTGGGTTATGTTCTGTACCTTTGGAGACTTTAGGAAGTTATTTTGGGTAGATGTCTGCACCTTTTTAACCTTGATTTTAGTTATAGTGGGAAAGCTATGAGCTGCTCAGATTGCTCCTACTCTCCCACTGATGTCACTTCATCTTGCTTAAGTTCAGTCTAAACCAGCCAACTGCTTTGCATCCAAGAGTCAGTATCTCTTTTAATCATAACTAAACTTCACAAGAAAGGGACTGGTAATTCTTGTTCAAAAGGAGGTGAAAGCTGGATGGTGTGGGTTCACAATTAATTAATTGTTCACTATAGACTTTATTGCATGTCTCCACCTCTTCAGCTAATTTCATGTAGATTACTGAAGTGGGGATAGACAGGTTGCAAGAGTCCCCAGCTTATCAGTTTTAGGAAGGAGGAGTAGATTCACATCACAGTTCTGGGTAACTTTTGAAAAGAATTGAAGCCATTGTGATAATGTGTTGTCCAGTCCATCTGTGTTTTGTAAGCAAGTCAGCAACACTTTATTGTTATGTTGAAAGCTACAGAGAACTAAAGTAGTGCAAGCACTGAGATTTTATGGCAACAGATACACACCATAGATCATCCATTGGTGCAACTAATATTGTCTTTATATCATGTCCCAGTCTGAAGCCTGATCATGAAGAGTCAAAAGATGTTCACCAATTGTTGATATCAAGTCTGCTAACTCCAGCAATAAGAGCAAATCTACAGGCAAAAGTTAAGATTACCTCATTTTAAGATTACCTCATCCCCCTTATCACTTTACAAATAAATGGTTTATCTTAATTCCATAACTAAGAATGATTGGGCTTTAGGTTAAGGCATGAGACTTGGGTTTGAGAAACCAGGGTTCCAGTCCCAGCTTTGCTGTAGATTTACTATATGACTAGGGCTAGATCGATTCCTTTTAAAGCACTTTGAGGTCTTTGGAGAGAAGGTGCTGTGTATAAATGCAAATTACTGCTTTATTATTTTAAACCTCCTTTTTTTTTTTTTTTTTTTTTAACTCTCAATTTAGGCCAGGAGAAGTCTTGCCTGATTGCAAACCACAACTTGTAAATAACTCTTGTAAGAATGACAATGTTCAGTTTTTTGTTAACCTGGAGGTTTGGGTAGAAGCTAAGAATGCCCTTGGGAAGGCTGAATCGGAGCACATTGATTTTGATCCTGTGGACATTGGTAACTATATGCTTTGCTGTGAATGTTGTTGAACTAGAGTGTGGATGCTGTTTCTATATTGTAAAACACTTTAAACAGTTGGCAACAGTAGAGCTCTGTGCTCTGAAAAGTAGAATAGTATGGACTAGATCCTGAGCAGTGTGGGGCAGAGATCTTGATGTGGAAGGTGATTCTGATTTTTCTCTTTCCACACCACATCTTGGAGCAAAAAACAGCCTGCTACCAAGCCAATTCCTAATGTAAAGTGTAGCAACCTATAGAACCTACCAACTCCCCCCAAAAAGCCCGCCTGGCAGCTAGTTATCACCTGCGTGTAGTCAAGTCTACACTGGGACTGGAGGGGTGCCATAGGAACCATTATAGTATAGTCCCTTAGGCAGGGAGAGTACTACTCCAACCAGGTTTATGCAGCTGTCAGAAGGACTTGAATCTGGCCTTTCATTTCTGAGAGGTGGAAAATTACAGATCTCATTGTTCAGCTTTTCCCCAATACAGTATCTTCTCCAAAAAAAAGTGCTCTCTCCAGGCATATGGTACCTTTAGTGAATAGTCTAGGGAATAGAATAGAAAAGAAATGAACTTGTAAACTGGTAAAAATATGCCAGATGCATTAAATACCATATTTCAAGCTATGCATATGAATTAAACAACAGAACACTTGGATTATTCAATACTTTCTCGTTCTCTTTTAGTGAAGCCTCTACCTCCACACAACTTAACAGTCAGTTCAGAAGAACTACCTACTGTCTTGAAGCTATCATGGGAGAACCAAATTATAGTAGTTGAGATGGAGCTGAAATTTAATATTCGATACAGGATCAGTGACAGTCCAGACTGGATGGAGGTAACCTTATTTTAAATGTTTTAGTGACTGCTTGTGCACTCTGCCACACTAATCCAGAGTTCCCATTCACCATCATGTGCAGCAGAAGTTCAGTGCCGTTCCTCTGTATTATATAAACAACTTTCCTCAGTGTATTGCCACCTCCAGAATTACTGCCTTACTGTACCATGTAACTAATTTCTCTTCAGTTTTTTTTTTTTTAGGGTGAAGGGGGTGTTCCATCCCATTATTTATTGATACCTATGACTGCTGGTACCCATTCTCTTTTATTTCTCCTCTTGGAAAGGGTCTCTCAGTGGTCTCTTAGAGTAGCCATTAGGGTTCTGAAGCCTACCTTGGAGCCTGATCACCTAGAAGACCCATGATCAGTAATAAAAGTAATAGATTGCCAAAATTTGTCAGGGGCTGTAAAATATCAGAAGCACCGCAAAAACCTTGCTTGTCCTTGTCAGCCGTTTAACTCCCTCTTGATGGGTATGTAGTGCAGCCTTGCCCAGCTACAAAAGCATTTTTATTTTAGTTTCATCAGTCCTCAAAGAAAACTTGTCTGGTAACTTGCTGCACTCCAGTAGAGTTCTTCTCAGGCTCCTCTTTCATAGAGACCAATGGTTAATAGGCAACTTCAAAAGCCAGCAATATAAGACACTGCCGCATTTTACTTTCAAAGCAGTCTTTTGAGTCAAGAGCATGCGAAGCTGTGTGATCTCTTAAAACTTGAAAGATCGCATCCAAACACCTCATCTTAAAATAGATTGCCCTGTATCTTAAAGATGTCTTCAGAGAATACTGTCTGGCACAATCCTTACTTCACAATCTGTGCTTGACCATGTTCTGTCCTGTCTCAAGTTCTCATAGTCTGTCTTCCCCTTAGGATTTACCCAGGAATAATACAAACCTAAAATAAAAAAATTCAGGCAAAAGTTAGTTTCTCTGTGCATGCTCCACTTAGGTGCCCCTTTGTTTGGAGATTTTTTTTTTTTTTTATAGCAGTGCTGATTTGGCTTGTGCATGCACCTTAAACATCCTCATGCCCCACACCATGGCTACATGGGACTGCATGGGCGAACTGCCCTCAGTTCACAGCTACCTTTTGGCCAGAGACTGAGTTTAGTATGTGCCTGTTGCTGTGTACTTGTTCCATCTTTTATTAGTATTAGTTTTGATAGTTAGATCTAGTAGTAAAGTTCAGTTCCTTATAGTTGTTGGAACATTTGTTCCCCTTTTCTTTTCTCTTTTTCCCATATTGAGGGGCCTGAACAAATTTTCATCTGTCAAGGATGCCAGGCTCCCTGCACTTTCAAAGGTGCCTCAGTAAGTAATCTCTTATTAGTGACAGGCACTCCTAGTGTATTTGTTGTTTGGGGAACTCTCATTCCCAGCGAGAGTAAGCTCTGCACTTTTTTTAAGGGAGGATCCTGGAAGAACAGAGAAATAAAGTATACGCTCTTAATGATTGAGTAAGTGTTAAGATCAGATTCTGACCTATGTGCAGAGAACCCCCCTATACAAGGACCCTCCACTTCTGTCATTGCCTCATCATCGTTGAGAGCACAGTCACTGAGTGCTTCCAAGATGGCATCAAAACCCCAGTCTCCAGCACTGGGGGTACCAAGTGAGGCTGGGTCTTCGCTCTTTGTGACCACTGGGCACCACAGTCAACTGGGTCACCAACTGCTCATGTTTGTATGAGACTTGCCTCTTCATTTTCTCCTATCCCTGAGGAGGAGTTGTCACCTCTGATACAGTATATTTGAAGAGCATTCTGACTCAGATTCTGAACTTTCTCTTTAACACACTTCAATTTATTCCAGGAGACATTATTCTTCACTGGAACACCAGGCCCCAACCTACTAACACTTGGGATGACCAACGTTGGATACCTCTCCCTATGCCTTATGGTCACTTTCATTACAATTCAGTAATTGTCAGTGCAATTCTTAAACAGCTTTAAGAATCTTTTTGTATAGATCAGAGTCTGCATGCTGCTTTGCATCTTAATCTCTTTAGCTACCGGTCAATAGCTAATAGATCAATAGCTACCGGTACGTGCTTGGTGCTACATCTGACAATGCACATGGCCTTTTGGTGATCATCACTTTTGCTCGAAGGGTTGGGGAGGATGGGGACTCCAATGGCAGGCCCTCCATTTACTGTATTCTACAAGAAGAAGGTATCATTACAATCCCATTGAAAGATTTTACCTAAGATTTCTTCTGAGTTTCACATTAACCAAACTGTTCACCTTCTAGTTTGTTTTCCCTAAGCCACATTAATCTACATAGTAGTCTGTCTTTCATGTACTAAGGCATTAGCCTTTTACTTAGAACTAGGCCATTTAGGAAGACCCATAGACTTTGTCTGTTGCAGAGAGGTCTAAGGAGGCATCTGTCTCTGCTCAGAAATTTCTAAATGGCTGTCTCATTATTGCCTATTTATGGTTTCACTGAGCTCAACCTCCCCATAGAGTGGACTGTGCACTCTTCTAGATCATAGTTTGCTGGATTCCCCAGTGCTCACGTTTTCTAACCACTATACCTTAGTTCATGCTGCAAGATCAGATGCTGCAGTAGACAACGTAGTTCTTTCTTCAGTGACGCACTCTAATCCAAAACTCTCACCTTCTTAAGGGGTTACTTCTAGAGCAGTGTTTCCCAACTGGTGTGCTATGGCACACTGGTGTGTCGTCAGCCCTGAGCAGGTGTGCCGTGGAATTTCTTGAAAAACTACTTGAAGAGTTCTCAGTTGGCTCATGAATATCCATGGGTTCATTTGGAGACTATATGGTGGTGTGCCTCAAAATAATTAAAGGTATCAAGGTGTGCCATGGCAGAGAAAAGTTTGGGAACCACTGTTCTAGAGAGTCACTTAAAGTGGAACACCCCTGGAGACACTACTCGAAGAAAGAGATGTTATGTAGCTTGTGCAGCAACTGGAGATTTTTGAGATGTGTGTCCATATAGGTGCTCCACAACCCATCCCTTTTTTTGGAGCTGCTTTTGTGGGGCATTGCAATAGAGAAGGAACTGAGGGGCGGTTCACCCACACAGCCCTATATAGCCTGAGTGTAGGGCACATGCATGGGCTGAATGGGCACTGCTACCAAAAATCTCTAGTCAAAGGTGCAGGGGTGCATGTGCACCTAAAATGGAAAAAACCACAGGGCACACATCTTGAACTCCATTTACTGTGCAGGGTGATAAATCTCTCCATCTAAGGACAATGAAATAAATTTATTTCCCTCTGAGTAATTTCAGCAGAAAGACCAAAGTACTGATGAGCACTTTGAGAAGACTTCTGTTAGGTGTTCTGATGGCCTTAGAATTAATCCTTTGAATGTTCAGAGTATGTGCTTGATAAACTCTTAGCCCTAGTTTACACTTACCTGGCGATTCGGTGGCAGTCGACAAGAGTTATGAAGCTACGCGTCTTCACTGCACTGAGCAAGTCTTTACTGACCACTCAATCGATCCAGATAGATCGAGTTGCCACTGTCAGTGTAGATGTACCCCTAGCCACTTTTTGGCTATGTGAGTAATTCCCTATGACAAATGTGACAATGTTATAATAGCAGGAGATTGTATTCATAGTGAGAGTGGACATGACTTATTTTATCTGGAGGTTCTGGACCTTGTTGTTTTATTATTCTGTGGATTGTATTTCCAGGATGAAATACAAACTTAATTAATTTTGTTTGCCATTGCTATAATATGAATACTAAAATGTGTATATGGTAATTCTGAGGCACTTACAGAGAGGTCTTTACCTATTACAACATTTCTAAATCTTAATTTAAAACACGTACATAATATGTAGAGTAAAGGTTGGATTAGCATAAATTTAGAATGTCCACATTAATCACAGTGGCAAAGCTATGAGTGAGTTATGAAGAGCCATCTTAAACACGCATAAATAAAAACTTTATACCACCGTATGTAGACTTTCTCTACATGTATATGACATGAATCTGCTTTGCTAGTAATTTTTTAATATCTCTGCTTGTAAAAACTTTGTGTACTACCATGAGTCTACTGTGCAGGCTTTAGAGGGAGAAAACATTTAAATGTTATTTTTAGTGCCAATTTCTGTGTAAAATTCTAAAAATAGCATTTATGGAAAATTGAGATGCATGATTTAAAGCTCAAATATATCCTAAATCAACATGACTAAACCCTAATGCTTTAATCACTGGGAACAGGGTGATTCCTAGCTCTTCAGCTGGATAAATTAAGGGTTTATAGCATGGATGGCTTGGAGTGTATTGGACATTAAAATTGTGAATGGGCCAGAGCAATTATTCCTACCCCTGAACCTTGGACCGAAATAATCTTAGATGGTGGGAGGGGGAATTGCATGGATGAGAAGGTGGCGGTGGGATTTCTGTAGTAAGTTGGAGGGAGCAAGTTGGGGGGGGGTTGTTTGTTTTTTAGAATATTACAATAAAAAATGTGAATTACTTGAAAACTACTCAGAAAATTGGAGTAATAAAAATAATCCTGCATGAGATGGATTATAATACAGGTGCGGTGCAAAATACATCATGATTCTGTATGTATATATTCTGCACTACAAAATCTGCATTAATTCCCCTTTCAGGTTGAGAAATGAAGCTTCTGGAAGTCAAAGAATGCAGAGTTATGGCAGAAGTTTCAGGGCTTGATTCGATGCTGTGTTAAATTGGTAACCCAAGGCACAGGGCTCCTGACGTTAGAAAGTCCACTCAGAAGAGGATTGTAGTGGTACGAGGGTTTAACTGATCTTGCTGGGTGGCTGGCAGCATTTTTAACGACTTTTTTTTAAACCTTTTGCAGATTCCTCCTGAAGATACAGCTTCACACAGAACTTCATTCACTGTTCAGTCCCTTAAACCTTTTACAGAGTATGTGTTTTCACTTCGTTGTATGAAGAAAGATGGGGTGGGCTACTGGAGTGACTGGAGTGATGTAAAGAGTGGGATCACATCTGAAGCTAGTAAGTAGTATTTGATGTTAATGTTCATTTTTCTAAATAGTTAACTATTGTGATACTCCAAAATACAGGCAGATGTATTCTGGCCCTGGCTGCCTGAAATGTTGCCCCTTTTAGCAGGTGTTGATCCTGCTGGGAAAGATTTAAGTGCATTCTGCTGACTTGATCAAATGACTGATTAACCCTGGTGGCTAATTACTCTCAAAATTGATGGGAATAACTTTGTAGATGGGATCTACGGTTGGGCTGAGTAGTAGGCTACTGTCAGTATTAGCAATACTGTCAGTAATCTTGCTAATTGATGGGATATGATAGGCTCCTTTTCCACATTTGCTGCCTTAAATGGTATAATGCAGATTGCAAAACTCTTTTGCTCACCATGTTCACTTGTCACTCCTCTGGGCTGATTGGTCTGATACTGACTGACACACATGCAATCTGTATTGGTGGTTCCCAGTGGAACCAAATCTCCTCTTCTCCCATAAGAAGACTGAATGATCATGATGGTCCCTTCTGAACTTAAAGTCGGAGTCTCGGTGACAATATTTTATTTTAATATATAATTTATTGAATTAAGATCTATACTCCACTTTTTCCAGAAACTGTACAAATTGCTAACAGATGCCCAAATGTTCACTTACCACATAATGTAAGACACAAAAGGGGAAAATCTCCTTTTGCCACCCACAAATTGTTTTGGTTCCACTGCACAAGGGAGGTGGAAAGTGGCCATTGTTGAGCCTCTGCCTTAATGTTCTTGGAGCCTTGCAAAAAACAGTAAAATACATCGAAGCTGCCAGAAGTCTTAAATCAGGATTGGTCTGTGGTTATTTTTATTAATCACTTTGATTTTTATTTTAAAACATTTGTACATGAGATTTGAGTCTCTAAGCAATAAAAGTAATGTAAGCAATAGTAAATAGCAAGATTAAAAATATCCATTCAAAGATAATGGTCATATTTCTTTAGTGGTAGTAACCCCAGTGTAGAAGGTCTTCTGAAAGATTGAGCACATTCTCTCTGCTTTACATACCACAAGAACTGGCTCAAATTAGATAAACTCTATTCTAAGACACCTCATGATATTATTCAAGTTAACAATTTATTTTGAGAGAGAGAGATAAGGTGGGTGAGGTAATATCTTTTATTGGACCAATTTCTGTAGGTGAGGGAGACAAGCTTTTGAGCTTACACAAAATTCTTTTTCAGGTCACCCACCTTGTCTCTCTAATATCCTGGGACCAAAATGTTATAATTACACTGCATACAATCTGTATGTGTGTTTGGGGGCGGGGGGGGGGCTGCATCTGTATGGAAAGGTTCCCAAGGAAATATTGAAACTCAGCATAATCTAGCTTGGATACACTTTTTTAAAGAGTGATATGCTTATGTATAATTTACAGCTAATGAAGAAAATCTCTGAATCCTTCTAATATTTGTTTTTTTTTCTTATCAGAACCCTCTAAGGGACCACCTCTATGGAGGAAGATCACATCTCACTCACCAAACTCCTGGATTGTGCATCTGATGTGGCAGGTAAGTAGTAATACTACAAATGGTTACCTGATTGCACAAGTCTTGAAGGCATAAAAGAAAAAGTTTATAGTCATTCTTAAAATCATTTTTTTTGTTGTTTTTTGTTGTTGTGGAACTGCAACAATTTCTTCACCTCTAAAAAACTTGAATATATGATGAGAATAATCCAGGTTTTATGATGATCTATCAAATTCTCTAAGCTTTATTATATAGTGTAACGAAAATATTTTTTTCATTAATATACATGTGCATTGGACTATGGTTAGAAAAAATAGCTATCATCTGTCTTACTGAATTGGAACTAAATTAAACAATGAAAATATTATGTACAACCAGTATATGAAGAATCCCCTCTAGTTGAGGGATATTCTGACTCCGAGCCCACAGACCATAATTTGCCTGCTTTTTGGAGTTGGATTCTGTAAAATACAAGCTTTCATTAAAAGAAAAATACATATTCTTAATGTTTTGAATACAACCTTCCTGGTTTGACACATGTCGTGGCCTGAAGCAGCTGTACGAGGTATGATTTGCCTTTGACTGTAACTTGTGCATAAACTCTAAAGGCTAACTTTTAAAATAATCTAAGACCATGCAATACTCTCACCTGCAAGAGACTGTCTTCCTTATTTGGAATAATCAGTCCAAATTTGAGAAACTTAGGGTCAAGGTAGACCCAAAATACTCCTTTTTAACAACTGTTGCTAGTTCTGTCTGGAAAAAGAAGGGGAAAAAAGCTCTTCTGATGCTCCATTATCTTCTCTATGGCACAACAACCTAACATCCACGAAGGGGCTGCGTTAACTAGTCTCAACAAGAGGATTTGGAACTGAAATTTGCTGCTTTCTTATCACCATTTAGAGAACATGTGGTAGTGAAGAAGAAGGGAGAGAGGATTGTTTAGTGTTCTCAGATAGCTGGGAAGAGGGAATATTACAAATAATATTACAAAAGACAGAAGTGTCTTTTTCCTATTTCTGATTCATAATAATACCTGGCTCATATATAGCGCATTTAATGGAAACCTATTTAATGTCATTTTGCATTCTAGTTAAAGCGTGAGGCCTGATCATATGAATAAGGATTTTTGGTGAGAGAAAGATTTATGGGATTGAACTCCTAGTTTTTGTTGCACTTTTTTCATAATTGTGTAGAAATTTCACTTGCACAGAGAAGCATAAATCAAACTTTTTACAACTAAGTAAAGAAATTAATCTTTATTTTTTGAAGGTACAGAGCCATGGTGGTCAACATTAGTAAGACATGAAATAAAACTAATCCACTTTTTAACAGGAATTGAATCGTTCTGAAGCCAATGGAATAATCTTGAGGTATGAAGTGACTGTCAAAGCGAGACCACCTTTGTGTCATCCGCCTGAAAAATACAGTGTTAATAGCACAAACGTGACTTTAAATTTAACAAATGGAACATATGATGTGACATTAACTGCTCATAACAGTATTGGTGGATCTCCCCCATCGGTTTTACTTATCCCAGCAAGTAACTCAAAAGGTTAGTTTCTTTCTTGATTTGTAACCTTCAAATGTATTTGTAATTATAAATACAGGAAAGTCAGCCAAATAAGAATTCTCAACAAAAAAAAAAATTCTTAAATCTCATGAGATGTTAGGTTTAATAAGTTCACTTAAGTTTTGTAACTGCAATATTATACTGGAAGAGCCTCAGTTTTCTTTCTTTGTATTTAAACTACCACCTTGTGTATTAACTGTGAGAATAAATGTAAACACTCCTTGTTAGAGGTCTCTTCAAACTGAGGAGTCTCTATCTCTTTCACAATGTGGCCACATCTTGATTGATTTGTGGTTTATCTCCCTTCCTCATAGTGATTGTACAGACTAATTCCTCTCCAGTTCGCTACCACATAACATCCCCTGTGCTAACTGTCCTAATAAAGTATTTTTGTATTTTTAGCCATATATAATGCACTAAGCATTTTGTTCTTTGTGGAAGAGTTTAACCCTCCCATTTCATCCTCCACTCCCATCCATTCCATTCCTCTTTCTCTCTGTGCGCCTTTCCACATCATTCTGCGCTACCTAGTCACCTTTTCTCTGTGTATGCTGCACAGCCACTTTGGGTATATACACACTGATGGCAGCAAATTCATTGCTTTCAGATCAATCTATCCAGATCAATTGAGCGGAAGTGAAGACCCGCTCAATCGATCCGGAAGTCGATTTAATAAAACCACCTCCCCAAAAAGCATAGCACTGCATCGGTGGGTATGTATTTCCTGTTGGCACAGCACAGTGGAGACAGCATACTAAACAGAAGTTATGAAGTTGACAGGTTACACAAGCTACTCTGCATAGCTTGCGTAACTCCCATCGACTGCCACCAAATTTCCTGGTAAGTATAGACCAAGCCTCTGTCATCTTCTCCCTCTGCTTTCCTTATTTCCTTCCACTTACTGGTCACTCCAGTACCTCTTCCCTCTCTTCTTACTGAGACACAGTGCTGCCTAATAAAGGTAGCAAGGCTGGATCTCCTTGTTTCCAGCCGCTGATATCTCCAGACTCTCCTTTCTATAGAAGAGCTTGGATGCCACTATACAAGCAGCTAGAAACAAGGCAGCAGCAGCATATTATCTGCCAGTTTTCTCTACACCATCAGTAAGGTAAGGTGCAGTCTCTAGACCACAGTTTGAGAACCACTTCTTCCAATGAAAGGTAATAGTTTGAGTAAAATACCTGATTTTTTTTTTTCTGCTGCTGCTGTTGGACAGCATTCTGAAAAAGATCTAATTCTCTACTTCTGAAAGTCAGTAGAATGTTAGCTGGGGTTTGATCAGTGGAAGAGAGCGCACAGGGAAGAATAAGAATTTCCCTAACCTTATGATGCTAGCTTTTCAATATCAGGAATTGTCAAACTAAGAGCATAGCATCATTTAGCAGTGTGTGGTGTGTTAGCAGAGGATGGGCGGGTGGGTGGGGGGATTGCAGTGTGTACTCCAGCACTGTTTTGTCAACAAAAGTCTGTAGTGTAGACCAGGCCTGAAGAAGAGGGATATCACATCTACTGCTTCCCCCAATCCACAAGACTTGTTATGTCGTCAAAGAAGATTATTAGGTTGCTTTGACACAATTTATACTTGATAAATCTGTGTTGACTTTTACTTATCACCTTATTTCCTTCTAGGTGCTTACAAATTGTTTGCTCCTTCTCTTTCTGGGTACTGAAGTTTAAACCGATTGGTCCATAATTTCCTGGATTGTCCTTATGCCCCTTTTTATAGATAGGTACTATATTTGCCCTTTTCCAGACCTCTGGGATCTCTCCGTTCCACAAGTTTTCAAGGATAATCACTAGTGACTTGGAGGTCTCTGCAGCCAGTTCCTTAAGTATTCTAAGATATATTTAGGCTTGGTCTACGCTACAGGGTTAGGTTGATGTAAGGCAGCTTAGGTTAACCTAATTGTGTCCGTGTACACACTACAGCCTTGCTCCCACCATTGTAAATGCCCTATTACACTAACATCAGAACTCCACCTCCACAAAAAGCATAGGGTTTATGTCGGTGTAGTTAGGATGACACAGTGTCCCGGTGGACACTGTGGGTTACTTACATGGGTGGTTAACTGTCATTCTTTTCAGTTTCATGGCTCCATGCTAGAGCCATGGAACTGACAAGAAAGCTGGGGGGGGGGGCAGCCAGAGCCAGGCTGGTGCCCAGGCTCCCTGCTCCAACTAGGCTGTCCTCCAGGGTCCTGGCTCCCTGCTCCAAGTGAGTGCTGTCTGGGCTCCCTGCTTCTAGCTGGGTTGTTGCCTGGGTTTCTGGCTCCACGTTCCCCACTGGGAGCCCACCTACATTGAGGCTCCCCACTGAAAGCCTGGGTGTTCCCCTGAGGCTCTCGCCTTCCTGTTCCCTACCAGGAACCTCAGGGCTGAGACCTGGACCCTTGGCTCCCCACCCGCCCATAAGGAGCACAGCAGCCACCCAGCAGGGAGCCAAGAGCTTATTTCAATCTCAGTGCAAGTGTATGCATCTTTGTTACACAAGGCAACACATCCCTTTTTCCCTGCCTGTCTTTCCTGAACAAGCCATACCCTTTTATACCAATATTTGTCATGTAAATTGACCCACCAAGTCACTGTGGTGCTATTTATGTCATCATTGTGATTATGCACTAGTATTTCTAGTTTTTCCTGCTGATTTCCCAGTACTTCTTGCATTTAGTATACAGACATCTAAGATGTTCATTAGATTTCTTCTCTATAGTCCTTCTTGTCTCTGCTATGATTGCCCATGTTCCTGCCAGATTCTGACCCTTCCCCCAAGTCTTCATGTTCTGGACTTACCTGTGTGTTTTTGTCTCCAGCCCCCGTCTGACCTAGTTTAAAGCCCACCTTATTGGGTTAGCCAGTGTGCGCGGATGTTGAAGGGGAAGTCCTCCTAGCAACACCATCTGAACAGCCATGCATTCAACTCCAGGATTTTTTCTTGGGCCCCTACCCTTGGCTGGAGAACACCACCTGCACCTCCAAACTCCCTTACCCTCACTCCCTGTATCATTAGTATCCACATGCATAAGCATCATGGGGTAATAGAGGGCCAGATGATCCTTGGCGATCCTTTCGTAATATTTCAGATATGAGCCCTCGTTAGGCAGAAAACCTCCCGGGATGCCAGGTCAGACTGGCAGATGAACACCTCTGTCCCCCTTAGAAGGGAATCATCCACCACCCCAACCCTTTATTTTCTCTTTGGAGTGATGACCGTGATCCTCCCAGCCTTGCAGGTACATAGCTTCTCTTCTTCCACCTTTGGGGGAGATTCCTCATCCTTCATTGCCAGGACAGCATACCAGTTTTTCATTCTGTAGATGGTGAGTTGGAAGAAGGGATAGAGTGCTGTCAGAAGAAGCTAGCAGCCAAGTTTTTTCCCTTGGTGGTGCTACTGTAGTCCTCTCCAGCTGGATTGCTTCTTCAACCTTGGACATCTCCATATGCATATTTTCTGTGAATTCCTCATGTGCACAAATGCTTCTCAGCCTAACCACTACCTCCTGTAGCTCTCCCATCTGCCTCCTAAGGGATTCTACCAGTATGCACATCTCACACTGGATGGTCAGGAAATGTAAGCCACAGTCTCTGCAAATCCACACCAGGACCTGGGTAGAAGAATCCATGTGTGGATTCTCTGTTGGAAAAAGGTTCAGGTGGAGGAGTCTGGAGCAGTATTGATATGATTTGATGTGGCCTTTTCAAACCATGGTGATTTTATTCATTCTCCCTCTCAAACTCCTCTGTTTGCTTTCCATTCTACTCCACCAGTTGGCTAGCTTCCCTTGGTCACTTAGCATCTTGCTTAGATCAAGGATCAAAGGACAGGAGGCTAGAGCCTTGCTAGTGATCAAGCAGCTAGTAGGCCTCTCGCTCCCACCCAGTCCCCAGACACACAATCCCCAACAGATTGTACTGTAAACTTTTAAGCAAGCCAAAAGAAAAGCCAAACAGACAAACAAGCTCACTCTCCCCTATGAGTTAGTGCTCACTACTCCTTCAGCAGGGGCTATCCCTCTGACAGTTGTTTGCTGCCTCCTGTCCACATGTTACAGAATTGCATCTAAAAACCCACTTAATTTTACTAATGTTGAAATTTTGATGATTTAATTTAGTTCCGAGCCTGCGTAACCATGAGTTCAAAGAATAACTGATGGGGTGCCTTTCTGCTAGAAGGGAGCCATCCAATGAAGATGTTTTGTATGAACATAATTTCATTCCTTTTTTCCCTCATTCTAGCTTCTGTGAAAGATATTAAAGCGTTTCCTAAAAATGGCATGCTTTGGGTAGAGTGGACAGCTCCTGACAATAGCGTCGTTAAATATGTGATTGAATGGTGTCTGGTGTCTGACAGCTCAGACTGCATCGCAGAATGGCAGCAGGAGCTTGGTACTTCCCAAGGCACATTTTTAAAAGGTAGTATTTGGCAAGCAATATCATATTTTAAAATATTATACCTATTTATGGAAATTAAGAATAGTCAGAACCTTTTATCCCAATGAGGTTTCTCAGAAACTTGATATATTGTGAATGCATTCGATGGCTCTCTTACAATAGACTAACTTTGAGAATTCATTATGTATAAGGATCTGAAAGAAATGCATACTATTATAAAATATAGAGGTAAACAAGAAGAAACAGAAACTGTGCTGAACTGTGAACAGCATACTGCCGTTAGTGATTGATGCTTAGTGGGTCTTTGCTGCAGGACATAAGTGCCTGGTGAATCTTTGGCAGGCAGTTAAAACTGTTGGAAAACCTAATATTTTAAAACACGTTAAAGAGTGTCACATGGTAATATGTACTGGCAACAGGAAAAAACTATATATAAATCCTAAATTTTGACATGAGATGTTAAATTGCAGAATTCAAGAAGGAAACTGTAGCATTGAAAGGCATGCTGTCAGATTAAATCATGAAAGAACTTTAAAATCTAACTTACTTTTCCAATCTGTATTCTCATTATGAAACTAGACTTGGTTTCCAGTCAGTTTCCCTTCCAGATTCTCAGGAGTAGGACAATGCTCTACTATTTGGGTTCACAGCTTTGCAAGGAAATAGCTTGTGCTTCTGTTTATAAATTCATTGAAATATTTTTAATAGGCTATGTAGAACTTTTTGTTTCATGATCTTTAAAATTTTGGGCCTGAGCTATCTAACTGTTCATCTAACTAGTCTCTTTTTGAATGATTTATTGGCAGTAATTTAGAAAAAGAAATTTAACTGAGTTTCTAGGTATAAGGTACAATGATAGTCTTTTTTTTAAAAATTGAAGTAAAAACTAAATATTTTATTTTAACTGAAACATTTCTTTACAAAAATAGTGTTTATCTTAACATTCTTGTATTAGGAGATATAAAGCCGTTCAAGTGTTATTTGATAACTGTTCATCCATTGTATACTAATGGTCAAGGAAATGGACAGTCTACAAAGGCATATCTTCAGCAAAACCGTAAGTACAAAATACACTTCTTAAAGTATTTGAATTGATCTTTTTAGGCTAACACAATATAGTCATAGAAATGGGAAGAGACCTATTAGATCATGTTACCCATCTCCTTGCACATGCAAGAGTTTCCCCTGTTGTACATTTATTGTATTAGTGGCTTTTTCCAGTCTGTAGTTTTTCAGATGTCTCACAGGATAGTGCTTTGCTTCTTCTGATGGAAAACAGTTCCCATCTTATTATCAGGAAGTATTTCCTGATATTCAGCCTAAAGTTTTCCTTTTCTAATTGCATACCAGTGTTTCTTGTAATACCCACACTTTACCCTAAAAGGTTTTCCTCAGCATTTGCACTTTTCATATTGTACTTCCATATAGTTATTCCTGAGGCAAGCGATACATTGTCTCCATTATACATCATTCTCTCCAGGTTCTTAATCATTTATGGTGCTTTTAATCTGAACTCCCTTCAGTTTATTGATACCTTTCTAGTAATAAGGTGTCCAGAACAAAAAGCAGTACTCTCAGGGCAATCACACTAAGACTGTATAGAGGGGGACTTTCACATGCTTACTACATGACATACCTTTGCATATGCAACTCAGAATCTCATTGATCTTCTTTGTTGGCACATCAGTGGTAAATTCATGTCCCAACTTGTCTATTATTAGCCCTAACTCTATCAGCTTCCCATATTTCTCCCTCCCATTAAATATGTATGGATTTTTGCGTCACTCTTGCACAGAGGTATTAGCTTGCACTTGTCTAGGGTGAATGCTTTCTACTTACGTTTCTATTCTAATCTCTAGATCCTTTTGGTCTCTTTCACCATTTCTCTGTACCTACAACTCCTCCCAGTTTACTATTACCAATAGTCTTCAAATTTCATTAAAGCATTTACCACATCCTAGGTCTTTAAAGGTGATGTTAAATAAAATCTCACCAAGCAGATCCTTTTGATACTTTACTAGAAACACACATGCATGCATCAGATGAACTCAGATTTGTCTGAAATGTGCTTTAATAGACAACACTGTACTTTATCCATGCTCATTTGAATTGAGTACAAGACTTCATGAAACATTATCAACAAATGTTTTATTACTAAAGTACAAATATTGGCCATTTTCCTTTCACCCATTCCATAACAGAAAGGTATTTAAGTTTATTTGGCAAGATCTACTTGTATTTCAATTATCTTAGAAGTTAAGTGACTGATTTCTCTCTTCTCCCCCTCACCGCTCCATGTTTTTAGAGTATTACTTTGCAAAGGATAGAAGTTAAATTCATAATGCTATTATTGCCAAGATCTTTCCTCTTTAATTTTGTTTTAAAATCAGTACTATACTTGCTTCTATCAAACATCTGCTACTTTCCTGATCTCCTAGAGTTCATCAGTTGAACAAAGTTTCTGCTGATTCACTTTGTCCGGACCCACTGATTTGTTTGTGTTTTAAATCTTCCAAGTAATCCCTTACTTGTTTTTATAAGAATAATTTTAAGGTATTACTCGCATCCTAATTGTCCAAAATTTGTTTCTTTATTTTTCATGTAGAAGCCAGATTTTTAGAGGAATTTGCTGTACAAATATTTTTGTATTTTCGGGCAGTGAAATAACTGACTTGATAGATAACATCTTTAAGGTATTATTCCACTAAAATGTTTGAGCATGATTTTTGTACAGTTAGAATATGCTGTCCTTTAATATACTTCTTTTTCCTAACAGGACTGTAATATACTCTTAATTGTGGTCTTCTTTTATAGTACCCGCAAAAGGACCCACTGTTCAGACAAAAAAAGTGGGAAAAGCTGAAGCTGTTTTAATATGGAAGCCCCTTACAGTGGATGAGCAAAATGGATTTATCAGATACTACACTATATTATACAGAACTATCAGTGGAAATGAAACCGGTAACAAAGCCAGATAATAGCAATTTTCAGTAGTAAAATGTGTTTTTTGAACGTTAACTTTCTGAGGTATTGGATTACTGACTACTGTACAAAGCAAGAATTATGTGCACAGAATTATGTGCACCTAAGAGCTGGCTCACCAGATCAGACCATAAGTCCTTATATTGGTGGGAATTCTTTTAAAGTGAAAGAAATATTTTACACAGAGAAAATGTACTTGGTTCTACATTGGAACCTCTGTAGCTTAGTTGAGACCAGAAATGTCCCTGATAAAAGTACAAAGTGTCTGGTTTAGAACATGTCATACAATAAAACTTAAGGAGCTCAGTTTATTTAGCTTTATCAAAGAGAAGATTGAGAGGTGACTTGATCTTAGTGTTCATTGTCTACAGGGGGAGAAGACCTCTGGTATTAGAGTGGCTTCTCCATTGCCTTGAAGAATCATAACTGTATGTTTCTAAAAGAAATGCTCTTGTTCTGCCACTAATTATTGGGCTTTGTACAGGAATTGCTAAGTTAAATTATGTTAAGCAGGAGGTCCCACTAGATGATCAGATAGCTTTAAAATCTATTAAATGGAAAGGTGTCAGTCATTGTTAATCTACACTTGTGTCTATATTTCTATTGAACCTTATGGCATATATGTAATTAGAAGGCTTGTTATCCACAACTCACTACTAAGCTCTAAAATGCAGTCATGATCTCTTTTATAGTTAATTACTGTATGTTTTAATTTCTTTTCAGTGTCTTTGAGGGAGAAAAGGTTTAACAATTGGAGTCCAGCATTTAGACAAGCAGTCTTGCATGTGGAATATAGAAACAAATTTCAGTAATTTCTTAGTGTTACAAGATCTGTAGATTCTAGCTGTTGATGAGTTTATTTTCAATGTTATGGAAGTGTGTAACACACACCCACACACACGAACGAGAGAGGGAGAGAGAGAAACTGTTTTAGTATATATGCAGATCTGTGTTTGTGGACATGAAAAGTGTTTTACCACATAACTGTATAAACCTTTCTTTTCTAGCTGTGACTGTGGACCCATCCAAAACAGAATATACCCTCTCCTCCTTATCCAGTGACACTTTATACATGGTGCAGATGAAGGCATATACAGACAAAGGAGGCACAAGTGGTCCTGTATTTACCTTTACTACACAAAAGTTCGGTAAGAAGTAGTCACATAAAATTTATAGGGACTAATTTTTAAAAGGAGTAGTCATGCAATTGCTCTCTTAATTTGTGCACACAATTTATTTTTCTCTTACAGTAATACATAGGGGCCCTTCTGTGCAATGAACAGGCATATAGTAAAGGGCATTCTTCCCCAAATGCTCTGTGATCATAACTTAAAATATGTAACAACTGGGGCCCTGAGTAGGGGAGAGAATCAAGTAACAGTAATACAAGCTTTTTTTCATAGACGAGCTGTGCGCAGTTTTGTAGTAGGGATGTAAAAACTCATTTAATGAACAATTCGTTTAAACTTCTAAAAAGACCATTTAATTGGTTAAACATTAACTTACCCTGCAGTTGTAGCTGTGCAGAAGGGGTGGGAAGGGGGGTGCCCTCAGGCAGCAAGAGCTTCTCCGCCAGCTGGCTCAGCCAGGCTGAACTGGCATAGCTAACAGCTGCTGCTGGCCCTGGCCCGGTGCTGGCAGAGCCTGGGGAAGCAGCAGCACACCCCCCTCAGTGTCCGGGGTCTAGCTCCGACTGAGGCTGGAGGGGGAGGAGGCAGAGGCAGCCTGTCCAAGAGTGCCTATGTAGCTCTCACTTGACAGAGAGGCACAGAGCCCGGTGTGGCTCCCCCTAGGCACACGCTTGCTGAGCTGGAGCTGGTTGACTCACTTGGTGGTGAGGTGCTGAGCCCAGCACCTGGGCGGCCAGCCCTCTTCACCAGTCTAAGTGTGGGTCAGTGCAGTCAATGCTGTGCAGGGAGTGGCACTGCTGACTTCCCCGACAGCAACGTTTAATTAAATCACTAAATGGTAAGACTGCTGCTCACCATTTAAACATTTAGCAGCTTACGTCCCTGGCAGATTCACTTCACTGCTATATTGCTGTATGTCCCTGTAATGAGAAGATGCTAAAAGTGGGACTTTTGCTGTAGGCCCCAACACTGTAAAATCAGCCTGAACCAGAGTACTAGAGGTTGGTTGGAGCTCAAGTTAAATGCTCATACTGACAGTAATGAAATTGGTGTTATAGATAAGATGTTCCGAACACACTAGTTCTTTATACGTTCATGCCACCTCAGGCTCCACAATGAGGATTAACTACTCACATCACTCAAGTTAGGACACTCTGCAGAAACACTCTGTGATTTAACATTTATGACACATTGAGGCCCTGCTAGAAAATATCTAGCATAATTGTTTGGGAACATCCTGAAATCCAACTGCCATAATTTACAAATAAAGAAAAGTGCTCAATGCGTATCAGGAATTTGTTTGATGTGTAAATCATGGGGCGATGAAAAAACAAATGAGATTCCTTTACATTTTTTTATCTTCACATTTTTTTTGTCAAATTAATATTGATAAAATGGGTAAATTGGTATGAATATTTTCTTGTATTTTGTGTTAATAAGAAAATATAATATAGTATGCCAATGAAATAGAATAAGAATGTAATGATTTCTAGTTGTATGAATGAGGAATGAAAGCAGTGTAAATGTGTGAGAGATAAGAGAGCCTACAAGGACAGAGGAGAGAGATGATGCTTTGTTTAAAAAAACATTTACAACCCAGATGGCCAAAGATCAAGATAACTCCAGAGAACAGGGGAGTTACAGGAAGAAAACAAAGTGTAAAACAAAATGAAGAAAGAATAAGAAAGCTGTCATGTTTACGATACCAAACGTAATTGACAGCTACATCAAACAAGAAGACTATCTGATATGAAGAAATCCATAGACCCAAATGGGGATGGATAAGTATAAATATCAGAAGAAGAAACCTGGACTTTGGGCTCATTCTGCATACCCCAAGGAGCATCATGTCGCAAACGACAGGGCCCGGCTCCTCCCTCGAGTCTGACTCACCTGGCCAGTGAGTCAGCTTGAGCAACACAGAGACTGGTAACTATCTCTCTCCTGCGGGGGGTGTGTGTGTGTGTGTGTGTGGCAATTGCATTTTCAAACTGTTTTCTGTATTCATGATAAACCCCTAATCATGTAAGTTCATGGTTCTTATAACACATGCACTGATGATACAATAAGCAAAGTTAGCTAAGAACATTGGCTAGATAAAGACTCACTGAGAGTTTAAAGAGAATAAAATAGAATTGAAGTATGATCTAATAGGGGTATAATCTTATAAGTTTTATGACTCATGATAAGCCATCGTTGTATGCACTAGACTGTATTTTCCCTTTCTGGAATGATTTTTCAGGGAAAGTTCTGCTGAGCACTTTTTTCAGAAAACTAAAATTTGCTTTTTTCCTTTTTTAGGAAAAGGAGAAATTGAAGCCATAGTTGTACCCGTGTGTCTAGCGTTCCTGTTGTCCATTCTTCTGGTAGTACTGTTCTGCTTTAACAAACGGGACTTGTAAGTGCATATTGCATGTATTTCTATCACATTTTAGTATATCTGAACATGAGAGGTACAGTAATATTTCATGGACCTGATTCTCATCTCTTACTTCAAAGGAGTTTCTCTCAGATATAAATCAGTAAGTGTAGCTGCAACATATTAAAACAGGTTTGGAGAATGGGGGAATTTAGTCAATGTTACTCTTAGAGATAAGGAGACTTCTTTTATAATAGTGCTGTAACAATAATTCAAAGAACTTTTAAAAAAGATTGTTCACACCTATTAACTGAATGTTATAAGAAACTTCTGCTTTTCCTTGCTAGTTCTTGATTTTCTGTATAAGCTGAAATTTTCCATCACCCGAGTATAATATAGTTAATACACCTTCAAGGAATTCTTTACATCCCATCAAAAAATCTTTTTCACAGTCTATGTAATAAAATGGGTTTAATAATGTAAGCCAGCTCTTTCTGAAGGGAGAGCCAAAGGCACCACACCTCTGGAAGATGTGTCCCATCTCTCTTCCTTGCAGCTTTTTCTGACCCTGTTTTGAAAGGGTGATATCCCTTTCAAAAACTCTGCTCCAGTCAGTAGCTGCTGGCACAGTGCCTTTGGCTGGGGAAAAATAAAAACTGTCTCTATGCCTGGCCACTTTAAAGAGTACCTTCAAATAGCCCCAACAAAATTAACTTTTTTTCATAATGGGGTATACCAGTCTACCTTTCCTTGTCTCCCTTAGGGCTGCCTGGCCTTAGCTCAAGACAGTGCCTGTTAACTAAAACTACTGGTCAGGGCATATTCTCTTCCCTTTCTTTAGCAGACAGGTTTAAACAGCTAGAAGTGAGAGGGGTACATCCAGCACATTGTATTCTATACTTTTGATATTTGATGATCTTTACAAATTACCTGTTATACACTGAGTTTTAATAGCTGGTAATGTTTAAGGAGCTTGTTCCCATTTCCTCAGGAAAAATGTCATAAACCAATTTCCATGGGATTGTCTTTAGGGGTGTGTGCATTTTTTTCTATTTATTTATATTTGTAATTGCAAAGTCTGTCTAGATATTTGTGTGACACTCCTCACCATGGCACCTGAGAATTTCTGTCAACATGGTCCATATATATTAAAAAAAATCTTATCTTTCAGAGACAAACATATATGCTTTTTCCAGTATACTGGGTAGTGCAGATCCACTGAGACTTAGCTGTCACTTTGTACCTTCAAAAGTGCTATAGATTTATTTTTGGACCTCTCCTAGACCTCATTCTGTTCTATTTTTCTATTTTCATCTTATTGTATGTGGGTGGGGGAGCCCCAAATAAAAATGTCACAAAGCCAGGCTATAAAGCCTATTTTAGCAAGTTGTAGTGAAATGAAATGGCAAGTGAGCATGAAGTATTCTAGGTATGACTTTGCAAATGAGTACACCAGCCGTCAAATGGGATGGGACAAAATCAGTATCTCTAGTACTTCTGTCAAATATTGACAGATCAGTATTGTTCATTAAAAACACAAAGCACAACTCTTACCATGTGGTCAAGTTTGAAGGTTCAAGAAATATATTTTCCATTTTTTGTATTTTCCTGTAGAATTAAAAAGCATATCTGGCCTAATGTTCCTGATCCTTCCAAGAGTAACATTGCTCAGTGGTCCCCTCAAACTCCAACTAAGGTAAGACTGAATCTTTATGATCAGACATAAAATATCTCAACAATAAGCTGACTAGTCTGAGCCCGCTGAATGAATATTCAAAGAGAACTTGGGGTGATTTCCAACCTGTTAATCCTGTGGTATAGGGGAGAAATTTTATTTGAGCACCATCAGTGTATTGAGCATTAGCTAGATACGGTTCCTGCTGCAAGGAGCTCACAACCTAAGATGGATTTTGTTAATATGGGTCTAATTTTAAGTTTTCTGATTTTAAGATTCAGGGCCCGATTCTTCTCTCACTTACACTGGTGTGTAAATCATGAGTAACTAAGTGAAATCAATGGAATTATCATGGCGTTGAGAATTGGAAATGTGTTGGAGCAATTTATAAACAATATAATGAAATATACAGAGAAAGGAGTACATCAAAATACTTGCAGCTGACTGAGGAGTGGCAACACATTGGTATGCTGCATACTGTAGTGAAGGAGGGAAATTCTGATCAAGGAACCAGGATAAACTCCGATGAAAATTGTTATGAGATATTTAATATACATGTGCAGGCGATAGCATCTCTTTTGTAAGGTCTTAATCTGAAATATCTTTGCATGATACAATACATGGTGCTCAGTTTATCTTTAGTATTGTAGAAGAGCAAGGGTTTCGGTAGACCCTGTATGAAGCTGTGGCTCCAGGGAATCTGTGTACTTCAGACTTGGATACTTGAAAATTTGTCATATTTTCCATTTTATGACAAATACTCAAGAGTAACTGCCAAATTCTGCAGTGGGCAGAGCCTGAGGGATTCTCAAAGTGCATAATGAATAGAAAGTGAGACACCTATGACTCTTTTTTCCCCCCCTCTCATAAGCAGTGCCTAACTGTCGTCTTTTCTTTCAGCATAATTTTAGTTCCAAAGATCAGATATATCCAGAAGGCAGTTTTACTGATGTAAGCGTGGTTGAAATAGAAGTGGATGACAAGAAGTCTTTTTCAGAGCAGGATCTAAAACCCTTCAACTTGCTTAAAAAGGAAAAAAATACTTCAGAGGGGCACAGCAGTGGTATTGGAGGATCCTCATGCATGTCTTCTCCTAGGCAAAGTGTTTCTGACAGTGAAGAGAGTGAATCTGCACAAAACACTTCAAGTACTGTGCAGTATTCAACTGTAGTCCTCAATGGCTACAGAGACCAGATTCCTTCTGTTCAAGTCTTCTCAAGGTCTGAATCCACCCAGCCGCTGCTAGACTCTGAAGAGAAACCAGAAGATAACCCCGAAGCAGGTGACAGTGCAACCCCAAGGCAACAGTATTTCAAACAAAACTGTAGTCAGACTGAAACCAATGCAGATGGGTCACATTTTGAAAGAGCAAAGCAAGTTACTCCTCCAATAAACGAGGAGGATCTTGTTGGACTTACACAGCTACAGATTACAGGTCACTGTTCACAGCTGAATGGCTCTGGGCCAGAGAAAAATAAACATGAATCTGCTTTGGCAGATGCGTTACCCACAGGTTTTGAGGGACAGATTCAAAGACTGGAAACGATGGGGGTCAACACAGCAACAGTTGATGAGATACCCAAAAGCTACATGCCACAAACTGTAAGGCAGGGGGGCTACATGCCCCAGTGAGGAGAGAGACTGGCTCTGTTAGGCCTTCAATAGTGCCTGATCCATTTCTTTTTCCCCTGTGTTTCTGATGATTTAAGCTAAGTATTTTTATCTGTTTTCAGATTAAAAAAAAAAAAATTCAGATTCATTTAGTGAAGAGAATGGAGATGAACGCTTGATGGAGAGAACTTGACGGAGAGAACATATTTCATTGGGATATTTCCAGTCCAGAATTACTGGAGATCCTGCTTATAAGCACTACATAGATTCTCTTATTTCTTTGAATAATTGAACAGACTTTTGTGCTGCCTTGCAGTTTTGTGTGTCTTTATAATGTCACATTTAAACTTAATTGATTGAAAGTAGCAAGTTTTGTTACAAAGGCCAAGGGACATCTAAGAGAAAAATATTAGAAGCCTTCTGGCAGTGTATATTGAGAAGCCTGCTTTGGATAAGCTTGATTAGACTGCAGTGTGTTCCTCCAAAATAAAAAATGAAAGTACAGTATTACCAGTGACTAAAAGTTTTGGCCCACAATCATCTTTGATTAATTCTATTGATTTCAGTAGAGTTACAGAAGGGATGAATTTGGCCCAACGTTTCTAATGTAATAGCATCAGGCTAATAGCTCAAAGTGTATTAGGCCTCATATAAAGAACTACAAAACAAAGAACTGAAATACTTGCAAGCTGTTGTCACAAATTGTACTCAAAATGTCATCACTGTTTAACTCCCTCTGAATGCTAGTGTAGTGATCAATATTCTCTAAATATTCTTTATATTCTGTAAAATACACAGACACAAATAAAATACACATTTATATAGACACAGGCCTATATCGACACTAGGTATAAAAACTACCTATCTTGTAATCTAAGCCAAATGCATAGCGATTAAAATTTTATATTTAGCATTAAAAACTTTGAAGGAAAATATAGGTAAAAACTTCCCTGTAAGCAAATTAAAGTGTTTATTTTAAAATGAATGACTGTTTATCTCAAATGACTGGCTAAACATACCTTATATCTTTGTTTTAGAAATCATCCTTTTACCTACAAGGTTTGGGTGAGGAAAGGCAGGCAGTAATAAAATGTAATGTTCTAAAATGAATTATCAGGTGTAGGTTTAGCTTTTACAAATGTTTTAGAAAAAAATTGCTGCTTCCTTTTTTGCTCCATTGCCAAGATCAGGATTCTGTGATTTCCCTGCTACCGTGTAAAGAGCTCATTGAAACCGAAAATAGCATAAGGAAAACAATTCCTTGCTATAGTAAGGCACTTGTACAGCTAATATGTCAAGAAAAATCCAGAACGCTGAACTTAGAAGTTGACTGGTAAAACCATCCTTCCGTTTTTCAATATGAGCCCGTAAGCAATATATCTTGATACTGCTGCTACAATTCTTGATACCTACCATCTTTTCCATTCTCCTCCTTTCTATTCCTAAAAATTCACATTTCCTGAAGACAAAAATCCTTGAGATCCTTAGTTACAGATTGTTACACTATTTTAAAAAAAAAAAAAGTTTCTCAGATGCCATCTGATCAGCTTTACAAAGTCGTCATCTTGTAGATATATCTGTACCTAGTCCATTTAGTTTTCAGGCCTGGTATTAATAAAGTCATGAGCGTCTCTAAAGCTTTGATTCTGAGGTGATTCAGAAACACTACAGACTGTATCAGGAAAAATAAAACCTCATTTTATACTTACCAAAATAATTACTTTCTTCATTTATTTTAAAGATCTTTGTACATAAAGATTCATCCTCCTGTAGGTCATCAAATACAGTGGTTCCCAACTGTGGCCCATATACCAGTGATCTGAAGAGTACTTGCTGTGGTGGGAAGTGGAAAGGTGGCTGGTCAGAGTTCTAACTTTGCTCATCTCCATCTGCTAGTCCCGTTAAAAGGCAAGTAAAAATATGAGATATTAATCTAACTCTCCATGTAAGCATTGCTATCATTGCCACTGGAAAGTTATACAGTAACGTCAATGAGAGTGGTGATGTGGTCCATCTGTGGAAACTTCTAAGTTGAACACCTGTACCAGGATATCTGGAAAAGTTTTGCTTTATTCTGTTAGTGTTGCAAGATTCCTTATCCTACTGACATGTTTCTCATAGTAATAATGTATCATATCTTTGGCATCCAGAAATGTAATTGGTTGCAGTATTGCTTTTGCAGCACACTGTAATTTTGTTTTTTCAGAAATGCCTCCATAACATTTCAATTAGTTGGTCTGCCCATCTTGAATCTTTTTTCTGGAGGCAGGGACACATTAACAATCAATATAAGCCATTAGAGCTCCCAGGATGATGTAAATCTGCAATGTGAATCATAGTACTCCAAAGGCCAAACTACCTCTTTACTAGAACACATCTTTGTAGCACATTAATTAGAATTTAGGAACTAATTTCTTCTTCTTCTGGTATGTATGGAAGAATTGCCCATTTCCAAAGGATCCTTTGAATTCTGCAGTTGAGGCTGTATATTCTGTTTTGTGGATTTCCCTAGGTAAAGTGCACTTAGGCCAGTGGTTCCCAATCTTTTTGGCTCGAGGGCCACAAACATCATTTTTACAATCCTGAAGGGCCACCGGTCTATCAGCTCATAAAAAACGTATTCATGTATATATCATTAAGGATTACAAATCACTACATATTTAAAGTAAACATTTTGATGCTACTGCAATCATTTTTACATTCACTATTTTACACCTACAGATTACTCACAGTGTGTCACACGCTCACAGACAAAGCACAGTGTAGACGAGTGACTGTCACTACATATTGAAGCACATGGCCTGGCATCTAAGTCACGATGAGTGGAGACTAGTCAGAAGGAGTTCAGCAAGGAGGCTGCCTCCTTCATGATCTCCCATCCCCCTAGCTACAGGAGGGAAACGGCACACATCCTGTAGCCCCACGTGCTCCACCGGTAGTACCTAGGTAGTGGCTCCCTTCTGCAGCCAAGGGGACTGGAGATCAGTGCTCCCCTCCCTCTAGCTCCAGCACTTTGCCCTGCGCCCTGCTGGAGCCACGGGAGGGGAGCCAAGATCTATCCAATTGGATGCAGCAAGGAGCCTGCACCGTTCTTGTAGCCCTGCAACAATGTGTTCTGCTTGGATCCTTAGGCAGCAGCAGGAGGAGAGCAGCGGGCCACTTTGAAAGATCCAGTGGACCACGGGTTGGGAGCCACTGACTTAAGCTATGTATGCACTGATGGTGACACACTCATTGCCGTCAGATCAATTTTTTTCTTGTCCAATAAAGTGGGTGAAGACACTCTCAGTCAATCCGGAAGTCACTCTAATAAAACCACCTCCCCCAAAAGCGTAGTGCTGCATTGACTGGAACACATTTCCCCATCAGCGCAATGCAGTGGAGACGGCGCATTGAAGGGAAGTTACGAAGTCCCATTGACTGCCACCAAATTTTACCGGCAGCGTAAACCAGGTCTGAGGCAGAAAAGATGATCAGATGAACCCAGAGTGTATGTGTATTAAGAGCCTCATCCACATTCTTAATGCTACAGCCCTTGTGCTCTTGTCCTATTAACTTCTACTGAGATTTAACAAATTAGGTTGCTGGTTTCTGACTTTCATGAACACACGTGTGTTGTTAGAGACCTGAGTGTCCTCAGATTTCCTCAAGCCAGTGATACAAACTCTTGATTTCATAGCATATAAGATACTTTTGAAAGATGAGAATGGATAACCATGTATCTTAACATTGGAATCCTGCTCCTATTTATTGTTTTAAATCCTAGATCACCTCCTGCCAAAATTAAACATGTCAAAAGAAAATAATTCTGTTTTTAAGAAGTGTACCACCAGTGATAGCTCTGATCTAGTACTAATAGTATCTTCTATTCAGCATTGCTACAGCTTAATAGTAGCTGTCTTGCTATTGTATGAAAGACACATCCCCAGGAACAAGTCCGAGTATTTCTCATTACTATTTAAATTTCAATATTTAGACTGATGTAGAAGATAGAAATAAAAGAAGTACACACTTAGGTCGCTGAGCTCTTCAGAAAATCCGCAAGTAAAAGCAGTGAGCAATTACAGCCTGTTCATGAATTTTTTGTCTGTGCCAAAATTGTACACCATATAATGTTCAGCTTTTGACCTGAAATAGTTAACTTTAATTTTGTACTTTTAAGTCTGGAAAGTACCCTTCCACTTAATTTTGTATTGGACACTGTATCTTGCAAACAATTTTTTTTAAATGTGTATGTGCATTAACAGTCTACTAGTCTTCTGACTATTACTAGACAGTCAAAGGCAGACTTTTATTTACTATGGTGCACTTTAAGAAAAAAGGCATTATTAAAATAAAACTACACTTAACACTGACGTGTGCCCATTTTGATTAATTGCCAAGACTGGCATGCCTCAGATGGGAAAGTAGAAATCCTGTGAAATGTTATTTGTTCAACTGCAGGGAAGGCTGGAGAGTTAAGAATAAGCATTTATGCACCAACATACTTTGAGTGTCTGCTCAGTGCAAATTAGCTGGTTGCTTGTCTCTTCATTCCTACAACAATTATAAATGTTAATTTATGGTATGGTCTTAAAAATAGCAATGGCCTGGTAACGTTCTGTCCCACTGCAGCTGGAATCTCAGGTTGATGATCCTTGTGTCTAATATAGTCAACCCAGATATAGCCCCAATCCTTGGCAATGGCCATGAATTGCAAGGCACAGTCGGTGGGGGGGCAGCAGATCAAAAGTGGCTTTAAGGCCCCTTTGTGTTCCTCAGTCTTGGGCTGGCTGTGCTCTAGTCTAGGGCCTGGCTTAAGTTACAGCAGCCTGAGGACCACACTAAGATTGATTGATTGTCAGGGATGGCTGGGACGTGGCAGGTGTGACTGGATTCCTTACCTTGGCATCGGGAGAGGGTTGGTGGACGGCTGTTTATAGGAGTTATTCAGTACCAAGGGACCCCCTGCTTGCAGTTTGCATGGAAGTGAGTCTCCTGGGGCTGGGTTTAGAGTCCTTCTGCACCTGCAGTGCAGCCAAGGGTTGAAACCTAAATCAGCCTTTTGGTGTGGAAATATGTGCCTGATGATGCAAGCCTCTCATTGACTGCAGTAATAATAGTCCTACAGATCTCCTGTGGGTACAGAGCCCAAACTGTGTTCTTAGACTACTCATATCACTGAACCCTTATGGACTTAACCTAGAATAGGTTCCCAAACTGTTTATGGTCCATGGAGACCTGATTGAACATGTGGTGCTCTTCCTTGTTTCTAGTTATTTAATTGCATTAGAAGAGGCTAAAGTACGTTTCCTAATATTATTTTTCCACATAATCAATTGCTTGCTGTTGCTGCCATTGGATTGACTGCCATGTGAACCCCCGCCCACTCTATCTCTCTGCTAAAATGTGCTCCACCCTTTTGGGAAAACACTTTGGCAAACTTGCCTTAACCATTTATGGCTAACTATGCTTCTGCACCAAAAGTAAATTTGACACTAAAAATATGCTGCTATTTAAGTTTTCAATTGCTATAATAAACCTGAAATTCATTTTAAATATAACGAAATGTATTGCTGAAGTCTCTACTTTAGGCAACATCCCATTTCATTTACGGACCAAGCAGAAACTTAGTTTTCTCGTAAACTTTGTTCATGAATCAGAAAACACTGCTCCAACGTGTGTGGGAGAGGTAGGTAGAGTTCGAAGTCAGGACCTAGTAAGACTCTTACTCTTGATTCATAAATCTTGGCTGAGTGCTTAAAAAGGGAGGGGAAAAAAAAGTGGAAAAGATGAAGCTACTGTCCTACAAGACTAATCTCAGTGTTTGCTCTCTCCTTTATCATTGTGTATGCTTAAGCCATTCTTAAATGGAAAGCAAGGATTCTCCATTTTCATTGGATTGAATCTAATATAAGAGTAGTTTAAATGTGTCTGATCTGGAGAAGCTAATTCTAAGACCTAGTCTACACTTACCCAGAAATTCAGCAGCAGTTGATGGGAGTTACGCAAGCTACACAGACATCAGATTGATCAACCCGGATCGATTGGGCAGAAGTGAAGACCCACTCAGTCGATCTGAAAGTTGATTCAATTAAACCACCTCAAAAGGCGTAGCACTGTGTTGATGGGAACGCATTTCCCATCAGCACAGCACAGTGGAGATGCTGCATGAAAGGGAAGTCACAAAGTTGATGGGAGTTACGTAAGCTACTCTGTGTAGCTTGCATAATTCCCATCGACTGCTGACTTTCCGAGTAAGTGTAAACTAGACCTAAGTGAGGGCCTGAGCTCATGGGATGCTGACCCTCTCATCCTATTGACTTTAGCTGCAGCAGAGCACCTTGGAATGGAGCCCTTAGATAGAAATTTCACATTCACTTTAAAGAGGTCTTTGCAAGTAATGAATGCAATAAAAGTATCAGTACTTTAGAAACACATTTCTTCTGCAATGGATTGAATATAGGTAGATAACATTAGAGCTGTGATAACAATAGTGTTTAGAACCTTTCCATCCTGTGTTATGGACTTTGATGTCTTCCAGGTGTGGCACTATCTGTAATGTTACATTTTTTGTTGACAGTTACCAACTTCTTAGCTCTTAAAGCAGTAAATGAGCATTTTCTATTTTGTTTCAGATCACACC
Source organism: Mesoclemmys tuberculata (assembly GCA_007922155.1). Taxonomy (NCBI): domain Eukaryota; kingdom Metazoa; phylum Chordata; order Testudines; family Chelidae; genus Mesoclemmys; species Mesoclemmys tuberculata. Next base: position 30,306,065 of record ML675629.1, on the reverse strand, counting down.
TCTTTTTTGTCTTTTCCATATCAAAAATATATTGGTTAAGGGGCCGCTGTCAACGTGCAGGCTGTTGGTTTTTGGTTTTGTTTTTGTTTTAATTTAAAACTAGTAATAGGTGCTACTCCTGCCCCCTAAAACTTTGCAATCACGTTTTTCTAATTATAAAATGTTTTTCTGCCTCGTGTGAAAAATGCAATAAAAGGGGAAACTGTGAACCCAAGCGTGCAAAGCTTTTTTTTCAGTTCTATTGCTCTTCATTGTTTAAAATGAAATGATTTTTTTAAGGTGATTCCCTTTAAACATGCTGGCTGCCCTCTGTGAGGCAGTCAGGAAGGGGACTGCATTTCAAATCTAGGTGTGAATGTACACATGCACAATAATTGTGCATCTCTATACTCGGTGCAGTGAAAACTTAGCCTGAAATATTGCTACAGCAACGTGTTACTAAGTAACAAACTGACTAGAATGTGGTGGGGGGGATTTTTGGGTTTTTTTTCTGAATTCCAGAGGCTAGGCTACTAAATATTAAATACTGTTGGGTGAATATATGGGTATTTAGCCAACTTCAGGCATAGGCCACAGACACTTCCTTGTTAATGAAAATGTCCACTACAATTTCAAGACTTCTGTAACATTTGACAGTGAATGTAAATACCAAATGGAATTTAATACTGTTCATATATTCAGAGTAATTAGGGCTTGCAAAACTAATATTCATTTCATATGCCAGCTCTAAACAATTCACATATAACAAGAAGTTAAACTTGCAAGTGCTGCTTATACCTCCTATAATAGGAACATGTTGAAGTGTTCTAGTATTAATCCCTTTGCAATCTACTGCACGTTTGTCATTTAAGTGTTGTGAATTGTGCTGTCAATTTTAATTGTAACCTTGAATGTCTGCGTCCTCTTTATTGTATTGTATCCGAACGTTGCCTTGCTATCAACTATATTTTATAAAGTAAACTTCAAAAAAAATCACAAACCTGCCATTACTTTGTGTTTGCATTTGTCAGTGTCATCCTAAGGCTACCTTTTATGTATTGACATTGAAGACAAAGTGGGTTGACTTTTTTTGGCTTTCTACTGTTGTCCTGTAGCTAGTGCAGTTTCGGCACTTTTCCACTAGGCCAAAAATCAAGAAATCTTGCCTGAGAAATTTAAATGGCTGTGGAAGAGTCAGCCAAGGGTAGAGGTGATGTCTTTTTAACATGTGCTTGAACAAAAGCGTGAATATATGTTGAACTGTCTAGCCTGCCAGGCATTGGACTCTTTCTAGTTGTTATATCATGCCTTTTACTACACTAATATGTGGTAATGGCAACTGTTTTGGGAGGCAGTGTAGCCTACTGGAAAGGGTTCTAGGCTGGGAGTCAGAAAACTCTTGTATTTGTGGGTTTGCTATTGACTAGATGTGACACTGGGGAGAAAAGTTGCATAATAAACTAGTCATGGTCAGGAAAGAATATGCCGTTCTCTGATAGCCAGCAGAGACCTGGTTGAAAATTTGAGAGTAGAGTTCCAGGCAGCCATGTTTGTGACAAAGTTTAGTGGAGAAAAAGGGGTAAAAAATCAAGCCTGTACTAGAAGGCCGCAATCCTAATTATGAGTAATATGTTACAGGGAGACATGCTTGTTTTCCAGCATGTTGGGTTTTTCCCATAGAGGAATTATAAGTCAATGAAAAATTTAACTTATGACCTATGTACAATGCATCCTAACCAAAGTGTGTTCCATGACATAATTTCATGTATGACCAATGATTTGGAGGGGTTCAAATGGCTCTCATTTAGGATAGAATGTGGTCCATTGTCTGTGAGTGCAATAAAGTGGAGCAGGAAAAGAAATGAAAAGGTGGAACTGTACTTTTAACAACGTTGGGGACATATATAAAATATGTGGAATGGGAATGAGTAGAAAGAGCTGAGAAGTGTAGCTCTTTATACAGATACAGGGGAGTCTATTTAACACACTACTAATGAGGAAAAAAATATTCATAAAATTGTTTTTAAAAAAAAAAAAGCAAGGCATCCTCTTAAAAAGTTAGTCCCAGTGTCCATGTGCTAAAACATTTACCCACTTGTTCTGCATTTACTGTACCCTCCCTGCAAATGAAGTGATGGAGAGACAGAAAGCTAGTTAGCAGCCTAAGTAGTCATTTGCATGTGCAATCAGTGTTACAACACCTGCAATTATCAAATATGTTTGTATCTATGCATGGAAGACCACAGGCTTCCCTTCCTTAAATGACCTACCCACTAAGAATTTGGGAGTAAATAGATAATCCTTTGTGGTAGTGATCCTGTTGACTTTTTCAAGTGGTGCTAGAATTTCAGCATACCAGGGTTTGCCTTTCTTAGCCATCTTTTTCTGCTTCTTGGGGGGGAAAAAAAATCTCTTATGTTAACATAAAATCTTGAGTAATGTATTTTACTATGCCAGTGCCTATTGTTGTGGCTGGTAAACACTTCGCTTATAGATCATGAGAATGGAACAAAAAAGCAGTGGATCAAATTAGAAGCAAAATAGACATATCTTAAGACTTAGTTAACATGGGCAATATAATCTAAATTTATATAATGACAAATTTGTAGCTAACATACATGATTGGACAGAAGAGACATGATATGCTGCCAACTTGATGTGTGACTTTGCATCAGTCACTTAAAATTCCTAGGCCTCAGTTCCTTCATCGGTAAAAGCAGATCTCCTTTATGTTCCATGTTGAAATTAAAACCAATAATGTTTGTCACATATGTTGAGATCCTCAGACAAAAGGTGCTGTCAGTAGTTTTCAGTTTCAAGAGGGGCAGCTGAGGAAAAGTGTGGGATGCGAGAAATTGGCAGTGTTCTTTCTAGTGGGTTAAATTCTGACTTCAGTGGGATTCTGTAACATTTACTGAGGGCAAAATTTGAGTTACATGTGGTCCAGTCATGAAAAACAACTCTCCCCCATAGTTCATATTATTTCTATAGGGGTGGATATCTTAAATATCTCCCAAATTTCTTGAATCGCCAAGTAAAATAAAATGGAACATTAAATGAAGTTCATCATAAATCAGGGCACAGACACTACTTCAGCATTAATTGGTATACAAGTAAAATGGATGCTGATCCTGTTTCCTTCATAGATAAGTCCTGAGAAAGTCTTCAAGCTTAAAATGTTGCTGTATTTTTAGTCTTGATAACCACTTTGTTCCATCTGGGTCTCTTTAAGTAGCTGCACTGGTATCTTTTATTCTGTATATCTCCGTCTTCTGCTCTCAAGAAGTAGCGCAGCTCGTAGCAAGGGTGTGAAGTAGTCAGTCTTCATCTGGACATAGCTGAACCCTGATTGCATAGGCCCAAGTATACAGATTAGAAGTTAGTTAAACAAACGGGGTTAGTAGCTAGTGGGTGTTGGAAAATTGAGTCTACTTATTTCAACAGTTACTGGAATACGCAGAACTGAAAGTGAGTTGAGAGTGCCGGGAAGGGTTTGCTTTTCACAGGAAATACATACTGATGGGGAATATGCATCAAGCAAGTATAATAGTGTCTGATTCCCAAGAGTACAGATTTGGCTCCATCAGCAAAATTGTGAAAGCAGACAAGCAAAGTACAAATCAGCAACTCTGAGCTTCTCTGAAACGGTCAGCAGAGCAGGACAGTATTGAAATAGCGATATGCACAAAGAATAGCAGCATGGTACTGAAATAATGTTTTTGTCTTAAACCGTCAGCCACATTTTCTACTTATTTTTCTAAATAGCTGTACTGTTTATAATTTTTTTAAAGGTAGTAAACAAGCGACAAAACAAGAACTTGGCCTAAGAGCCCCAAAGTGTGTAGAAAATGAACTCAATTTTTCTTCTCCAAAGGAGCTGATGGCATTACAGGCCTAGTTCCCTGTGAAATTCAATGGGAGCTGGCTTCCTCGAGGCAGTAAACACCTTTTGCAAATCCTAGGCCAAACTGGCTCTGTTGTTCTCCAACGTGAAGAGATGACAAGCTGCTGGCACAGCATGAATGAGAGCAGTTGCCATGGAATACTTCCACTAAACTGAATCATGTGAATCTATGAAAAAGTCTCTGTTCCAAACTGGGTAATGCAGAGATTTGAAGCTGGGGGTCCTACCCATACGGCATCTCATTTGTCATGGAAAAAAGGCTGCCCTGGCTTAGGCACCTGCCAGCAGGAGAGGGTTCATGACAGAGAATACCAAGCAAAGGGAAGCACCTCGGTCTGCCATGGCACCTAAGCACCTAAATACCTTTTAGGCTCAGGGCCTAAGCCCTGCCCTGGTGTGTGTCATGTCATGCCTGCCCAGGTGAGGTGATGCCTGGATCAGCGTGCTGCCCTTTCTTAGGCCCTGAACGTTCTTCATACAATGCACAGGGAGCCTAACTCCTTGCTGGGACGGCCAGTAGGTGACCAGGTATTATGTGCTGCAATGCCTACGTACTTTATAAATTTTGCCCTAAATCATTACTGTACTGAGCATGCCAAGGAACCAACTGGGTTGCATGCGCGTGCGTGCCTGTGCGCACACACGGAGCCAGGCCCATAAAAATGAGACACAAGCTGAATTACTGTGGCTGTCTCCCTCACACACACACCCCACCCCAGCTGCTCTCTTCTGCAAAGAAATCCTTTTCTAGTTCCCCAAGCCTTAATTTGCATCTACACAAAATGCTACTGCTGGTAGTACCATAGCAAGGGCAGGTGCTAACCCTTAGTCCACTGATGATATAGCAGCTGGGGGTGGGGATCATGCTTGTCCTGGCCCAACTACATTTTTGAACCCAGAAAGCAGGGAATGAGCAATTTTCATGCCAGTTGTATAAGGGTAACAGCAGCCATAGTAGGTTTCACCATGTGCCCTACTGTTCTTTGCACTTGCTCAATGAAATGTTGTGCCTATTTCCTCCATTGCCAGTAAGTGGCAGTGTTACACTTATCGTAACACTTGGCTACCACAGCTGCAACATTTCCCTTAGTGTTTCCCCCTTTAATTACTAATTCCTCCCATTGTGAGATGGGGGGAGGTGGATAAAGAGCTTTTAGTCCCCCACTCCTTTGGGCTGATTAAGTCTACAACCTGGAAGGCAGCCCAAAATTTGTCCTTCACTGCTACAGGCCCAATGCTGCCAGCAGTGTCTCAGTGCACAGAGCGCAGTTCCTCTGTGCATATGTGTGTGTGTGGGCCCAGGCTGTGGCTAGGCTGGTTTGGGGGAGGGGCATGCCTTCCCTGGTGCTGGGGGCTGACTAGCATGATGAGAGGTCGCTGGCCCATAGCTCTGGCTCAGACACAGCTGAAATCTTAGTCATTGCTAAAGAGGCAGGATGCTCTGGCAGTGGGCACTAGCTATAAATAGTTCCATGCTTGTAAGGGGCAAGGGCCCTGCTGTGGAGGTGCCGTTTTTCTTGGCTCCATCCTGTGGCAGCAGACGCTTCCTATGAGAGCGGATGCAGCTTGTCCCCCTGTGTTCATACAGCTCCCACTATGCATGACATGCAGTTATGTCATAACAAGGGGCAGGGGAGGGGATGACAGCCCCGCCAGGCTCTGTCCAGGGCCCTTCAAACAATTCCTGGGTAGAGCTGGGGACAGCAGGAGGGTGCTGCTTTGAGACAGGCTTCACAGGATGCAGGGGCAGATGGTAATTAAAAAAAAATCTATGCCCAGCTGCAAGTACAGTGGCCATCCTTTAAAAAGGATCCTTGACTGTCAGGTTACACAGTGGGGCCCATGCCCCTCTCCCCTGGCCCCAGTGACGTTCCTTCACTTCCATTTGCCACAGCCCCATCTCCATCCCCCTAACCAAAGGCCTCCCTTCCTTCCCCAACCCCACCAACCATGTCCCCAAAAGCACCCAGGCCCAAAGGGTTCATCACAGATCTGACTGAACACCACTCAGCCTTTTACTCAGCCCTCCTAGCCACTGGCCACGCACTCCACCGAGCCGGGCTGACTCTCACCCAACTGGTTTCTCAGCCACTCTGGCCCCATCCAACGTACCTCCCACTCTTCTTCCCAGCCACCCAGCAATGTCTGCCAAATCCTTTTCCAGGCAGCTGCTGGCCCCCTGAAGCACGCTCCTGCTGAGCAGGACACCCCGGCTGGCACGACAAGGCCCATGTTTACCATGTTCAGAATCAGATTCTGCTCTCTCCTCCCCACACATGAACCCCTGCCCCAGAGACATTTTCCGGAATGGACAAGCCATAAGCCCCACATTGCCAGAACGGAGCAGACGGCATGGCCCAAACACCCTGCTTCCCAGGCCAACAAAACACCAGTGTTGGGTTCCTGGCCTAGCTCTAGAGTGGCAGCAGGCCTGCTCTTTCTCCAGCAGCTCCACCTGCTTATGCAGGCGACCACCCCATATCCCCACTGGGATGCAGGCCCATAGGGCGCCCTGTGGGGTGTGTGCCCAAGACCCTGGATTGCTCACAGCTCCTCTGCACATTATGTAAGGTGGACCATGCATGGGCTTCCCTTACAGCCACCCTGCACCCCTTGCCCTACGCCAGCCCCGTTTCCTCTGCTCTAAGGTTTTTTTTCTCCATAAGGCCCACCATCCTCGACTAGAACTGCATCCGGCCAGGTAGGGAATTTTTTCCACCATCTTCAGGATAGTGAATGCACAAGAGCCGCTGATTCTGGCGAATCCATCTGGCACAATTCTTTCTGAAGAGCGCTCGTGCTCGCTCTCACTAACTTGCTACAGATGTGTATGTGTATATTTAGCCTTCATGGTTTCCTTTCGCCACCAACCAATCACACGTCAGACAGCTATGCTGTTTCTTCTTGCGTCAGGCCCTAGTTTTATTAATTTAGCACAAACGTGTTCAGTCCTGGACAATGCCCTCTGAGCATATTTCCTAGCCTGAGGAGCTCACAGTTAAAAGGGAGGTATAGACAGAAGAAGGGACACAGATGGGACTAACTAAGGAGGGATGTTTTGATCTTGTTTTAAACAAGCTAGATTTTTTTTAAAAAGTCACACGGTTCTGGGTTTCTTGCAAGACATAGGCTGTTCACAAGGGACTTGAATGAAGAGAGCGGTGTCGGTAAACGGGTTTGAAGAATATATTTCATACAGTTGGGTAAAAGAGAAGAAAGTGCAGTGAGGAGTGTGGGAGGGAGAGTCAAACCAGCCCTGAAGCCGAGCATCATTGGTGGAGCAGAGGACGTGAGCAGCAGTGATAGTCGATAAGGATCAAGTCTGCAGAAGTAAGATCCTGTCTAGAAATGCAGGACTCCTCCGTTGACCTGAGTGCTAGAATCCAGCAAAAAGCTATGCAGCCCTTACTGTTAGGATAAGCAGTTCCAAGTTAATGTAGTACTTAAGGAGGAGCCAAGGTAAGGAAGCAAAGAGAATGGGGCTGATGACTGCGACTTCAGAGGATGTCTTTGATTAGAGGTGATGTGTATGTGACTGGTGCTGCTGGAAGATTACATGAGAACACAAACTTGCATAGGAAGAGGCTTTAGATAGCTATCTGGATTTCCTCTTTCCAGCATAGAGCACTTTAGCTTCTTGTAAGTGGGTGAGCTGCTTCCTGTTAATTTAATTTGTATAAGCCCTTGCATGTGGTTTTTTTTATTCCTTACTGAACAGAGGTGATTTCCATTTGTCTTCCTGCTGGACCTATTCCTTCCATCAGTAAGAATCATGGATAAAAATCATAATGGGTAGGTCACGGATAAGTCATAATACTGCTGTTTACATGTTCCAGTGGGTCTACTTATTTAGAAGCACATTTAGGCCATTTGAATTACAAAAACTAGTCTGTTGCTGTTCACACAAAATATACAGAATAAGACTTTTCATTATTGTAGTAATTACAGACTCAAAAAAGAGAATAATAAAGCAATGACTAACTATAAAGGAATCAGGAGAAATGGAAACAGCATCACGCCTTAAGACTACCCTACACACCACTGGTGGTAGCGTGTGTGGTATGTGTAATGCCACAGGGAAAAGCAAACTGAATTCACATAAGCACGAGGCTCTGATGGAGGGAGACAGCTGGGAAAGACCCCAGCAGCAGGGAGCTGCCAGAGCCTTTCCCCACTGCCAGAGAAAGGCTCCAGCAGCTGCCATAAGGCATGTGTGGTGTAGACATACCCCTAAAACTAACCCAATCACAATATAGGGAAAGGAATATCCTCTAAAAGACTTTGGCTACTAATTCCCTCAGTAAAAATGCCAATAGAGAAACACTAACAGTAAACAAGAGCTGCCACAGAAAAAACTCTTAAATGGGAGTGAAGCAGAAACAACCTGAAGACGCTAGAGAACAAAGAAAATACCCATGCCAAAAATTCTCCTGAAAAGACCGAGGTTGGAAGCATAATCTCCCCTAGCTGCAGAAAGCCAGTAAATGAAAGAACACATCTCAGAAATAGGAACAGAACTTACACGGGTTAGGAGAACTACATCCAAGAAGGTAGCTGAGAGGCCACTACTGAAACATCTATTGGCTGAAATGAAAAAGCAAGGTGAACAGTAAGTTATAATATGTGAACAGAACTCACAGGCATATGGCGCACTTGCAGGCTGCCAAAATTTAAAAAAAATCTCTGGGCATTTTCAGAGCAGATGGATGGGGGACATGTTTCAGAACCAGAACACTGACATTAATGTTTCCATCCGTATGATGATTGCTGCCATAGGGCATAACACCATATCCCAGTTACACAACAAACAACAAGCTGGAATGTGGGAGGGCTATAACATGGTGATGTCTGACTTGCCTGACAAATCCGTTAGCAATGTAACAGTTGTAATCTCTGGCTGTTGCATTCAGGATACTATTTATCAAGGCCTGGGTGATTTGTTCTGTACGCTGTGAAGGGAGACGGCACAGGGCCTTGCTGCAAATTGTGAGCAGCTAGAAAGACAAGAGGGACACCTGAGGTTGCCTTACAGTCTGCAACAAGTGTGCTGCCCAAACTAGAAACACATCCTTCCAGGTGGAGAGTTGGGAATGGAAAGTGCTAATGGAAGACAAGCAACTGTTAGCTTTCTTGGATGTCACAATATCTGAACACATCTCTGGTGAAGACTGACTCATACGATTCACTGCAGTTTCACTTCCTGCCTTCGGCAGCCAATGTGAAGAATTATGCTGGGGGCTGGGTGAAACCTTGTTAAAGCTGATGGAATTACCCAGTCACCCTTAATTCAGGAGACCTATAAATGCAGTTAAGCTGCTTTATCGACTTGATAGCTGAAATAATAGGAGCTTCTGCCTAAAACACAGACCACAGGCAAAACCAGTCAGTAGTCTGAGCTAGGTGGGCGGAAGGATTTCAGTCGGGGCTGACTGCAAATATCGGAGGCTGGGTATTGTCTGGTGGAGCTGTGTGAGTGAGAGAAAGCAGCACCAGACACATGACAGAAGCACATAGAGAAGGCAGTGAGGTAGCTCCAAAGATAGATAGAGAAGCACTTGTAGCATGTCGTTGAGAGAAAGTAAAGAGAAAAAGCTTTTTAAGCAGAGTACTGGCTGAAAAGAGGCATAGAACTATGAGCAAAGAAACTGGCTCCTGATATTTGACTCCTACTGTGTTCAGGGAAACAGGACTTTGTACATTCTTTGTAGATAAACAGGACTGCATAAAAAATATAAACTGGCCATCCTCAATCTCTCCTCCTATGGAAACAACCTGCAAGACCCCAAAAATTGTCTAACTGCTTGAGTCATAAGGGATGACAGACACATAGACTAGAGACCTGATCCAGCTATAGTAAAAGGTCTCCACTGAAGCATATCAGTTGCTAAAATGTGTTGCTTTATTTGGTACATTTGTGAAAAGTAGAAGTTCCTTCTGTTTTGTAACTCTATTGTAGTGCAATCTGCTATCATATCAGCTTTTCCTCAGATACCATATACACTGCACTATATACTGATATAGCAGTATATACTGATGGGGGATGAGAAACTGTTGCCCGATGACAGTACGGGTCCCAGCCCTGCCAGTAAGGCCTCTGGTCCGGTCTTATTGGTGGGCGTTGTGGGGAGCTGAATCACTGTTGTTGTGGTGGCACTTGTAAGGGCATATAAGAGTGCTGGTTTGGGCTGCATGCACACTCCGGGGAGAAGTGCGGTTCTGGCTCAGAGGACCAGTCGGAGTCAGCGGAGGTGCCATTGGTGCAAGCAGGGCCAGCGGATGCTGCGGAGCCAACAGAGGCTGAAGTATGGTGGTACTGGTGCGTGGCACAGCAACAGAGGTTCATCGGCTGAAGATGGAAGCCATCCAGAACTCTGTGTCTGTTGGGTGCTCCAGCAGGTCTGGTGGCGCCAGCTCCTGGTGCACACACGGATGCATTGCTTCTTCCTTCGGAATTTCCTAAGCCGGAATACTCTCGCCTCTCAGGTTCTCGAAGGGAAGGAGCTACAGAGAGAGCACCATAAGACGATGTGAGTCTCACTCAAGCAGTACAGACAGTGTTGGAGCTCTTCACTCTCTGAGAATGAATGAGGGCATTTGGTGCAGTTCTTAAAACCAGCTTGTCTTGGCAAACTCCCCCACAAGGCGGGGAACTTGGATAACTTTAACTGACTTTTTTTTATATAACTATACTCTAACTAGTAACAAATTTCCTTTCTTGTCTTGCTATGCAGGTTTGAAGGAGGATAGGGAGGACGTTCCAACTCTAGCCATGCAATGGTAAGAAGAAACTGAGGGGACATTGACCTGCGCAGCCGCAAGAAGCCTCAAACAGGCCACATGGACCACATGATGCATGAATCAACGAGCACTGCTCTCAACAGTTCTAGCTCTGGCACATGGTGTGCATGTGCACCCATGATGGAATCCCCATAGGGACCCTCACTTGAAACACATAGGCCATTCAGATACTAGTGTCTAAGACAAATTTAACATGGTTCACCTCAGTATTCACATTAATCTAATCTTGCTTTTCTTCAGGAGTATTTTTCACAGATACACTCCTTGTAAAGAATTCATGAAGGAAGGGGATACAAGAAAAGGAACAGATTTTCAAATACACACATAACCAAGAAATAGTTGTGCCATAATCAGTTTGCATTCTTTACGCAGTTTGGAGAGTAATGCTTTAGGAACATGTCTACACCATGTGTTCACAAATCTATTTTAACCAATATGTTGAGATTAAACAGTTTCCAAAACACTCATTACAGAAGTGGCTCAGTCAAGGGGAAACTCCCCTTCTCACTGCTCCTACTGGAATTCCTTTAAAGTCAATTTCCAAATGTGGTGTTTCCACGGCTCATTTTCATGGTTTGAATTAAAAGGAGATTTACAAAATTCGTTGGTTTTAATTAAATAGCAAAATGTCAGTGCATTGGCTTTTTAACCTTGGAAACAAAACACAAAAAAATAATCATCAAACAAGTATGGGAAAAGTTCATGTAAGTTCTAAACTTTTAAACGCAGAAGATTAAGACACAGACGCTCAGTAGACTTTGGCAACATGATAGAAACTCTGTAATCAAACTGTAAAGATATCAAGTAAATTAAAGGAATGAAATGATCAGTTATTTACTTTATAAACTGAACCAAGACATTAAACTAATCAACTGGAAGCACAAGGAATATCCAAGAAAAGTACAGAATTAGAATCCTAATAACTCAGGGTTCTGACTGAGAATTATCTGACAGTTTTCTTGGGAAACGGAAGATTACACAGGAGTGTTAGAACCAGCAAAGCCCATGGAACATAAGGAATCTTTATCTGGAAATATTAACAAAGAAGTGAAGAATAGGAGGCGACAAATAAAATGGCAGCGGACAGGAGAAGCTAAGGAAACTGGGAAATTCAAAATTAGTGTTGTAAGAAACTTGAAAGAACACAAGTCTTGCAAACTTTAAAATGCTAATTGATAAATTAAGGTGATCATTCCAAAAGACCCCCAACAATTGAATCAGCTCAAACAGTATGAACTCTGCTCCCAGGATGATACTAGCGTCCCTATCTTCCCTTCATACTAGCTTGGTGTGGTATTTTTGGATTCAGGGCATTTTCCATAATGGCTTAGAGAAGTCTAAAGACTATGGCCAAGATGTCCAGAAGTTCATATTGGCTTTGGCTGTCTCTAATTTTGGATGTCCAACTTGAGATTTCTTAAAGGGGCCTAATTTTCAGAAAGTGTTGAGTACCACTATCCACCCTCTGATAATCAAGCTTATTTAAGGTGTCAATTTGGGCAACCAAAAAGTGGAAGTATCTATTCACTGGCTTCATAAATAAATGTGTCTGATAAAAAGTGATATGTTATCATGTAAAGATTAGGACAAGTTCTGTAATTTCTTGATGCAGGCTATGGTTCCATAGATACACTAGCACCATGTTTGAAGTGTGGCAAACAGCCGGCTTCTCCCTAGTGGGTCTCGCACTTTTGCCTCTCATAGTGGGCCAGGCTATCACTAGTTACCCTGTCTTCCCGGAGGGGGAGGAGGGAAGTAGGGACCCGGGCCTGCTCACTCCTCTGGGTCTCTTTTCCCCTGGGCTATTCCCCCCCTTTGACCTTCTGGCTTCTTGAGCCCAGTACCTTCCCCAGGACTCCACCTCTTTTCCATACACCACTGTACTCTGTTCAGCTCCACTTCACAACTCCACACCACCGTACTCCTTCAGCTCTTCTTCACCACACACCTAATCCTTCAACTCCCACCCTGTCTCTCAGGAGTAGAGGGTTTTTATAGGCACCTGGGTGGGACCTTCATTGGTGTCAGTTGACCCTAATTACCCTCTAATGACTCTGGCTAGTCTATAGGGAATAAAACCCAGATCGTTCTAGCATTTACATAATGCCCTTCCAGACTTTTCCTACTGCTGCTGCTGGGGTGCTCCTGGCTCTTGGGGGCCCTGCCAGCTGGACCCCCCCAACTGGGAGGAGGTGAGTGAGTGTCCCCTCCACCGCCACTGCCACCACCCCTGCTGCTTCTGGGACCAGCTGCAGAGATGCCGTTCCCGGCTGCTGCTGCCGCCCCCTCTCGCCCCCACATTTGGGGGCGCCCCTGCCCTTCCCCTTTTCTTCCCCTTCCCCTGTTGCTGCCCCGCTAGCCAGTCCCCCCTCCCCTGTTGCTGCCCCCCCCATAGTTTGTTCCCTCATGTTTTTGTTTGCTTGTCTGTGTGTTTGCCCCGCCCCAGCCCCTGCCTTGGTTTGTGCCCTAGCAGTTTGCTGCTGGGTCTCCCAGCCCTGCTGAGGCCCTGAACACCCCCACCCCTCCCTTCCCCTGCCCACTGCTGCTTCCCCCTGATCTGGCCCCCATGCTCTGGCCCGGATGGTATCAATGCCCCCCACCCTAAATTGACCTCCCCCATTTCTGTTGACCGCACACACACACACACTGCACTCCCCCATGTTGCTTTAACCCTGCCCCTCCCCCTGTGAAGCTGGAGGAGCCGGTGGCTCATCTTGGGCTGGTGAGTGCACTGCCCCTGTGCCCCTGCCCAGCTTGGCCCCCCTGCATTCTTTTGTGCTGGTGCCCTCCTCCCCTGCTTTCAGCCTAGTGAGGAGGAGTGGTCGCCTCCCCCTTCCCCTTTCCGCCCCATCCCCCCTCTCTCCACTCCTCCTTCCTCTCCCTCTTCAACCCTCCCTCTCACCAAACCCACTCCTACCCCTTCCCAAGATGGCAGGTGCTCCAGGGGCCGGGACCTCCTCCCTAGGTGCTCCTGCCCCTCCCTCTCACCCTGAGGCCCCATCCCTGCCTGCAACAACTGGCCCCACTGCCCCCATTGAGCTCGGCGGACGACTCAGGTAGTGACTCCAGGGACTCTGCTGCCTCCGCGGCTCCTGCCCCCCCCCCCCCCCCCCGCTCTGAGGGGTACGCCCTCGGCCGGGAGGAAAGGCCAGGGAGGGGAAAAAACAGGCAAAGGCCCCGCCTGGAAGGCAACACCTCCTCCTCCCCCTCTACTCTCTCCTGCTGTCCCTTCCACCAGCTCGGGGGGTGGCGGTGCTCCCAGGGCGTACACCCAGGTGGCTGTGGGCCCCCCGCCTGCCACTGCCAAATCACCTGCCCTGACCGCCACCTCCAGTACCATCCCTGGGGGCCGGGGCCCCTTTCCCACCCTTACCAGGAGGCACAGGGTCCGGTACCTCCTGGTGCCTGCCTCGCCCCACGTGGAAACCTATGTGTGGGCGATGGCATGGGCGGTAGGGCCCACGGCCATGGTGGCAACCTCCCACATGTATGGGAAGATGGTCTTCTTCCTGATGTCGGAGGCTGCCACCCAGGAGGTGGTAGAGATGGGCCCGGCAGTGGGGGGCATCCACGTCCCAGTGGAGCCCCTGGAGGACCTGGGCGTACGGGTGGTCTTCTCCTCCATCCTGCCCTTCCTCCCCAATGCCGCCCTTCTGCCTTTCCTCGCCACCCTGGGGAAGCCCCTCTCCACCATCAGCCCACTTCCCCTCGGCTGTAAGGACCCCACTCTTCGCCATGTCGTCTCGTTCCGCCGGAAGGTACAGCTGCAGCTGCTGTCGACAGCACATGGCGAAGAGGCGCTCGAGGGGTCATTCCTGGTGCCCCACCAAGGGGCCCAGTACTGGGTCCACTTTACAATGGGGGAGGCCTGGTGCTACCTCTACCAGGCAGCGGGGCACGTTCGGAGGGACTGCCCCCTGGCCTGGCACGGAGGGAGGCCTGAGACCCAGGAGGATACCAGCCAGACCAGCGGCGGCACCCTGTCCCAGCTGTCCAGTCTCTGTGGCCGCCCCCCCCTCCGTCAGTGGTTGTCACCTGCGGTCGGACCCCGGAGGCACCCCACCAGATTGCCCGGGCAAACTGATGGGCCCCGGTGACACCCGACGCAGTCCAGCAGGTCCTGCCGAGAGGAAGGACCCAGGACCTCCACTGTCGGGCATCGGAGGGGGCATGCCCTGGGGGGACGCCTCGCCTTCCCCTTCCCCTACTGCCCCACCCCTGCTTTCTGAAACCCCAACTCCTGTGCTCCTGCCCCCCTGGCCCTGCCGCTGCTGGAGGGTGAGAGCCCCTGCAAGGCCGGGAGGGGGGGGCTGCTGGGGCCTGGCCTTCTGCCGTGCCCCCTGCCAGAGCCCAGCGGGGTGCACCGACCGAGGAAGCCATGGCGGCAGATGTGGGCTGTATCATTGCCCTCCTGGAGTAGTCCCCAGGCGGAACCCCCACTGCCCCTATGCCATCTGAGCCCCCCCCAGTGCCAGGGCCACTGTTTCCTCGGCCGCTGCTGGGGAGGATCTCGTGGTGGCAGGGGGAGACTTCTCCCTTATGGGTTTGACCCCTGCCTGCCAGGGGGAGGATGACCCCGCCCCCCGTGTGGAAGGCCTAGAGCAGGGCAGCTTCAAGCCACCTCTCCCCAACCCATCCCAGGCTGCCACCCCTGCTCCTACCTCCAAGTCCCCCCTCGGCCCCTCTGCTCACCATACTGGAGGCGGCGCATTCATATTAGCTGCTGTAGCCTCCAAGGAACTGGCCGAGGCCGAACAGCTGAGCCCTGGGCCATGGAGCGCCCCATCCTTTGCTGTGGGCCGGCCGGTCCCCCACTCCACTGAGGATGCCAGCCTGGTCGCGCCCTTACGAGGGCCCGAAGCCACAGGCAGTGCGATCCCAGAGCCCGCTCTCATGGAGGATGCCCTCCCCCTGCCTACCTGTCTAGCTCCTGGCCCTAATCAAGAGGCACTACCCCCACCGCCCCGGCTGTGGGGCCCACCCCCAAATCTGACCCTGACCCCTCTTCTGCTCCTTGCCTCGATCCTTCCCCTACCCCAACTCCTGTTCCCCTTTCCGCTCCCAACCTTTCCCTGGCCCTCATGCCCCCTCTCCCAGTACTTTCTCCTCTTCCCCCCACTGCCTGTATCTGCCATCCCTGGTGTTGTCTCTTTCCCACCTGAAGAGCTCCCAGGAGGCAGCTTTGTGTTCAGCACTCTCAGCCCACTCGGGGCAGTTGTCTTCCCTCCGCCGTCTCAATGGGCCAGAGGGCCGCTGCAGGGACTGAGCGAGAGGATGACCCCCCCGAGGCGCTGTGTGAGGAGCTGCGCATTTTCCTTTGGGACACGCGCGGTGCCCAGAACCAAGTACAGCTCGCTCTGCAGCGCTAGGGGATTTCCACTGCATCCTCCAGGCTGTGAGGGCCACCACGAAGGAGGAAAAGGGGACTAGGCGGCAGGACGCGATGGCCTACCAGTGGGCCGCAGCTTCCGTGATACCCTGATGGCCTACAGCACCAGCCACAGACTGCTGTGGAGCCTAACGAGGACCGCTGGCATTCCTACCCACAAGGATCCTCCCCAGCCCTCCTCGTAATGCCTGTCACCATCGCCATTTTGAATACGATGGGTCTCCGCAGGAACCAGGTACTCTCCTTCTTTTGGGGGGGGGGTACTCTGTGGTATTCCTACAGGAGACCCACACAGACCCAGCTGCCGAGGCCAGCTGGCGGCTGGAGTGGGGAGACGGGGTGCACTTTAGTCATCTCTCCACCCAGGCAGGCGGAGTGGCCACCCTCCCCTAACCTGCAGCCCGAGGTGCTGGGGGTCACCGAAGTCGTGCCAGGCTGCCTGCTGCACCTCCGGCTCCAGGTGGAAGGGCTGACTTTGAGTCTTGTCAATGTCTACGCCCCAACCGTGGGCCCGGAGCGGGTGCAGTTCTTTCAGCAGGCAGCCTCTTTCCATGGCACACTGAATCCTCATGAGTGCCTGGTCCTGGGCAGGGATTTTAACACCACCCTCGAGGAACGAGACCGCACAGGGACCGAGCAGTGCCAGGCCGCTGCGGACATCCTCCTGGAGATTGTCGACCATCACTCCCTGGTGGACGTCTGGCGCAACCACCACCCGGACGACATCGTCACTTTCACCTTTGTCTGGGTGGGGAAAGATCAGTCGCGCCACTCCCAGTTGGACCGCATTTACGTCTCTCATCACCACCTTGCACGGGCCCACTCCTGCGGCATCCGGCCAGCCCCATTCTCGAATCACCACCTGGTGACCGTGACGGCCTCTCTCACTGTGGAGAGGCTGGGGCTGGCCTACTGGCACTTCAATAACAGCCTGCTGGAGGATGTGGGCTTTGTAGCATCCTTCCGGGAGTTCTGGCTGGCCTTGTGGGAGCAGAAGCATGCCTTTCCCTCAGCACGGCGTTGGTGCGATGAGGGGAAGATGTGCGCCCGGCTCTTCTGCCATTACTACACTTGGGGGGCCAGCCGGAGGCAGGACGTGGGGATAGAGCAGCTGGAGTGGGAGGTTTTGGAGCTGGAGAGGCGCTTGGCTGCCAGCCCTGAGGATCCATCCCTGTGCAGAGTGTGCCGGGAGAAGCGGGAGGAGATCCGGGCCTTCAAAGACCTTCGGGCTCGGGGCGCCTTTGTTCGATCCTGCATCTGTCTCCTTCGGGAGATGAATCGTGGTTCCCGCTTCTTCTATGCCCTGGAGAAAAGGAGGGGGGCCCGGAAGCATGTCATCTACCTCTTGGCAGCCAGTGGCACTCCCCTCACGGATCTGCCAGAGATGCACGGAAGGGCCAGGGCCTTCTACACTGACCTTTTCTCCCTGGATCCGACTGACGTCGCCGCCTGCAGGGTGCTCTAGAATGAACTTCCCACAGTAAGTGCGGGTGACCGGGACTGGCTGGAGCTACCTCTCATTCTGGCTGTGTTCTCAGAAGCCCTTCACCTCATGCTCACCAACAAATCCCCAGGCATGGACTGACCATGGAATTCTACCACGTGGTTTGGGACCTTTATGGTGCAGGAGTCCGGTGTGGAGCCACCTGGCGCACGCCTGCCTCCGAGGGCTCCAATACGAACGGCAGCTCTTTTTTCTCCATCCAAGATGTCTTCCGCGAGACCTCTCCAAGCTGCCGGTCTTCTACTAGGACTTCCTCCAGACCTGGAGGCTTGTCTCAGCCTCCAGGCCCCTTGCAGTCCCCAAGGGGGAGGATCTCCTCACAGAGCCCCTGCTACACAACCCCCTGCTGCGTGTGCAGGTGGCGGAGGTTGGTCCTGGCAGGAATCACCAGGGTCGGAGATTTCCTGGACTATGCCTGGGAGACTAGGTGGATCCGCAAGTGCTGGCTCGGTGCATGGGGCTCTCCACCCTTTGAACCCCCTGATGCGTACTCCAGGAGGTGAGGGCAGCCTTGCCCCCCACTGCTCAGGCGTACCTCAAGCGGGTCTTGCGAGAGGGTGCTCCCCACCTCCCCTCAGCCCCGGCCCTCCGGTGCTTACCATTGGGCCCAGTCCCCACGAACCCCCCACCTCCCCTCGGTCTCCGCATCCCCACGTCCCGAGCTGGCTGCTCGACCTGCAGCCCGTTCTCTTTCAGATTGCACCAAGGGACCATCTGTACACGCTCGTGCTCCACACTGTCCACTTCCTCACCCTCGTGTCCTGCCTGGACACCAAACAGCGGGACCTGCTATCACCCATGGAGGGCGAGGACCTCCGGTGGGCCAGTCTGTATTCCATCTTGACCCCACGGCCCGCCAGGGACATCACCTGGCAGCTCCTTCACGGAGCCGTGAGCACGGGTGTGTACTTGGCGCGGTTCACCTCAAACCCTGACACCTGCCCCTACTGCGGAGTGAGGGAGACCCTGGCGCACGTGTACCTGGAGTGCGCTAGGTTGCAGCCCCTCTTCTGGCTCCTCCAGAACCTCTTGTTGAAGTTCTGGCTGCACTTCTCCCCGCACCTGTTCATCCATGCACACCCCATCTGTGGCCCCATGAAGTTGTGGGACCTCCTCGTCAGCTTCCTCCTAGCCCTGGCCAAACTAGCCATCTACAAGTCCAGGGAGAGGAGGTTGGCAGGGGGGGCTCTCTGCGACAGTGGGGCCTATTTCCATTCCCTTATTAATTCACGTCTCTGGGCGGAGTTCCTCTGGGCAGTGTCCGCTGGCTTCCTGGACACCTTCGAGGAGCAGTGGGCGCCGTCCGGGGTTCTCTGCTCAGTGTCCCTTTCTGGTTTCCTGTGTTTGACCCTGTGACCCCCACACCCCTTCCTGTTTTCATTTGTTGTCCCCCGTACTTATTTGAAACTGGGTCCTGTGGCTCCTCCCCTAGGCTGGGTGGCGGGGCCTATAGCGGTGGGTGGGCTTGCACCCACCTACTCTTCCCGGTTTTCAAATAGGAGAAGTTTCCTACTGCCCTCTACCCTTGCTGTACCACAGAAGACGCTTGTGTAATTGGTGGCTGTTTGGGTGAAATCCTGACCCCATTGAAATCAATGGGAGTTTTGCCCTTTGACTTCAGTGGGGCTAAGATTTCACCCTCTGTGAAAATTTATACCAAACTATATTATACATGATATTTTTAAAATATCTCATTTCAAAGTCAGAGATGGTAGGGTAGCATATTTGAATTTTACTAAAAGTGCTGTTGGCAAAAACAAAATATGAAATATTATCAAATTGTATTTTTATTCATAAGTTTTCTCTTCTATATCCAAAATGGCAAAAACTCTGTCACTACAAAAACTGTTACTTCATTACTGCACTGTTAACACTGAAAAGTTTATAGTTAAAAAACATTAAGATTGTGTATAGGAAACATGAACTCTCTCACCAACAGGCCACTGCAGAGAAGACTAATGAATCCTTTACAACAGCCTTCACTGCAGAGGATGTGGGAGAGAGACCCACATCAGAAGTATTCTCTTTGTGTGACAAATCTGAAGTACTTTCCTAAACTGATGTATCAATAGAAGAGGTGTTCGAACAAGTTGGCAATCTAAACAATAGTACCGCATAGTATTCACTTAAGCATATCGAATGAACTCCAAAATGAAATTGCTGAATTACTAAGTATAGAGTGTAACTATAAAAAATAGTATGAAAACTGCCTCTGCACCAAATGACTGGCCAGTAGCAAATATAACATTGATTTTTAAAAGGAGCTCCAGAGGTGATCCTGGCAATTACAGGCCAGTAAGCCTAACCTCAATACTGGGCGAACTGGTTAGAAACTATGGTAAAGAACAGAACTATCAGATATCTAGATAAATATGATTTGATGGAGGAAGAGTCAACATGGCTTTTGTAAATGGAAATCACCAACCATTGGAATTCTTTGAGGAGGTCAACAAGAATATGGACAACGGTGATCCAGTTGATATAGTGTAGTTGGATTTTCAGAAAGTCTTTGATAATGTCTCTCACCAAAGGCTCTTAAGGAAACTAAACAGACATGGGATAAGAGGGAAGGTTGTCTTTTGGATCAGTAACTGGTTGAAAGACAAAAGACAAAAGTCAGTTTTCACAATGGAGAGAGGTAAACAATGGGATCTCCCAAGGATCTGTACTGATACCTCTGCTTTTCAGCACATTCATTAATGATATGGAAAAGGGGGTGAACAGTGAAGTTGCAAAGTGTGCAGATGATAGAAAATTATTCAAGATAGCTATATTCAAAGCCAACAGTGAGGAGTTACTAGAGGAATCTCACAAAACTGGTGACTGGGCAACAAAATGACAGATGAAAGTCAACACTGATAAATGAAAAAATGCACACTGGAAAAAATAATCCCAACTACACATATATAATGATGGGTTCTAAATCAGCTGTTACAACCCAAGAAAGTGAGCTTGGGGTCATCATGCATTGTTCCCTGAAAAATTCCACTCAGTGCATACCAGCAATCAAAAAGACTAACAGTATGTTAGGAACTATTAAGAAAGTGATAGAAAATAAGACAGAAAATTTCATAATGCCACCATATAAATCCATGATGCAATCACAACTTGAATACTGTTTAGATCTGATTGCCTCATCTCAAAAAGGATATAATGGAATTGGAAGAGGTTCACAGAAGAGCAACAAATGTCATTCAGGGTAATGAATGGCTTCCACAGAAGGAGACATCAAGGATGGATACAATAGTGGTCTATAAAATCATGAATGGTATGGAAGAAGTAAATGGGGAAATATTATTTATCCTTTTACACAATATTAAAAACCAGGAGTCACCAAAAGAAATTAATAGGCAGCAAATTTAACCCAATAAAAGGAAGTTCTTTTTCCATACAACACACATCTAATCAGTGGAACTCATTGCCTTGGGATGTTATGATAGCCAAAAGTATAACTGGGTAGAAAAAAGAACTGGATAAGTGCATGGAAGATAGATCCATAAATGGCTATTAGCCAAGATGGTCAGGGATGCAATCCCATGCTCATGGCAACCCTAAACCTCTGATTGCCAGAAGCTGGAAGTGAAAGACAGGGGTTCATTACTCCATAATTGCCTCTTGAACGCTAGTACTAATCACTGTCGGGAACAGGATACCGGGCAAGATAGACCATGTTCTGATCCAGTATGACAGCTGTTATGTTCTCATCTGCTCCTGTGAGGTTTCTTCCTGTGAGGTTTCTTAATCAAATCCAGTAGAAGCAGTTAACCGGGTAAACACTACTTTCATGATCACACCACATTGCATGCATCACAGCAAAGGATTTGGGCCATGATCTCTGATGTTTTTTCCTTTTGACAGTAATAAAATATAGGGCTGTTCTGCACACAATACTACATGCATATATAATAATTAAAAAAAAAATTAGACAGACACAAAGAATGGGGTAGATGAGCTTGATTTTGTCAAACAAAATCCATGGACTATATACAAATAAAACTACACAAGAACAGATGTGCTAGGAAAACAGACAAACGGACCATCCCAAGGAATGAATTCACCATACAGTCTACAGCTGCAGTGCAGCTTCTCAGTCATCATCGAGATGGCTGCAGTTGAGCAATTAGTGGTGATCAGTCTCTCCAGCAAACGCAGAGCTGCCAACTCATGAAAGTATATTAAGAATCTTACGATATTTGGTGATGGTTGGTGTCATGCTCCTGTACCAAGTATGGCTACAGAGCTTGCTTATCCACACCAGATGAGCTCATCATAAGATCCTTTAATGTTCTCCCAGGTATGGCTGAGGTTCATTTAAATAAAGTATTTTACACACAGTGCCAACTAGTGGCCAAACAATATAATACTATTTAGCATTGAATTACAGGTGTGTGTGTGGGGGGGTTGCTTTTAGTTCCTCAAGAACTCACAATTGCTGAACTCAAACTCAAAACATTTCCTTTAATTAATAATGGCCAACTCCCATTACTTTCAGTGGGACTGAAACCAAGCTGCCCACCAGTTCCCTGCTCTTTGTACAAGGGAATGAGGGTGCTCTAGTCAAGATAACTGATGCTCTGTGACTATATCTACACTGTGAGCTAAGGGTCTGATTCCCTACTTGTGTAGATGTACTTGAGCTAGGTCTCATCTCAGCTAGTATGCTAAAAATAGTAAACAGGATGGGTTTTTTTTTGTTTTGAACAAGTACCTTTCCCTTGCACACACCATCTGCCATCTCTAAGATTACCTCCTTGAGATTCTTCCCAGGTGTTTGGAAAGTCACAAATATATACTACAAAAACGCTATCATGGCCTGTCTGGAAAATGACCAACCAGATGTTTTTTTCGTCTTCCAAATGCCACAGCACCTGCAATGGCCAGGCCATCTAGAACAGGGCCTTTATCAAAGGTGGAGCACCTGGGCAACCTGAAGGGGTGAAAAAGAAAGATTTGGGATGTGACATTTGCAGACCACATAGCAGTCTCTCTCCCCTTCCCCAGACCAAAACAAAAAACAAAAAATGAAGAAATGAAGGCAGTGTTGAGGAACCACAGGGAGAAAAAAGGAGCTCGCAAACATCACTGTGACAGTGACTGAGGACCACATCGCAGTCACCCGGGAAAGCATTACCATAGCCAAAGAGACCTTGAAAAAGGACAGGGAGATGCAGAGACAGCACATGGAGACTATATCAGGCCAAAATTCACTGCTTTATCACATGTTGATGTTAGGACAGCAGGTGCTGCAGCCCTGTGTACTGGGACCAAGTCATGTTTTTCAGCCCTTGGACAACATAAGTTACTGGGACCACCCACAACTCCTCATTGATCTACTCCTGCAGCAGTGCTCCTAGGGGTTATTACCTTCATAGAACCAATCTCTGGGCCCAGACAACAGATACACCTGGAAGCCCAGATCTTTTGAGCTCTCCGGCACCACTGATAACTTTGGGCTGCGCCACTCAATCCCAGAAATTCTGTAAAAAAGAGGCGGCAGCATCAAGACACGTGCTCACCTGTGTCTTTCAGGCCCTCCACCCCTCACCTGTTGTTCTGCCCTGCATTGCATCTTCAATTTTAGCTGTACCCTTGTTTTGTTAAATGTATTTTTGATTAAAAGTTGATTAAAAGTATTGGTTCAATAACAACTTTACTTTTGGCCTGTTACATTACTGTTTAAAAAAATTAAAAAATCCTAATTTATGACTCATCACTGCATGAAAGTCAGAAACGCTTTTTAACAGATTTCCAGCGTTTTTTACAAGTATTTGAACAAGGCCCCATTTGCATCACTCATAGGTAGTATTGCATTACACACAGTGATCCCAATTCATCCCCCTCCACAGGCTAATGACATTGTACGGCCAGACATTTTCAGGGGTGAGACTCAAAATAAGAAGGGATTAAGTTAGGTAACCGAGAACAACTGGAAAAACCAGAGACGCTTAATTTGAATTTATATGTCCCACCACTAAAATCTGGAACCTCAAAAACCATCCATACAGCTAAATGTTTCATTGGAATTTAATGCTACTTTGTACTTATATAGCACTTGCTATCCAAGGATCAAAATGTTCTTTAAAATATACTCTGATTACACATCTGAGAAATAGGCATTTTATGGAGGGGAAAACTGAGGCAGAGAGACTCATCCAAGGTTATATAGAAAGGACGATAGAGCCAGGAAAAGAACCACGGTCTCCTAATTCCCAGTCCCATGCTTTTCTCACTAAAACCCATTGTTCCTCACTTCTCACTGCTTAGAAAATGAAAGAATGTGTAGTCACATACTTTAATAAACACACCCAAAAAACCCACAACTACCATAAAACTCTCACTCAATTATTTTTTAAATAACTGATACAGAGCAGATGCATTCAAAACTAAATGAGAACTCTGATTAAAATAGTGATATGATAGTTGCGTCACATGCAGTCACATGGCTTTTTATTCATAAATATTTGACTGTATGGAAAAGGTTGCATATTATTGGTCTTTTTCAGGCAGTGCTTGCATTTGTACATGCAGTCCAGGATTTAACAAAGATTACAGTGTACAATGTCCTATGTGTTAGAGCAGTTTCTCTAACTGATCCATGAACCCAATGGTGATTTGTACTTACTGATGGTTTGCAGAGAACGGCTGATCACTGTTTCTGACTCCTTGTTCCCAGCAGCTAAATTACATTATTACTTCCCTAATATCACTTCCGCATTTAAACAATTAATACAGATGCCACAATAATATTGTGTGATTGTCAATGAGAGGGAAGATGGTCCAGGAGACAATCTCTGCATTCACGCTCTGAAAACATTTTGAGCACCATTGTTCGAGGCCATTTGGTGTTTGCAGGAATACGTTTCCAAGGGTTTAAGAACAGTAACTGTTAGTATTCATTAACAATGACGAACAGGCAATGCCTACCTTCCCACAGTCTCAATAAGCAGCCTCAGTTCTGCATGGGAGGGACCATCCCTAAGAGTGAGAGGGTTGAGTTGATCACCATGCCCACCCAGCCCCCCAGATCGAGAATGCCAGCAAGAATGATGATGATTGCCGTAGTGCCTAGGAGTTGCTGCCTTAGAATGCCAATCGATGCAAATTCTGGTAGCCTGCAGACGACCAGTTCATTTCACATTGGTCTCCCAATGGTTTTCACACAGTAATAACTTCTGGGTACTGCCAACTGAGCGACATTCAAATCGCTGATTTTAAAACTAGTGGCTTTATAGCCCGTTACCAGTCCCTAGCACTAGTTAGGATATATCTACACTGGTGGCTCCCAACCTGTGGCCTGGGGCCAAAAGTGGCCCATGAGGTCTTTCAAAGTGGCCCATGACTCCCCTCCTCCTGGCTGCAGAAGGGAGCTGCCATCTAAGGACCCAGGTGAAGTGCGTTGCTGCAGGGCTAGAGTACCAGTGCAGGATCCTTGCTGCTGCCAAGGGGATTGCAGATCAGCACTCCCCTCCCCCTGGCTATAGCAGAGAGTGCGGAAAAGCGCTCTGCCTGGATCCATAGGTGCTGGGGTCCCTATTGGAGCTAGAGAGAGGGGAGCACTGATCTCCCATCCCCCTGGCTGCAGGAGGGACCCACTGTCTAGGTACCCCGCTGGAATGTACTGGGCTACTGGATGCGTGCGGTTTCCCTGCTGCAGTCTGGGGGACAGGAGATCAGCAAGGAGGCAGGCTCCTTGCTGGACTCCTTCCATTTAGCTGCACTGATTGGGAAGGAAGCTGCTGGTACAGCAGCCAGGACCCACCGTGCTTGAAGGGCAAGAGTCTAAAAATCAGTTTGGCCTACACTTACCAGGTCACCCACTGTGACTTAGTTTGTTGCCAGGCCGTGTGCTTCAGCGTGTAGTGACAGTCACTCATCTACACTAGTGCTTTGTCTGTGAGTGTGTGACATACTGTGTGTTATTTGCAGGTGTAAAATAGTGAATATAAAAATGATCACAGTAGCATCAAAATGTTTACTTTAAATGTGTAGTGATTTGCAGTCCTTAATGGTGTATATGGCAATACATTTTTATGTGTTTTTGTTATTTTTATGACTGGTGGCCCTTCAGGGTTGTAAAAATGATATTTGTGGCCCTTAAACCAAAATGTTTGGGAACTGCTGATCTACACAGTAGTTGGGAGCATGCCTTCCAGCCCAGGTAGTCATGCACACACTAGCCCTGCTTGAGCTAGCATCCTAAAAATAGCAGCGTGGACATTGCAGCACAGGCTAGTCACTGAAAGCAAGCCAGCCCAACCCCTTGGGTCTGTATTCAGGTGGCTAGCCGATGGCACTATATCCACACAGCTCTTTTTAGTGTGTTAGCTCAAGGAGATCTAGCACATCTGTCTATCCAGGCTGGGAGGAACACTCTTAGCTACAGTGTAAACATACCCTGAGTCATCTTTGTTGAACAGATGGAATTTCAAATGGGAATAAATTTTTTTTTTAATGGTTAATATTATCTTGAAAATAATGGACAAGCCATGCATCTCGTTAGGTCCTGGCTGCCCGAACAGTGAGTGGGAACTTGAACACTTGTAATTTTACATTTTAATATTATTTACTGAGCTTTGTCAGTGTGCTTGGACCTGTACAAATAGAGAAGGCGACCTAGCCTTTATTCAAACTTACTTTTTTATTCCATTTTTCAGATCCATAATGAACCAGTCCACCTGTGAACACTTCCCCCCTCCCTTTTGAGATTATTCTTGTGCCTCTGGTGTAACCACAAGCGTTTCCATCTTCCATGCTCAATAGGTTTATTTATTTTGATTCGTTGAATACATCTAATACACTTGGCATAGCATAATAAAAACATTAAAAAATTCAGGTTATTCATTATCTCCAAAGACTACATTGCAACACATCCAAAACAAATTCTTTCCCTTCAAACCATTCACAGAGACTAGTTTGAGTAACCCGCTCAGGGAATGCCTGGAAAGACAGATAGGCCTTGTGGGATGTCAGGATCAAAGGGTGGCAGCTGAGGGAAGTCTAGAATCAAGGAGCCATCACAAATGATACCTGCCACTAACTCCCTCCTGTTTATGGGGTTGAGAACTGTATCTCAGTTAATCACAATTAATCAACCCTCCTAAACTGAATAACAGTATTTGAGACATCACCAGAGTGCATGCAGAATCATTCCAAAAACAGGAAGATGGGGATGGTAGGAAGACAGGCAGTGGAAATTTAAGGTGCTGACGTACCCACTTATAAGTGTGCTTATCTGGGCCTTCAGCAATTGAAACAGGTCACTTTTTAAAAATATTTTTGCAAATCATCTAATAATCATTAGAATTTTCTATGGGACTGATTCTGATCTCACTTCAAAAGTAGCACTACTAAACTCAGTGAAGCTGTATAGTGTAAAACTGAGCTCAGGACTAAGTCCTAGTTGAGTAGACATTTCTAAAGATGACATGCTCAAAAAAAAAAAAGGAATCTTGGATTTTCAAGTGTAAATTTCAAGAAATCTAGGTTTAATGATCTGATATCAGATTACAAGGAACTTCTTTGGACATTCAGTTTGATTCAGCATTTTCCATTAGTTAGAAGAGAAGCACTGCTTTTCTACAGAAGAGGCTGTATTCAGTTGAGCCATTTCAATCTATGAAATCAATGCATCAACTGGAGAAGCAGCTGGAGGGTCAGGGAGAACTACAGTAACAAAGGAGTGAGATGTTAGGATGGGGTACATGGAGTGACAAATAAACAGGAGAAATGAAAAATAGAATAAAATACAGAAGATAAAACCAAAAGAAAAGAAAGCAGAAGTGTGACAAAGAATCCAACAAAATCTATGGCCACAGACAAAATCTTGTCAGCTCCGAACAGGAAGCATAACATCCCAACCAGATAACTGAAGTGGCAAGAGGAACATCAAAGCCTCCAATTACTTGACAAACTACAGGAACACTACAAATAAACTTGAAAACAAAAGTTAAGGAAAGGAAGAATTAGAAAGGAGAAGTTCTGTTTCTTGTAACTTTAAAGTAAGAAGAAAGAAAGAGATTTGAAGATCCTGGCTCCGTTTGAGTAAACATGCTATTTACTCTGCCTTAGAAATGGCCAGCTTCAGGAAGAGACTGCCAAGAGCGTAATCAGCATCCTGCTGGCACTGATGGATGCTGTCATGGAAGGGATTAGTTTATTTTGATAAACTGGAAGAATGAACGAACAAGAATGAAGTGAGATTCCTTTGCCTTATTACTGGTGCTTATTTCTTATGTATGTCTCTTAAAGAAAACAATAATACGAAGTCAAAATTGACAGACAATGAAATGCGTTAATTCCTTCTTAGTAGTTAAATGAATTGGGAGTTTTTGGTCAATTAAGTGATGTCAACAGAGCTTGAATGCATGTATGTATGGAAGGCAACATTCCCTCCAAGAGAAAGCAGCAGATCAGCTGGGCAGTACAATATCTCAAAATGATTTTGCAGGTATGTACTGATCAGCAGTGGTCAGTCCAAACATATCCAGTGTCACATATGGTTGCCCTGTAGTGTTTTGCTGGAAAGGGGCTAAGACAACCAATTGTTTTTTGGTTTTCTTATTGTATTCTGGCAAATTCTCAGAAATTAGAAATTCCCGTGTATTAACAGAATTTTTCAGATATGGATTGATTGTAGTTTCTTCTTTGAAATCTGTGTGTTCTAGAACTTCCTCCTTTTCATTCTCTTTGGAACTTAGACTCTCGACTGAAGAATGTTGGGACTCACATAAGCCCTCTTTTGATATTTCTAGATGCTGATGCTGGATTCTCCTGCTAGGCATCAAATCTGAAAGCAGCATTTGACTCCTGAAGTCTTGTTCTGTAACTATATATGGAATTGATGGTGAGAGTGGTTTTACAACTTCATGTTCTTCATCATACAAAATCTTTTTCTCTCTATTAGCCGTATCCTTTGTACTAACATTTGTCTGTTTAGAATCATAGTTCTCATGACTCTTTACTAATAATTCAGTATGGTCGTCAGCAGGAAAGCATGATTCCAAAACACTGATGTCTTCAGGATCTACTGTCCCATCCTCAGACTGTACTTCCTTGAGAGGTGAATTAGTCTGTCAGTACAAAAAGGAACACTTGAAATTTATGTCAGTACAAAGGAAGATACATTACAAAGATCTTTTAAAAATACCCCCACCACTTCAGCTCTGTTCAAGTCTTCATGTTTAAGAAATCACTTAATGAAACCTTGATATGCATTTCTCTTGAAAAAAGTGACTATGAAAATGGCAGTGTGAAGCTCCACATTTATTGTCTCCATGATTCCTTTCAAATTTTCTCAGTTTACTAGTAAAATGATTGTTTTCTAATTGACAATCCCTGCAAACTCAAGCCGTGCCAGGAATCAAGCTAGAGCATTTCCATTTTTCATATGATGGCCAGTAATTCTACAGGCAAAATTCCCCCCAAATTATGCCCGTAACCCCATTGTCTTTAAATGACATTTTCAGTGACATCTGTCCAATTCTATTAGATTTCAATAAATACAACTAGACAAATGAAAATGGATTCAGTGACAAAGCTGAAGATATGACATGATAACATGATGGGCGCTAAGAAGGAACAGAAGGTCGGTTGGACTCACTCTGCTCTTTATGCCATTGGGTGAAGGGGCTGAGGGTAAGCAGGGCATAGACACATTCCAGTGGACACTGCTGGCCAAAATACTTTGTTCTTAAGCATTTATGCACCAAAGGCAGAGTACACAAAGAAGAACCTTTATCTTAGTCCACCAGAGGAAAGCAGAGAGGGGACCTGGGAAATTAAAAGGATGACACAGAAGCACTCAGAGACAGGCATACAATCTCCTGCACACCTGTCATCTGCTGTGACAGTGGTCAGGCTAGGACATCTTTCATGGGTGTTTGCCAGGTTTTGTTAAATTTATCTTTTATCTGTCTCTGAAACAAAACTTCCCAAAAGCATAAACATCTGACAGTTTTAGTAATATGGTTTTGTTTACACCTATTCTGCATGAATTTTATCTTGTAAAAAAGGTTAGTAAATGCTCTCATTTTAAACTCGATACTCTGATTTGTCTTTTAGGATGTAATCTCTAAGATATGTTGTAATCTAATGAGAATGGGTAAATTACTCTAGAGATGTCTGGCCCACTTAACTGGGCAGACAGATGAACATCTGGAAGACAGCCCCTACCTTAAACAGAAACTCATCTCATTCAAGACAAGCTGGGGAAAATGTATTACAGGAGTACAACCTATCATGGTATATTAGAGAATAGTAAATACAGGTACTGTGGCAAACAGCCAGCTTCTCCCTAGTGGGTCTCGCACTTTTGCCTCTCGCAGTGGGCCAAGGTGTTGCTGGTAACCCCGTCTTCCCAGGGAGGGGGGTAGGGACCCGGGCCCGCCTGCTCCTCCGGGTCCCAGCCCAGGGGCCCTCCGAGTAGCAGCTATGGGCTGCTGGCACCTCACTTGCAGCTGCAGGCTTTCCCCCTGGGCCACTCTCCCCCCCTCTGTCTTTCTGGCTTCTTGAGCCCAGTACCTGCTTCAGGACTCCACCTCTCTCCCACACACCGCTGTACTCCGTTCTGTTCTCCTCCACTTCTCCACACACCACCGTACTCCATTCTGTTCTTCTCTACTTCAAACATTCCTCTGCTCACCACACACCTACTCCTTCTACTCCACCCTGTCTCTCAGGAGTAGAGGGTTTTTATAGGCACCTGGGTGGGGCCTTAATTGGTGTCAGCTGACACTAATTACCTTTTATGGACTCTGGCTAGTCTATAGGGTATAAAGCCCGGATCATTCTAGCACTTATATAGCACCCTTTCAGAACTTTCCTACTGCCCTCTGTCCTTGCTATACCACAGTGCTTATGAAGGTGTCTATGAATGGAGGTTACGTCTGGTCAAACTCATCCCTGGTGGATCACCAGTAAAATCATCACTGGTTTAATGAATCTGGTCCATCATGCTTCAATTATTTATCAAAAATTTTACTCACATTTACCCATGTCATATATTTGTTTTTCTTAACAGCAATCTGATGTTACCTTAAGTGCATCACTAGGCCACTCCACTGCAATGCTCTCTGCAGGATCTGGTATATCAGGCCAGCAAACTTTTCTCAACCTGCAATTAAGAAAGTAGATTTGGCCATTTGGTGTAGGAATTGATTACTAACATGATGAGTGCCACAGAAATTCTGTACCAAGTACATGAATGGATTAAACAGAGAACATGTGTAACCAGGAAAAGAATGCCAGACATTTATCAAAGGAAGTCCTCTCCCTACATTCATTATCTAATTATTCTAATAAAGGGAACTTCTTTCCTGGAAGCCAATTCTCATTTATATCAGACAAATTATGTCAGCAAATAAATATCTAGGGCTAGAAAAAAACTGGTTAAAAGCAATAGCAATGTGTTACCTATAACCTGAGTTTTTGATTTAAACCAAAGTTTACCATTAAATACCAAAATTATAGCTTCAATTGTAACTGTTCAAAGCTAAAAAGCCCAAATCTTTATTATGATATGCCAAAATTAGGCTTGGAATTAAAAATGTCTGCCATTTTTAGGTTATGTCCTCATTGTAAAGTTAACTTAACTCCTCTTAAGTTAGCCTTGCTCAAGTGAGAGCAGCCACAGTGCAAAACAACACAGGAAGCCCACAGTGTGGTTCTGTTAGCAGCTGACAAGTTGTGCTGACTTAAGCTGGAGCCGATACCGAAGGCTATAATTCTGTCACGGATTCTGTGATTTTAAGAGACGTCTGTGAGTTCTTGAAAGTTCCAATGGAAGCATTAGATTTGAGAGAAAAAGCACAAGGCCTCATGCCAAAGGGGTCCCACAAAGCTAAGTTACAGGCAGTGGGGCTCGGGCTTGAGCCACGGACAGTGGGGCATGGGCTTTGACTTTAGCCCCGCCATCTGTAACTTAGCTTTGCAGTGCCCCCTGGGGTGTGGGGCCCTGGGCAATTGTATTGATGTAGTGAAAACTGCATTACTGTGTGTACATTTCTGTGATGTATTGTTTATTGCCCACATCCTGTCCATGACTTTTAATAAAAATACCCATGTCGAAATCATAGCCTTACCTATGCCCCTGGAGGGGCAAGCCTATTTGAGTTAAGGGTTTGTGTGTGTGGATGACATTTGAGTTAACTCTGCAGTAAAAATAGGTTTTTTTAACTGCAACATTATCATCAACCTATTTCACAGAAAAGATTGATTGCATTCAAGACACTATCTCCAAATAAAAACAAAGGAGAGGAGCATATGTGATAAGAAGTGTGGTCCGGGCCAAGAACTGGGACTGGCTGGGCAGAAAGATTAGGACAAGGAGCTAGGAAGGGGGACTGGGACTGGAGGGAGAAAGCCAGGGCAGGAAGTGATGGACTAGATAAAGAGCCAGGAAGGGAAAATTGTGACTGACTGGGCTAGGATTCTGGGACTGGGATGAGGAACCAGTACAGGGAAGAAACTGAAGTAGGACAACAACAGGTTGGAGAGGATGGTTCAGAAGGTACCACATATGGTAAGAACAGGCAAAAGAGTCTGTGCTCACTATAGTACACTCCTGTCCAGAGACTGGAACAGAACCCAAGATTCCTGAGACTCTGCATTCCTCTGCTGTCAGCAAATATCTGGGAAACCCATTGCAAAGAATGTGCATCATATTCCCCTCTGGTCCACACAGTGGATGACAACCTACTACTTCTATCAGTTACTCCATCAGCTGACGTGACAGAGGTCTGTGGAGTCCATGGAAATGTTCCGATCTTGCTTTTAAACCTTATGGGTAACAATATGATGCCACATGATGTAATCTCTGCTATTTCCATTTTTCTGAAACCTAGCAAATTGCACAAATTATGTTAAAAGAATATTAAGGTTAGGAAATGCCAGAATTAAAATTGCATGTGCAACCTTAATTTGATACCCTTGTTTGTAAGAATTAGGATACAGCTTTTAAGCAGATGATCACATACAATTTTTCCCCACAGGACCCCAGCTTCATTCAGTGCTCACTTAATGAGGAATTATTCAGAATTTTGTTTTATCTTCATAACTCAGTGTGGCCCCATAACTTACTGCATGCTAGTCAAACTCTCTCTCCTACTGCAATAAACAGTGTAGAGGACCTCCTGATTGGTTTCATTCTCAGCAGTAGAAGGCCAGAGCTTGTCAGATGTCAAGGGAATGGAGTCAATGTTCTTCTGCAGATGTCAAAGTTATGGGAAGAAAACAGGTAAGTGGATGGATTGGTTGATGTGAAACCGGGAGATCACCTTTGGTAAAAATTGTGTGCGTGGATGTAAGGAGACTTTATTCTTGTGGAATATAGTTAGTGGTGGGTCCACACCAGAGCTTTATGTTCCCTGACCCTTCCAGCAGAAGTGATAGCAACAAGGAACGTGTTTCATGGAAAGGAGGGACATGGATCATGAAGCTAATAGCTCAAAAGGGGGCTTTGTTAAAATCAAGAGAACTAGATTCGTATCACACTAAGGTGCAAGGCGCGATTGCTTGGATGAGTGGGAAGATTCTGAGATTCCAAAACCTAGCAGTTAGTGGGTATGTGAATACAGAGCAACCTTTCACTGGAGGGTACTAATTGCTGCCAGGTGGACTCTCAGAGAGCTGAGGGTGAGACCTGATGCCTTTAAGAACAGAATGTAGCCCAGGATGAGTATTCCCAGTTTCTTGTAAAACCCCTTTCTGTTGTGCCCAAAATGAGAAATGTCTCCACTTGGCTTGGTAACATTGTCTAATGGAGTTCTTCCTGCTGCTGGAAAAAATGTCTTGTACAGCTGAAGAGCACAACCGTTGTAAAGCAGATGTCCATCCAAATACCATGCCTTGAGGTGAAGGCGTAATTGAGTTGGTCTGACCAGGAGAGTAGAAGAGCATTGCCTTAGGAATGATAGCTGAAGGCTCCCCTGGAGCAGTATGTAGTGCATTTAATGTTCATTGAGGAAGCGAATAAGTCTCTGGTCGGAGTCCCCCACCATGTGAAGATGTTGTTTACCACTGAATCATGGAGTTCCCACTCATAGTTGATCACAACATGTCTGCTCAGCGCGTCCATGAGTACCGTCTGTGTCCCAGGAAGATAGGCTGTGAACAAGAAAATCTGACTGATGCGTCAATTTCAGAGATAGATCACCTCTGCATATAGAGCAGCCAATCTTGTTCCCTTCTGTTTGTTGATACAGAAAACAGTGGTGACATGAGGACTTTTTGGGAGCAAATGAATGGAAGAAAGGATTCATATGCCTTTCTTACAGCTTGGAGTGTCAAGATATTTATGGGCATCCTGGATTCTTGGTGTGTCCCTGTTCCTTGTGTCATGTGGTCATCCATATGGGCTCTCCAGCCCACCAGGGATGTGTGGTGATGATTGTCTTGTCTGGGGAGAAGGGAAGAAAGGGAACTCTCATGCATACATGAAGTGGGTCTGTCTATCACTGGAGGGATGATAGCCTCTTGGCAGGGACTGTCAGCATGAAGTCCATTGAGTGACAGTGTAGTAAGTAAATAAACTGGAGCCATGTCTGAAAGCAGCAGAGGTGCTATCATGAGAAGGGGTTCACATAGGTAAATGAAGCCATAAGGCCAAGGAGGGACAGGCAAGTCCTGGTTAGTACATGAGGGTTGCTCAGGATGCGAGTTATGATGTCACTTATCTGAAATCTGTCTGTGGGCAAGTAAGCTCCTACTATGACCAAGTTTATGGTAATCCTGATGAGGTTCAGAGATTGCATGGGGTCAAGGATCAATTTTTCAATGGTGACACTGACTCCAAGGGAAGAAAGGAGGCAGATGTAACAGAAAGGTTGATGTGCAGGCTTCCTGTCTGGGTCTGGAGGCTAGAAGCCAGTCGTCATGATATGGAAACACAAGGAGGTCATAACACCTGACATGAGCCACTATTACAGAAAATACTTTGGAGAAGAGGAGCACCCTGTATTGGAAATGGTCAGTGCCCACTGTAAACCTTAGGAAGCATATATGAGCAGGATGAATATCTACATGGAAGTAAACATCTTTCACATTGATAGCCATGAACCACATGCCTTTCTCTAAGGATGGAATTATCACTACCAACGTAACCATGCGAAACTTGAGTTTGTGTATGAAGTGATTGACGTGCTGTAGATCGAAGATTCATTTCCACTCGTCTTTCTTTTTGAGTATCAGGAACTAAGTTGAGTAGAATCATGTTCCTTGATATTCTGGAGAAATGCATTCTAAAGCTCCTTGTTGCAATAAGAAGTGCATCTCTTGTGTGATTATATTGTCATCAGAGTGGTCCCTGAATGGGGTTGGGGAGAAGGGTTTTGGAGGAGGTAGCATTACAAACTTGATCATATAGCCACAGTGGATGATATTCAACACCCATTTGTCCATTGTTATTGCACTCCAAGCATGGAAAGAGCGATAAACTACCCTAAAGGGAGCAGGAGGATCATGAGGTGGTAAGCTTAGGGGCTGGCGGCTCTTGGGCTGATATCAAAAATACCTCTTGTCTGGAGGTTGGGTCTGGGACATTGAAGCCTGCAAGGAGAGCCAGGGGAAGTGAGACCTCTGTGTCTTTTGACATTTACATGGAGGTTCACAGGGTCTCTATGAATAGAGTTGAGAAGACCTGTAGTATTGGGTGGATGACTACCGATGCAATTTTCATTCCGAGGCAGAAGTGCAGATACCCAACAAGCAAAAAGTAGTCCTGGAGTCCTTAAGTGTAACGATTTGTCTGTCTTCTGGTTAAAAAGTTGGGACTCATCAAAAAGGAGGTCCTCAGTGGTGTTCTGGACCTCCCTAGGAAAACCAGAAGAATGGAGCCAAGACTTTCAATACATGACTATAGCCAGATCTTCCTGGAGTAAGAGGCACTCTCTCTTTCCCAGGCATTGGTACCAGTGCTGGTTCTTTCCTAGTACAGGAGGATCCCGTGTCTATGGGGTGCCAGAGATGGCACTACTGACAGTTTGTCACCCAGAACTGCTGGATCCTACTGTTTATGTATCTTTTTCTTATGCTTGGAACATACTGCATCCCCTTGGGTCAAGCTAGTGGAGGGAGCATCCATCTTCTTTGATTTGGAGAAAAACTTAGTCCCAGGCTTATGGGAGTGCTTCCTTATCTTCCACCATGGGGTCTGTGGGTGTGGTTTCATTGGCACCAGAGTTGAACATAGTAGCAGGAGGAACGCTCCTCACTGAACTGGGCTGAGGTACAGGGGTTCCCGGGCTGGGGTCCAAATGCAGTCTCATGGTTTGCTCCATGAGATACTTCCAGAGGCAAAGTGCCCGGCCTTCTCAAGTGCAGCTAGGGAAGGACTGGCAAATGCTGCACCAGACCACAATGTGAGCTTCTCACAGGTAGTAGAGACAGTGTTGGCTGTCGTCACTGACCAAGAAGGATCACGGGCAGGAGGCACAGAGTTTGAAGTCTGGAGTTGTGGGCATAGTCCAGTACCCATACATGGGCGTGGTAATGGGTGTGGGGTAGGGTAGCAGTGGGAGAGTGAAAATCCCAAAATGTATCTAAAACAATCACTAAAACTATTAACTGTTAAAGCTAAGAAGAAAACTGGTAAAACTATTATAAAAATCACTAAAACTATTTACAACTATCTTTTAGAAGCATATCAGAGAAGGACACTGAAAGTTCCAATCTGAACCATGCAGCAGTGAGAAGAAACTGGAGATGGAGTTGTTCTGCCCCGCCCTTTACTGCCTCAGATGGAAACATGAGGCGAGCCAGGGCACATGTTCAGGCCAATGAACACTATTTTCAAATTCTCTGACTCTGGAAGCATAGGTGGAATACAACAGGAACTCATTTGAAGAAGAATTATTAATTTCCTATGTGGTTTTCTATAGTGGGCATCACTATAGTATACAAGTGCTGGATAAATATTAATTGATTAATTTTCACAACACTCCTCTGAGGTTAGGGGCTATTTTTATACCCATTTTATGCATGGGGAACTAAGGCACAGAGAGATTAAGATCACATGTGCCAAATAATTTTGGGAGCCCAATCTGAAACACCTAACTTTTCAGAGTATTTGGCATTACGTAGCACTTTATGTTAAAAGCACAGCTCTTACTGACTTCAGTTTGCACTTCTGAGTGCTCAGCACTTCTGCCAATCATTCTCCATGGTCCGAAGTCTGGCTTCCAGAAAATGAGGTGCATTCATCTAGTGACCACCTGTGAAAAGTTTGCTTTAAACAACTTGCTCTGCAGCAGAGGTAGGGATAGAATCCAGTTCTCCATAATAGCACTGGACTGCCATAACCATGAGACCAACCTTTTTTTTCCTGCAGTCCCCTGCCACATTCACTATATACCTTCCAACTTCTCCTGGTAACCACAATAGGTTCACACTTTCCAATTTGTGCAACAAAGGAGGCAAGTGTCCTACAGACAACGTCCTTTATTACATAACCCTCATTCATCCCCAGAGTAGGTCTATCCTGAGCAATGACTGAGGCAAGGGTCCTGTGAAAAGAATAATATGTAATTAAACACTACATCTTAATGCATAGGCACAAGTGGCCCAAATGAAGGTTGCACAGACAGCCTTAGTTCTGGCATTTCCTAACTTTTGATTGTCTGACTTCGCATGTGTGTCTGTGAGTGTGAGTGAGTGAGAGAGAGATTTAACAGGAAGAGAGTCATTAAATTTTTCTGAGCTTTTTTCTTCTGACCTATCATATTTTATATAAATAGTATTTGTTTTCTTTAACTGTAGTGAAGAAATATATCCACTGGCTGAAGTCACAATAATTCTAAACATATGTCTGTCTATTTGTTTAATTTCAGCAAATCAGGACATTTTCTTAACTCCATAAAGATTTGAGTCTTTAACAAGCAAACAGTTTTTAAATAAAAATATTAGCTTTTTATATGCTAAAATGCATTATTTTCACCATTAACGAATACACAAAAATTAACTTACGTGTGTTTTTTTAGAGTACAAGTTATCCCAAGGACTAATAATAAGAGCATACAGAATCCAAATGGTACAGTTATAAAAATAAAGTCTTCTTCACCTTTAGAAAAAGAACAAACACTGAAACATTTCTTAATATATTACACTACAGAGCAAATTTTGACTTTTAGACTAGCTTATTAAAGCCATCTTATTAGCACAATAATTAAAGCTCTGACTGTCACATCCTTGTGCAACTGACTATGGTACTTTATGCCACCATACAACACATGATAAGTGATGTGTATTTTGCAAATCAAACCATTCACAACCAGAGTTGGGCAAATAACTGATTTTTTGGTTTGGTCAGCAAAAACAAACAAACAAACAAAAAACCCCAGAAAGAATATTTAATTCATTTTCAACAAATGTTCAAAATCTGTCATCAAACCTGAAAAGTCTAGGCAGCTTCAGTAAACTGTCTCTGGGCATCTCCATCTCTTACAGTTTTTAGTCCAGTAATTACACTTGCCTGGGATGTTGAAGATCCAGGTTTGATTTCCTTTGCTGGAGAAGTAACTCAAACTCAGCACTCCCCACTCCTACAGGAGCATGTTACCCACTAGAAAACATGCTAATCTGAAGTGGATTGCTCTCAATATCTCCTGTTGATGCTGCTCCACTTTCCATAAATACTTAAATATTCACAGGACCAAAGAAAGAGAGCGCGAGAATGACTATAGCCTGCTGATTAAGGCACTCATCAGGGAGGTAGGAGATGTGGATTCAAATCCCTCCTCTGAATCAAGCAGAGAGTACCCACTCCAGAATAACCTTTAGCTTTGTGGTTAGACTGCTCTCCTAAGAAGGGGAGTTCCTACTCCAGAGTGAGGATTCAAACCTGAGTCACACACACACCCAGGCAAGCATCCTAACCACTGAGCTAAAGCTTACAAAGAGACAGACACACGTATCCTGAAAGTTTTCAGAAATTTGGCCCTGTAAAACTTTTTCCCAGCTGAAAGTCAAATCTGAGAACAGTTTTGCATCAAACAAAACAACATTTTCTGGTGAATAATCTATTTGTACAAAATATTTTGCCCAGCTCTAGTCACAGCTGCAGAACTATGGAAAGTAGCGTGTGGTGAGTCTTTCCCAGGATCTCAAAACAGCTGCTTCCAATTTTAGCTGCGGCTTTATTCCAGCAGCTGACCCAGGGCCACCATCTCTCCACACTATAAAATGAACAAGAAGTCAGGTATAGGG
Source organism: Mesoclemmys tuberculata (assembly GCA_007922155.1). Lineage (NCBI taxonomy): Eukaryota > Metazoa > Chordata > Testudines > Chelidae > Mesoclemmys > Mesoclemmys tuberculata. The sequence continues at coordinate 30,267,296 of ML675629.1, read as the reverse complement.
GAAATGTCTCAGAAAGTTCTGCCAGCGAAAATGAAGCAGAACTAAGGAAATGTTGGCCTTCGTTGTTATATCCATTTAACTTCTTGATATAACAACTTTGAACTTCCAATTCATAGCTATCTTATAATCTGCCTAGAGAGAAAAATACAAATATAGCCAAAGAAAATAGGTAAAAAGATTATTTTCTATTAACCACAGTTGTGTATTGAGTATCCTATTGGCCAAGTTCAATACAAAAGAAAATATGGTTTATTAGCAGGGAGTTGTTCTATAATGGGGAGGAAAAAAAAGGACAACACGGAATCAATACTCTAAACCGAATTTCTAAAATAGACATTTTCCCTTTCTGGTGACATATTAGGCCCCAGTCCTGCAACTGATAGTACAGAGGCAGACTACTGCATCTATGTAGAGTCACAATCTTCGGTGGGATATTCCTGTGAGCACAGTAGTCTGCCTATGCTTTGTTGATTGAAGTACTGGGGCCTGAGTTTTTAAAACTTTTAATCTTGTGTAGCTGTGGTCTGCAATGTCTTCCAATGAGCTGAATTAAATTTAAACTATTTTTTTATTATTTTTCTTTGTATTGGTCAAACTGCCAGAGGCAGAGTAGATTGGGATTGGCCTAAGAAATGCCTAAATTAAAAAATTGTCTCTCTTACACAACACACTGTAAAGCAATCACAGGTAACACTGAATATTACTTACTGAATTTCAAAGTGCTGAAAGTTATTCTGTTTCCATGAGTTCCACCAGCTTTGGTGCTTGCCATTACATGAGCAGTATACTGCGTGTTTGCTTGAAGAGACTTCAGTCTGTATTGCAGAACATCAGAGTTCACAGTTTCATCTTTTCAGGCAAAGATATTATAAATAAAAAAGATACACAAATTAAGGAAAAATAAGTGTTAACTGCTACAATTTTACATTTATATAACATCATTCACACTGAAGGATCCCAAAATGCTTTAAATAACCTGAAATACAGAATAACCCAGGGGATCATTGGTGTGGAACACTGAAATTGTTGAACAGAGCACAACAATTTAACATCACAGTTCAGGACAGAAAGTGAATATTTCTATGTCCAAGTGAAAGTTCACTACAGAGTTTAAATAGGTAAAATGTAATAATCAGAGCTAATATTTTACCCTTAATAAAAGTGCTATGCCACCTCTATTATTGCAAGCTGTAGAACCTTGGTTTTATGTCTGAACTAAAAGACAGCATTACCATCCCCCATTTGTTCAGCACAGTCCAGTCCAGACTTAGAAGGAAGATTACTACCCTACATACTTGACAACACCATTATATGCCACTTGTAGGTGCTTCTTGGATGTCTTTCTTTCAAATACTGACACAGCCAAAAAAACCTTAGTTTATGAGATCTCACAAAACTACAGAAAAATGGGGGGACTGAAAATATTTAGACCCATTAATAAAAAAGAAAAATCAGGCTGAATTTCTATAGAGACTACCTTAAAGAACTATAAAAATAATGATAATTCATGTTTGTATAATTTCCTTTGTTAGCTTATCCACTGTCTAAAAATTTATTTAAAAAGCAGAGTGAAATTGTTGGTAAGGACAAGTGAATTGGTTAAGAAGCTAAGATTTTAAAATATTTGGTAAACTTTGTGTTTTATAATTTTCACAGTCCTGCAGTTTAATTGTTTCTGTGAGATATTCTGCAGTTTGCCATTGGTTCATCCACAAGATGAAAACTCCAGGTCTGAATAATGGAGAATGTGACAGTGACAGAATCATTTGAAAAGTTGAACGGTCTTCAGGGGTGGTGCTGCAGAGAGCACATTGCATAAATCCAGACAGGAGATAAGATAGCAAGAATAAGTGTGGAGAGGTCTACATCTGACGGGAATAGTTGCAACTTCTTTCTTCCATTTACATATTGACAAGTGTACTCTTGGCCCCTGTTGTGATTGAGGCATCCAGAAGCAACTGAAATTCCAATAGAACCCACTAGTTTGAGATCTTAAAAAAAAAAAAAGAAGGCTAGAATGCCTTAAAGTGCCTCCAGACCAAGAGAGAATTAAAACAAAAAGAAGAAAGAAGTCCTGGCAATGGAAATGGGCCCTGACATAAACAAACATTTCTGAAATATGGAATGACAAAAAGCAGTGGGATACACCAATACCTAGCTACACGATAAGCAGAAAGGACAAGTTAGGTCACAGAAATCAGGGAATAGCACTCTACATAAAAGATTCCATTGAAGCTTATAATATGAAAGTTCTGAGTGGACAGAATCATAGACTCCATAGGGATACAAATTCAAAGACAGAGGAATAGGATTAAACTACAATGACTGTACTACCAGTCTTCAGAACAGGAAAATGTACTGAGCGTGTAATGTTCAGTAAGAGGAATAGGCAAATAAGTTTAACAAAAGAGTTACAATTCAGTGCCTGTGTTCAGAAAAGCAATTTCTTGACAGTTTAAATGATTGCTTCTTGGATTGGCTAGTTATAGAACACACAAGAGGACAGGCTATTCTTGACTTAGTATTAAGCAATACACTGGAGTTGGTACAAGGAATAGCTACAGTTGACTACTACTAATAGTGACCACAACATAAATAATTGCCACATCCTCAAGAAAGGGAGGGGAGTGTTGTACCAAAAACAGATACTGTGACACTAAACTATAAAAAGGGGATTTTTTTAAAATGAGGAAGATCCCATATTGAAACTCCAGTATATATACTTTTTAATTAAAGGGTCACTGCCAATTTTTTATTTATTTATTCTTGTATTTGTAATACCATCTTAGAAGATTAAAAATAAGTCCTCATTTAGTAAACATCTTTTTCTATGGTACATTGCTGCAGGGGCCTCTGCCCCTTTTGTTTACTTCTATGTCTGACTGAGGCCAGCAGATGTGTAGAATTCTGGATATAGCATTGCTACTTAACTGCTGTTACAAATCTGTAAGACCTCAGCAATCTGCTCATTGTCAATATGTCATGTTAATGACTGGAGTTTGGGTTGGCTGAATTTTTTTACACGTCTTAGCAACAGATAGATTGTTTATAGAAAAATGTTTTGTTTATAGAAAAATATGTTGTAAATAATGAGCCTACAAATTGTGAGTTCAACTGTAAAAAGTTAATGTAAGTTCATAAGATGTTACCATAACTTATAACAACAAATGCTGATGGGAAAAGTTACTAAAGGGAGACAAAGACTGAATTAGTCCCAAGAAATAGGCCTATCGATATAACTCCAGGACTACGTTAAGATCATGCTTAGTTAAAAAACAACAAATGAACAAATAAAACCCCCTGTTGAACTAGAAATCAGTGAACTCAAATTGGTGTCAGAAACCAGGCTTACTTGGTAGACAAAATAATGAGGGGATGGGAACTTCTGCGCACATTCCCTTTGTGGGTCCTTAAAAATAAAAAAGACCTTGGAGAGAAAAATTGGCTACTGGAGCAAGCTTCTCCATCATGGCTGCCACCCCCACTGTCTCCTGGGACCCTGGGCCTTTGTTCCTTTCTGGTCAGGACATCTGTTGGAATCAGGATGGCAAAGAGAGAGGGAGCCAGATGACACCACCAACTCCACTGACTGAAACCCAAACACTTCCTGGAATGTAAGACTTTGTCTCTCTCTTTCTTTCCCCTCCCCATGTGTCCTTTTCTTTCCCTACTTTATTTCTTCTTTTTCCTTTCTCTCTCCTTTTTCTTTTGTCTATTAGGAGTCTGGTAGCTGGCCAAGACAGAATGTTTTGCAACACTGCTGTAAGCCAGTGACCAGAGATGCAGCTAAAAGCAATGCCCTAAATAGTTTGATGCTTCTGCAAGTGTGCCAGACCTTGGAGTGGCTGATCCGCTGCTGTGTCTGTGTTTTTCCAGCAGTAAGGTTACAAGTAAGAGTCAACATCAGATATAGGAGCTTGATTTTCTATCTTTGTTGTTCCTTTTCGCGTATTTGTGGGTGTTTGTCTTGTTTTGTTTTGTTTTTTAGGAAATGGGACTTTAACAGCAGCAGCGCCAGCTACAGCCCATCTCTAATAACTTCTCTTATTCCCAAAAGGACAATTCCCACCATCTTTGATACCATTTAAGAGACTATTAAACAAAAGTTTTTTACCCTTCTAAAATCTCTCTCCAGCTAAAGGGAAAAAGAACAAGGAATGTTAAAATTATAACCTTATTCAATGCTATACATGTCAAATACATTAACTTTTTCTTTACTATATCTTTAATATAAGGTAACAAGGATTTTTAATGGTGTGTTTGCCATGGTACCAAGCAGGCTGAGGTCTCTGTATATCAAACCCAGAATCTTGTTTAAAACTATTTAAAGTTCGATAGTGAATGGGTTATGTTATGTTAACACCTTTGGCCCATACATTCCATCTAAATTAATACAAGAGGTCATATTCTTCAACAGAAAAAAGCCAGATCCAACTTGGGCTTATATAAGTTGAGTGAGTAGCTTTAGCAAAGCTTTTGATACAGTCCTCCCACAGTATTCTTATCAGCAAGTTAAAGAAATATGGGTTGGATGAATGGACTACAAAATGGACAGAAAGCTGGCTAGATCATCGGGCTCAATAGGTAGTGTTCAATGGCTCGATGTCTAGTTGGCAGTGGTAACAAGTGGAGTGCCCCAGGGGTCAGTGCTGTGGCCAGTTTTGTTTAACATCTTCATTAATGATCTGGAGGATAGTGTGCATTGCATGCTCAGCAAGTTTGGACATGACACTAAACTGGGAGGCGTGGTAGATACGCTGGAGGGCAGGGATAGTATACAGAGTGACTTAGACAATTTACAGGACTGGGCCAAAAGAAATCTGAGGAGGTTCAACTAGGATGGAAGAATCCCATGCACTGCTATGCTACACACTGGGGATCAACTGGCTAGGCAGCAGTTCAGTGGAAAAAGACCTGGGGATTACAATGGACAAGAAACTGGATATGAGTCAACAGTGTGACCCTGATTGCCAAGAAGGCTAATGGCATATTGGGGTGCATTAGTAGAAGCACTGCCAGAAGATCAAGGGAAGTGTTTATTACCCTCTATTCAGCACTGGTGAGGCCTCATTTGGAGTACTGTGTCCAGGTTTGGGCCCCCCACTACAGAAAGGATGTAGACAAATTGAAAAGAGTTCAGCAGAGGGCAACAAAAATGACTAGGGGGCTGGAGTACATGATTTATGAGGCGAGGCTGAAGGAACTAGGCTTGTTTAGTCTGCAGAAGAGAAGAATGAGGGGAGATTTGATAGCAGCCTTTAACTACCTCAAAGGGGGTTCCAGGGAGGATAGAATTAAGCTGTTCTCAGTAGTAGTAGATGGCAGAACTAAGAGCAATGGGCAGTGGGGGAAGTCCAAGTTGGATATTAGGAAAAAACTTTTTCACTAGGAGGGTGGTGAAGTAGTAGAATGGGTTACCTAGGGAGGTGGTGGAATTCCATCCTTGAAGGTTTTTAAGGTGCAAATTGACAAAGCCATGGCTGGGATGGTTTAGTTGGTGTTGGTCCCACTTTGAGAAGGGGATTGGATTAAATGACATCCTGAGGTCCCTTCCAGCCCTAACCTTCTATGATTCCATGATGCTGTGATAAGTACCTTTTACAAATATGTAGTTTTATCAGAATAAGTAACTAATCATACTGAACTAAATCTTCCTATATACAGAAAAAACCCACAAAGTAGAGTGCACATACCAGAAGTTTTGACTCACAACCTTTCCACCACATTGATCCAGAAGCTGAGAGCAGGTTAATTATCGCTCTAAGAACAGACAACGAATATCTAAACCCATTATTTCCAAAAGCCACAATAGATTTCTGAGATCAAAGACAGTCTATGCCTCTGCAACGCATTCTGGCCCTAATCTTTAACCATTTTACAGCTCTGGTGAGCTGCTCCACTAACTGGGAGTTGGGAGGGGAAGGTGATGGTGTTCAAGCACAACAGAGAAAAATCACCAAGTATCTGTATGATAATGTTGACTGAATGAGCAAAATCTTGAATAATGATTCTTTACAGTTGAGTGGAGGAAATTGCTGCCAAAACCCTGCACATTAACTTCCATAGGTCTGGGGAAGGTAGTGAAAATGATTTAGAGCCATCACACCCTACCACTACGTTGCAAATCTACCATATTTGAGTCCTCTCTCCTTATGGAAGTAAAGAGGATGATCTAAAACACTGAAATTATTACACTACTATGACGGAGATTCAGGTCAGTTTCACCAGAAGCAGGTGCCACTGTGGAAAATGATACGAACCAAGTCAGAGGAATTAAGACAGTCCTACATATATGTAGTATTAAAATAAATAAGAAATTTAAAAATGAAATATCTTTTTTAGCAAATATTTTCAAAATTCTTTATAAACGTGATTTTGTTTCGGTTACACCACTGGCATACTGACATAACTGATGGATACCATAAAATATACACAGATCCTGTGTGAATCATTTTGTTAGACTACCCGATGGTGAAGTTTAATTCTAAAAGATATCCCTGCCATAAACATTTAGGTGTTGTAGCAACAGATACTTTCACATATATATAACTGTGACATGTATCAGCAAAGAGAATACCAAGATTGTCTTCTTCACCATTAAGGAAGTTGATCAGCAACTTACCTAATGCTCAGCAGTGCAAATTACGGTTCTATTCTTTTCAGGTTCTGCCTGAATCAGAGGAGAGATTTGAATCCATATCCCTTATCTCTCAAGGTGAGTGCCTTCATCACCAAATCAGAGTCATTTCACTCACTCTCTCTTTGGCCCAATGAGTATTTATATAAAATGAAATCGTTTCAGCAGGAGAGACGGAGATCAAAATAGCGTATAGCCTAATGTTTAGGGCACTCATCTAGCAAGACAGAAGCCGTAGTCCCTGTTCCCATGAAATATTTAAGTTGTTTAAGTTATATTTAAGAACAAAGTGGAACAGCTTCAACAGGAGAGGTTGAAAGTAATACACCCCAGATTATCCTATCAGCTGATGGTTAGGATGCTCATCTGGGAGAAGTAAATTCAAGTCCCTGCTCCAGAGTGGATCAAACCTTGATTTCCCACATCCCAGACAATGGCCCTAACCACTGGGTTAAATATTATAAGTAAGGGTATGATTCTGTCATGGAAGTTAGAGAGATCACGGATTCCGTGACTTTCCACCATCTCCGTGACTTCTTCTGGGGCAGTGCTTGAGCAGACCCAGTGATGCAGAATAGCCGCCAGAACAGCTGACCGGGGGCCAGCCCTGAGGCCCCGAACAGCTGATCGGCAGCCAGCCCTGGAGCTGCTGGAGCAGCAGCCAGAGTTGGGTCAGCCCGTCTAGGGCTGGAGCAGCGGAGGAGCTAGAGCAGCTGCAACCCCTGGCAGTGTTCTTTGTCCCCCCTCTCATAGGATATTTTTAGTAAAAGTCAGGGACAGGTCATGGGCTTTCATGAATTTTTGTTTACTGAACATGACCTGTCCCTGACTTTTACTAAAAATACCCATGACAGAGTCTTAATCTTAATTACAAGGGAGAACATGCACACAGAGTTTTCTGAAGCCAGCCCTGAAAAATCTTATTCCCAGAAGAAACTACTTGAGTCAAACTCATTAATTGTTCCCAGTCAACTGAAGCTGCATTTTTCAGCAAATAAACTATTAGTCCAGAAACTAGTAGCCCAGCTTTAAACATCGCTACAGTATCTGAATTTTCTCGTAGTAGTGTATTAAGCAACATGACTTCATCTGTCATATGTTGCTGCATTTTTTGCTGTGTAGACATGCCCTTAGATGTCCTGGGCCTGGGTTCTACACAATTGAGTCCTTAGCATTAAATAATTGTGAATAGAATACCAGAAACAGCAAAGCACATTCGGTGACCATGATGGAGCACACAAATCACAGAGAAGCTTTGTTGCTCTCCCACCTGAAACGTGTAACATTATCTGAAAGGTGATCAGTCACCACTTTAGCCTACAAAGATGTGAAATTTTCTCTGGCAAAGCTTTCTGGTGTTGTAAGCGGCATCAGATATTGTATGCTGATACCTTCATAAAGTAAAAGACATCCTAAGTCAGCACATCGGTGTAAAACTCGTGTAAGAGAGTGAAGAACTTTTATGTTCTCTTAACTAATGTATACTTACTTAATTCTTTTCCACCTTCAGGTTTATAAAATATTGTATAGTTAATAATAAAACCATTTCTTTTATCTTTTGGAATCTTTTTCCATTTTATTGTAGCCTCGTTTTTCCCCAGATTGTCTGTTTTAGCCACGGGACCAACTGCTGGATCTACAAAAAGTAACAAAATGTAATAAATGCATATAAATTATTTTAAATGGCACAAAATTAAAAATCTAGAATCACAGAATATTAGGGATGAAGGGACCTCAGGAGGTCATCTAGTCCAACCCCCTGCTCAAAGCAGAACAAACCCCAACTGAATCCTCCAGCGAGGGCTTTGTCAAGCCGGGCCTTAAAAACCTCTAAGGATGATGATTCCACCACCTCCCTAGGTAACCCATTCCAGCCCTTCACCACCCACCTAGTGATAAAAGCTTTTCCTAATATCCAACCTAGACCTCCCCCACTGCCCAGTGCTCCTAGTTCTGCCATCTACTACTACAGAGAACAGCCTAATTCTATCCTCCCTGGAACCCCCTTTGAGGTAGTTAAAGGCTGCTATCAAATCTTCCCTCATTCTTTTCTCTTCTGCAGGCTAAGCAAGCCTAGTTCCCTCAGCCTCTCCTCACAAGTCATGTGCTACAGCCCCCTAATCATTTTTGCTGGGGAATAATCACTTCCCTCAATTTGCTGGCGATGCTCCTACTAATGCAGCCCAATATGCTGTTAGCCTTCTTGATGATAAGGGCACACATCTAGGTTTCTTTAACAACAATATGCTCTATTATCATATACTGTACCATTTTTCTGGAGGCTTTACCAGACCACAGCCTACAATCTTCAATCTACTACTAAACTTGGTGCTTACAATTAGCTGTATAATTAAATCAATTCACATCACAGTTCTATAAATCAATCCATGATTTCTGCCAAATGTGAAACTGCAAGATCTTCTACCATTTAAAAGAAATCTTTATATGCAGGAACATATACTGTCCATTACACCATAAAACCAGAGCAAAACCCAACTAGCCATTTTAGTCTGTGCTCAGAAATCACCCTTCCCGTGGAAAAAGTAGAACTGAACATACAAAATTTCAGTCAATAATATCCTTGAAAAACAATGTAAACCCCATCTACATGAGACTTCAATGTTTAAGGGTTGGCCCATATTTACAATGACAAAAACAATTTAAATACATTTTGTGGCAGCTTTTTTCTGGTTTTCGAAGTGCTTTAAAAACATTACTCAAGCCTAAAACACCCCGGCAAACTAAGCAAGCTCCATACCCATATTAAAAAATGGGAAAATTGAGGTGCACAGATTAAATTACTTTCCATGAAATACACAGCAAGTCAATAGTTGAACTGGAAACAAAAAACAGGAAACATGACTCCTAGTTCTATGCACTAATCACTGTTTCCCTCCCTTAATAACGTAGGTCCTAAGCACATTGCACAGATGCTATTACAAGATACAGAGTAGAACAGTTTGAGAGTATTTATAGTTTCATATACATACATCCTTCTTGAACATAAGCTTGTATGGAATGTGGAGTTCCTATTTTATTTCCACAGAGCGGATACACTGAGATATTATAGCATTTGAAAGGTTTAAAGGCTCCTGTAAGAAAAAAAAATCTATTAGATACATGTTCTTCATTTAAAATTTACATTTACATAAGGAAAATAAAGTTGTATTTTCTTGCTAGTGTTAGGTGAATTTAAGAATGCTTCATACTATTATTTTCCCTCAGTTTTTATGAACGCAGTCTATGCTTGCTCTCTTACATACACATTGCTGTACTTATGCATAAAGAGAAAACATAGAATGGGCTTTATTTGGCAGCTTTTCTAAAAGCACTTGAATTCAGACTCATTTTTCACTGGAAATATTTTGACTGAGGAATAATAATTATACTTTGTTCTTAGGTAGCATTTCACATGTTCACGATATCTTACCATCACTAGCATCTGACAAGACAGTTACTGTAAGCTGATTAGGTTGGGTTGAGGACATCGAGTATCAGATGATCCTTCAGGTTTTTTCTTAAAATATTTCCATCTTTTTACGTTTATTTCTAGTCACAAAGAGGTATTCTATAAATTGTAATCAAAGCATTTAAAAGTAACAAGGGAGCTCCTACTGGCTCCAGCTATGCAGAATGCAGCTGCTCATCTCGTAAGCAGCTTGACATCACGACCTCTGTAACTCAAGTCTCTACAGTGGAATATTATTTCCACGTACAATTCTTGGCAATTATCTTCGAACCCCAATGGTCTAGCAACCAGTGATATGAAAGGGCATCTTTCTCCTGAACCTCTATTCAGAGAGTTAAAATTCAATGGAAGACCCTTTTCATTGGAATTAATGTTTGAACACTCTGGGGCAGATCCTCTAGTGTAGCCACAGTGCCAGCCCACTCTGATCTAAATCTACAGCCAGTTTATTCAGGTTGGGGAGGACCACTCCATGATCTATCATCCAGTTGTGTAAAGCCAATGCAAGGCTCTTACTCTTCTGCCACTGCCTCTCCTTCTGTGCTGCTGTTATAGCAGGGAAAAGTGGACATGGCCAGATCCTTGAACCATGTTAATTCTCCACTGCTTTTTCAGCTCCTTGTATCCATTGCTGCCCAACGGAAATCAGAGTAGTCTTATGCTGCTAAAATGGTGCAGGGAGATGTGACTGCCCAGAGCAGCACCAGAATCAGGGCAATGCCACAATGAGCTTTAAGTCGCCTTTGCACACACAGTCTCACTTGTGCTCTGTGTATTTCAGCCATACGCACAGTTCTGCCCCATCATGCTGAGTGGCAGAGCTTTTTTAACTGAGACCTTCCCTTCACGATATTTTGCTTTTCACAGCAGTCTGTCAGTTTGTGTGTAGCAATCTTCAGAAACAAGAAACAAGACTCATTTAGATTGTTTAACATTTGATTGATTGTTCTTGTTTTTTGTTAATTTTCTGGAATGGAAGCATCTAAAGGACTGTATAAATTAGTAAAATAAATCAATCTCTTGGTCAAACTGTTTCTCTGACAAGTCAGTGTTGTCATATGCAGTTGTGTGTTCTCTCATGCTTTTGAAATATGGCATACTAGTTTGCTATTTTTTCTTGTGCAATTTTATGCACCATACAATATAAATCAGAAAAGGGCCCATTGATCCCTTAACAGATTTCTTATTTCAGTTGACCACCAATCAATAAACATTTTAAAAATGAAGAGATAACTTAATTCAATAACAGATATTCTTTTCACTCTTCTTCCTATACATGTAAAATAAAAGTACAGCAAGATTAGCCAGAATCTCTATGGCCCTTTTTCCACCGACTTCAGTGAATTAGCGATTTTAAAAAATGAATTTAGCGCTCACTTACTGTACATAATATGAACAATACTGAGGAAAGATTTAAACTCTAATAAATATATACAGTAGATAGACAAATGTCTATATCTGCAGATAAAGAGCATGAGTTATTCCAAGGTAGACTGACATTAACACTGAAGATTTCCCCTTCACATATTGGTTGATTTCTAAATACTATAATACAGTTAAATGTTTCATGGGGTTACATATAACCATTGCATGACTTTTTCGGGAAGCTGCTGAGCAAAATGACAAAATATAGCTATGTTGAAGAGAAGGATCACAACAGATCCTTAACTACCTGTCACAGCTTTGCGCAACCCTTAAATGCACTAAGAAACTTCTGGAATTTTTAATATGAATCTGATGGTATCACATGGCCTTAAATAACAGTGTGCCAGATTGATCAATAATTATATTGGTTTGTTTGTTTTGGTCTTATTTTCCCCCTGAAGTAATAGTTTGTGCTGTATTATTTCTTCTCTTTCCTTCTTTGGGTTCCATTTTTTAATCTCTTTGTTATTATATTGTATATGATTGTAATTTTCACTATTTGAAATTTCGCTTTTGACAATCAGGCCGTTTAAGTGCCTAAACATGAATTTAGGAGCCTAACTTCAGGTACCCAATTTTGAAAATTTTGCCCTTAAATCACAGAAGAATAAACTTTTAAGTGCATCTTCTAATGTGCATTAAAATACAATCTTGAAATAACCATGATGTGTGAAATTATAAGAGACGAGAGTATTTTAGAGTTATCTGTACAGACATCAGTAAAATAAGTCAAATGTTTTTCCAATTATTTCATTTTATGAGGAAACCATAGGACAAACTGCATGAGTTCTAACCCAATCAGACAAGCTTGCTAAACGAATGTAAGGTCTTTTAAAATTAGTCCTGCTTTGCTTTATGGTGTTGTTTGTATTAAATAATCTGCACAAAGATCTTGATCCAGCAGAGAGATTTTCAAAAGCACAAAATCCAGTTAGATGCCCAACTCCGATTGACTTTAAATGCTTTGAAAGTCAATGGGAATTGAGCACCTAAATCCCCTTTGTGCCTTTGAAAGTCTCTCCGCTCTTAAATACATGCTTTACCTTAAGCAGATGAATAGGCAATGGGACTACTCAGAGGCTTAAAAGTTAAGTTAATGCTTAAAAGTTTTGATGAATTCAGGTTTTACTAATTACTTTCTATTTGACATCATAACGTGAGCTTTATTTTCAGTGTGTCTGTCTGGAAATTCATTTTTCTTGATTCTGTTTCCTTAAATTATTTTGACACTTAAATAGTTGTGCATTGGGAGTAAAATCCTGGTCCCACTGAAGTCAAGTGAGAATCCCCTGCTGTTACTGAATGGAAATCTGCTTCTTTTCCTTTTTCCTTTATGCCGCTTTTCCTGGTGAGGGTCATGGTGGCAACATGGAGAGTAGGGAGGACCAGAGCTCCCTTTCTTCTGCAACAGATTCCAACTCTTCCTGGGGGATTCCCAGGCATTCCTAGGCCAGCCAGGAGACATAATCCCTCCAACGTGTCCTGGGTCAGCCTCAGGGCCTCCTCCCAGTGGGATGTATCTGGTATATTTCCAAAGGAAACGAACAAGGGGGCATCCCTTATCAGGTACCCAAAACATCTCAGCTGACTCCTCTAGATCCAGAGGAGTAGTGACTCTACTCAGAGGCTCGCCTGAATAGCTCAGTCCCTCATCCTATCTCGGAGAGTGAGCCCACTCACTCTGTGGAGAAACTTCACTTCTGCAGCTTGTACCCGTGATCTCATCCTTTTGGTTATTACCCAAATTTCCTAACCGTAGGTGAGGATGGGGACGTAGATTGACCTGTAAACCAAGAGATCTCTCTGAAAACTTAGCTCCCACTTCACCACCATAGATCAGTACAGCGCCCGGATCACTTCTGCCTCTGCACTAATCCACCAGTCAACCTTCCTCTCCTGCTTACTATTGCTCGTGAACAAGACCCATAGCTACTTAAACTCTTCCACTAAGGGCAGCTGCTCCCTCTTCACCTGGAGAGAACACTCCACTTTCTTCTAGGAAATAACCATGACCTCTGATTGGGGGGTGATTCTCATGAAAATATTTTTCATTTCTTTAGAACATAGAAAAGTATGCAGATAGCTACAAAACTATAGAAACAGTTTACTGAAAGGAATAGGGGAAACAGACACTCAAAACTGTGTAAAGAGAATCTTCTCAAAATGAGAATTCAGAATCATCACAAGAAGACAAAATATTGCAAAGGATTATAACAAGTAAATATATTGAATGAGAGGAACATTAGCACAGCATTTATGAAAGTAGTTCAAAACAAATGCCTCTACTCAACAGTGTTTTCATTGTTACCTCATTGTCAACTTTTTTTAAAAAGCAGCTTTCTTAATCTGCCACTTTTATAAATGTTTCTTTACCACATTAAAAACACAATATAATGTCAGAACATATGGAATGGAAGTTGTAGATAGGTCTTCTGATCTTAGAGTTAAAACTGGACATATCTTAACATTCCCAAACGTTCCAGCAAGACCTGAAGAGGGGCAGAAAAAGCCTGCTAGGGAAATCCCAGAATAAAACTCATAATTTCTTTTACTTACACACCCCCCACGCACCTCCCCCCTACACTCCCCACACACACACCATGGTGTGATGGGAAAGACGAGTGCAGGAGGTTTATTGGAGCTGCCTCAAAACTACCTCAAGACACTTAGTAACTCCAACATAAGCACCATCTGATGTGCTATTTTCCCATTCATCCCCCAAGCCTGAATCTATTTCTGTGGGATGGAAGGGCAGCATGCTGGATTATTAATACACTGGCTGACAGTTGGACACAGCGATAAAGGTGGGGTGGGTGAAGTTTTGAGGAAGTAAAAAATTAAGATTAACAAAATATGTAGCTTTGATATTTTGCTTTCTTGTTTGTCTGTCTTGTCATATTTTCTACATTTGAGATATGTGGGGCAAGGACCATATCTTCCTATATATTTGTACAAAGTCTAGCACATGATGCTTTTGGATCTGCTTTTACATTTCAGGAAGAAGAAAAAGGATTTTTTTTTTAAATTCAAACAACCTAAATAATCCTGAATATTTAGTAAAAGGACAGAATACTCAGTGTCATGCTGTAGTTTTTCTCTTATGCAATTATTTTTCATGTGGAATAATTTCCTGTTGCAACATGTTGCCAAAGAGCTTCAAAAATATGTTAGCTTCTCTTTAATTAGAATACAAATTTCCACTCAAAAACTATTTCCCAAGAACTGGAAAACATTCACTTTTGTATTTTCTTGTCTCACTCATCTGGCCAGAACTAAAGAACTATATATTCTGTAATCAACCCTAATAATACAGAAGTTGATATTAAGTATCTGTATTTAAAAGTTTTGTTGCTATTTTAAGCTACTGGCTAGCAATGTCAATGTTTTATTTTTTTTCCCAAAAGATTACTTCAATTATTTACAAGTCCCTATTTATTTATGTTAGTCATTTTATATGCAAAAGACATGCTGCTATAAATATTGAATGGGAAGGTTCAAAGGCTACTATCCATTTCTGCTTCATGATTACAATTTTCAACATTGTTTGCTGTGATGCCCCTTGTGATCTTATACTTGTTATGTGAAAACCAGCTGTGTCTGTTTGTCACCATGCTTCTGCTAGACACAAGAGTATGTTCCACACACCTCATGGAATGATACCCACAGTATGACATACAGCTTATGTTAAACAGAGAAAAATACTTTTTCTTGACCAGAAAATCTGTGTTTCAGACTAGGTTAAGAAATAATGGATATAATTTTCACATCTCTAAGGGCACAGAAACATATTACCTTTCTGAGCTGTCCACTTTGTAGAATTTGATATATATTGCCATGATCTACCCAAGGGCTCAGTCTCCAACTCCTCATACCATTCAATGACATATCTGCTTACTTCTGAAACTGATGCTTCCCATTCCACAACCATTTGTTCATTTAAAGTAAGCGTCCTCACTGTATCAATCAATTTGGAAGCTGCAAAATGACACCAACACTTTTTAAAAATTAACAGCAATAATTATAAAAATTTTAATTGAGCAAAAATCCATAGTAGTGTAGCAATTCAGTGATGACAGATTCAGATTTTTATCTATCTGACTTAGCAAAAGTCAAACAAGAAATTCATCTTAATTGTGTAAAGCATTGTTTTATTTGTTTATACATAGGTGCGCACACAGACACACACACGGAGTATCTGATAACAGAGCAAACAACAACAGAATTCTTACAATAAGATGTGAACGTAGATGAAGAGAGCACACAAGTAGAGGCAAGAAGAATTGGAATACATATCCATACAGACTTTACTTTCATTGGCAGTAGGTAGCACAGATGAGATTTTGACTTGTGTTTTAATAAGAAATACGAAATCAGTGACAGAAATCTGTTAGTTCAAGATTGACAGTGAAGCAAAAGGGAACAATCAACCAGAGAAGAGGAACTGAAAGGAAGCCAGAACTGACAAAATAAAGGGAGTAAGATGGAGTACATGGACAAAATCACACCACAGGGTTTGATGGGAGCACAGTCATTAAAAAAAAAAAAGAGTAATAACATACTGAATACAGAAGTGGACAAGGAGACACTCAAGATCAGAAGGGATGTGATCATGTCTGCATGTACAGGTCAGAAAACCCCCTGCTATTTTCTGACCACATTGAAATTTTAATATGAGCAACTTTGGGAGGACACAGGGGAGGAAGCTATAGTTATCTTGCCATGACAAATGAACAAATGAGCAATTCAACAGGGGTATCTGAGTATATCTCCCGTAATCACTTCCCTGCCATTGCAGGGGCATCCAGCTCTAGTGCATCTTTCTCTGACAATGGTACATAACAGACTAGTCTTTGGTGAGCTGTAAAACTTTGGTCTCATTTTGGTTGTTGGGTTTGCGTGTGGGTGCCAGATAGTGTTGGTAGCTAGCAATATATAGCAAGTCAGATTAGATAATCTGGTGGTCTTCCGGCCCTAAACTCTATGACCCTAAGAAAATGACAGAAAAGATCTATGTTTTGTTCATGTTAATAACAGACAGACTCTCGCAATATAAAGATAAAGGAGAGTCCAATAAGACTCCAAAATCATAGCCCTGGGAGATAAAAGAGGACTCTTGAACTACTGTTTAAAACAAAGTGTGAAGAAGAACAGGACTATCTACTTTAACACTAACTCCTACTAATGGCCTTATAAACAGGAAGCACTATTTCTAATAGGAAAATACATGACAAACTAAAGAATAATGACATTCCAATGCTTTAATACCTTCTCTTCCATACCAGAATATGCTGTTCCGTTAGTTTAAAGCACTGTTTCTCAACCTTTTAAGCAGCAAGTACCCCCTAATGTCTGAAAACTTTAATAAGTACCCCAACACTCAATTTTCCATGGGATTTTTTGTTTACAGACTAATGTGAGCTATATGTTGAAAGAAGCACTGAGTATATAAGGCCATGATATGACAGATGTCAGATCTAGTGTGAGTGTTGTTACCACCTTTATATCAGGGGTGCACAACTCAAGTATGTACCTGGGGCTAGAGGTGATGTTGGCCAAAGCTAGGAGGCTTTGAGCAGCATGGCAATGCTGGGGAACATAAAGCACTGTGCCAAATTTTTTGACATAGATTTGAGAGGGAGAGAGAGAGAGGTAAAGAGGGTAACTGGTAAAATCTGGGGCCATCATAGTTGTCAACTTCACTGCTCAGCTAGAGCAGTGAAATTGACAAGTTTTCTGGGCACTTGGCTTTGAGGAGGGAGGCTGCCACCTGGGCAAGTTGCAGGCGGCTGCCGCCGCCATCACAGCTAGGAGCTGGGACCAAGCAGGAAGTGGGAGGCTGTCACACGCCTTCCCCAAAAAATGGCAGCTGCCACCCACCTCCCATCTGGGAACTGGGATCCAGCAGGAAGCTGCTGCCTGCCTCCCCCAGAAGCTGCCAGCCACTGCCCACCTCCCAGCTGAGAGTTGTGACAGAGCGGGAAACAGGCAGCTGCAGCCAGGCTTTCCAGGACTATGGTGATTGCTGCCCGCCTCCCAACTGGGAGCTGTGACTGGGCAGGAATCAGGGGCTGCCGCCCACCTCCCCCAGAAACCAGGGGCTGCCGCCCGCCTCCCCTTCACTCTGTTTTTCCTCTGGTACCCCCTGTCTGTGTCTCATGTACCCCCAGAGGTACGCAGACCTCAGGTTGAGAAACTATGGTCTAAAGTGTTAAATAAAATAGTGAAACTGGAGAATTCTATACTGACAGAGAGATGAACTAGATGATCTAGTAGGTCTTCTCCACCTGTAGAATACAGGATACACACAAAAAATCTCTACTACAGTTTCACTTTCACTGTAACAGTCCTTAGACAGGCTAAATGTATTAGCACATGGATGCAGAAAAGGCTATTCCAGTAATTCAAAGGAATATCTACCACATCATTTTATTAAAAATGTACCTTTTTCACCAATGGATGGAATTCTCAGAGTAGCCTCAGGAGACTCTCCAAGAGAGTTATATGCAACAACAGATATCACATAGGCTTCCCCTGTTAAAAGGAGTACAGCCGTCTTGTCAGTAGTGTTGTGTGCCATTTTGAAAGAAGCATTGTTTTCTGGACAGTACTGTATTTTGTAGCCAAGTAGACTCCCAGAAGATGGAAATTCTTTTAACACCTATTTTAAAAATTAATACAAAATAGTATAGTTTTGTGGTTTTGTTTCTATAATCAAAAGCACATTTAATAAATATATAAAGCATAAATACTGGACTCATAGCCAGGACTCCAGAATCTTTCCCATTTTTACCTCTGAATTATTTTGATGCAAACATATTTCAATTTTCAGGAATCTGTTCTCCAGTTTGCCTCATTTGGTTACACAGAGCAGATTCCTGAAAAATACTTGGTGAGCCCATCTGAGGGTCAACATCCAAAATGTTCTTCCACCTCACATCTACTTCATAACAGGAATTCTGGAAACAATTTGAAATGTTTGAATATTCCAATGGGTGTATTGGATCATTTTCTAGATAATTAATGTTGCATTCTAAAAACAGATTCTATTGGATTCTAATAAATGCTAAGGCTTAAAAGTCTGTTAAAATTACAGTTCATCAAATAATAGCAGCTGAAATATTTATACAATTAATATTACTGTTTTCCATCAAATTACCTCAAGGAATTCAGTTTTTGGAATAAGTTATTCAACAGATAACTGCTATACTCAAATTATTCATTTTTTTCTTGCATTTGACCTATTCAAAATTAAAAATATATTTTATGAGTACTTCTATCAACATTCTAAAAGCATAATGTTAGCTTTCAGTTCTTGTCTCCAGGATAGTCAAGTGGTGATAATTTAATGAACAAGGTTTCAAAAGACCTTTAGGGAGATTTGCAAATACAAACTACAAATTAGAATACAACCCTGAAAAGTTATATTAACCAACATTGACAATCATGATTTAGCTGTCAGTTTTTGCAGATCATGTTGAATGTGAGGTCAGCTGTTCATTGAGTAAACCCTATTGTTCTACACACTGACTGCACAGTTCAAAGTTGTGGTCAACATCGTGTTAGCTAACAGAAAACTTAAATAGGTTGTGTTCTAGCTTTGTATGGAGCTCATCTGGTTCCGATGAGCCAGACTTGGCAAAACTTTTGTGTCTTATAACAGAGATGATAAAATGCCATTTCTACTGGATAAGGCAGTTGGCATTTTAAAATCATGGGTGTACATACCTTCCACATAAGATGCACATATCTATTTTCAGCTGACTGTGAAGATTCAATTACTCTCCACAAGTCCACTTTTCTTGAAGGAGCTATTAAAACAAACAACAAAAAGTAGGAAACGTTATTTTTTAAAGATAAGTAGCAGTGTTGAAAATCATTTTGAAAAGTTTTCAAATTATCATCATGAAGCAACTAATGTACAATAAAAGCAAGTTTTCATTATGAAACTGTCTCTTCCTCCATATTCCCTGTCTTTCTCTCTGATTTGTAACTTTATGCCTTTTTTCACATTGCTCCTCACAGCTGGAACAGCCTTCCCTCTTCCTATGCACCAAGCAATATCCCTGACCTCCTTCACATTCCTCTCCAAAATTTGCTTATTTTTGTTTAGCTTTCCAGCACTAGTTTGCAGTGAGTATCTGGTCCCTCTCTCAAGCCTTTTTTCTTGATAGCTGTGTATTACAGAATCAGTTTTATTTAGATTATGAGATCCTCATGGCAGGGACCATATCTTCTCACATGAAACTGCTATGTACATCTATAGCTTTATACAAACAATAAATGTGTGTTATCTTATTTATTCTAGGCTTGCATTGTTTTAGGAACAGAACTGAACAAACAGTTCCAGAATCTGGATCCATTACTCAGACTTTCAGGACAGAATGGACCATCATGATCATCTAGTCTGACCTCCTGCACATTGCAGGCCACAGAACCTCACCCACCTGCTCCTGTAATAGACCCATTACCTCTGGCTGCATTACTGAAGTCATTAGATCATGATTTAAAGACGTCAAGTTACAGAGAATTCACCATTTACATTAGTTTAATTCTGCAAGTGACCCTTGCTGTTTCAGAAGGCAAAAAACCCCCGGGGTCTCCGTCAATTGTCATTGGGGATATTTGTTACTAGCAATTGCAGATCAGCTACATGCCATTTTAGGCAGTCTCATCATATCATCCCCTCCATAACTTTATCAAGCTCAGACTTGAAGTGAGTTGTTTTTGCCCCCACTGAGCCCATTGGAAGACTGTTTCAGGACTTCACTCCTCTGATAATTAGAAATCTTCATCTAATTTCAAGCCTAAACTTGTTGATGGCCAGTTTATATACAATTGTTGTTGTGTGCACATTGGCATTTAACTTAAATAACTCCTCTCTCTCCCTGGTATTTATCCCTCTGATGTATTTATAGAGGGCAATCATATTTCCCCTCAACCTTCTTTTGGTTAGGCTAAACAAGCCAAGCTCTTTGAGTATCCTCTCATAAGGGAGCTTTTCCATTCCTCTGATCATCCTAGTAGCCCTTCTCTGCACCTGTTCCAGGTTGAATTCATCTTTCTTAAACATGGGAGACCAGAACCGCACACAGTATTCCAGATGAGGTCTCACTAGTATCTTGTATAATGGTTCTAACATTTCCCGGTCTCTACTGGAAATACCTCGCCTGATGCATTAGCCTTTTTCACGGCCACATCACATTGACAGCTCATAGTCATCCTGTAATCAACCAAAACATCCAAGTCTTTCTCCTCCTATGTCACTTCCAACTGAAAAGCCCCCACTTTATAGCAAAAATTCTTGTTGTTAGTCCTCAAAGGCATGACCTTGCACTTTGCACTATAAACATTTCATCCCATTTCTATTATTCCAGTTTTCAATGTCACCCAGATCTTCTTATATGATATTCTGGTCCTCCTCCATATTGGTAATATCTCCCAACTTTGTGTCATCTGCAAATTTTATCAGCACACTCCCACTTTTTGTGCCAAGGTTACTAATAAAAACGTTAAATAAGATTGGTCCCAAGACAGATTCCTGAGGAATTCCAGTAGTCACCTCCCTCCAGCCTGATGGCTCCCCTTTCAATATAACCTATTGTACTCTTCCCTTTACTAGTTTCTTATCCACCGTTCAGTTCTCATATTAATCCCAACCGTCTTCAATACAAATAATGATTTCCCATGTAGTACTCTATCAAATGCCTTACCGAAATCCAGTTAGTTTAGATCTATTGCATTTCCTTTGTCGAAAAAATCAGTTATCCTCTCAGAGAAGGAGCTCAAGTTGGTCTGGCTCAATCTACCTTTTGTGAAACCATGTTGTAGTTTATCCCAATTATTATTCACCTCTATGTCCTTAACTAGTTTTTCTTTCAAAATTTGTTCCAAGACCTTGCATACAACTGAGCTCAAATTAACAGACCTCTAATTTCCTGGATCACTTTTTTTCCTTTTCTTAAAAATAGATACTATATTAGTAATTCTCCAGTCATAGGGGTATAACCCACAAGTTCACAGGTTCATTAAAAATCCTTGCTTTGTGCTTGTAATTTCATGTGTCAGTTCCTTTAATATTCTTGGATGGAGATTATCTAGGCTACCCAATTTAGTCCCATTAAGCCATTAGAGTTTGACTTCCCATTCGGATGTGGTAATTTCTACTTTCATAACCTTGTTCCCATTAGTCACCCTGCCACTACCCCTATACTCTTCATTACCCTTATTAAAAACTAAGGCAAAGTATCCAATTAGGTTTGGATCATTCCTAGATTATCTTTAATCTCCACCCCAGCCTCAATGCTTAGCGGTCCCAGTTCTTCTTTTTTTGTTTTCTTTTTATTTATATGGCTATAGAACCTTTTACTATTGGTTTAATTTCCTTTGCAAGGTCCAACTCAGTTTGGCTTTTGGCAGTTCTCACTTTATTGTTATATTTTCTGATGTCCAAGAGATAGTTTTCTTTGCTGATCCTTCCTATCTTCCATTCCTTGTAGGCTTTCTGCTTTCTTTTAATAACCTGTTTGAGATGCTTACTCATCCAGTTTGTTCTGCAACCATTCCCTACAAATGGCTCCCACGTGGTTGGGAGTTAAGTCAAAGTTGCAGAAACTAACTCAAAGCCTCCTCCACATTCAGATCCTTGAGTTCTTCAGTCCAATCCACTTCCCTAACTAATTCCCTTCTTTTTTTTAAAGCTAGCCCTTTTAAAATCAAGGAACCTACTTGCACATCTATTTCTTTTATCCTTCTATTTAGTTTTAAATTGAATTAGCTCGTGATCACTCGGACCAAGGCTGTCCCCTACAGCTAGTTCTTCTATGAGGTCCTCACTGCTCACCAATATCAAATCTAAAATGGCAACATCTTTTGTTGGTTCTACAATTATTTGGTGAAGAAATTTATCAGTTATTACATCCAAGAAAATGAGTAGCACTTGTCCTCCAATCTACACCTGGAAAGTTACAGTCTCCCATAATCACACAGCTCCCAATAGTATTTATTTAATTAAAAACATTAAAGAGGTCTCTATCCATATCCAAATTGGATCCTGGAGGTCTGTAGCACACCCTAAACACTATCACAGGGCAACCTCTGGTAGCTTTCTTCCCCAAAGTAATTTTGACCCAAACTGACTGTTTTATCCATTCCATCACTTCTAATTTCTTTACAGTATACCTCACCATTCATATATAATGTTACTCTACCATTCTTGCCATTCTTTTGATCTTTCCTGAACAGTGTATACCCTTTAATACCTTTACTCCAGTCATGACTACTA
Source organism: Mesoclemmys tuberculata (assembly GCA_007922155.1). Classification (NCBI taxonomy): domain Eukaryota; kingdom Metazoa; phylum Chordata; order Testudines; family Chelidae; genus Mesoclemmys; species Mesoclemmys tuberculata. The sequence continues at coordinate 30,244,484 of ML675629.1, read as the reverse complement.
TTCTCTCCCTACTAATGTCCTAATTCGTTTTCGGCAAGTGATGACAGGAAAAGAGAGAGGTAAATAACTCTTCCAATATATTACAAAATATAAGCAGTTTTATTAGTACTCCTCGAGAAAAACATCTTCTACCCTTAATAGTGTTTCTAATCATTTACTTGTCTTCATGTTCTAAACTGTCCTTTTTAGGCTTTCCTCAGAACTCTCTCTGAACACTTCCTTTTTCTTCTCTCCACGTACTGTGTTTCAGTCTCTTTTAAGTCGCTTTCTGAATTTAGGGAGTTTTGGATTTTTTTTATCTATTTTATTCTCTTTCAATCTCCTATTCTATTTTCTAAATTTCTAATAATATTTTATTGTATTGGCCCGGCTTGTTACACTGTGTTTTTACTTCTGAACTACTTTGGAGATTGTGTTGTTTTCCTTATTACCCCGGTATACCTTATCTCTATTTTTCTCTCGTTTAATGTCTGACTTTTTTATTCTTTATAGTCATCGCTCTCTTCTTCGTTATCTCTATTTTTCTTAATTTATTTTAAATAATCCTTTTTTTCCTCCTCTGTTCTATATTCCTCACTGCTCAGACCTCTCTATTCCTTTCAGTTTATCTCCTGTTCTGCCTCCTGTCCCACTCCTACTCCCCCATCTTTAATTTAATGTATTTGTTTTCACAAATTTCAAACCAAACTATGAAGTCAACCAACTGACAATATGCTGGAAACAGTCTGCTAACATTAAATCTTAACTTCTGTGTCACAAGATACAAAATTAATCCTGGGAAAAACTATGTTGTAAACCATTAGCCTGCCTTGTTGTTCTGTTCTTCCTATTTTCTCTTCACTCCATTCACTCCAGATTTCTGATCCAACACCAGCACACTGAAGGGCAATAGCATACTCTGTAAAATCTGATAGATCTGTGAGATTAAGTGATGTTCTTCTTTTAGTTTGATTCATAGTGACTACAGATATTACCTAAAAATGAAAACAGGAACACAAAATACTTTGTCTTTATTTAAAAAAAAACAAAACCAAACACAGCAGATACTTTATTCACTTAAAAACCTCAAAAGGTCATATCTATCATGCCTCCCAGTTCATCCCTCCACTGTAAATAAAAGGGAAAGCTACTTATCTTGTAAATTCTGTTTGTGTGTGTAGCATTCTCATTTCTGAATATTTGCAATTGTTCCACAAGATTGGCACCAGCTCTTATGATTACATTTTACCCTTAACGGCAGCACTGATGGAGTAGAGCATACGCTAGGCTCTTTACTGGCCATTAATCCCTCTCTGAAGCATCAGTGCACCCCTACAAACGTTTCAGTCATCTCCAGCTGCATGGGAAACCAAAGGTCCCAGCAATAAGACAATCCAACATATGATCAAAATATTTGTATCAATGAAAATACAGAAAAACCATGTGCCAAGAGAAACTCTCTCTGAAATGTTATCCTCCAAACTCCGAGGGGAAACAGGTGATGAATTGCAATATGGTCACTTTGGAGAAGAAGAACTATATGGTTTGTAATTTTCACTTCTGTAAAGAGGTCATCAGCACAAAAGCCTCAGTCCAATGAAGCAGGAAGCTCCATGGATTGTCTCAAAACAAAAATGAGAGCAAAGCTAAAACATGGAGTAACCACAAGGCCAGTGCCAACAATGGAAACAGGGAGGATTTTCAAAAAAAAAATATATATATATATATATATATATATATATATATATATATATATAAGGAAAAAGGGGCAAGATAACCTCTTAGATCAACATTGAAGAAGACACTGAAGTGTGACAATTAATCAACAAGTAAGGGGGAAAACACTCAAATCTTAGCCAACTGAAAAATGAAATGCCATAAAAATCTTTTGGGGATGGCGTGGGGAGTTTAGTCACCCCTATGTTGGAGACAATTCTAGAGTACAGATAATCTGAAATCAAATTTCCACATGGAGGTCAAATCCAAGAAATAATGTTCTGTAAATGTATGATGAGAGGACCAGAAATCTATGTTGGAATCCCTGGTGGCTGCTTTGTCTCTTATTAAGTGAACCTCGATATGGCCTCTTAGTTACAGCTTAGCCAAATCATAGCAATGCAAAACACAATCAGACATCCCTATAGAGAACAGCATTGCTCAGTGAAATGGTCTCCAAAACAAAGCAAGTTTTGTGGATGTTCTAAAAATTTTAGTTCACTTCAGTTAGAACCCCAAAGACTTAATATTGAGCCTATGAAAAAGTGCTTCCCTGGGGAAGGACATGTGATTGTAGGAAGAATGTTGGATGATAGGCTCATTAACAGGTGGAGAAGAATGTCAGGTTAGTCTGCAGCCAAACCTTATTCTTATAAAATCTAGCATAAGATAGGTCAGTCACTAGGGCATGATGCTCACTCAAAGTGCAGGCTGGAAAATCACCTTTCATGTAAGAAACAAATTCACAGGTGGTTCAAAGAGCTTTCTTCCGTCAGCTTTGTCAGGACCATATTCACATCCCCGTGACAAAAGAGTTTTATTTTAATGGAAGGTTTTACAAGTGTCAAGCCCTGTGTGAAACTGCTTACAAGGGATTGCAAAGACCTTCTGCTAGTTTATAATAAGCCAAAATAGCTAGTAAATGTACCTGGAGTTATTTTTATAAGTTGGACTCAGAGGTGGACAGAATAGACAAGCTATTTTTGTGAAGGGAAAGTAGAGGGGTCCACAGCAAGCCATTTCTACTTAGAATTGCGGGTAATTCTGGTAAACGGATTGTGAAATGCCAGGAAGTCATAAGCCATCATTTAGAACACACACTGCTTACACATTTCCACCCTCTTAGGAGCCAGACTGTAAAAGAAACATCTCCTATTTCTGTTCTAGAATAAATGTAACTATTGTATTTGCCAGATATTAATAGGAAGAAAATCATGTTTGATTGCTGGTTCGACAGAAGGTACTTCCACTGAAATTATCCTAGACAAGTAAGGAGAAGAATGGGCATTGAAACAGAGAGAAGGGCAAGAACAATTTACCCTTGACAGTGAAACAGTAGGTCTTATCCATCTCTATTTTCTAATATTGCAGTATCATGCATACTTCTATTACATTTGAGTAAACATTAGTTAATTAGTGCTCTTACATCCTTGCCTTTTGTCATCAGCATTTAAAAAGGATCAACATTTATGTCAGTGACTAATGATCTATTATTATGAAAATAATTATGCAACTTACTGAATTATTTGAATATGTATTTCTGTTTCGAAGATGACAATTTAAATATAGTGATATTGGATCAGGTTTGTCCCAGGTTACATTAAGCCATCGCTTTACACCAGCAATTTTTTCTACTGAAACTATCTTCGGAGGATTCGTTTTCACTGGAATTAAGAAAAAAGCTTAAGTGTATAAATTCTAGGAACAATTACTTTATTATTCTAACAATGGGAGTTGTAACACACTTGCACATGTCAATGCATATCAGATATATACCAAATGTAATTATGAAAAATATATATAGGACTGAGATTACATACACAGCTAACTGTACTACTTGTAGACTAACTTGCACATAGATGTGCACATTTCTTTCATATGTAAATGTATTGAATTATTGTTTCTATTCATAATGTGACCACCACACTCTCCTCTCAGAGACAGGGGGCAGAGAAAAAAAATAGAGCTGCAGCCGAGTCCTTCCTGGAGAAATAAGGGACAACTCAACTGGAAGATGGTTTAGGCATGACAGAAGTTTGAGGGAAGGGCTGGGAGAACTGTTAGGGAACAGGGAGTGGACTAGCATTAAGAAGAGAAGAGAAAAGATCAGGCGAGACATCTGCTGCAGTAGTGCTACAATTGGAAAGTATCCACTGATGGGATTGTACTTGTTTTGCCCAGTAGGACTACTACACAGGCAGAGTTTTCACAATATTAAAACTGAACTGTAATTGCCACAAGTCTCTATGTATATATAAAGATGTGGACTCCATCCTATTCAGATTTTAATTTAGCAATCCTATGACAATATATAACAGAGGAAGAAGTGGAATCAGATAAGATGGAGGAAGAGGTACACAATATAAGTTTATGGTTACTTGGTTTTGCATGATACTCGTAATGGATTTATTTATTTTAAATAATTAATTAGAAGATTGGCACAGTGGAGTGAGTGATTCTGGGAAAAGATAAAGACTTCTGTTTACTTAGAGCCAAATTATAAAATCATTTTGAATGCTGAATAACACTCAAAATGCAATTTAAGTCAAAGTGACATTTATTGTGCTTGACAGTTGAAGAAGCTCCCATTGAATCTCCTGGCTAAGTGTCTCCTTCTCTGCTACTTCTCCTTGGTGCCTACACTCCTCAAACCAGTAATCCAGCTGTGGATTGCAGACCAAGTGATGTGTATGTCACCATGTGCTGTTCCTCTTGCTCTTCCAGGAACACCCCCACTCTGGTAGTGCTGATCCCTCATGAAGAGCACAACTATCAAAGTGAGGACATTTGTGGAAGGTAGCAACACATGCAGGGGCACACATCCGGGATTATGACCTATGGTATGGTCAGGGTCTAGGGGGTTAATAATGTGGGAAAGGGGTATAGAGGGGCAGATATTGCAGTATGAGCCAACAATCCAGCTGTGGGCTTGTAGAGTGGAGCACATTTTGGGGAGGTTGGCTGCTATATAGGGGTAGAGAAGAGGGGAATCTCAGTTTATAACTTTAAGGAGGTTTACCAGCTGAAGGCACTGTCAAATGACAAACCAGAATCAGTGTAAGGCAGCCCCAGAGTGGATGTTAGGGCAAACCATACACCAATTCAGGTGAATAGCATGGACACTCTCAAATAAGTGCAATGCAACCAACTGAAGAACCATCATTTGATTGCTAAGACAGAAAAGTCCTTAGAGGCAGAGCCTTCTAACATTCTCCTTGTAAACTGGTTTCTTATAGTGCTATAGTACTGGGGGTAGATTCCTTGTATACTCAGTGATACTAAACTGTAGTCTTTGGAGCAGGGATTTGAATTTGGTTCTCAACTCCCACATTGCAAGAGAATACCATAACCACTGTGCTAGAAGGTAGTCTGGAGCAAGTCTCTGTCAATCTTTCTTGTTTAAACTGTTCCATTGTGTGTAAATACTTAATGGGTGAAGAGGATGGGGAAAGAGAGAGACTTGGTGGTTAAGGCACATACCTGGGAGGTGGAACACTCAAGTTCATATCCCTATTCCAATGCCTATTTTAATTATTTAAAACAAAGTGGAATAGCTTCAACAGGAGAGACTGAGATCACCAAAATATCCCACAGCCCACTGTTTAGGGCACTCACCTGTAACATGGAAGATGCAAGCTCAAATCAGGCACAGGGGGAAACTGAATTTGCCCTAACCACTGGGCTCAAGATTACAGGGCAGGCACCACCGCCGTCCCATTTTGCAAGTGTCAGATCCTAATTCTCTCCCTTCTTCTCCCCACCTGCCCCCACCCAAAAAAATTGACCAGAACTATTCAACAATTTGTGACAAATTCATTAATAGCGTCAGCTGACCGAAAACTGCATTTTGGCAAATAAATTATTCATCAAAAAAAAAATATTTGGCCACCTCTAATCTAAAGGCCTAAGATCCTCTCCATTGTTTGTAGGTTCAATAAAATGGAATTAGCAGGGAAGATAGATGGAAATGTTTTCAATAAAAATCATTATACTTGTGTGCAAATGTGAATGTATTAGGTTATAGCTAAGAAAAATAAGCATCTGTATAATTTGAATTATTTTTTCCCCAGTTTAGATATAGTAACAATGACAAACATTTTTTAAAAAGTAAGGTATTCTTGGGGAGAACATTCACTTATTCAGTTACATTAAACCTGGCCAACCTCACTGACTATTGAAATGTGTAACAAAATTATCATTTAGGAATAATCTACCTTCTTTCTTGATATTTTTATACATATTTCCATATAGGCAGAAAAATATTGTATGAAATTCAAAAGTGATATAATAAGAGAAATATAAATTTAAGTTTTTCAGCAGCTCTTCTTACACTTTAAAGTTATGTTAGTTCAATTGAATTCTTCAGCACACATAAAATCATTACCACTCAACCGGGACTTGTGTTAACTAAGACTGCCTAAAACTTAAGTGGGAAAAAGGAATAATATTTAATACTCAAATTATAAGCCCCTTGGGGAAGGGACTGTGTTTTTTTCCTATCTATTTGCACAGCACCTAGGACTAAAAGGTGCTGGGTCTATTAGTGGAGCCCAGAGGTGCTGTGTTGTTTTTTTGTTTGTTTGTTTGTTTTACAAATGCAGAACATCATACAGAATATAAATCAGGCCTAAAGAGAATTTCTACCAAAAACTAAATTGTTATAGAAAAATTTTTGTTTTGGCCGACACACAAAAAAAATCAATAGGTTATCATCTCAATTATAATCTGAAGAACCAAGGTGGAATGCCATAGATCCAACATATACCAAAGCGACTCCTTTTCAAACTACTTCACAAAGAAATTTACAAACTTTACCCATTTTTTAAGGATTCAGTTAATCTTTCCCAGACCAAACTGAGGACCATGATGTGCTTGCTCAAAATGAAAAGCTATAAAAATGTGGATCACTCCATTTATTTCCCATCTGTTATTTCCCATCAATTCTAAAAAGTATGGGGTATCCTCAATTTGATATTCTATTTTGAATTTTGTTTTAATGTTTTTCACTTGAATTTTATATGAAAGTTAGTATATAAATGTCAGCATTTTCTTTCATCACTTTTGTTATGTATTATTTTAAGTATTTTACAAAAGAAGTTACCTATTTTATTCATATTTATAGGAATGCAATCAGATATGCTTTCACCCAAGATATTTTCAGCTTTCACCTGACAACAATAGTCTTCAGCATATGGAATATATGGGGGGAAAAACGAACATGATCCGTTGTTGCTTTGACAGGTATCCTCTTGAAATGCATCCATCAAATTTTGATCCCTGTCATTACAAAAACCAAAGAAAATTTAATTTCTCACCTTTTCTTAAATAAAAAACAACTAAAACAGTTAATGGTCTTAGATTTAATTAAAGAAGCAAGGTGGGTGAGGTAATATTTTTTATTGGACCAACTTCTGCTGGTGAGAGAGATAAGCTTTTGAGACCTGAAGAAGTGCTCTATTTAAGCTTGAAAGCTTGTCTCTCTCACCAATAGAAGTTAGTCCAGCAAAAATATTACCTCATCCACCCTCTCTCGCTAATATCCTAGGACTAACACTGCTACAACAACACTGCATATAACGTTAGATTCAATTAGCAGTCATATTTTTTAAAAGTATTAACTAAAATCCACACAGCAGGATATGTTCTTCTAATGAACTTATCTGAAAGGAAGTTTAACTACCAATAAATGTCATTCCTTCAATATATTGCCCCTGCAAATCCATTCTGTAGGATTTTGTTGTTGAAGTCTTAGATCCATTTAAAAGCTGCTAACTGTTAAAGAGGCATATGGCAGCCAGCACAGATCCAAACACATGTAACTGCAGTCAAAACGGCAACTTTCAAGGAGCAGCAATGAATTGAATAATCAGTTTAATGGGGAATCCATGAGCCTAATTAATACCAAGTTAAAATCCCAAGAAGGAGTATTACAGATAGAGGTGCACATAAGCACCCCTCTTGGAAAGCATTTCACAGCAGGATGTATGAATGGAGAATCACCCTCCATAAGAAAAAGACAAGAAGCAATGAACATCCACACATATTTCAAATGTGGAAAAAGACAAGCCAGACTACCAGTGACAAGATATACCAAGAGTAGCAGGAAATAGATGGACTTTTTGAAAGAGTCTGTTCCATGTCAGCATACACTTTCCTCAGAGATGGTGTGTGATGTGAGACTAATAAAACCTGTTTCATTTCATCTGACCATAAACAAACCTCTTCATCAATTACAATGCCTCACTGACTCTCAATCTACCTACCTCCTGTCTCCCAGTCCTAGTCTCCTTGCCCACCAGTATCAGTATTCCCCACCATGTCCACCAATTCCTTCTGACCAGACCAGGCTCCTTTCCTAATCTACTCCCTTCCCTCCCATCAGGTCCAGCTCTTATCCCCTCTGCATTTAAGTAAGGCACCTTCCTCTTCCATTCTGCCTGGGTACCAGCAAGGGAGTCACTTAGAGCATAGAAGGGAAAAACTCACTGCCCTTGATTCTAGTGTCAGTCCCACCCTGACCCAGAGTGAAGAGGAGCAGAAATTACATGTCCAGCTTTGCACTCCTGGGCTGAAAAAGATTGCATCACTGTGTAGGGGTAGTGCAGGCACAACCCAGTAACAAGTGAGCTGATAAAGTATGCTTAGTCACTCTCTGGAGATGGTGCATGTACAGTCCGGTCACCATCAGAGGCTATGAGGGGATTGGAGTATACTTGGTGAGGATGGAATATTCAGAGATTTTACCTGCTAACCTCTCACATGTCTATTGAGACTGTGTAAACTGAGATTTTTCAAATGCTTATAATTTGGCCACATTTGGCAGATTTTCACATGAACTGCAAAAGTCACATCCCTGACTACAATGGTCAACCTTTCTGCCAAATTTTGAGCTCCTGCCCAAAGTATGCGGACACTAAAGCATCTCAAAGAAAAGATCACTGGAAACTTATCATGGCAAAACAATTTATTTTTTCCAAATCTAGTTTTCACAAACGACTGAACCATTTTAGCTGAGACTTCACACAATAAAATAAAATAATAAAAATAATCAGACTGAGGCAGAAAACCAGCACAGAAAATTTCAGCCCCAATGGTTAAAGTTGGTCAAAGTTATGAGCAACTGACAATAGGGTATTATGTGAAGTGTTCGGCAACCTTAATAATAGGTGTTGCTACCAACCCTGCTTATGATACATTTTTAATTACATTAACATTGTCAGGAAATAAATCCCAACTCTATCAATACAAAAAGTGGATTGGATAACAAGGCTGCAAACACAGGAGAAAGGGTGAAATGTCGGGACTGCTTAGAGAAAGCAGATTACCAGGTAAAACATACTGATGCTATCCCTCTATACAAACCTTGACATTAAGAACCTCAACAGTAGCGTCCAGTGCCAGAATAGATATAGGGCAAGTGCCTAGGAAAAAAATTGAACTGCAGCATGTGGTTTTACCATTCAAAGAAGATCTGCATTGATTGAACATATAAAACCAACTAAGCCTAGCTAGCCAAAAAGAAAACTGGAAAGGATTAGCCATTCAGACTCTCATATATGGTAAATACCAGCACAAGACACTTGCTTTTTTCCTGTCCATCTGCTGGTAGGAGGAATTATATCCACTACACACGAGTTGGCAGAGCAGGACACTGGAAATGTATCCAGTATTATCCAATAATTTTTTCCTTCTTTGTACTTACATTAAGAGTCCCATGCTATTTGCTTAATTATTGTAGCTAATACTGAAGTTAAGCTTCCAGTAATTTTCTGCAATTCTTTTTCTGGTTTAAAGGAATGGTACTCTATTTACTCTCCTGCAATCTTATGTAATATAATGAGTGACAGACATGGCAATGTCCTGCCATGTACTTGGGAGACCGTGTTGAATTAAGTTTAAGTCTCTTTTGGGTTCATTGTATTAAATGAATGGTCTATGTATTATTGTGGGCCAGAATTAATTGTAACCTCTCTAGGGGGGTGATGTGACAGATATGTAGCCTGGGAGTTTAAAAGCCAGGCAAAAATGGATTTTTGGGAGAACAAGTGTTAAATGGGTTTCCTGGGGAATACTTACGGACAAGTTAATGCAAATTCCCCAGTTCTGGTTATGCAAAAGCCCAGCCTTTTGGAGCTAAACCCTGAGGAGACAATGATCGTTTGCTGATCCACAGACTGGAAATTATAGACTCTAGCTGTTTAAAGAATAGGCTGGACTGCCCTATGGAGATTCTGGTTCTGAATCTGAGACAGTTATGAACAGGTAGAATCAAGCAATGGGTTTTGAAGGACTGACACCTACCAGAGCCTGAGGTTAGAGTTGGGGGTGATCTTTGTTAAGCTTTTTAGTATACATGTACGTTTTTACTGTTTCTAATGTTTTATCCGTAACACTTTCACCTTAAGAAATAATGTGCTTCCTTTACAGATTGTTTAATGTACAACTGCAGGCAATACACCGGAGAAAATACTCTGGAGAGATGGCAAAGTGCAGATGCTGGCTTTTAGACAGTCTGGCTTGCTCAGGTTATCACAGTTTAGGAAAGGAACTGTGAAGCTTTAAAGATTCCCAGTAAGGAGGTCCTTTCTCAGTTCTTTTTTTCTTTTACCCTTATATCATCCACGTCTGCAATTTTATTTCATTTAGCTTACCTAGGAACTGTTTCACTACTCCGTCATAAATCCTTTCAACAGAATTCTCCAGACACTCCCTGTCAATTCTGCACTTCTCATTTTCTCATTTCTTTTTTTTTCTTTTTTTTAAGTTATTAACTGTCATCAGTGTCTGTTACTTCCTTGTCCTCCATAAAGGTGTTTCTTTACCTATTTAGTAGTGATGCTATCCATTCCTTTGTTTTTCTCTTAACCACAAAGTTTTTGATTAGTAGAGCATGAATATTAACAGGAAAAGCTGACCTTTGCTACACCAATACAATTATTACTGAAGCCAAAAGAAGTTATATGTGCACATTTTAAGGCAGAATTAGCTCTATTGTATTTAACTTTCCAACCATTTATATTTATCTAACATAAAACATTAAACATGGTTGTAGATTTATCAAAGCAATTATAAAACTGACTACTAGGAGATTTGTGTTTGTACTGTATCTATCCTTGATGCCAGCTGCTTTGTTCTTTTACATCATTCTACCCAAACCTGCATTTACATTGGATATGTGATGTTCATTTCTCAGCAATCTCAATTCCAATTTGAACAGATAAAATGCAATAGAGAATTGGAAATCACCATGGGATAGGGCATGAAAATATCTTACACAATACCAGCAAACTGGTAAGCATAAAGAAATGCATAAACACATGTAAAAGACTGCAGATGAAAAGAACTAGATAGTCCTGAATTCCAAATTTAGCTCTGCCACTGATTCAGTGTGTGCTCCTGTTAAGCCATTTTATCCTTCTGTATGTTTGCTCATTTTAGCATGAGGATAATAGTTGCCAATCTACCTTCAAGGTGTATTCAGGGTTAATTAGTTAATGTTTTAATGCAATCTGAAAATGTAAAGTATGTAGTAATGCCAAGAATTATTACTGTGGATTAAATATGTACAGTTAGTTTAGACTTAAGTCATTCCAAAACTTTCCTATGAGGAAGATATTAGATACTTACTGAATATTAACTTGAGCATATTTTGTTTGGTTAAGGTAGGTAACTTTTCTTGCAGTCCATCTGCGAACACAACTGTCATAAAAATAAATGCAGGTAATATTTTTTGTCTTGTCTGCAGAGACTGTAAAATGAGATAAAAACAAGAATTGATCCTCAGGAAAATAGCATGTTATTATAGCACATTTAATTTTTCTTTTAGTACTTCTCATCCTTTGTAGAGAACGTCTGTAGTGGCCTTTATTTTCTTAAACTACTGGGTACTCTTTTTTAACTGAACCAACAGAATATTTACCTAGGAAAACTCTTAGTTATGTAGCGAATGAAAACTACCAAGATAAAAAACAATTTCTGGCCAAACCTGATATAAAAATACTAACCAATGATGCAATGTAAACTGCATCTACTTTGCATCTTCTAACTTCAACCTACAGCAATTAAACACACAAGGTCAACTTATTTGGATATTGTGGTGTAGCCAGCTCTCCAGCAGTGGATATCGTGACCAGATGTCCCAATTTAATAGGGACAGTCCCGATATTTGGGGCTTTGCCTCAAATATTGACTATTACTCCCCACCCCCTTCCGGATCTTTCACACTTGAAATCCGGTCACCCTAGTAGTGGATATTTTGTGGAAAAGAAACTTGTTATTGTGTAATCCACAAAGACAGAAGGAGTATAAAACATCAGTTTGAAATGGAAATGTAAAGTTTGTTCTGGAAAGTCTGCTCCACAGCTGTCTTGTTCTTCTTTTGTGAATGTCAATGATAGAGTTGATTCAAGATAAGCATTATAAAAGTAGTATTGTACTATACGAAAAAGTGCCTTTTATACTACTAATTTTGACAGTGCAGTATTATAACTTATTAATTGTGTAGAAGTGAAGTATAACTGTTCTTTTCTCAAAATATAGTCATTAAATTTTTCAAAAGTTTCAACATTATATATATGGTATGTGATGTAGCAGAATAGGAGAATTGTAATGGGGAGCAGAATTATGATTCAAGACTTAAGAAATTTAATTTCTGTGTCTGCCATGTAACACATCTAGTTACATATTTTCACTCAAATTATAAATTCAGATGGGACCACAGCGATCATCAAGTTTGATTGCCTGCATAATGTAGCCCATAGAACATTCCTAAATTAATTCCTATTTAAACTAGAGTATATCTTTTAGAAAAACATCCAATCTTGATTTAAAAATTGCATGTGGTAGAGAATCCACCACAACCTTTGGTAAATTGTTCTAATGGTTAATTACACCCTCATTGTTAAAAATTTACATTTTACTTCTAATCTGAAATTGTCTAGCTTCAATTTGCAAATCTTGTTATACTTTTATCTTCTAGATTAAAGAGCCCATTACCAAATTTATGTTCTCCATGTAGGTACTTATAGACTGTAATCAAATAACTCCTTAATCTTGTCTTTGTTAAACTAAACAGATTGAGCTCCTGCAGTCTTTCACTAATAAGGCATGTTTTTTAATCCTTTAATCATTCTTGCAGTTCTTTTCTGAACCTTCTCCACTTTAATCAACACACTTCTTGAGTTGTGGACAACAGAACTAGAAATTGTATTCCAGAAACAGTCACACCAGTGCCAAATCCACAGATAATATGATCTCCCTACTCCTAAGCAAGATTTCCGATTACATATCCGAGGATTACGTTAGCTCTTTTGGGCAAAAAGTTGCACTCAGAGCTCATGTTCAGCTGATGCCAAGTCTTTTTCAGATCACTGCTTCCCACAATGGATTCCCCCACCCTGCAAGCATGGCCTGGATTCATTGTTCCTAAATGTACGACTTTATATTTGGCTGTATTAAAAGCCAGATTGTGTGCATGCACACAGATTACCAAGCAGGCCAAATTGCTCTGTATCAGTGATGTTTGGAGGCTGCTATTTCTGCAATCCTCTTTGAAAGCACTCGTAAGTTTGTTGACAGACATTTTAAATTAAATTAAATAGTAAAAACACTCCAATTGCACAACAGTCACAGATTTTACTGAATGTGTGTAGTCATCCCAAAGACTGAACTGGACATCAGGAAGCTGGTTTCAGAAAAGCAGTTCCTGTTTTAAATAGCACATTTTGGTTTTGGGTGGTCTTCAAAAAGATGGTGGGCAGATTTTCAGAGGTGATGAGCACCAACAGCTCCCACTGAGAGTCAGGATATGTGTACACTTATAATAAACGTTATTCTCTAAATAAAATGCAACTGCACATTAATTGCCTAGTCAAAATACAATTATTAGTGATAGCTTTTAAGAGACAACAATTAATATACGCACACAGTATCTGCAGGAAGTACCTTACAGAATATTTCTTAGTAGAGTTCAGCAGAAGATAGAATTTCCATTTCACAAAACATTTTGAGATTTTTAAGTTTTGCTTCATTCTGAATTGGAACAAAACCTGAAATGTTCACAAAAAAAATGCAACAGAAAATTCTGGAAATAAAAATAATTTCAGATTGACTGAAATGTTTAGTTTGACAAAAATTAAATGTTTTGTTTTGATTTTTATTTTATATAAAACTTACAATAAAAAATTCAAAACAAAAGTAATTTCAAAATGAAAAACTGAAATATTTTCTTCCAAAAAAACGTTGAAATTGGATGTTTCAATACTGTCAGAACTTTTCCCCATTTTCTCCATAACAGTATTTTGGCAAAACAGACACGATTTTGTAAAGCATTTCAATTTCAACCAAACTACATATTCCATCAGAAAATGGCTCAAACATTTATCCAACCAGCTCTACGTGGGTTTCTTTTAACTGTAACCTTAACACTAAATTTCCTAGGTTAGTAATGCTTGGTTTTGGGTTAATAACATCCAGGTAATTTATTTTTTTTTACACTTAAGGAGCTTATCAATATGTACTCTCAACACTGGTTTGATGCTGTCAGGATTAGGGGTGATCATTTATAAAATTATTGATATCTATATTGCAAAAGTTACAATAATTCATATGAGCTATGCCTTGTCAGGTACCATTGGAAAAGTTATAATTTGCTAAGTATAATAATATTGTTTATATGTATGTGTCATATTTGTATTGTAAGTTATGGATATGTGTGATATATCTGTATCCAAAAACTTGTGCTGTGCTGTTGGGTCACACCACCCAGGCAGATTAGTATTAGTATTGATGACTCATCGAGGGTCATCAACTGTACAATGAGCCAAGGGAGAGAAGCCAAGACTACACCTTATGAGTCACCAGGACATGAAAGACATTCTTATGGACAAGGGACTCTGAGGCTTTTCCATGCCATGGGCTGTGTGGCTATGTTTCGGACAAGTCATATGGCAAAGAAATATAAAAGGCAGCTGAACCATCTCCATCTGGTCTTCATTCCTACTTCCTATCTCTGGATCAAATCATCTATAAGTGAAGCTGTGAAACGAAGGACTGAGACCCATACAGGTACTGGATGTACTCCAGAGGCACTGTACAAGCCTACAAACTCCACAATTCTGCTAAGAATCTGATATATATGGACTTTGATGTCATTTGCATGTATCTGATTGCTTTGATCATTTACCATCTCTCATCTTGTTTGTTTCTTTCCCTTACAATAAACATTTAGTTTTAGTTACTAAAGGATTGACTGGCAGCATGGTATTTTGAGTAAAATCCAAACTTTTACTGGTCTGGTAATGTAGTTGACCCTTTGGGAATGAGTAGAATATTTTTGAGAAAGGGAGTAGAGTTTTAATAACTTATATCTTTACTGGACCTAGCTACTAATTGAGACTGAAATGCAATAAAGGGGGCTGTGTAACTTCTTGTTTTTAGCTTCTTGATAACCAGTGTAGGGGATCAGAAGCACTGTTTGTGACTGGTTGGTGAATCTAACTACAGTGTTAGCCACCAGTCTGGGAGAATCCGCTTTCCTTTTGCAGAGTGGCCTGACCTTGGCATTTTCTGGTGGGCTATCCTAGGCATAGACAGGTCACAACTGAATCCATTTTAAATTTTTGTCTAGGAACACCCAAGAAATGAAGTTATTAATAACTTCATGAATCTACTCTGTGGTCATCAACTAAGGATATGTACATCAAATTACCTGATTTTATATCTTGCACAGAGTGAAAATCCAATTTGTCTTCAACTAAAGCATCTTCCTCTCTCACATTAACATAGTCTCGATCAAGGAATGGATAAAATAAATAGCATACACTCTGATTTGTTTGGCAAATACCATCACAATCTGTTTCCATACGAATGGGTCTATTACCAAAAACAAAGAGCAAAAAGAGAAAAGCACTTAAAATCATTCTAAAATACAGAGGTTATCTTTAGAGGTTATCTTCAACAATTCTTCATTAAAATTCATATTGCACTAATTGTATATTTTCTCTCTAGATAATTCTCTTGATAGCCATAATAAGCAATATTTTATAAAGGTACTTTTCCAATTCTTCTGCAGAATTTATTGCAGAAGTTAATGGATTACTTTACCAAAGAAGTTCTTCACTCTTCTGTTATGTGTCTTCTGAAAGTCACTAAGTTTTTCATTATTTAAAGTACGGTAATAATCTGCACATTCAATACCCTCAGTCCTAACCTTCTTACAATTCATAACCACATACTGTCTCAGGAAGCTTATTAGAAGACCAATTAAAATTACTTAATTACTGGACCAGATTGGACCAGGATGTCAAGACCCATTTTAGACACAGGATCATAGAAATTTAGGGCTGAAAGGGACCTCAAGACATCATTTAGTCCAGCCTCCTACACTGAAGCAGGACCAAGTATACCTAGACCATCCCTGATAGCTGTTTGTCTAACCTGTTCTTAAAAACCTCTAATTACAGGGGTTTCACAACCTCCCTTGGAAGCCTATTCCAGTTCATAACTATCCTTATAGTCAGAGTTTTTCCTAACATCTAACCAACATCTCCCTTGCTGCAGATTAAACTGATTACTTCTTAGCCTACCTTGGGTAGACATGGAGAACAATTGATATATAACAGCTATTATCCATTTGGAAGCCTGTTATCAGGTGCACCCTCAGTCTTCTTGTCTCAAAACTAAACCCAACCAGTTTTAATTTTTCCTTATAGGTCAGGTTTTCTAAACCAGCGGCTCTCAACCTTTCCAAACTACTGTATCCCTTTAAGGAGTCTGATTTGTCTTGCGCACCCCCTAGTGTCACCTCACTTAAAATATTTGATTACAAAATTAGATATAAAAATAAAAAAAGTGTCACAGCACACTATTACTGAAAAATTACTTACTTTCTTGCTTTCTCACAATACACCAGGTCTAAGTACAGCAAGACAATTACCTCCTGTGTCTTATATACAATACTCTAGTTAACACAACCAAGAATGATATTAGCTTTTTTTGCAACTGCCTCACATGGATGGAGTTACAATGAAGGATTTCATCATGGGTTCTAACAAAATACAAATAAATTAATAACATTTATAATAAATAGTGGGCTTTACACTAGTTATGCTCCAAAGTTCTATAATGCACCCTTTTTATGAGTAAGCATCAAAAGTTCAAGACTTGAAATTAAAAATTTGGCTATAAGGATATAAATGCCCAATTATGATATGAACATCTGTCCATTATATAGTGGACTAAAAACATTAATTTATTTCACATAAGGGACTAAAAAGATAACAGAGTATAATAACTTTCTTCATTACAGGCCAAGAGTTAAACTGGTGACCAAGAGGTAACAGTCTCCATCCACTATACCCAATGTCTGATACTTACTGTTTTCTAATAAGAGTATACTTTGTTGTAAGGTAAGTTTCATTTCCTGGAATCCAACTGCAAGCAAATTTAACATTGTAATGGTAAATGCAGGAAATATTCCTTGGTGTGCCTGGTGGAACTATAATCAGATAAAAAAAAAGAATTAAACTCTAAGACAAAAACATGTAATTGAACATTGTACAGAAATAGTATGGTCTCAGCCAGTCAGAAGGCTTAGCTACATGGCAAATTTCAG
The DNA here is from genome assembly GCA_007922155.1 of Mesoclemmys tuberculata. Lineage (NCBI taxonomy): Eukaryota > Metazoa > Chordata > Testudines > Chelidae > Mesoclemmys > Mesoclemmys tuberculata. The sequence goes on along the minus strand of ML675629.1, from coordinate 30,227,176 downwards.
TAAATTTACAATATACATATTCCTACTTTGACTCACTACTGCCATTAAAACTCAAAACAAATGTTTGTACCCAAATTAATTTTCAAAAAATATATAAACTAAGCATTTTTGGTGTAATAAAAATAAATAAATAAATAAAATCACAAATAAATAGACTGAGCAGAATAAACTTGAGAGAGAGCGAGAGAGAGAGATCTTACTTGCTTCATAAATAAGATGCACCCTCAAGTTTTCTATCATACTGTTGGAGGCCCAGTACAATTTCAGTTGCTTGAGCTGCTTGACCACTGTCCTACGGGCCTAGCATAGCTTTAGTTAGCAACTGTTTCTACAACCCTTACTGAAGAGTTAGGGAAGTTAGCCAAAGAAAACAAGGAGTTGCATGAATAATTAATAGCATACCAAGGTCAAGTACAGAAACTGAAAATAGAGCATGAATCTTCAGTGTCCCACTGTCTTACTCAGACTAATTTGCTCTCTACCTCCCAGCGTGATGCAGAGGGTTATTAAGAGGAAGCTAGACAGTGGGAGGAAACAGCTCATATCTGGGAAGTGAAATATAAGGACGCCCAAGCTGTGGTACACATTAGCCTGGAGGAGGAAAAGAGGGAAACTGAGGGCCAGACCCATTCAATTTGTTGGCAGCAGTTGTCTCAGTGTACAAATCGATTGGCTGCTGCTCAGGGAATTATTGCTGCCATGCAGGCAGATGCAGGTTGTGACAATGCAGAGAGTGATGGTATGCAGGACTTTGATCAGTCAGCCCTCTGTTATGCAGAGGCTGTGTGGGATAAGAACAAGTCAGATCAGAGCATAGAATGTCCTTTCCTCTATGCTCCTCTCAAGCAGATAGTAAAACAGCTGGCTAAGGGAGATGTGCAGCGGGCTACTGCGCCCATGGCTCCTGTGATTGTCGAGACCAAGGAAGAGACTATTGGAGAGAGGGAGAAAGAAACCACCACTCACACTACCACCCAAGTGAATAAAATACTGAGACCTGAGCAAGCACAGGCATGGAAAAAACTTTAGGAAACATCACCCCTGAGAATGTAGTTGCCTGGCTTGCACAGCTTACTACAGTGCCTCAGTTAAATTATAGTGATTATGCTCTGCTCTTAAGGGAATGTCTCCCATTAGACACCTTCTTGGTACTTCCCGTGGATATACAGAAAGGAGAAAGAGCCCAGAGGGGAACCCTTATAAGGGATGTTTTTGATACAGTAGATCCTGGCAAGCACATTGAGGTACGTTTTTATTTGGAGCAGCAAGCCCTAGGGGAACGCCCTGATGCTTACTTGCAATGTAAAAAGATCCTATGGCAAGCTATAGGGCATGAAAGGGAAGGTCAAAACCTTATGAACACGGACTTTCCAACTCATTTCATAGAAGGGCTACGTCCGCAAGTAAAAGTTGTCTTAGGTACTCTGAATTTAATAACTATGACGTGGGAGGCACTGTTACAGAGAGTTCAGCAAGCTCGTTTACTAGTGAGCCAAGCCTTCCCTGATAAGCACAAAGTGAAAGCTGCTGCACAGATGGGAGGAAAAGTGGCTGCTCAGATCACCTTTCAGAACCAAAGGAGTAAGGAAGGTGATTTAGTCCCTGAGGAAGTTAATAGAGGGTGCGACCGAGGGAGAGGCCATGGGAGGCTCGATCCCCTGTGCTGGGTACTGTGGAATCGAGCTCTCCAGTATACCCCTAAAGCTCTAATTGATGGCAAATCAAATGTTCAGCTGGCTGAGCTGATTTGTCAGAAGGAAAGAGAGTCTCACACTCTGGAGAAATGCGTTGATGAGGCTCAAGGCCGACCCCACCTCTTGAGGGGAAGCCCTTGGAGGTATAGGGGGGCCGGGCGTCCCTGAATCCCCTGATCTATGCGGCACCTTTAGCATCTGATAAATGGGGACGATCCACTATTTGGGTGGATTTTGAACAGGGGATGTTTGGACAACATATCATAGAATCATAGAATATTAGAGTTGGAAGGGACCTCAAGAGGTCATCTAGTCCAACCCCCTGCTCAAAGGAGGACTAACCTCAGCTAAATAATCCCAGTGAAGGTTGTGTCAAGTCGCAGCTTAAAAACCTCTAAAGATGGAGATGCCACCACCTCCCTAGGTAACCCATTCCAATGCTTCACCACCCTCCTAGTGAAAAACTTTTTCCTAATGTCCAGCCTAGACCTCCCCCACTGCAACTTGAGACTGTGGCTCCTTGTTCTGTCATCTGCCATCACTGAAAACAGCCTAGCTCCATCCTCCTTGGAACCTCCTTTCAGGTATTTAAAGGCTACTATCAAATCCCTCCCCATTCTTCTCTTCTGCAGACTAAACAGGCCTAGTTCCTTCAGCCTCTCCTCCTAAGTCTTCTGCTCCAGCCCCCTTATTTTTTTTGCCCTCTGCTGGACACTCTCCAACTTGTCCACATCCTTTTTGTAGTGGGGGGCCCAAACCTGGACACAATACTCCAAATGCGGCCTCACCAATGCCGAACAAAGGGGAATCATCACTTCCCATGATCTGCTGGCAATGCTCTTACTAATTCAGCCCAATATGCCATTAGCCTTCTTGGCAACCAGGGCACACTCACGACTCATATCCAGCTTCTTAGCCACTGTAACCCCCAGTCCTTTTCTGCAGAACTGCTGCCTAACTCATCGGTCCCCAGTCTGTAGCTGTGCATGGGATTCTTCTCTGCACTTGTCCTTGTTGAACCTCATCAGATTTCTTTTGGCCCAATCCTCCAATTTGTTTAGGTCCTTCTGTATCCTATCCTTCCCTTTCAGGGTATCTACCGCTCCCCCTAACTTAGTGTCACCTGCAAACTTGCTGAGGGTACAGTCTACCCCATCCTCCAGATCATTAATGAAGATGTTGAATGATTGATGGCTGCTTAGGTCCTGCAACGATCAAGTTAAAGGGAAATCACCGGCAGAGGCTAGAGGGTTTGGAAAGTTCCAGCATAGATATGCCCTCTCTCGTCCCTTTACTTACACCATTGTAAGGAAAACATAGACAGGGATTTTTGGTTTGGCACATGCTGGAGAAGCAGCTATCTTGGGCATGAATTGTATGCTTAAAATGTTAGCTAATCCGACTGGGAATTCCTAGAGTTGTTGCAGCTGTGCACAGGATGGCAGCTCTTAAAGCACCAGAGCCACAGCAGAGCAGTATTCCCTGTATGTTGCTAACATAGTACAAGCACACCCACAAGCATGGGCCAAGAATAAATTGGATTGTGGCTGGGTGGATGCCTGTGTTCTTATCGTAGGATCTGATCCACCATCCCAGAAGCAGTACAAATACCCAAAAGAGGCTGAGGAAGGATTGTTACGCATGATTACTGCTTTCTTGCAGCAAGGAGTGCTAGTGGAAACTAATAGCATAAACAACACTCCTATATGGCCAATCCTTAAAGCGGATGGGAAAACCTGGTGACTTACAGTAGATTACAGGACTTTGAATACATGTACACCCAAGACAGCCCCTGTGGTGGCTAAGTTACCAGAAGCGATGGCTGCAATAGGTGTGGGAGCTAAATGGTTTTCAGTATTGGATTTATCAAATGCATTCTTTGCTATTCCGCTGCATCCTGACTGCTGGTATAAATTTGCTTTTACCTACAGGGAGCATCAACTCACTTTCACATGTATTTCACAAGGGCTACACTGCTCCCCCATGATTTGCCATGCCCATGTTATTAAATTATGGGATAGGTGCACAGCACCATTGAATGTTATCTCCTATGTGGATGACACTCTCATTTGGACTGTTACCCGAGAAGCTCAGCTGCTTTTGCTCAATGAAATAATCTTCCTGATTGAGCAAGCAGGCTTCTGAATTAATTGCAAAAAGCCCAGTTGTGTCAGCAATAGGTCCAATACTTGGGTTCTGTGTTGGGACAAGAAGGAATTATTCCTGATCAGCAGAGAGTGGAATTAATTTGTAAATTGTCAGCACCCACTGATGTCTCTGCATTGTGTTCCTTCTTACAGGATGGCTCCACAACCATGTGGAGAATTTTACTTTAAAGGCACAGCCACTGTATCAACTACTGAGGAAGGGAGTACCCTGGAAGTGGGGCCTAGAACAGGATCAGGCCCTATTAGAATTGAAGCAAGCAGTAACCTCCGCCCCTGCACTAGCATACCCAGATAACTCTACACCATTTGTGTTGCAGTTAGCTCATTCCCCAAAAGGAATAGGAGCTATTTTAAGCCAGGAAGGGACTTCTGGTCAAAAGCCAGTGGCATTTGCCTCTCAAGTACTGGAAGGGCCAGAGATTATCTTTACCCCTTGTAAAAAAGAAATGTTGGCATTGGTATGGGGCCTTGGGGCACTGGCAATACCTTACTGGTTCTGCCCCAATTATTTTGCGAATGGCCCACACCCCTCTTAAGTACACAGTGTCTGGGAAAATTAAAGGGCTGCATGTATCCAGCCCTAGATTGGCTAAATGTACCATAGCTTTAGTGAATAGAAATGTGGAAGTCCGACCATCTACGGCTTCCAACCAGGCCTCCTATGCACTGATAATTGAGGGTTCTGAGTGTGATTGTCCTTTCTCTTTGATAGAGCTGGCCCTTCCTAATGCAGGACCAATAGAGTTTTCAGGTAAAGGGAATTATAAAATATCACAGTGTAATTCCTCTATTATGCTATATGATTTTGCAGGTCACTGGATAACACAGATATGGAAATTAAATATATGCTGTAAATAATTTATACTAATTAGGGTCTATAGATCCCATTTTTGTTTTGTGTTTTGTTTGTAGATAGCTATTACATAGATGCATGATGCTACACGGAAATACAAGATCAAGACATGCAATATGAAGAAGAGTTGTATGGTGTTCGTGTTATTGTTTTGCTGTATGTGTTTGCTGTGCTGTGTTGGTGTGAACGGGAAAGATGGTGCAATCTCAGACAGATGTTGTGGGGGCACCCCTGCCCACTACCGTGTGGCTGGGGGAAGATGCTTTGGAGCTTAAGATAATGACTTTTTTGTAATTTTGAGAGGCAACTAATTAATTAATGTCACCAAAATGAGTAACCCCCAAGAAGAAGCTGGCCCAGATGATTTGGTTTATTTACACAGAGTGAATTGGACCAGAGAGGAACAGAGCAACACACTGTTATAGTGTCAAAATCGGTCTGAAGTAATTTACAACAAAGCTGATTTTAGCTATTACTACATGGGGATGTTCCACCTATTAAAGGGAAAGACACCTGTTACTGAACTGAAGGTATACTATCCACAATGGGTTTTAGTAAATCACCCTGCAAGTGTAGTGATGTACATAAACACCTATCTGAGTCTAATTGTACACTGTGCTCCCAAGCCCAGAGACTTGGTGTTAAAAGAAAATTATAAAAGCCAAGTACTGGAGACCCCAAAGGTACAACTTGTGAAAGCACATGTAGGCATACAAAATATTAACATATCCTGCCTACATCCCCACTGCGCACAGTTTGTAACACTCCTAGTACAAGAATGGCTGCACTGAATGGACACCTGGGTAACACACAAAGCTAACACACATGCACGTCCCAAGCGAGACATTGGAGGAGATATTTTAGGAGGTATAGGAGCATCAGCAGGAGTTCTGAATACAATTAATGAAGAAGTTTTGACAAATTAGTTAAGCATCCTAGGCAGAAGCCTTGGAGCCCTATCAGATCCCATAGTAAATACACATTCAGCCTTGGGATATAGAGAAAAGTTACTTGGAGATATATTAGTACCCTGGGAAATGAACAATGTAAAAGCATGCCTGAGCCTATTAAACCTCACAAAAATTATGATAAATCCTACCTCCAAAGCTTTGGGTTGCATACAAGCACAGCTTTGGGCTCAAGGAATAGGCCAAGGTCTCATCCGACAAGGACTTAGTGGAGTCCTGCCTGATGAAATAAAGAAATTGATTTGGGATGATGCCACCACCAAAGAAAGGGCCTTAAGTCATTGGTGGAAAATGTTAAATAAATAGATGCCCGGGCTCAAGTGATTACAGCATAGTGCCATTACATATCTGCTGCTCGCATTATAGACATACACAGAGTAGTCCCCCTAGGCTTCAATGTAAAAACTGGAGTGTTATGACCTATTGAACACCTGACATGGGGATTGAAAGAAGGAAATGAAACTTGACTGATTAGTTTACAAAGCTGTACACGTGAAGCCATGTTGGGATCAGAATTGGGATATAATTGTGAAGAACCACTGACACAATTTACATACCCTTGTAAGAAAGATTAATTGGATGTATGGAATTGTCAATATGCTTTGTTATCCATTAACAGCATTAATTCTACAATTGTGTACATTGGACAAGGTTGTATTTGTATACTCACGCAATGTGCCCAAGTTGTGATTAATGGAATTTATAAAAAAAGATGTTAATCTTGCCCAAAATAAATGTTATTGCAATGTTGCTGTATTGGAATTGTGTGTTGTAGTTTATGAAGTATCAAAGAATGTATTTTAGTTATTAATAGTAGATATTAATGTTGTAGAATATGTACAATCTGTGATATTGGGAGTCAATGCTGATTTGGTATAACGCATGATAACACATTCAAACATGATAACCCTGCTTACACACATTCAGGAACAATTGAAGACTGTAAAACTGATAGTTAAACATGATGGGACTAAAGTTATTGAAGTCCTAGATGCTGCAAAAGCTGCCACAAAGCACAGTTGGTAGGAAACCCTATTGGGATGGTCCCCCACTGCCACTGGGATTTTAAATCTAGCCCTGCATCCCATTGTGTTCGTGTGTGTATTGCAGATAGTTTCTATAATGGCTGCAGTGGGACTCTTCTGGTGGACTAGAAGATCCCTAAAGCGACTCAAGGGCCTAAAACACCCCCACATACGAGTGAGGCAGCGCTTTGTGATATACCCTGCCTACGAGAAGACAGCAATTATTTGGACCCCGGCTGGGGTGCCTTGAACCATAGTCGGAGATGTGTATCAAGGAGTCGTCGTGATGGCCTATTAAGTTATGACAGCCACCAAGGTGGGGAATGTTGAAGGTCCAGTACAATTTGAGTTGCTTGACCACTGTCCTACAGGCCTAGCATAGCTTCATTTGCATGCTTGGCTATTCTGACCCCTATAACATGACATCTTCCAGTTGGCAGAGACTGAATAACCTTATAGATTCTCAGTTTCTGCACATCACGGCACATAATAAGACAAAATATAAATACTGTATGCTTGCAGCTGCACATAGATAACGGTGGTGGGAACAACAAGTTATCCTTGAACATCTGGGATACACTGTTTTATTGCCAAAGGGCATATATTTACTTCGCCCCTCCTATCACCAGATGTTGTTTTGACAACACCAATTATCATGGTGAGAATGGAATGTAGTTAAGGGTGAAACCCAATGTAGGTAATTAGCATATATGATAATGAGTGAGAATTAAGTGAAGTTTGTTTATGGAAGGGTATAAGAAATCACCACTTAGACAAAGGGGGAGATGCTCCATCAACACCTGACTCCGCGGAAGCTGCTGCCATTTGGACCAGAAGATCCAATGACTTCCTGACGGGGCCCCGGAAGAAAGCCGTTCCTATATACATCCTTCTGAGTAACTGCTTAGCTCTCCAGGCTTAGTGAGCATGATATATTGTAGTTAATTTTAGGCTTTGTATTCAACTAGTATGTCTATAGAAAACCTTGCACATTAAACCTTATTGATCTGCAAATCGGGCATACCATGTCTCACTGGTATTCACATTGATCACAAAGTGTCCAGAATCAACACATATTACAAAATCAAACTATAGAACCAGCAATAATATGATCCAAAGGCAGGGAATTAACCCCCTTCTTACACATCCCACAGGTGTACTGGGTTGGGGCAGAAGGCCAAATTAGCTGTTCAGAAGAAAGGAAGGAAACTCCACAAAAGTCTAGTAGTCAGAGAGAAAAGCAGCCAGCCTCTGAAATGGCAGAGTTCCTACTGGTTCCTCTTAAGTGTCTTTGACTCCACATCCAGTAATACCAGTGATCTAAGGACCTTGCATGAGCCTTTGTCTTTTTTGAGGGTTGGGGGAGTTATCTATAACATCTGTCAGCATCTCACATTAAAAAGAGACCACTGATTTCCACTGTCCTAAGAGCTAGAATACCCCTCCCCTAAAAGAGATATCCTCTGTGACCTTTACAGGATAATCTATGATAATATGAGATTCCAAAGATGTTTCTATGCCACAACCAGGCTCCCCATAAGGAGGAACTGGAGCTGAGTAGGATGGAACTAGTCTCAATGGAACAATCCAACTGAAGGACCCCTCAAACTAAAGCTGCCCTTCCTCACCCAGCGTAACAAAATCAAAGGACCTCTACTTTGCTGAAGTGCTTGTGGCACTCAGGACTCCTTACCTTGCCAGTACTGCTTTCTACTCTCTTAATGGTAGACTTCTTTGCACTGATCCTTGGATCCAAACTTAATAGAGCATTGCCCCCTCCCAGCCCTGAGTATGAACCTGAAGATTCTGCCTTAATTCATCCCCAGTCACAAGAGCTTTAGACTGAAATGCATGTTCATGCAAGAGATCATCACTTTCAGACAGTTTACAGGACAATTATAATTCATTGGATCACAGGAGATTACTCAGTACTTTCCCTGGAGAAAATTAGGGTAGGGTAGTCTAGATGTAAGATGCCTTTAGTATTTAAGAGTTTGAACAAAAGCCCATTGAAGTCAAGGCTATGCATGAGCATCAGTAAGGGAAGCAGGTACTCCTCTGTCATTTCAGAAAAACAGAAAGCTACTTGCACATAGTTTGTTGCATTTTTAGGACATCTAACACATGGATTAATAATTTTAAAACTTTTAAAAGTTATCCACAGTAACTATTAAGGGTATCATTTACATTAGTATCTTTTAAAATCTTTTAATTTCAAAGTCAAATGATTCTACTTACAGCCAGATTTAACTTTGGTGTGAACCAGAAGTTGTTCTTTATCTGGATATTTAATTAAGCATTTCACGTGTGCACTTTCATAGGTGAAATTATGGATGGTTACACCAGAAACAGTCTCGTTGATAAAGTTGTAGTTTTCTTGTGCAATCAAATTCTGATTCAGCTTCCAGATGATGTGACTTGCATTTCTGTAAGGCATGTCATAGTTTCCCAGAACACAAAGAAGTTTTAAGATTGAACCTCTTTCAATTTCAGGAGATTGAGGAGTAATGTAAGCATTTCTAATAGAATTTCGATCTAAAAAAAAAAAAAAAAAATTCACACAAATCAAACATTTAAAATAAAGATACCCATAGTTTCACTTATCATTACAGGCTATGTCCACACTGTAATCAAACACCTTTGGCTGGCCCAAGTCAGCCAACTTGGGCTCGCGAAGCTCGGGCTAGGTGGCTATTTAACTGCAGCGTAAATGTTTGGGCTCAGGCTGGGGCCCAAGTTCTGAGACCCCATGAGGGGGGAGGGCCCCAAAGCTTAGGCTCCAGCCTGAGCCCGAACATCTATAATGCATTTAAACAGCCCCACCAGCCTGAGTCAGCTGACACAGGCCAGCCACAGGTGTTTGACTGCAGTGTGGACATACCTTGAAAGGCTCTACTTTGTACCCCACAGATTTAAATGAATTAATTATCAGAAGCCATCAGATGGCAAATTATATTGTGCTACCATAAAAGAAACTAAGAGTGACTTCAGAATGTTTGTTCCTCCTTTTACCGTGGTGCTGTCAAGCCTTACATACAACGATGCCTAGTCCACACCAGGCAGTTAACCCATTATTGATTCCAGTGATCAGCAATGAGTCAACTTCCTACTATAGGTAGGGTCAGATCATCTAAGGGAAGCTGTTTGTAAGTGCAGTAGGTGGTCATTTCCTAGTGACTACAGAAAAAATCTACTGGTGTGATTACTTGTGAAGGTAGGCTAGAAATAAAGAGATTACAGTAACCCAAAATAAGATGGCACAAGAATTCCCTCACCCTTCTGAATCCATCTCATGCACTGTTGGCCCTCTTTTGCCTCATAGCAACTGACACATGACTGAGGAAGAGCCAATACACTTGCTTCCAAATACAGCATCAGATAGAGACTCAGGCTAGTCACTGGAATCTGATGCAATTGTTTGAAAAAAACATATTAATGAGCACTGATGTTTGACACCATAATGGCTTCAACAAGCAAGATGGGCAAAAATGTTTAAACAACTGAAAATGGGGGAGAGAATCAGTTTCAGATAAATCATTCGGTTTTCTTTTTCATTCTATTAATGACATTTTACGTTATAATAATGGATAGCATCAGTGCAATGGACTATATTCACAGAAAAGATCAATGTCTAAAATTAAGCTGTAATTCATGTTGACAACTTATCAACTTTCCTACCCTCATACAATTTACATCCTTATCTACATCTGCAGAAAAATGAAATACTGTTCATATAAAAAGTAAAGCACAGAAGCCTTTTGATTGAATGAATGCATTCTGTTGAACAAAGGTTTTTAAACCATGGTGCATGAAACGCTTGGTGTAGATCTGCAGAGAGCAGGCCAATTATATAGTTCTAGCTCCTCATTTCTAGATGTAAAACTCCATTAAATGACATCTTAATACAAATTAAATACTTTATTAGTATTACTTTTCCATGTATGTAACTGCTGTAGTTGCCACTGGAACATTATAGAATCCTGAATGGGAGAAAAGACGGTTACTTACCTGTAACTGGTGTTCTTCGAAATATGTTGCTCATGCCCATTCCAAGTAGGTGTGTGCGCACCATATGCACAGTTCGCCAGAAAGTTTTCCCTCCGAAGTACCCACAGGATTGGCTCTGGTGCTCACTGGAGTCATGCTGCTATGGTACTTCGCTCCGACAGAGGGGTAGGTAGGTGGGTCTTGGAATGGACATGAGCAACACATCTCAAAGAACACCAGTTACAGACAAGTAACCGTCTTTTAGGAAAGCTATAAAAATAGAAAACTCTGTAATAATGGTCGATTTTAACTATCCTCATATTGACTGGGTACATGCCATCTCAGGACAGGATGCAGAAATAAAGTTTCTAGACACCATTAATAACTGCTTTTTGGAGCAGTTAGTCTTGGAACCCACAAGGAGAAAGGCAATTCTTGGTTTAGTCCTAAGTGGAGCACAGGATATGGTCCAAGAGGTGAATACAGCTGAACTGCTCAGTAACGGCATCTATAATATAATTAAATTTAACAGCCTTCTGAGGGAAAACACCAAGGAAGCCCACCACAGTAGCATTTAACTTCAGAAAGGGGAACTACACATAAATGAGGAAGCTAGTTAAATGGAAATTAATAGGAACAGTCACAAGAGTGAAATGCCTGCAAGCGGCATGGAAACTTTTTAGAAACGCCATAATAGAGGTTCAAATTAAATGTATACCCCAAATTAAAAAGACTAGTAAGAGGACCAAAAAAATGCCACTATGACTAAAGAGAATGAAAGAGGCAATTAGAGACTAAAAGAAGTCTTTGAAAAATTAGAAGTCAAATCCTACTGAGGAAAATAGAAAGGCACATAAACTCTGGCAAATTAAGTGTAAAAGTATAATTAGGCAGGCCAAAAAAGAACTGGAAGAATAACTAGCAAATGACTCAAAAATTAACAAAAATTTTAAGTACATCAGAAGCAAGAAGCTTGCCAATCACTGGGGCCACTGGATGATCGAGATGCTAAATGAGCACACAAGAAAGATCAAGCTAAAGAAGGAGAAGCTAAATTAATTCTTCGCATCTAGTTACACTTCAAATATGTGAGGGAGACTCCCCACCTGAGCCATTTTTTTAGGAGACAAATCTGAGGAACTGTCTCTGAGAGAATACACCCCTGTAATAATCTTTGTATAAAGTATGTCTTGTAAATTCAAAATTTGCTGGTCAGTATTTTCCTGGTAAATATGTGTGGCAACATTGTATGTGAAGTTATAAAATTTCCCTGTATGGTGTTATTAATGCATGTTCCCAACCCACAGTTCTGCCCAGACAGAAGTTGGCAAACAGGTCTGTTCTAAACAAATTTAATTTTCATTTAAGCAGTAAACAGAGTCATCAAGCACGAAGAGAAGATGAAGAAAGTTCAAACAGGTGAAAAAGTCAACAAGGAATATCCATCCACAGAGACTCCTTGGCTTCCTGCATCTCAGCTAGAATCGTTTTTCAAAAGGGGGACTATAACTATAAAAGGAGGGACAAGCACCCCAAGGCACCCCCTCTATCTCCTCCCACCTATTGCATTCACTGCACATGAAGAGACAAAGGAAGCAGGCACTGGATTCTAGGGGAGGGGTTCTGACCACTGGAGCACGTGGTGAGAACCTTTGCTTGAACCTAATACAGCTTAAGTTAGGCATTTGTAAACATCTTACCTTTATTTTTCTTGTAATCATTTCTGACTTTTATGCCTCATTACTTGTACTCACTTAAAATCTTTATCTTTGTAGTTAATAAACTCATTTTACTGTTTTATCTAATCCAGTGTGCTCAAGTTGAAGTATTTGGGATAACAAGATATATGCATATTATTCCTTTAAAGGAATAATGGACATAATATATTTATACTGTCCAAGAGAGGGCTTGACAACACAGGATATACGTTTCTGGGGGCGGGAGATTTGTGACTGGGAGTCTGTTGGGGTCACCCTATGGTAATTTTTAAGGCTGGTGAGAGCCAAGGTCTGGCTGACTGACTTGCTGTGTGAGGGACCAGGGCACAGGCAGTCTAGCCTAGCAGTCACATCTGGGCTGAGGTCTGCTTACCAGGGGTATGAGTCACTGGACAGGAGTTGGAGGAATTGCAAGGCCAGGTCCAGTAAACAAGAATCAGAATCAGGCCTGGGTCAGAAACTGGAGATTAGAGATAGTACCAGGTTAGAATCGGGAGGCAGGAATCAGGGTCAGAGTCAGGCTGGATAGTACAGACAGTACCAGGCTAGAATCAAGAACCAGGAATCAGGGTCAAAGTCAGGCTGGAGTCAGAGACCCAAGATCAGAAGACAAGGCAAAGTCTAGCACTACAACAGGCAAAGATTTGTGTAAATGCCCAAACAACTGGGCCAACCCCTGGGATTCAGTAGGTGAACTTGGCCAATCAGAAGGCTGTAGAGTACTGTCACACTGGGGTTCTTGGGTGGTACTTCCTCCAGTGCCTATTCTCCACACTGCTACCTAGCAAAACCTCTCCATGGCCTCCCGGTGGCACTGTGGGAACATCAACCAGCCAAATTCTAATCCCCAGGTCCTTACAGATTGTGGCACATACACACAGACATAGCTGAGAGTGATTTATATGCTGAAGGCCATTTGTGAGCAGCAATGCCTTTTAAAGGGCACCCCAAGTTATAGGGCAGGGATGACACAGCTACTCAGTCTGGATTGTACTCTGGTATGTCACATGGTCCTAACTGGAGGTGTCAATAGAGGAGGTTTTGTAACAAATTGGTAAATTAAACAGTAATAAGTCACCAGGACCAAATGGTGTTCACTCAAGAGTTTGGAAGGAATATAATATGAAATTGCAGAGCTACTAACTGTTGTATGTAACCTTAAATCAGCCTTTGTACCAGATGACTAGAGGATAGCTAATGTGATGCAAATTTTTTAAAAAAAACTTCAGAAGCAATCCTGGCAATTACAGGCTGGTAAGCATAACTTCAGTACAAGGCAAACTGGTTGAAACTATAGTAAAGAAAACAGTTATCAGACACACAGATGAACATGATTTGTTGAGAAAGATTCAACTGGCTTTTGTAAAGGAAAATCATGCCTCACCAATCTATTAGAATTCTTTGAAAGGGCCAACAAACATGTGGACAAGGGTGATCCAGTGGATATAGTATACCTGGACTTTCAAAAAGCCTTTCTCAAGGTCTCTCACTTAGGGCTCTTAAGCAAACTAAGCAGTCATGAAATAAGAGGGAAGGATCAGTGACTGGTTAAAAAACAGAAAACAATGATAGGAATAAATGGTCATTTTTCACAATTGAAAGAGGTAAATAGCGGAGTCCTCCAGGGATGTGTACTGGGACCACTTCTGTTCAACATATTCATAAATTATCTTGAAAAAAAGGATGAGCAGTGAGATAGCAAAGTTTGCAGATGATGAAAATTACTCAAGATAGCTCAGTGCAAAGCTGACTGTGAAGAGTTACAAAGGAATCTCACAAAACTGAATGATCGGGCAACAAAATGGCAGATGAAATTCAATGTTGATAAATACAAAGTAAGGCATACTGGAAAACATCATCCTACCTATACATACAAAATGATGGATCTAAATTAGCTATTACCACTCAGGAAAGAGATCTTGTAATCACTGTGGATAGTTCTCTGAAAACATCTGCTCAACATGCAGAAGCAGTCAAAAAAGCTAACAATGTTGAGAACCATTAGAAAAGGGATGGATAAGAAGACCATAAATATAATAATCCCATGATGCAATAACACTTTGAATACTAAGTACATTTTGGGTCACCACATCTCAAAAAACATATTAGAAATTAAATGGTACAGAGAAGGGCAACAAAACTGATTAATGATATGCAACAGCTTCTATCTGAGAAGAGATGAAAAAGACCGGGACTATTCATCTTGGAAATGAGATGACTAAAGGGGATACAACAGAAGTCTATAAAATCATGAATGATGCGGAGAATGTGAATAAGAAAGAACACAAGAACCAGAGGTCACCGAATGAAATTAATAGGCAGCATGTTTAAAACAAACAAAAGGAAGCACTTCTTCACATAGTGGGACTCATTGCCAGGGGAGGTTGTGAAGGCTAAAACTATAACTGGATTAAAATAATTATTAGATAAATTCATGGAGGATAGGTCCATCAATGGTTGATAGCCAAGATGGTCAGGAATGCAACCCCATGCTTTGGATGCGTCTAACCCTCTTATTGCCAGATGCTGTGATTGAACGACAGGGGCTGGATCATTTGATGAGTTACCTGTTCTGTTCATTCCCTTTGAAGTATCAAACATTGGACCATTGGTCTGATGCAGTATAGTTGTTCTTATGACAAAATATTGCTTACGTGAAGAAAGCATGTTGTCTCTCTCTGTTGTTCATGGCTTAGTATGCTTGATTTTTCCTCCAACACCAAATCATAACAAAATAGAAAAAAGCCAATTTGTCAAAAATTCATCTCCATTTCATGAAAAACCCTGTAAGCTTGTCACATCTCTTTTGCAGAAAAAGAGGTTTAAAAGAGTGGACCTCATCCAGATTTCATGAAGATCTCGGCTAGATTTCCACTACATAAAATGGCTTATTGGCATTTTTGTATAGAACAAAACCATTTGTAATCATTGTATTAAAACTAGCTGAGCCATGTGTCCTGCCCAAAGAGGTTGCCATATGTTTCAGCTCTCATTATAGGAGTGGTCAGTAGCACAGTTTATTATTGAGGTTGCTTGATACTTCCTACTATAATATCCTGTTTCAGTTGCTTATAACTTAGCCAAACTAACTCTTTGGGTTGATATTTTCCATATGGAAAAAAATAGTTGGATTCACAGAAAGGGAACAAATTATGTTGCACAGGCAATCTTAATTCTGGCAATTCCTAATTTTTGAGTGCTTGACTTTGCAACCTCAATAATGTTCTTTTAATATAGCTGACATTATAAACAAACACATTATACACAAAAAACTGTCTCATAAAAATGACATTCTATGAATATGAAAATAAGAAGCAGATACGGTAGAGGTCTGGCACTTTTAAGAAGTGCTCATTATCTAGTTCAATCAGTGAAAAAGTCAAACTTTGTTCTGAATGTGTCACTTCCTGTTATACTACACACTATTAAACCAGTTCTCCTCTCAAACACCCCATTTGCTAGGAAAGTTGCAGACAACAAATTTCCTTTGCTTTTCAGTGCTGTTTGTGCCTCACGGTACAGGACAACACCAATGTGATTAAAATGCAAAGTTTCCAAAACAGTTTTCATATGTAGGTGATCTTTGATTCCTTTTTAATTCTGCACCCTGACAAAGGGAACTCATTTCTTCCATGTTTTCCTCTATTGCCATATGTTAACCTGAATGTTACTACTTCTGTTACACACATGTCCAAATCAAGGATTCTAATACTGGTTGCATAATTATAGATCTGATATGTAATTGTTCAACTGAACATCTATACATTCTGTATCCCTTTCATGCAGTGCTCTGGCTTCTGAAGACATTTGTATATTTCTTGCATGTAACTCTAAGTTGTTTGACACAAAAACCTCCGTACACATGACCTTTGTCTTGTGATAACTATGCAAAGAGTTTAAAGTAATGCATAACAAATTTGCATGTGAATTGCCAAAGTCACCACTAAAGACTTAATATTTTGCCAAATTACCACTGTTATTTACTATTCTAAGGATAAAGGAAAATTGGAATCTCAGATACCATTGTGCACTGATGACAAATACTGACTCTTTAAATAGTGAACAATATACCAACATTAAGGTTTATTAAATTTGTCTCTGAGTAGGTAATATTTGGCTGTACATGTCTTGCCTGTACATATTAAATGCTGTTCGTTCACATTTGTTTAGTTTAAAATTCTCCAAAAATATTGCATCCTGACTGGCTGACAATAAGAAGCTTTGTCATGGCTTTCAAATACAGACATCCTCTTCCTCTCTAAGCAACAGAGAAAGAATTATCTAACTAATGTGGCTTCTTCTGTGAGTTTACAATGAGATGAAGGAACTATTGGTATTATATTTATTATCGGATTTCTACCTGTAAATTGAGATCAACTACAATACCTGTGATTACTTCATTTGGTGCTCTATTCTGTACACTGCTCCACCAAATACCATTTCAAACTAACTGGGATACAGCTGAATAATATTATTAGATATTTAGTACGCACTTAATCCAAATTCTAGTTTTTTCAATATACTTTTTCCATTCAGTTACTCTTGAAAGAATAAAAGTTTTTCCTTTTTTGAGAAACGTTTGTTAAAATAAGATATAATTAGTATTACTGAAGTGTTTCATCCTACCTGCTTTATAGCTTCTGCAAAACACAGTTAATATCCAAAGCAAACAGTAGAACATTTTCTTTACAATAACTGGGAGCAGGGAACACTGTAATAAAAATAGACATAAAAGTTATTTATTTCAACTGATAGGGCACTTCCTCCAGCTCTCTCAATGCTGTACACCAATATAATATTCCACAAATAAAATAAATACAAAAGTAAACTAATGTAATTATTTATTTTAAGTCTTTTTTCCAAAGACTTCCCAAAGAAAGAACTCAAATTGATAATGTTTGCCTTATTGGAATCCCTAATTTTATGCTTACTAATTTCGAAACTTCCTCACATCATCTTACCAACAAACCTTGACTCTGTTCAAATATCCATACTTCAACAGGAGGGATGTGGCACATGTGTTCCATTATGTGCATTAATAAGCCCTGTGTAATCAGTTATTCTATTGGGTGTTATAGGTAAATATTGCAGTGCAATTAGTGTATAATAATAAGTCTAGGACAGGCACTTTTTTTTTTTTAAGAAGCTATAAGTCAAAATAAAATCTTAGAATGGTTTCATTTTCTTTCTGTAAAGGGGTTGGTGCCATCCATTAAGATCTTAATTCAGCAAAGCACTTTATCACGTGCTAAAGTTTAAGCATATGCATAGTTCCACCAAAGTCAATGAAGCCATTCATCTTCATAAACACAGCCGAGATACTCAGATGAGTTACTGATAGACAGTAAAAGTTCAAATATAACATGCTGATAATAATATCATTATTTCTGTTATTTATTTATGTATACACTCAAGTTTTCCTGGATTTTAAGGGACATATGTTATTTCACATCTGTAATGGACACCTTTTTGCCTTGATTATTTCCTACCTACTAAATCCTCTCATTTTTTATTATTCAATCATTATCATTATCATCATCGCTAGTATCCAGGACATCCAATCAGAATCAGGGCCCTGTTGTGGTAGGGGTCATACAAATGCATACAAAGACCTGAGAAGCTCACATTCCAAGGCCATGCAACCATGTCCATATGGAAACAGGTCACTGTGGACCAATTCAATTTTAGATGCATATCTACAGAATTTAGTGACAGAGCAGTTTTGACTTCTTTTCTCTCCTATTTGCTCTGCAGCGACAGCTGAATTCTATTTACTTGTTGATGTATAAGAAAAAGGTATTCAAAAAGTTTCAATCAATTTCACCAGTGCAAAGCCATTTAACACCATGATACTCAGACTGAGGCTCATGAGCCGCAGGTGGCTCTTTAATGTGTCTCCTGCGGTTCTTTGCAGCACATGATATAAAACATTGTGTGATTTAATTATTAGCCAATCTGAGTTATTAACCAATCAGGATGCTTTTACTATGTTATTAACCCTAACCAATTGTAGTTAATACAATAATAATACTTAGTCATCATTTTGTTGTGAGTATAATATAATATAAAAATAGTAAATGAAACAATGAATTCACATTACTGTGGCTCTTTTGGGTAATGTTGATCACTTATTTGGCTCCTGAACCACTGAGGTCTGATTATCACTGATTTAACATAGCATGATTGCATCTGTAAGAGTATAATTTGGCCTGCAAAACGTTGCTAGTGGTGACCTACTTGACTCTCAGATCACAGTTTGAGTTTGCAGGGCTAGCAACTAGAGACAAACTTTTTGCTTGGAGCCCTCCACAAATCTGGAAGATAGGTTGCTCTTCCCTTTTCACATAAATCAAGGCAGCTCGAACCACTCAGCTGCAAGACTGTGGCACTCCGATCTTCAGTCAGCAACTCTTCCACATCAATGATTGTTCTGCTTTAACAGGGACTAGGAAAATGTATCCACGTTTTATCTGAAAATTTCAAGGAATTCAATGACTAACAAACGGAGTGCTAATTAATAATCCCATATCTCTTCCCAATTAATAGTGCATTCAGGGTGGATTCAGTCTATGGACCTCATTACCCTAAGAAAGGAAATTTTCAAATAAGGCATGGATAACTTATCTATATTTGCAATGAGATCCACAGATTCATGACAAACTGGAGTCTCAAGCCAGTGTCCATATATATAGTTATGTACAGAAGTGAAATGGGATAATCCTTTCATGATAGTTACTGAGATACAATAGTGAGGAACACCTGTCTACTGAAGACAGCATCAGATGATGACCGGACATCCAGCTTGTAGAATTGGGAGGTGGTATGAACAGATGACTGCTTTACAGATTTCCTTGTATGAGGAGTATGATCATTCTGCGCAAGAAACTGCCACAGTTCTGAGGAAAATGAGCTCGGATATTGGAAAATTGAGTTATGTATTTTTGATTCGCACGCTCCTGAGATACAATTTCGAGACAACCTGGACATGGGGGATTTTGAAGCCTCCTTTCCCTCTCACAATAATAAAAGCACAAACAAAGCATTTGTCTTTCTAACCTGAGCTGTACCATGAGTATATATTGTGAGAGCTCTGCAGACATCCAAAGTATGCCCCTATTTCTCCTTTGGACACAATAGAGCTGGGCAGAAGGATGGAAAAACAATTTCCTGTGCTCTATAGAGCCTAGAGTTAGTCTTTAGTATGAAGGCAGGGTTGATTCTAAGTACCTCTGTAGCTTTATGGAAGATGCTGTTGTGAGATTTCAGGAAAAGAGCTCCCAGACATGATTCCTATAAAAAAAATGCCACATTCATGTTTAGAAAACAATGAGACACGTTCAGGAGTGGTTCAATCAGAGGGCCTTACTGGCACTGAGATCCAGGTCAGATCCCATAAAAGAACTTTATGTGCTTCAGGAAGATGCTGCTTTCATAAGAAAAACCACTGGCTATCTGGGTAAGAAACTCTCTACTTGTCTATAACTAAGGATGCCTGACAAAGCAGCAACTTGACCTTTGAGAGTCTGAACGGCCAGGCCTACCCTGAATCCATCTTGAAGCAATTCAAGAATCTGTGGTACCTATCAGTAGTGGAGGTGAGATCTTTGTCTTCCTGGTACCAATAGGTAAACCTTAACAAAGCTCTTGACTACACCAAATTAGTAGATTTATTTCTGGAAGCTAAAATGATGGCCATTCCCTCTCTGAATAACATCTTCTGCTTAAGAGACTCTGTTCAAGCACCAGGCAGCTAGACTTAGACTGTCTGTATTCTGATGCATGATTAGTCTTCTGGTCAGAGAGCAGATGGTAGGTCTTTGTAGCATGTCCAGGAGATTAGAGAACAAAGGTCTCCATGGTCTGAATGAGGTTACCAGAATTATCAGTGCTGCATCGCTATTGGTCTTCAGTAGCATTCTGGTGAGGAGAGGACAAGGGAGGGAAAGCCTATAAAAGTCCCTTTTGGCCATCTTTGTAACAAGGCACCTGTTACCTTGGCTTTATGATCCCATCAACAAAAGAAGAACATTAAACCTTCTAATTGAGGTGGGCAACAAACACATCTGTGTATTTGTACTGCCAGAGCAATGTCATCTGCATATATAAATTTCCTAGATGCTGTGTTTGGCATGTCTCCTGCCAAGGCTTCGTTAATTTCTTCCAACGTGTATGTGGCAGAAAACTCAGACTCCTCAGAGCATTGAGAAAATAATTTCCGGAGTTTTGTTTTCATGTCCGTGTGATGGATTTTGTCTGTGGGCATTTTGCTATTTTTAAGGAGCTGCAAAGCAATAGCATTTGCTGTGACTTTTGATGGTCTCCTTGTGATTGGTTGAGTTGCTCCGAGATGGCGTAATACAGCCTATGCCTTTCGACTTGAGTGAGTGAAGTCAAGATTTTCCAGTATCTGTCAATTGCTGCAGACGATCTGCATTCAGAGATTCCAAGAGTTTGGTTGCTTTCTCTGGATGCCCAGTTTTTCCATAGTCCTTTAGGAGGGTTTCTGATTTCTCCAACCAGCAGGGGGTGTAAGCTTTGCAAAACCCTAACAGGATATCTTTTTTGCAGCTGATTTCGGGATAGCAGTGAAGCAACCAAAGTTTGTTGGGGTTGAATGAAGTCACGGAATTCAGTGTCCCAAAAAACAATGGTCTCTGCCTTCCACATAGACAACAAGGCCACCAAAACTGAGCTCAAAGTGACATTCTGAAATGAGCTAGTTAAACATGAAGCCACCCCAAAATATCTAGGAGTGACCTTGGATCGCAGCCAGACCTTCCAACGACACCTCAAGAACACCCAAGACAAGATTAAGACTAGGGTGAGCCTCATAAAATGGCTGGCAAGAACATCCTGGGGTTCTGGTCCCAGGACACTACACACAGCAGCATTAGCCTTAGTCTACTCTGCAGCAGAATACTGTGCACGGTATGGACCCAGAGCTCTCACACTAAGCTCCTGGATCCACAACTAAATGGGCAATGCAGATAATCTTGGGAACATTAATGTCAACACCAACAGACTGTCTCTCTGTTCTGTCCCATGTTCACCCTCCAAAGATATGGAGGGACTCCCAAACCTCCAATTTCCTCTCCAACGTAAACCAAAACACCAGAATCCCCCTGAACGATGACCTGAAGAATCCTCCTAGAACAGGATTAAAATCCAGGAAACCCCTTTAGACTCGCAACGGTACTCTGATGGATTTCAATGGTGATGATCAATGGCGTGCAACCTGGGATATCTCATTAGTCCCAAATAATTACTGATCCTACTGAATAACTGCCAGGCTTTGACCTGCGATTGAAAGAATGGTGCATACTTAATCACATAACAACATCGAACAGAAGATGTGCCCAGAAACTCTTCAAATAGAAAATGAGAATTAGCCCAGACTGTGATTGTGAACCAGTGCCTCAAACCATGGAGCATATATACTCCTCCTGCCCCAAGCATTTGTTTAAGGGTAGACTTACTGATATTCATTGACTTACTCCTGATGCAATGAACTGCATAGGTCAAACCTAGACATTGACCTATAAACTGATCGTTGCAAACCAAACCAATACCATATGAAGAAGTACACGAGGAAAGTCAAGACATGGAAGCAAAACCTTGAGAACATACCAGATTGCCCTGAGATCTAGCCAGATTATGCTGTGTTTTTGGACCAGATCCCTTGGACAGTTCTTGTTCCTGTTTGAGTGCCCCATACCTCCAGGCTTGCATCTCTGATAACTATCCTGACTGGTCTGCCTAGCCGAAAGCCTGACTTGAAACTACTGGTACTCAATCACCATCTGAATGACTTGAGAATCCTCCTGGAAAGAGATACCTTTGCTGAGCATGAATAAGAGATAGGTGAGAAAGGGATAAGAGAAAGCTTTGTAATAGCCTCATGTGGCCCACTAAGAATATCCATGCCAGAGGCCACTGATCCCAAAGGAGAAAAAAAGCATATGAATGGGTATTCCCCTGGAAAGGTTAACGGTTTTGATAATGTTTCTCAAGTTCTCCTGTCTTTCCTGGAGTAAGGAACTTTGTAGAAGACAGTAACTTTTCCCACTCCAAGATTGGGAACACAGTGAGTGTTAACTGACTTTCATAAATCTGTGGCTCTGGGAGGAGGGTACATGACCTGAGTGGAAAGGCACAGCCTCTCCCGAGGAAGAGTCTGAAATATAATGTGCTGGCCTTCAGGCAAAAAAGTCACTGACCTTATGCGTTTTGCAGAGAGAATTTAGCTAGAACTTGAGGGAAACGAAGACTGGTATGTCCAATCTGCATGTGCTCAGTCATACGTACAGGGGACTGAATGATGGTGCTCTTTACAGCGCAAGGGAATAAAGGTCAAGCTGCCTCAGAAGGGCCATTTAAAATCATCAAGAAGCTCAAGAAGGTAAACCACATGGGTGAGCAATCTAACCATTCACATTAGTGCCAAGTTCATCATGTGAACATGATGAAATCATATTATGTTTATGACAGAGGGAATCTGGCCCTGACCATGTGTCGGCATTGGGAGGAGGAGAGAAAGGATTCTCTAATAGATCTGGTGGCAGACATAGGGGCTAGCTCCTCCCTGGACATCATAGCCCTCTCCAATCACATAATCCCCACACAGCAAGCAGAGATCAGAGGGATGCTGCAGGCTTACCAACAGGTATTTTCCAATAAGGCTGGACATATCTCACTTGCTGTCCACCAGTAGGAGATGGGAGCCCAGGCCCTGAGATTAAAAGATCACCCTTCAGGGTTACTAGGGAAACAGTCCAGAGCCTAGAGAAAGAAATCACTGAGATGCTGGAATTAAGTGCAATCCAACAGTCAAGTAGTCCATGGGCATTCCCTATAGTATTGGTATTAAGAAGGACAGGTCAATTAGATTCTCTGTTGACTATAGAAACCTCAGTACTATCCATGCCTAGTATAGACAAGATACTGGACAAGTTAGGAGGGGCCCAATTCCCGACCACCACTAATCTCACTAAAGATTATTGGCTCACTAAAGATCTTTGAACTCAGATGACAGGCTCAAATAAGGATTGAGTTTTTGGTCCTACCTTTTAGCCTCAAGGGGCCTCTGGCTACTTTCCAGAGACTGGCAGATTGGTTACTGGTGGACTGGGGGAGTTTGTCCTGGTATATACAGT
The DNA here is from genome assembly GCA_007922155.1 of Mesoclemmys tuberculata. Classification (NCBI taxonomy): domain Eukaryota; kingdom Metazoa; phylum Chordata; order Testudines; family Chelidae; genus Mesoclemmys; species Mesoclemmys tuberculata. Next base: position 30,203,610 of record ML675629.1, on the reverse strand, counting down.
TATTCGTATTTTCAGTCAGACTTGGGAACAGCATGTGACTCAAATAAGAAGGATGCTTCACAGCACTAAGACTGCAAGCCTGACTATAAAGGTGGAGAAATGCAAGATGGGGATGGAAGAAGTAGGCTATCTCGGCCATAGAGTGGGGAGGGATGCATAAAACCAGAGCCTGCAAGTGTGGAATCTGCTAAGAACTAGCCCACTCCTCAGACAAGGAAACAGGTACAATCCTTTATCGGGATGGCAATTGCATACATACAAAATGCTAATTGACTGCCTAGGAAGGAGTACTGTGGAAAGGGAATGGGAGTCATAATGGATCCCAAGCTAAATATGAGTGAACAGTCTCACCCAGTTGCAAAAAAAAACAACAAATACCATTCTGGGCTGTATTGGTAGGAGTGTTGTTAGCAAGACCCAAGAAGTAATTCTTCCGCTCTACTCCATGCTGATAAGGCATCAACTGGAGTATTGTGTCCAGTTGTGGGTGCCATAGTTCAGGAAATATGTGGACAAATTGGAGAAAGTCCAATGAAGAGCAGCAGAAAATTATTAAATATCTAGAAAACAAGACATATGAGGGAAGACTGAAGAAATTAGGTTTGTTTAGTCTGGAGAAGAGGAGACTGGGGGGGGGACATGATAAGACTTTCAAGTACATAAAAAGGTTATTACAAGGAGAAGGGAGAAAAATTGTTCTCGTTAACCTCTGAGGCTAGGACAAGATGCAATGGGTTTAAATTGCAGCAAGGGCGGTTTAGGTTGGACATTAGGAAAAACTTCCTAACTGTCAGGGCAGTTAAGCATGGGAATAAATTGCCTAGGGACGTGGTGGAATCTCCATCATTGGATATTTTTAAGAGCAGGTTGGACAGACATGTCAGGGATGGTCTAGATAATGCTTGGTCCTGGTTGAGTGTAGGCGACTGGACTGGAAGACTTCTCAAGGTCCCTTCCAGTCCTATGATTAGACGGTCATCCCTCATTTTAATACTCTGACTTCCTGTGTGGCTGATCTAAGTAAAAAGGGTAAACCAGGCAAGGTCATAAGGTCCAAAGTACCAACTGTGAACTGAAAGAAGCCCTGATCACAGATCCAGTTCTGATAAGCCCAGACTTTGACATACCTTTTATGGTTATTCACAGGTGCCTCTGATGTAGACCTCGGAGCTTTACTGATGCAAACTGATGAAAAGGGGGAGTGACACCCCACAGTGCACCTGACCAAGAAATTGCTTCCACGGGAGAAAAATTATGTAACAACAGAAGAGTTTGTTTGCCATGGTGTGGCAAATTAGCAGATTATACTGGACAACAAATTTTTTCAAAAGTGTTGCTTCCTCAGAAATTTTTTTTGATTATGCCAGACCACTTGAAGCTGAACAAAAAACGTGGTTACTTACCAGTAATTGTTGTTCTTCGAGATGTGTTGCTCATATCCATTCCACTTAGGTGAGTGCACATAATCGTGCATGGTTCCTGGACTTTTTTCGCTTAGCAGCCTCTGTAGGGGCCAGCTCCGGCGCCTCCTGGAGTGCTGTGCTCATGCTGCGGTAAGTAGGGTGCCGCCAGCCCCGCAGACCCTCAGTCCCCTTCTTTCTGCCGACTCCAACAGTGGGGACAGCGGGTGGGTGTGGAATGGATATGAGCAACACATCTCGAAGAACAACAGTTACTGGTAAGTAACCATGTTTTCGCCTTCGAGTGATTGCTCATATGCATTCCACTTAGGTGATTAACAAGCCGTACCTTGGAGGTAGGTAGGAGTCACCGGTGAGCTGCCCTCAGCATGGCTCTGCCGACTCGCGCATCCTCCCTAGCCTGCTGGACGATGGCGTAGTGCAAAGCAGAGGTGTGCACCAACGACCAGGTGGCAGCTTTGCAGATGTCATGGAGAGGAACTCTTTCCAGGAAGGCCGCCGACGAGGCCTGGGCCCTAGTTGAGTATATCGTCATGCTCCCAGGGAGCTGGACTCCTGTGCACTCGTAACAGAACTTGATGCAGGCGGTGATCCATCTGGAGATTCACTGCATGGAGACCGAGGATCCCTTCATCCTGTCTGCCACCGTGACAAAGAGTTGCATGGTCCTCCTTTCGATGTAGAAGGCCAGGGCCCTCCTCACATCCAGGGTGTGTAGTCTCCTCTCCTCCTCCGACCCATGCGGTTTAAGGAAAAACACGGGGAGGAAAATGTCTTGGTTATAATGGAATTGGGAGACCACCTTAGGCAGGAAAGCTGGATGTGGTCTCAGCTGCACCTTATCCTGGAAGAACACGGTATGGGAGGCTCCGAGGTCAATGATCTTAGCTCAGAGACCCTCCTAGCTGAGGTAATGGCCACAAGGAAGGCCACCTTCCAGGACAGGATTAGCAGGGGACAAGTGGCCAAGGGCTCAAAGAGTGGCCCCATCAGTCTAGAGAGGACCAGGCTGAGATCCCAGGGAGACACCGGATCACGGACCTGCATATAGAGCCTCTCAACCCCCTTGAGGAACTTCACCAACAGCGGGTGGGAAAACAGGGACTGCCCCTCCAACGGCTGGTGGAAAGCCGAGATGGCTGTGAGATGCACCCTAAGGGAGGCTAGCGCTAAACCCTGGAGCCTAAAGCTGAAGTAAGTACTCCAGGAGAGCCAGTATAGGGGACGTACTGGGGGGGATGCCCCATAACTCCGCCCAGCAGGTAAACCTCTTCCACTTGGCCCTGTACACGATCTGCGTGGAAGGTTTTCTGCTGCCCAGCAGAACGTGCTGGACCTGCGCCGAGCAGGCCCTCTACTCCATCAGCCAGGAGTCTCCAGGCCATCAGGTGCAGGGAGTCCAGGCTCGGGTACAGCAGGCGACCGTGGTCCCGGGAGAGAAGGTCAAGCCTTCTCAGGAGTTCGATCGGCGTGGCAACAGAGAGGTCCTGCAGCATACTGAACCAGTGCTGTCTCAGCCATGCTGGGGCGATCAGGATCATGTCTGATCTGTCCCTCTTGATTTTCAAGAGAACTTTGGGCAAGAGCGGGATGGGGGAAATGTGTACGTGAGGGTCCCCGTCCATTCAATGAGGAACACATCGGAGAGGGAGCCCAGCTCGCGACCCTGGAGCGAGCAGAACCTCGGGCACTTCCTGTTCCAGGACGACGCGAACAGGTCCAGTTGGGGAACACCTCACTCGCGGAAAATCCTGGCCGCTACCTCCGGATGCAACGACCAGTCGTGTTGGGGTAGCAATGACCTGCCGAGGCGTTCTGCCTCATCATTCCTGATCCCTGGGAGGTGAGAGGCAGTTAAACAGAAGTTGTGCCTCACTGCAAAGTCCCAAAGTTGAAGTGCTTCCTGGCAAAGCACCGTGGAGCACACCCCCACTTGTTTGTTGATATAAAACATTGCTGCGGTATTGTCCGTCAGCACCTGTACCATTTTGCCCAATAAAAACCTGAGGAACACTTTGCACGCTAGTCTGACTGCCCTGAGTTCTTTCACATTGATGTGGAGGCCCCTCTCCTCCTGCGACTAGTGCCCTTGCATGCTCAGGCCGCCGCTGATGTGGCCCTCCACCCCAAGTCCAACGTATCAGATATCAGGGTGACCGAGGGGGTCAAGTCCCTGAACAGAACCCGTTCCAACACTGTCCTGGGGTTCCTCCACCACCATAATGACACCAGAACCATGGGGGAACTGTCACCACTCTGTCCAACCAGTGCCTGCTGGGCAAGTACACTGAGGCCAACCAACCTTGGAGGGGACTGAGCCTGAGGCGGGCCAACCTCACCACATACGTACACGAGGCCATGTGGCCCAACAGATGAAGGCACTGCCTGGCTGCCGTCATGGGTCACCTCTGTAATTGTGATATTATCGCTGACATGGCCTCGAACCTCGAGCGTGGGAGGGAGGCTCTGGCTCACGCCGAATCTAGGGAGGCCCCTATAAACTCTATGCGCTGTACTGGGGACAACATCGATTTCTGCTCGTTGATGAGCAGCCCCAGACTGTTGCAGGTGGCATGGACGAGGGAAACTGCCTCATGCACCTGAGACCTGGACTTGCCCCTTATCAGCCAGTCATCCAAGTAGGGGAAGATCTGGATCCCCCTGAGCCTCAGGTAGGCTGCCACCACTGCCACACACTTTGTGAAGACCCTGGGGGAGGACGATAGGCTGAAGGGCAGGGCCATAAACTGGTAGTGGCCACCAGCTACCGCAAACCTGAGGAAGCGCCTGTGGCTGGGAAGGGTGGAAATATGAAAATATGCATCCTTCAGGTCAAGGGCGGCAAACCAATCTCCTGGATTCAGAACTGGGATAATGGCCACTAGGGACACCATGCAAAACTTGAGTTTCTTTATGAACCTGTTTAACCTGCACAGGTCCAGAATAGGCCTGAGGCCGCCCTTGGCTTTCAGGACGAAGAAGTACCTCGAGTAGAACCCCCTTCCTGCCTCAAGTGGCAGAACCGCTTCTATTGTTCTCTTGTACAGGAGGGAGTGGACCTCCTGAAGGAGGAGTTGCTTGTGAGATGGGTCCCTGAAGAGGGATGGGGAAGGGGCGGAATGGGGGGGGAGCCACAAACTGGAGGGTGTAACCCCGGCGTACAGTGTCTAGGACCCAACGGTGAGATGTGATGTCCCGCCAGGGCTTGTAGAATGGCCTTAGTCTGTTTTTGAAGGCCAGGGGTGAATCCAGGGAGGAGATACTGATGCCAACTTCAGGAGCACGATCAAAATTGATGCATCCCTTTGGGACCCTGGGGGGACCCTTTATGGGATGCGGAGGACGACCCGGAGCAGTTGCGCCGTCCCAAACCCCTGCTCCTGTCCCGATCCCTTGCAGAGGGGAGAGGCCTAGGCGGTGATCTAGGTTGCTGCTGCTACTGCGGGCGCTGCTGTTGCTGGCAGGTCTGTTGCCTCACCGCCTGAGGGGTGCATAAGCCCAAGGAACGCAGCATGACCCTAGAGTCCTTGAGAGCGTGCAGTTTCTTGTCTGTTTTGTCTGAAAACAGACCGGCTCCATCGAAGGGTAGGTCCTGGATGGAATGCTGCATCTCCTGGGACAGCCCCATGGATTGAAGCCACGCCATGCGTTGCATGGTGATAGCAGAGGCCATTGCCTTGCTGGCCATGTCCGCAGCGTCCGACGCAGTCTGTAGGGCTGCACTAGCAACGGTCAGCTCTTCCTCCAAGACCGTGGTGAAGTCTGTCGCTTGGTCCTGGGGCAGGAACTCTGCGAACATTTGCATCGAGTCCCATAAGTTCAAACTGTACCTCCCCAAGAGGGCTTGGTGATTTGCCACCCTAAATTGGAGTGCCCCTGTGGAGTAGACCATTCTCCCGAAGAGGTCTAACTTCCTACCTTCCTTGTTCTTTGGGATAGAACTCTGGGAGCCTTGCCTCTTTTTCTGGTTGGAAGCGTCCACCACCAGAGTCCCCGGGGCTGGGTGGCTGAAAAGGAACTAGTGCCCCTCGGCTGTGTAATATCCTATAAACATGGGGAATTATGCTACTCTATTGCCTCTGAGAAAAAGCAAGTAGGCCTGCTTAATCAGTATGAATTGCTGGGGAATTCAGAGTGTAAGCAGGGACCTTTGCAGCCTGGAAAACCAGCAGTCAGGAAGGAGAGAGATGCAGGTCTCCACCCAATAAAGGTGATAGCTGAGGAGCCCACAAGACTAAAAGCAGCTGCCCTTGCTGGACCACAGACGGGAAATATAGAGGTAGTTGCCATGAAATGCTGGCTGGTATGCAGATGTAGTATGAATCATAATGATGACCAAAACCAACACAATCTAATGAAAGATTAGCAAATCAAATTCAATTTTAAATTCATTGGGGGAATATCCTGCTCCCATTGGTATCAATGTGAATTTTTCAATTGATTTCAAAGGGAGCAGCATAGGGCCCTAAAACAGAATAGCATTTTGTGCAATCTGTTCCAGATACTGAATGTTAAGGGAACGGACAACAAAATTAACTTTAATGTAGATTTTAAACATCAGAATTAATAACTTCTGTAAGTTAAAACTTTCAAATATTAAAAGCACCAGGAACATTTTGCTTTCTACCCTGCTATAAAAAGTAATTACATCTTTTGTCAGCATTTAGGATGGCGTGTATCCTTAAATAATTAAGTAAAATACCAAAGCCTGAAATCTAGTCTGACTGCCAAAATCACTGCCACCAGAAAACTTATTTTCTATGCCAAAATTTTAAATCATTGTTATCAAATGACTCAACAGGAGGCTTCCTTTGCTTTGCAAGGAAAACACTAACATGCATGACACAGGGAACTATTAAAATCTAATGTAAGTAAGTATTATACATTTATAACCCACTAACAACTGGTTCTCCTTTCTTTCTCTGGCTGCCTTTCCCCACTACAACTGGAAGGGTGTTAACAGGCCACTTCATCTTGAAGGGTCCCTTGAAATATATGTATTAGGGATGTATTTACTTGGGATGTAAAACGTCAAAGGGTTAATCAGAAAGTACATTAAAAAGCTGCAGCAACACCAGCAAATATGTAGCAATTGTATTGTGAGAACTGGGTTTTAACTTGTGTCATTATTTCCCGTAGGTCTTATTTCCTTGCCAGTGTATTTTCCTACATTTGAATACTGAATAGCTGTGTAGCTGTGAGACAGACTGTAACCTCGCGAATAGAAAGGTGCTGTGAAGACTTTGTGAAGTTTTCAAGGAAAAATTGGAAAACGCCATTAAAATAGCTCATCACTTACTGCTGGACAGCATTAAGTACAGAAAGCTACATGACTGTCACTTGCCATTATATTGAAAATTGGAAACTTCAGTGGCAGTTCTACAAACTTAAAGTATGGCAGAACGACATGCAGTAGAAAACCTTGCTGAAAAATTAAATATTGCAGTGGAAAGATGGGACCTGGCAGGCCGTGTCATGGCATGCATACACAATAATGCAAGCAACATTGTGCTCACCAGGGGTACGTTTTTTGGTTTTGAATTGTTTTGCCCAGACTTTGCAACTAGCCATAAATGATGGGTTTTCTTCAAGTAGTGTGGATCGTGCTGCAGCAGATGCAAGTAGACTAGTTGCACACTTCCACCGCAGTAACATGGCTGCAAAATCACTCGAAAGAAAACAAGCAGAGCTTCAGGTTAAATGACAACATCTGATCCAGTCGTGTAAAACTTGCTGGAATTCAATACATGACAAGTCTGAAAGATGCAAATGTGGGCTATAACAGCTGTGTTTTCAGACCATTCTGTAATAAAACAATCTGACGGCCAAATGCTTCAGCTGCAAGATGAGCACTGGCAAATTAATAGAGGATCTCTTACCACTACTTGCCACTTTTAAATGCACTACAGCTGCCATGTCAGCTGAACAGTTGGTTCAATTTCAAATAATTTATCCAATTTGTAACAGTCTTCTTCAAATTCACCTCAAAAGCAAAGCTCCTGTTGAAAATGGAAAAGTCACTGATTTTAAGGCTGCTGTCCATTGCTCTCTGGAATGAAACCCAATGATCCTGCCATAACTGCCAAATCTGCACTTATAGCCTTCTTGTTAAATTGACACCATAAACACATGTGGTTTCTTTTGCCTGTCCTACAGACCGCTGCTAAATAAAAACATCAGCAACTTTTCCAACTCTTATCTTACTGTTAATCCTCTGCACACAAGACTGACACTACAGCATGTAAACATGTTAATTTTTCTTGACAAAAATCAGCAGTGGAGTTGAAATGCAGCCTTTTTCAACCTTGATTCATGTGAACTGGACTCTGAACCTTATGTTTTTTGTAATAGGACTTTCTGTGTTTTCAGACAGCTCAGGGATATTATGTAAAAAGTTAAACAAAACGGCTTCTGAAAAGTGACTTTTTGCAATCTTTTTTTTTAAAAAGGCATTAGTAATATTTGAGGATATTATGTAAGAAGTTGCTACAGTTAGTTGTTCCTGCAGATTTACCCATTTTTCCCCATCTTTGATTAACATAATTTAAACTATTTATAAAGCTGAAGGGAAGGAACATATTATCAGGTCATTGAAAAAGTGAGTTTACATGTCTGTTTTTGTTGTTAGTAAAGACACTTGACAAATATAATATATGTGGCGAGCGGTATTTCATCAACTTGTTAACAATTAAACATTTAACTGATCTAATTTTGGAAGTTTAAAGCAGTACTTCTTTAAATGATGTTTTAGATTCTTAGTATTAACTACTTATGCTAAGCCATCTATCTGTTCCATCTTGTATACACACCTTGTATGAGTATGTTTCCCACACCTGAACAAGAGCTCTGTTTAAGCTCAAATGCTTTCTCTCTCACCAACAGACATTGGTCCAATAAAAGATATAACCTCACCCACCTTGTCTCTCTCAAGCTGTAAGCACTTTATTAACCTGATGTCTAATAGTTGCAAAACAATTAGTACACCTTAAATATCATTACAGACAGTCAAAGCAGCTGCCAACAGGGCTTTTAGAGAACATGCCTGTAAATAGACTGACAGACAAAAAAGAAAGTCAAGCAGTTTGTATTAGGCATGCAAACGAATCCATAAACTGCAATATTTGGGACGGCAGACACTGATTTACAAAAGCTAACAGAACCTAAATTTTTGTTATACTAGCTCAAACTCTTGCATTAGCACATAGAATTGCTTTACAAAGAGATCTGCAAATGAGGAAGAGAAATAACGGACTTGTAACTTTTTTTTTTACTTGTTAACATTGTCTGTTTTTAGTTTGTTTCTAAATAAGAAATTCAGGTCATTTGCCCTGGAAGACACTATAATGACTCGAGAACCTTATAAGTGTCAGGGAAACTACATTTGAGCAATTGAGGGGAAGTGATTTTTAGTCAAACTGCTTACAATTCTTGGTTTGTTTTTATTAATACCTATTTAAGTTCAATTACTAACATTTTGGATACAGGACATCTTTAACAAAGACTTGACACTCCTGCCCCTTCAGGTAAAGTAGTAGAGGTCAAAATTACAATACTTCAAGACCTGCAGGAGGTCATTTAACAAAAACAGGAAGTTCAGACATGACATTCTTGATATTTCTAAGGTAAAAAACAAGCAAAAATAAAAAGTTAAGAACCTTTCAGGTTTTCATTTTACATCATAAAGAATAAAAAAAAGGCACTATTTTAGTTTTTATAGACCCTGTGGATGTCAATTTTGCAGATTCTTGTAGAGATGTTGATCAAATTCCTATTTGAGTAATTATGTTCTATCTAAATTCTCACTGAAATTTCAGCTAAATATAGTACTCTTCATTTCATGTGGTAAGCTATTGTATAATGATACTGGGGTTATTAAATAGCTGAGTTCTACATCAGAGGTTTTCTCTCACTAGTAAATGGAGTAGTTTACGTACCGTATGTTTAAACACTATGAAAATAACTTTTGATTCTAAACACATAGGTTTCTAAATATTAAAAATATCTAGCTAGTTAAATGTAAAATGTTTTCAAAAAGCTCATTATAAATATTGTGGCACTGATCTTGTAAACATTTATGCTCATGAGGGGACAACTCCTATCTGTGAAGTTGAGTATGTGTGTAACTGCTTGCAGGAAAGAGCTTAATAAACGATCTAGAGCAAGCATGTCCAAAGTACGGCACGTGGGCCATATACGGCCCTTCATGCTTCTTAATCCGGCCCGCCGAACAGGTCCCAGGGTTCTTAAAATCGGGCCAGGCAGTCTGCACATCCAACCGGTTCGCAGCGGTTCGAGCGAACCGGTTCTTAAAATGGTATCGTGCCTGCCAGTCTGCAGCTCCGCCACAGAATTTGACAGCGGAGAGTGAGCTTCACGGCGGAAATTCTGTGCTCTAAGCCCCACTCTCCAGCTCCGCCGGCGAAATTGACAAGGACGAGTCAATTTCACGGTGGAGACTGCACCCTGCGATTTTTGAACGCATTGTGGCCCGTGAGTCAAAAAGTTTGGACACCCCTGATCTAGAGTATTCAACAATGAAAATAAACGGAGCTATATTCTTGTTTTTGCACATTCTTAATCAACAACAGCACATACAAAAAATGTGGGAAATTCTGGTTCTCAATTTACTGTGTTTGCTTTTCCAGTAAATTAAGTTTTCTCAATGAAATATGTACAACAGATATTTGTATCATCTGGATAACACAGTTTGAATTGTACATCCTTTGACTAAAAGAAACGAAGCTGAATAATCAGATTTCCCCCCTTGTTTTAAGTCACCGAATAACTATATTTGGTGACAAAAAGGCATTAAGAGCTACAGTAAGATTAAGAGCTACCGATATGCTACAACCAATTACCAAATTTATAGGAATAGCTTTTTACCTCAAAATATACAGCTATATAAAGGAGGTTGGGAGAGACTAAACATAAAACAGAAGTAGCAATGCCACTTGCAAAGACAGCTTTTGTACCCACTGCTCCAGGCATAAAGTGTTAATTGGATTCCCTACCTCAGAAAACCACACCAAATAATCCGAAAGTAATGCCTAATGGCCAGTCCAAGGAACTCCAGATGCTCGGTTTTCCCTGTACAAGATATACACAAATCTGAAGTTCTAGGAGTGGGAGAATTTGATCTTCCATACCCTAGAAACAGTTTCAGAAGCATGAAACAAAGAGGCGTAAGGAGCGAATGAATGTCCACAAAAGTGAGTTCAAGACTTTCAGCAACCCCTGAAAAGTGGTATGTGGAAGCTGACACCAAAGATGGCAAACCTGCTCATGCACAGGCAACCTTAATTTGGCCTCCTTGTGCATAACTATTTTAATTACAACTGGCTGGAAGTTTTCTGACAAAAATGTTTTTTCTCAAACTGCTGATTAATTAAACAGAATTTGTTTGCAGGAATGAGTCATTTTTAAAAAAAATTTCATATAGAAAAAATTTTGGGAAAAGGTTTTGAAATTGTTGAAACATCCTGTTCTGATATTTATTTTAATTTGCTGGAGAAATGTTAAAGAAAGTCAAAGCACTGCACTGGTGGAAGTAACTGACTAAACACATGGAACCAGAGCATAAATCAGCTTTTGAAAGCTGTAGCTTCTTCTGCAGGTGCAGTAAGACCAGTTTCTTCAACTATAGACTAATAGAATCATAGAAGATTAGTGTTGGAAGGGACCTCAGGAGGTCATCTAGTTTAACCCCTATTCAAAGCAGGACCAACCCCAACTAAATCATCCCAGTGAGGCTTTTGTTAAGCTGGGCCTTAAAAACCTTTAAGGATGGATATTCCACCACCTCCCTAGGTAACCCATTCCAGTGCTTCACCATCCTCCTAGTAAAAACGTTTTTCCTAATATCCAACTTAGACCTCCCCCACTGCAACTTGAGACCATTGCTCCTTGTCCTGTCATCTGCCACCACTGAGACCAGCCTAGCTCCATCCTCCCTGGAACCCCCTTTCAGGTAGTTAAAGGTTGCTATCAAATCCCTCCTCACACTTCTCTTCTGCAAACTAAACAAGCCTACCTCCCTCAGCCTCTCCTCATAAGTCAGGTGCTCTACTCCCCTAATCATTTTTGTTGCCCTCCGCTGGACTGTCTCCAATTTGTCCACATCCTTTCTGTAGTGGGGGGGGATCAAAACTGGGGAAAATACTCCAAATGTGGCCTCAAGTGGCAAATAGAGTGGAATAATCATTTCCCGTGATCTGCTGGCAATGCTCCTACTAATGCAGCACAATATGCTGTTAGTCTTCTTGGCAATAAGGGCACACTGCTGACTCATATCTAACTACTTCTTCACTGTAACACCAAGGTCCTGTTTGGCAGGACTGCTGCCTACCCAGTCAGCCCCCAGTCTGTAGCAGTGCTTGGGATTCTTCCATCCTAAGTGCAGGACTTTGCACTTGAACATCATCAGATTTCTTTTGGACCAATCCTCCAATTTGTCTAGGTCACTCTGTATCCTATCCCTGCCCTCCTGCGTATCTACTACTCCCCCCAGCTTAGTGTCATCTGCAAACTTGCTGAGGGTGCAATCCACTTCATCCTCCAGATCATTAATGAAGATTTTGAATGAAACTGGCCCCAACACCGGCCCCTGGAGCACTCTATTCGTTACCAGCTGCTCACTAGACATTGAGCTGTTGATCACTACCCATTGAGCCCAATGATCTAGCCAGCTTTCTATCAATTTAATAGTCGATTCATCCAAACCATACTTCATTAACTTGCTGTCAAGAATACTGTGGGAGATGGTATCAAAAGCTTTGCTAAAGTCAAGATATATCATGTCCACCGCTTTCCCCACATCCACAGACCCAGTTATCTCATCATAGAATTTCTTCAGTTCAGTGACTTCACAGAAGAGACCTAAAGAGGTCATCAAGTCCAGCCCCCTCTGTTGAGGCAGGATCAAGTATACCTGGATCACTCAGTAATTTCCTATGTTCATTGCCTCTGAATCATCTGGCACGGACCACTGTTGGAAGACAAGATATTAGGCTAGGTCTGACCCAGTATGGCCTTCTTATGTATATTGATCCTTTTAGGCCATCCCTGACAGATATTTATCTAACCTGTCCTTAAAAACCTGCAGTGATGGGGATTCCACAACCTTCCTTGGAATCCTATTCCAGTCTTTAACTATCCTTATAGTTAAAAAGCTTTTCCTAATATCTAACCTAAATCTCTCTTGCTGCAGCTTATATCATTACTTCGTGTCCTACCTTCAGTGGATACGGAGAACAATTGATCACCCTTCTCTTTATAATAGCGCTTAACATACTTGAAGACTTATCAGGTCTTCCCTCACGCTTCTTTTCTCAAAACTAAAGATGTTCAGTTTTGGGGTTTGTTTTTTTAAGTCTTTCCTTATAGGCCAGGTTTTCTACATTATATTGGTAATGCTAACGAGGAGAGTCACAAACTCTTAGCTTCACTGTTTTGTCACCTTTGTCTATGAGAAGGAAAAATATTGCTGGAAAAGTGTCTTATAGGCATGTCTACACTGCAATTAGACAACTACGGATAGACCATGTCAATCCACTCAGGCTAAGGCCTACTTAATTACATTGCAAATGTTTGGGCTTGGGCTGGTACCCAGACTCCAGGATCCTGTGAGATGGGAAGATCCCAGAGTTTAGACTGCAGCCCAAGCCCAAAGTCAGCTGACATGGGCCAGCCATGGGTTTTTAATTGCAGCATAGACATACCTAAATGACTTAAATAGGCCTAATGAGTGGATTTTATATCAGTCTTCAAGGGGTGCTTGATCTTGGAATTAACCCTTTCTTACTCATTTGGCTGAATGGGGGGGGAACCACATGTTCAAAGAATAGTTTAGTATGATGCTCAGCATTGGAGTCTGCCCCATAAAATGATTTAATTAAGTCCCTGCACATTATGCTTCCTTCATGCATGAAACCCATCTGGCACTCAGTAGCTGACTCTATAGATTAAAACAGGAACCTAGTCATGAACTCTTTTAAGCAATCTGCCTCAGAAGACTATTGGAGGCCCAGTGCAATTTGAGTTGCCTGACCACTGTTCTACAGGCCTAGCTAGCATAGCTTCAGTTGCTTGCATGGCAATTCTGACCCTGTAGCATGACATCTTCCAGTTGGCAGAGGTGAAAAGGACTACTGAGTAACCTTGCAGATGTCTCAGTTTCTGCATACCAGGGCACATAAGAGAAAATGCACAATATGTATGCTTGCAACTGCACATAGATAACGGTAATGGGAACAACAAGTTATCCTTGAACATCTAGGGGTACACTTTTTCATTGCCAAGGGGCATATTTTTACACCGCCCCTCCTATCACCTGTTGTTGTTTTGATGACCCCAATTATCATGGTGAGAATGGAATGTAGTCATGGGTGAAAATCCAAAGTAGGTAATTAGCATATATGATAATGAGTAGAGAGGTAATTAGGTGAAAGCGGTTTAGACAAAGGGGCATGCTCCATCAACACCTGAGTCCACAAAAGGTGCTGATGGTTGGACCAGAGGCCACTGACTCCCTGATGGGTCCCCTGAAGAAAGCTGTTCCAATATACAGTCTTCTGAGTGACTGCTTAGCTCTCCAGGCTTAGTGAGTATGATATATTGTAGTTATTTTAGGCTTTGTATTCAACTAGTATATCTATAGAAAACCTTGCACATTAAACCTTATTGATCTGCAAACTGGGCATACTGTGTCTTACTGGTATTCACACTGCTCACTAAGCAGCCAGTAAAGACTACACCCACATTGCCAACTTTAGAAAGAAAGTTTAAGGATGCTTTCCTAGGTTCTGTGTGTGGTGTTTGTGAAAGCCTTATATACAAACATCAACTCAGAATGTGTTCCTCCCCAAAGTAAAGCAGCACCAAATACATTTTTCTGTCCTAGACACTGTACCATTACAGAAATGGCTTGCGGCTGGTGTAATTAATAATCGTATGGATGTCCCACAATACGCAGAAGCAGTTCAGCAGAATCATAAGCAAAATGCCCAAAGCAACAAACAGCTGGCAAAAAGCCTATACACTACATAACACTATCCAAACTATAGTAACTGAACTTTCTGGAAAAAACAGTGCTCAAAAAGAGACTGACAGCTAGTGGCAGAGAGGGGAATTTCAATTCTTACTGATACAGGCAGTGAAAAAACTCAGTAATTGCATGAGCTGCAACCCTTTTATATATCATCTGATCAGACATGAAGATATAGTCAGGTGGCTCAGCCCCAAAGGAGACTGCTATCTAGTCTGTTCTGAACTCAGGTGTCACTTACAGCAAAGATCAGTTACTTTTCCGTACCGGACATCCCAGAAGATTTAATAAACCCAACTCTGTTCAGAAAGTAAGACTTTAACTTATTATACTTATACAACACGGATTTCTCTTTATGCCAGTACATCCTCCCTTCCGCTCCAAAGATTAAAGGAGGCTAAAATTAAATAGGAAGTTACTAAGCAAAGTACAAGTAACACTTTTCCCTGTCATTCAGAGACAAAGAAAATAGTTTGTTTAAAAAAAAATAAAGGAAAGGGAAAAGAGCGAGCGCGTCACCTCTGGGGCCCCTGGGGAGCAGAGGGTATTTAAACTCCTTCACTGCAGGAATGCTGTGCCCTAAGCGCTGGGGCATTTAGGAGACTAGCATTCTTCTCCACCTGTGCTAGATACTATGCCTTAGGGAGCACACACAATACAACTCCCATTTATACCAAACCTCTCCTATAAATTACATCCCAAAGAGTTACGGACCTGGAACAGAGAAACCCAGCGTTGGTAGAAAATATTTTCGAGGGAGATTTGGAGGAGTGACCAAACGCCCGTGCAGGTGAGGAGGAGGCGGAGAGGCTCTCCCCCAGGGCACAGCGCAGCCACAGCCACAGGGGCACGGCAGACTAGTATCAGACACAAGAACAGCCGGAGAGGAAGCAGAGCACGGCTGGGAGCAGGGCAGGTGGAATCTGTGGAGCAAGTCTACAAGCAGCCTGCCCAAATGCAACGGCCAGAGCGCCCCTGTGCAACCCCACAACCCGCCCGACACCCCGCGTCCCTCCCGGCCCCCGCCTGAGCGCATCCCGGCCCCCGAGCATCCCTCCAACCCGCCCGCGAGCCGATCACTCAGCTGCAAACCGGCCGAGCCCGGCCCTTCCCCCGAGGCGCCGCCGGGCGCGGAGCCGTCCCGCGGCCAGAGAGGCGCTGGCAGCCGGTTCCCGCCGCACGCGCCGTTCCGTTACCTGACAACAGCGAGCCGGCCCGGCCCGGCCCCTCCTCAGGCACAGCCGCCGCCGAGGGTGCCCGCGCGCCGCGCCGCAGCTCCTCGATCCCGGCGCTGCCGCCGGCCCCCGCCCACGGGCCCGCCCAGCGGTAGCGGGCCACGCCGCGAAGTGCGGCCCTCAGCACGAGGCGGGGCCGCGCTCCCGTTCCGGGCGCCCCGAAGGGCCAGCGGGGCTCGGGAAGGCGCCCCCCCGTAAGAGATGTAAACTGAACGGCTGGGGGCGGGGCGCCTCCAAGCCGGCCTGGCCCTGTAGCCCCGGGCGCGGGCTCCCCACATACCCCGCTGGCCCCCTCAGCGCTAGGCCCGCCCCTGCCTGTGTGCAGGGTCTGTCCCGGGTGCCGGGCTGGGACCCTCCTGCTGGTGCTTGGGGCCGGCTCCTGTTCCCCAGTCGGACACTGCATCCTGCTGTTGGGGGCAGGCCGCGCGCAGTGTGGGCAAGGGTGAAAGGCCGCCTCCCACTCTTGGACGCTGTACTGCTTTGGGAGGTGAGACCCCCAACATCAGCCCCACGTGCCTTTGGCTGGCCTCGGGCCCGGTGAACCCCCGGTTCCACTGGCATCCCGTTCAGTGAGCGCCCCGTACTGCACGCGAATGGGGGCTGCAGGAGGAGATGCAGTGACTCAGACACACTTTGCCAGTCAGATCTGACACTCGTTTGGAAGGTATGTCTGTGGGCCACCAGTACGCTGTGGGATAAGGCTTACTCTTGAGGGGTGGGTGGTCCCTTGGCTATGCACAGACTGTAACACCAGCCAAACACTTTGCAGGTATAGAGGCCACTCTCAGTGGCCACTACAGCACAGATTTTAGGACCAGCCAGACATTTCACATGTTCTATAGTCACAAGAACCCTCTGAAACCCTGTTACTTATATGTCATTTTGTCATGTCATCTAAACTTTGCATCAAAATATCTTCATCATGCTTAGCAACATGGTAATTAAGAGCAATGCTCTGACATCAAGGTGGCTGCCCTACATGAGGCAGGCCATGTAACTGGTTGTAAGCCAGACTGGTGTTTTTGTGCAGCTTGGCTCCTAATATCCCCCAATCTCCCACTATCCAGTATGGCATAAAACTGCTGTGGTTTGTCCAGTATCATACATAGAAGAAGCCATTTTTAAGAATGTGCCTACCACCCCCATCAGCATGACTTCATATACACTCGGCTCTCCAAAAAGGTGTCTTTTGTGCCATGTGACATTATGCACACTGAACATGCAAGGTTCCACCAATGGAGGGGCAAACCCATAACATTCCCAGAAGTACCTAAATGTCCATGTAATGGAGCACACTGTGTCCATGTCCTCTGATGTCCAGAAATCTGTCAGACTCTACAGTGAGTGCATCTCCACATTATTTATTTATATTAACCTCTGTCCTCTCCCACAGGGCCAGACAAGACAAGAGATGTCCCTCTCTTGGGATCTCAGCACATATTGGTCTCAGCTAACCCAATCCTCTCCCCTTTTACTTCCTTCCTGGTCATCTTTTACAGCCCTCAACTGATGACTATTTGGTTCATTTACCCCCCCCCATCTTATTAGCCACATAGTTCCCCTAGAGCAGACAGATTGGGGAGTAAGTGGTACCTAAATGTCTGTCTACACAGCGAAGAAAAACCTCACAGTTTGTGTGGCTGTTTCATTGCTAGGTAGACTTCAGGCTTGGGCAGGGTCCAAGAGTCCAGGCTCCAGCCTAAACCCAGAAGTCTACACAGCAATGAAACTGCCCTGCAGCTCAATCCTGAGTCAACTGGCAAGGGCCAGCCACAAATTTTTCTTTGCTGTGTAGATATACACGGAGTGAACAAAGAGCTGGGTAACTTATTAGCCTGCAGCACTCTGCAACAGTTCGGTATCAGTGGGGATGCATCTTACACAAATAGTCCCTTCCCCTATTAACTATTTAGAGCATCCGCATTGTAAACCAGAAATAATCAAAATCTGCTTCCTTTTCACAGCAAATTTTTCTAAACATTGTTTTATAGTCAAACCCCTATGTTTTAACTAACTAAGGATTGAATTTATAAAATAAAGTTAATAAAATCGAACATTTCAAAATTACAGTAGGTGCAGGACATACATTGCAGGATGTTTTCTTCTCATTTGCCAAACTACTGCAAAGAGATTTCAAATGCATTGAAAGAATTATTGAATGCAAAGGGACATTAAGTTGTTCTTCCTCATCACCACTTTGTGATTTTTTTCCAGTTGTAAAAAATGCTTCATATAACTAGTCATTTGTAGGACTGTTGTCCATAAAATTGAGGTTGTACTGTAACTGTTGTACTGTACTGAGCACAGGACGGGGCTAAAGAGAAGTATGGAAGTTTCTTGAAAAGTATTTTGATGGCATGTTTTAAATGTTTTAAGTTTGAGTTGCTGTTGGGGCTAGAGATAAGGGTGTTTTAAATTACTGTGTTTTTAAATTCTGTGCAAAAAGTGGTGTTAAGCAGTGGGGTTTTTTTGGTTTTGTTTTGTTTTTTTAAAGTATTTTGCTGTGTTTAAAACTGCCTTTTTTTTTTTTTATTATAAAGTCTGAGCACATGGTGATATATTTTAGTTTTTGGTGGGCCTGGGGTAGAGAGAGTTATGGTTGGGGGATTTAAAAATATTTTATTGCACATTTTGGTTTTGGGGGCCTAGTGGCAAACTATGATACACTAGTGGTAGAAATCTAAGCTTGTTGTACAGCCTGAAATAGATATTTTTAAATAGTGTGGAAAGATTAAACCCAATGAGTATTTTATTTTAAAAGCTGATAAAACCATTTTATTATAATGCTTTTTTGCTTTACAGTACAGTCAAAATATGAAAACTTTAAACCTGGGGGTAAACAAACTCAAAAGGAAAAAGGAAAATTCACCACCATCAGCAACTGACAGAGAGATGAAGCCCAGTAAATATATTTGTTTATATACTTTTTATTTTAAACAAATATGTAACCAGTGTGGTAAAGTTACATTTTCTAAAAACGTTATATTTTATGCTAAATTGGAGCATCTGTTTTCCTAATCAGGCAGGGCCTGCTTTTGTGACGCTGTTGTAGTTGGAGTTTTAAGGACACCTCCAAAGAACTAGAAATCTTCTCCAAGACTGTTAACACCACCACCAGCTCAAAACAGAGTCAGGAAAGCCGGAAGTTGAATTAGACCAGGAGGGCCTAATTAGCTAATTAGGCTGCAATCAGGGTAGCTTTAGGCTGGAGGAAGCTAATTAGAGTTTTCTTTCAAAACTGCCCCCAAACCATAAACACAAGTATCTATATCAAATATGAAATGGGATTTGAAACACATGTAAGGCAAAATGGGAGCAGTCCCAAGAGCCTATTTTTAAACTCTGAAAATCTAAATTGCACACTCTGTTGACTATGGAAATCGTTTTCCTGTGTCACCCAACCTATGCAGTGGTTTTGCAATATTGACAAACCCACAGACCTTTTGTAATAGGAACAGAGTCCTACTCTGCCCATTCAAGGAGAAGTGAACATCTCTGTACAACTTAAATTTTCTTTTTCCGCAATAGAAATTCTCCCTTCATGTATTGTGTGGCCTTAATGTAAATATTTTTTAAATAACTTTTCTTTGGGTTCAATTTCAGACTGGCAATCAAACTTATCCAAGACAATTTGCAAGCATATCAGTTCTTGTTAAAAGGTTTTAGCATGCACCAAGATTTCATCTAGTAATAGCAAACCAGCTAAGAGGGCATGACATGTAATACCCTTTCCATTAGTCTTTCAAATGAGTCTGGTGCATTGCACAAGCCAAGAGCCAGCACTTTAAATTCCCACAGGCCTTGGGCTGCTGTGAAGCAGTTGTTTCCCTGACCTTTGGCTCCACTTCCACTTGCTAATGCTCACTTTTAAGATCCAGAGTGGAAAACCAGACTGAATCTATCACAGGATCCAGGGCATCATCTGTTTGTGGTACTGGATAAGAATCCTTTAAAGTGACTTCATTTAATTTTCTCTATTTCAGAATCTGGTGCTGTCATACTTTTTCATAACCAGAGCTATAGGTGAGACTAAAGGACTGGTGGAAGGCTCAGTCATGTCTTGCTGATACATTTCCTCAATGGCTTGCAATGCCTCTTCCCTCTTTGTTACAGATAAACAATAAGGTGGCTGTTTAATTGACCAATTTTTCCCAGTATCAATCTCATGCTGGATCATTGCCATACAACCAATGTCTTTGTTGGATTGAAAGAACAACTCCTGATTCTTAGCCAAAACATCTTAGACCATTCTACTGTTACTCATTTAAATGAACAGCATTGCACTGGTACAACTCCAGTAGAAAATCTGGGAGCTCACCTTCATTCCTCCCCCTTATAGTTTTACTCTATACTAACATTTACTAGTTCCACTGGTTCACATTTTGCAACCAGGGTTCCCTTTTTTACTATTTACAGCTGGTCAAAAATATTCAGCATAATGGCTAGGAACCTGTTCTGGATTTGAATGTACAGGAATTTTAGCAGCTAAGAGTCACTTGAATTCTGGGTCTCAAAACAAGCCCAAACTGATTATTAGCTAATGCATCATATTGGCTATCCAGATTTCTGCCTATCCAAATTCCAGAGGTCCAGTTTTCAAATAAGTGTAGGTTTCCCAATCGGAGTCTACATTTGAGATCAATTAGCTAGTACATAAGAACAGCCTACTGGATCAAACCAATAGTCCATCTAGCCCAGTATCTATCTTCTGACAGTGGCCAATGCAGGTGCTTCAGAGGGAATGAATAGAACAGGTAATCATAAAGTGATCCATCCAGTCAGACATTCCCAGCCTCTAGCAAACAGCAATCCCTGCCTATCATGGCTAAAAACCATTGATTGGCCTATTCTTGATGAACTGATGTCATTCTTGTTTGAATGGTGATATTCTTAGCCTTCACACCATTCTCTGGCAAGGAGTTTCACAGGTTGGCTCTGCGTTGTGTCAAAAATACTTCCTTTTGTTCATTTTAAACCTGCTACCTATTAATTTCATTTGGTGACCCCTAGGTCTTGTGTTATGAGTAAATAACACTTCCTTCTTTCCTTTTTTCACACTAGTCATGATTTTATAGACCTCTGTGACACACTGCACCCCCCTGTACACCTTTATGATGTTATTGTGCATCATTCATGTTCATCCTTATAGTGTAATTGTGTATTGTTTAATGCAAAGTATGTCATGTAAGATGCTTTTGGAATGCTTATGACATACTGACATTGTTATAGTGATGTTTGTTGCAGTGTCATATGGATGGTTGAGAGACTTTGCTATGTAATGTTCCCACAGGTGTTCATAGCTTGAAGCAGATTCAGGCAAAACTCTACAGAGCTAAGAAGCAGTTCACACCTCACTAAGGCATACATTAAAACAAA
The DNA here is from genome assembly GCA_007922155.1 of Mesoclemmys tuberculata. Classification (NCBI taxonomy): domain Eukaryota; kingdom Metazoa; phylum Chordata; order Testudines; family Chelidae; genus Mesoclemmys; species Mesoclemmys tuberculata. The sequence goes on along the minus strand of ML675629.1, from coordinate 30,182,536 downwards.
CCAGCTCTTCCAGGAACAATAGACTAGCCTAAGCATTGATAAGGGGATGCTCATGAGACTCAGGCATGGATGAACTTATGCAAGAACATTGTTTGTCACCTAAGCCAGACGAGGGAGGTCAGGGGGATGAAGGAACATATAAAAAGGAGGCATGTTGCTGTTCTGGCTCTCTTCCACTTTCACCTACAAACACCAGCAATAACTGAAATGCTGACTGCTAGGAGAGCCTGGCTGGAGGCAGCCCAGCCAGCCAGTCTGTGTGAAAATCATCTAAGACTGTAAGGTTGCTGACAGCATTAAGCTTAGTTTAGAATACAATTTGCCTTTTATTTACTTTTGATCAAATCTGATCGGCTTTCCTCTGACTTATCACTTAAAATCGTTCTGTACTTAATACATTTGTTTTATCTAAAACAGTGCATGTGGTTTAAGGTGAATAGAGACTCCCTTTGAAGTAACAAGGCAGGTGCATATCAATTTCTTTGATGAACTAATGAGCTTGCAAGGGGTAGCACTGAACATTGTAAGATGACAGTTCCTAGGGTTGCATCTGCAACTGGGGGCATTGACTGGAATCATACCATTGCATAAATCCCACGAGTAGCTGGCTAGATGCACTCACTCTTTGAGTAAGGAGCACCTTGCTTGCTGTAAGCTGCACGTGGGCTGACCCAGGAGTAGGGGTTCACACAACATAGCAAGTACTCTACAGGTGAGGGATTGGGGGGACAGCAATATACCAGTCCAGATTGCAGAGGGGAACATCACCACCTCTATCATATCCCCTTAGTCATCTCTTTGCCAAGCTGAAAAGTCTGTTTACTTCTCTCTCTTCCCAGGCAAGCTTTTCCATACTCCTAATAATTTTTGTTGTCTTTTTCTGTTCTTTTCCAATTCTGATGTATCGTTTTTGAGATGAGACAACCAGATCTGCATGCAGTAGGCAACACGTGAGTGTACCATGGATTTATAAAGAGGCAAGATGATATTTTCTTTTATCTATCCCTTTCCTAATGATTCCCAACATTGTTAGCTTTTCTGACTGGCGCTTCACATTTGAGTGAATGTTTTCAGAGAACTATCTACGACAACTCAAAGATCTCTTGAGTAGTAACAGCTAAATTAGACCATAATTTTATATGTATAGTGGGGACTGTTTTCTCCAGTGTGCATTACTTTGCATTTATCAACACTGAATTTCATCTGCCATTGTGTTGTCCAGGCACCCAGTTTTGAGAGATCCCTCTGGAACTCTTTGCAATCTACTTTGGACTTAAATATCAAGAGTAGTTTTGTATTCTCTATACTATAATTAAATTATAATTAAACAAAATGTGGAGGAAAAGTATCAGTTGAAATCAGTACCAGAAATAGGTTTCAGGTCCACAGTGGACACTTTGCCACTTAGGCCACAGCCATGCAGCAATGTGTGGGAATTCACTCAAATAGGCAGACACCTCCACCCAGCCTGAAATTGTCCTAGTTGCATGGTGGGCAATCAGACTGGAGCTATTTTGGCCCAGTTGCTGTTCCTGCAATATGGGGGAAGAGATGACTTTGAAGGGAAGGCCCACACCCTCTCTCTCTCTCCACTCCCCCTGTGATGTCCCAGCTGGAAAGAAGGGGGTGCTTGGGCCATAGCCATACCAGTATGGCTGGTAGATTATGGCTGCTACTTCTTTTCTAATGGTGCCCTTTAAAGGGCAGACCCCATCCCCTAGTGGGCCAAAATCAGTGTTTGCTTGACAATTTTTATCCTAAATGGTGATGAGAAGTCAATGAAAAGTTAAAACAAGGAACAAGAGCAGGCCCCAACTGTCTCACAAAAATTTACAGTAGAGCCAGGAATGGAAATCAAGTCTCCCATGCCAACTTGTGGTTTAAAACAGTTTTAATTGAGTAGTCCTGATGAGGCCAAATAGTGATTTTTTAAAAGCAAAGGACACTGCCCAACATACTGTAGGGGTTGGGGGAATGTGCTTGTAGTTGCATGCTTTTGAATCATGGTTGTGGAACTTTCCCAAATTAATTCTGGGTTCCCCTTTCCTTTCAAATAAGTTCTTTTCTTATACACAGACTCTGTGCCTGTAAGTGAGGAAGTACTGCCTCAGAGGCTCCCAGCAGCAGTGCTTAGTTTTCCCAGATTACTGGGTGGGGGGCTTGAGCTGGCTTGGTTTCAGGAACCCCTGGATATTGAACCCAGCACATGTTGCTGCTATGACTGAAGGATAACACATAGATTGAAGTAATGCACTCCCATACTTGGCATCAGACCCGGCTTCCATGTCAAACACACAATGTTTCACAGAAGTCAATGGATTGATCCACATTGCTGTTTTCCAGATCTCAGATACTGGCATGTTTCTGAAGAAAGCTGAAGCTTCTACCTGTGCCCTGGTGGAGAGTGCCTTGAGAGGAAAATGCTTGCCTGCTGATATAGATTATGCGATGCATCACCACACCTGGAGATATTCTGTGATGGTATGGCTTGGTGTTTCAAAGAGCTCAATATAGCCACACAGATGAGGAGAGAATTTGTCACATCTAGATAATAGAGCAAGGCTCTGGAAATGTCCAAAGCATGTAGCTTCTCCTCTTCTGGCATCAAGTGTGACTTTGGGAAGAAGACTGGTAAATTAATCGGCTGAATGAGATGAAAGTCTGAGACCATTTTAGAAATGAATTAAGGATGCAGTCTCAGAGCTACCCTGTTCCAGTGAAAGGATGTATAAGATTTGGCCATGGGGCTTGGAGTTCACTGACCCTCCACACTGAGGTGGATGGTAACCGGAAAGCTCACATTAAGAGCAAGGCAACATCTTGAACAACCCAATAGCACCTCGAATAGAGGATCCATGAGTTTCAAGATGATGTCAGAATCCCATGTAGGAGCAGAGTCTCTAACAGCAGGGTAAGTATGTAGGAGGTCCTTGAGGAATATTGGTACTGCTAGATGTGAGAATATGAAGTATGGCTTTACTGAAGCATTACAAGCAGATATGGCTGCAAGGTTGACTTTCAGGAAACTAAACCTTAGTCCAGGGTGTTTCAAGTGCAGTTTGTAGTCAAGGATCTTCACCTGGGTTCAGATTACCTTGATTTGTCTATACGGAGAACTGCTTCTATTTGGATGAGTACACCTTCCTACTAGATGATTTCCTGCTCTGTATGAAGCTTTCTTCAGTATGTCAGGAACAGTCCCTGGCACTAGGGCTCAACCAGCCAACATCCAAACCACCAGGTCAACAGCTGTAGGTCTCGATACAATAGCTTACTGGTTTTGCGCCATTATGCGTGGGCTGTGCACTGGGTGGTAGGCTAAATGGACAATTTGCAATATGCTTTAGCAAAGAATTATTAATGTGGCTTTGTGATGGGGTGTACTGGGCCCTTTGAGGCCCCTGCTAGAGTCCTTGTGGTCCTACCACACCCACCCCACAAAGGAGCAGTGAAAGTGGATCCTCCAAGCCTGCCTAGAAAGGCTACAGGGAAGCAGCTAATCAGAGCACAGCAGGCTCAGGAGCTACAGGGCCTGTTTGGGTCTGTTGCTGGCTAAGACCAGAAAGATGAAGGCAGATTAAAAGGCTATGAAATTCCACAAGTAAGACGACTCAGGAGAAGAGAGAGAACTGTGAAGCTCTCCAGGCAAGAGGCCTTGGAGAGAGAACACTGACTAAAATGGGGACAGACACTGTTACCAGCTCTCCAGGTGAAGAGGCCTGAGAGAAGACCCTAAGAAATCAGGACAAAAATGGAGAAACTCTCCAGGAAAGGAAATCTGGGAAAGACCCTGCACAAACAAAGGACAGATCAGCCAATAAGATGATGGAACAGAGTAAAAACAGCCCAGGGAATGCAGCACTGGCAACTATTAAAGAAAGTAGCAAGTGGCTGCTGTTTATAGGGTCCCTGGGTTGGGACCCAGAATAGTAAAAAGCCTGAGAAATGGGCTAGAATTTGAAGAGGACACCAGAGAACCACTTTGGAGGACGAAGTCTCCAGGAAGAAAGCCCTGGGAGCACTGCTGTATAGCAAGCAGACAGATTTAGAAGGGGCTGAGAACTAAGCAGAGAGAGAGCTAAACACATCAACAAGGGCACTGGGACAGGCCCTGTTGGACCTTTCACCCAGGAAGGAGTTCCTTCATGCATTTAGACTATGTGCGACTTAGCAGGAAGGCTGAGCCACTAAGGACGCACCTGATGATGTGAACAGGATGCAGGTGCCAGGAGCACTCTCCTGTTCATTTGATACTTGGACAGGAAGAACAGACCTCAACCACAATTCTAAGGCTGACAGATAAAGCCTGGCAAACAGCATCATGTGCACGTGTGCCATGTGACCTAGTAGTCTCAGGCATGTATACACGACTGCTGTTATTTGAGTTTTAGGACTTATTGACTAGGGACTCCAGAACTTATCCTCATAGATAAGCTCTCATTGACTGAGATTTGATCATGGCTCCTATAAACTTTCTTCTATTGCTAATGATGCAAGAGAATTTCCCATAGTTCACAGGAGTCTTATTTTGGGAGAAGAGGGAGTTCCCACTTAGCACCAGCCCAAAAGTAGGTGTCTTCCCCCTCTCAGACTCTGGGGCAAATGTTCTTACCACCTTTGAGCAAAGAACCCTCATCTGAGATCAGTGAAAACAACCGCAGAAAGGACTTCTGGCTCTCTCATACAGCCATTGTCACATCAACAATGGCACTGGACTAGCCAATACCAAACAAACCAGACATAGCCTCATGGCATACCACTGTGGCCCTATTGGGCTCAGTAGGGTCTACCATCATTGACTGTAGCCCATCCCTCGCAGCGCTTGAGGAAGAGATTATTCTTCCTCCATTGGTATCTCTAGCCAGAACACCAACACTAGACAGGGAAGACTTGATGCTAGGACTGGATGACGGGATGGATCTGTAGATAACTACCCTGTTTCTTTAAAATATCTACTTTAAACAAGCAGAAAAATAGTTCATTGTACATAGCTAAACACATTTTGTATAGTATTTTCCTTGGTACTGCAACCAAACAAAAAGAACAAAAATAAGTATTTCTTCAGTTTCAGCAAATTTCTGTCATCTTTCCGGGAAGAAAAACTATGAACAAACAACTACATCCTCCCCTTTGAATAACATGTGCATCTTCCACTTTGCTGATGGTAAGAAAAGTAAGAGAAACAACATCACAAAGTTCACAGCTATAAATAAATATTAGATTAGATATTTACATTGGTTTTTGCTTACTCAATTGAAAAGGGGGAAACAGAAAAACAATAGTGCAAGGAAATGCCAGTTTATAAGATGTAATCAATCACTGCTGTCAAGTTAATGTGCTAATTTAAATTGGTTATTCACACAATCACTGTATTTTTCTCAGCTAGTACCTTCTTCAACAGATCAGAGGCAGATTTGGGCTGTATTCTACAAATAGCATGTTTGATACAGGAAAGAGATTACTTATCTGTACAATAATGTGAGATTGAGATGTTTTGTCCCTATGAGTGCTCCACCATATGATATGCATGTGCCTATGCACTTTAGCATTCAGGAGTGGGCCCTGCTAATTTAAATCTCTGATCAAGAGGGCATACAAGCATGCACACATCCTATGTGGCGTATCCATAGGGACAATAATCTGAGGATCTACCAGGGAAGCCTACCCAGACCCAGGCTTAAGTTAAAAGAACCCCAGAGTTATTCTTATACGCAGCTTTCTATTTCTCCAAAGAACTACTCCAGCATCTAGGAAAAGCTGCAACACAGCAGTGCTCTGGCCAGAATGTATCGATATCCCCCTGCCACATTCCCAGACACAGGACAATGAGGGAGGGTGATGCAGAGCTGTTATACCCATTGTACTCCACACCTAAGTATTGCCTTGCTGCTTGGAGAATTCTCTGGTAACCCAATGTAGGGGGTGTCAGCCGCACTGCACTGCCACAGCAGTATCACGGGGCCATAACAGAACGATCAGGCTGCCTGTTTTACTTCCTTGTTTTTCCCCATCAGATCAAGATAAATTAATTTTGAGACAAGGTGGGGGAGGTAATATCTTTTATTGGACCAACTTCTCTTAGTGAGAGAAAAGCTTTCAAGTTTACATACAGCCCTTCTTCAGGTCACTTCTGAGACCTGAAAAAGAGCTCTGTGTAGCTCAAAAGCTTGTCTTCTCTCACCAAACATAAGTTGGTCCAATAAAAGACATTACCTTACCCATCTTGTCTCTCAATATCCTGGGACCAACATGGCAACAATTCCACTTCATTGATCTTAGGTATTTATATGCCCCCAATTACTGTTGAAGCGAAGCACTTCACAATCTTTTATGTATGCATCCTCAACACCGTGTGTGGTAGGAAAATACTATTTCCATCTGAGGGGCAGACAGACCAAGGGCTAGATCTTTAAAGATATTTAGGTGCCCAAAGATGAAGAAAGGTGCTTTTGAAAATCCCTATCAGCATCTTTAGGTGTCTAAATACCTTTCAAATATAGCCCCAGATGACTTGCCCAGGGATAATGTCTGTGACAGAAAACTGAATATCTGTCTCCCACACCCCAGGTTAATTACTCCATCTTTTGCTTTCACTAACATTTTCACTTCTGTTCAGTGAAAAGAAGAAAGACCTATCTATATTTAAGTAGTACTACATAACATACTGTAGTTTTGAAGGTTGTTTTGTGGGTCATTATCTTAGTGACGCTTGGCACAACCTTTTTGTATTCATCTGTGCTTGGAAACAAGCACACACAAATACGTCCAAATTCATTTTAATATTTGCCTAAACTTACAAGTTAATTAGAAAGTTACAGAAAATGAAGCTGGAGCTCTGTTAGCAGAGTGTCATTCGTATTCAGAGAACTTTACATTCTTGGAAGTCTGCCCACATTCTGTATATTGCTGGTTTTGTTTTACTGCTACTTAATACTTTCTATCTTATAACTTGCAGTAGGTAATACCATCTAATGCTGTAAATAAAAATGCAGAAAGTTCGTTGTAAGAAGTGTAGCTACTAGGCTAAATGTAATGCATTCTGGGGAAAGCCAAATCTATGGCAATAGAGTAACTACTCGGTCAAAACATGATCCAGGTAGCAGAACTGATGGTATTTGATGATTCTTATTGTATGTCTACACTTCAAACTGGGGATGTAATTCCTAACTCAAGGAGACAACTGTGCTAACAGGCTAAAAATAAGACTGGTGGTGGCATTTCAAGCAGTGGGAGCACGTACCTGCCCGAGACGCTAGTCATGTATCCGGGATGGCTAGCCCTTTCCACTACTTGCAACACCACAGCTACACTATTTTAGCATGCTACCTCAAAGCTAGTGCAGGTATTTCTCCTTAAACTGGGAATTACAACTGTAGCATGAAGTGCAGGCATACACTTAAGGATCATGCCTGAGTTGGTCACGATCTGAGCTAAAGAACATTCACACAGGTCAATTGTCTTGCTGAGGACTATTTGCTTGTGACAAAGGGATCATTTCACCAGCTGTATGCCACTAAGGGAATACTCTTGTTGAAAAGGAATTGCCTGCTGGCCAGTTCAGGTATAGCCAAGTGTAGAGTACACAGAACCTTGAATGAAGGCCCCATATTATTCTCTTGTGAGCCAGTACTCACATGGCTTTCAAGGAAAACCAGTTGATACCAGAAAACGCACTTACAGGGAAAGACTATAAACATTTCCCACTGAAGAATTGGGAATTTTTAAAAAGGAGAACTATTTTAGTATGGTTTGTTGCTTTCCTGCGCTGCAAACCATCATGGAATGGATGACCTTCACACAGTGAAATGAAACAGTCAGACAAGGAACTTGGAAATTAGGCAACTAATTTAAAGGATTTATATTAGAATCATAGAATATTAGAGTTGGAAGAGACCTCAGGAGGTCATCTAGTCCAACCCCCTGCTCAAAGTAGTACTAAGCTCAGCTAAATCATCCCAGCCAGGGTTCTGTCAAGCCGCAGCTTAAAAACATCTCAAGATGGAAATTCCACCAGCTTCCTAGGTTAACCCATTCCAGTGCTTCACAACTTCCTAGTGAGAAACTTTTTCCTAATGTCCAACCTAGACCTCCCCCACTGCAACTTGAGACGGTTGCTCCCTGTTCTGTCATCTGCCACCACTGAGAACAGCCTAGCTCCATCCTCCCTGGAACCCCCTTTCAGGTAGTTAAAGGCTGCTATCAAATCCCCCCTCATTCTTCTCTTCTGCAGACTAAACAGGCCTAGTTCCCTCAGCCTCTCTTCATAAGGCTTGTGCTCCAACCCCCTAATCATTTTTGTTGCCCTCCACTGGACTCTCTCCAACTTGTCCACATCCTTTTTGTAGCGGGGGGCCCAAAACTGGACACAATACTCCAGATGCGGCCTCACCAATGCTGAAAAGGGGAATAATCATTTCCCGTGATCTGCAGGGAATGCTCTTACTAATGCAGCCCAATATGTCATTAGCCTTCTTGGCAACCAGGGCTTCTTATCCACTGTAACCCCCAGATCCTTTTCTGCAGAACTGCTGCCTAACTTGTCGGTCCCCAGCCTGTAGCTGTGCATGGGATTCTTCTATCTTAAGTGCAAGACTCTTCACTTGTCCTGTTGAACCTCATCAGATTTCTTTTGGCCCAATCCTCCAATTTGTTTAGATCCTTCTGTATCCTATCCCTCCCTTCCAGGGTATCTACCACTCCCCGTAGCTTAGTGTCATCTGCAAACTTGCTGAGGGTGCAATCTACCCCATCCTCCAAATCATTAATGAAGATGTTGAACAAAAGCGGCCCCAGGACCAACACCTGGGGCACTCCGCTTGTGACTGGCTGCCAGCTAGACATGGACCCACTGATCACTACTCGTTGAGCCCTATGCTCTAGCCAGTTCTCTATCAATTTTATAGTCCAGTCATCCAACCCATACTTCTTTAACTTGCTGATAAGAATACTGGGGGAGACCGTATCAAAAGCTTTGCTAAAGTCAAGGTATATCATTCAGCAGTAATAGGGAACTGGAATGGAACAGACAAACCATGTGGCCGATACATGTGTGGGTCAACAGACTACTATGAACAGTTCTGGCTCATGTCACACATGCACACCACAGCTGGAATCCATAAGGACCATCACTCTGAGAAGATGCAACAGCAAGAAGGAATCCTTCAAAAACCAAAAAAAAAGTCACATGCTGAAGATGCCACTTATTTTGAAATTACTTGACCAGAAATAGAGCTTGTAGCTATGTTTACACTGACAGTGGCAAAGTCGCCACTGTCAGATCAACATATCTGGATCGACTGAGCAGTCAGTGAAGACCTGCTCAGTCAATCCAGAAGTCGACATTATTAACCCATCCCCGCAAGTGGCACAGTACTTCACCGATGGGAACACGATTCCCGTCAGTGTAGTGCAGTGAAGACGGCACGCAGAAGAGAAGCACAGCAGTCAACAGGAGCCACACAACATCTTTGCGTAACTCCCGTTGACTGCCGCTGAATCACAGAGGTAAGTGGAAACCAAGCCTTAGACATGTCAGTTCTTCCCTCTGTTCAAAACACTGGCTTTCCCCTTCCTCCCTCTAGTTCCAAGAAAAAAAAAAAACCAAAACACAAAAGGGCTGGTCAGTTAAAAAAATGTTACCCAAATGTGTCCAGAAATAATCAGCAGCTACTAGTTTCTCCATGAGAGCCAAAAACTGTGCAAACATGCTCATTACACAGGAAGGTAAGATCTATGTAAGAGAGCACCAAGTGTTAAGTTAATAAAAATTGTATATCATTGTTCAAATCAGAATATACTTCAAAGACTTTGGAACCCTGTTGCCGCTACAGTACTAACCAGACAGATGCTTTACCCAGCTCTGGGCTCTATAATCTCTCCCAATTTGTTTATTTTGTAGAGGGTTCCTGGTTTTGACCAAAAGGAAGAGTTCAGACATCTTTAATGCTCATTGTGAGACCAAAACATCTTCAGGCAAGTGTTATCTTCAGCAAGGTGCTATTTTTATATCGCTGAAAAGATCCCTGATGTTTTGTTTAAGACCTTTGATAAACTAGATCTTTCCTCTATTTGGGGCAGAGCAGCGAGTACTGAACACAGTCCACAAAACCTTGTGGATTATCCAGCTTTTAACGTAACAGGCATAATTTATTAGTGAATAATTTGTATGTGACCAATTTGCAGTTTCAAGCCAGATTTGTGTTTCCTGATAAGATACATCAAAGAAGTTTCTGCAACTCAAGCATTTTTTAAATAAACCGACAAAATAAATGAGAATTCAAGTGTGCAAGAGAAAACTTTAAATTACAGCTAGTGTTTTGGAGCTGAGATACCAACATTAAGGGCACAGGACAGACATTCCTTCTGTAAAGACAAGGTCAATACACATACAATCTCATGCCCCTTTACTTTTCAAATATCTGACTTCTAATTTGGCAATAAAGAAACCCACCCCACTTGGTAAGAATAAACAGAACGAAAAGAAAAGTATATTTATGGAGTGGATTCCATTTTTCTGGTTGCTTAGTTTTAAAAAAATCATACTAGAATTCATGGCTACAAAAGACCACCACAATAATCTAGCCAGACCTCTTGCGTAAGACAGGCCACAGGACTTCCTTGAAATGATTCATGTTTAAACTAGAGCAATTCTTTCAGGAAAAATTATCCAATCTTGAATTTAAATATTACCATGATAGAGAATCCACCACAACCCTGGGCAAGTTGTTCCAATGGGTAATCTCCCTCCAAGTTAAAAATGCATGCCTTATTTCTCATCTGATTTGTCTAGCTTCAATTTTCAGTCACTGGACTGAGAATTGACAAAGGTACATGCTTTATCAAGTTATCCAGAGCAATTTATCTCAGTGACAAGTCCTCTAGTCCTCTATTATTTACCATTCCCCCACTCTTTGGGTTATCTGCAAACTATCAGTATTTTTTTGTTCAATATCAATGATAAAAATTGTTAGAATTAGCATGGAATCCCAGTAAAAACCCCTACTGAATCACACACTTTACATTTTAAGACATCAGCTAACCATTTTGTAGTTCATTTAGCGTTTGCCACACTGATTTTGTATTGTGTGGTACAAAGTCAGACGCCTCCAGAAATTTAAAACGTATTACATTACTTTTAGCAACCAAACTTGTAACCTCAAGATTTAAGCTAAATTTACAATACATATCTGAAGTACCAAAAAAAGATTTAAGCGTTCTCTCCTAGACCCAATTATTTGCAGCAGTATCTTCCACTTGAACTAACTAATTTTGGTTCATGACCTGTTCATTGAGGATGTGTCAGCACATAGAACAGCATTGCCCAACTTTTTAAAGCAACTGCAGTGCTTACCAGCACCCTGAAAAAAAAAAAGAGGGCAAGGAGAGAGCACACAAGAATAGTTAATGCAGTCCGTTGCATTTACAAGTTGTATCAGGGAAACTACTGAAGTTTAGAATGAAAATATACCGTAAAAGGGTCAGATGTTTACAGGAACATCCACACTAAAGCAGACTTGTTAAAAAAGAAAGCTTCTCTAGAATGGGACAAAAGAGCTTGAAGAGCCAAGTATCAATGCACAGTGGCATTAAAAGAAATCATTTAGAGAAATCCTGAACTATCAACAAACTGACCCCATGCAGTGAGATCAGTCAACGTACCCTAAAAGCAGGATGGTACAAAAAGTGGCCCCTCCTAAAACCAGCAGCTCAGAACTCTGAGCTGAGAGTTTCTCTCTATTCTATCTGCATGCAGGGGCACGGACACTGAAATGATGAACTCGTGATGAGTGTCGCTGAAGAAATATACAATTTTATATAGTGGGGAGAATTTTCATTGCAATATTTACACATCTCAGGCCATACAAAGATCTAGCTTCTGGGAAGAAATGCTTTATTGTAGTGTTTCCCAAAGTATAAGGTGTGAAGAAAACTAGTGGCAGGATGACATGGACAAGAATTCAATTGTTCTCCTGGGTCTTTCAATTTTAAAAGTGAAGTCTGTAGTTATGGTTGTGAAAAAAAACTTTTAAAATATGGAAGAAATGCATGCTGTACTGAGATGTCTGCCTCAATTTGCAAAAAAGATTGAAACAGCGGGGGTTTGAAAGGGAGGTTATTTACTGTAACTGATGGTTCAAGAGGTGTGGAATCCCTATGTGGTTTCCATACATGGGTGCGCATGTGTGCCATGCGCTGGAGCCAGAACTGTTTGGAGTAGTTTGCTGACCTGCGCGCCATGGTGGTGCACATGGTTGCATCAGATCTTATGGGGCAACGCGGGGTTGACGTCCCCTCGGTTCACTCTTACCAGCGGGCTTTGAGCCCATTGCAGATGGGATGGGGGTGGGACTAGAATCCAGATAGAGATCACACTTCTCAAAGAATTAATTACAGTAGCAACTTCCCTTTCTTCAAGTGATGGTCCCTATGTGGATTCCATAAGTGGGTACCATAACAAGCGGTATTCAGTTTGGTGGTGGAAGCGAGGGTTCAGTGGAAGTATGAGTTTGTAGGACTGCATGGCTGACTGCATCATCTGTTGCCGCCGCTGAATATGATATGGCAGTGTGAGCTGTGAACGTTTGGATAAACGACTGTCGCTGATTTACAAATGTCCTCCCATGGGATGTCCGTGAGTATGGCTGACGTGGTGGTCTGTGCTCATGTGGAATGGGCAGTAATACCTGGTGGTGGAGAGACTTGTGAAAGGGAGTAAAATTCTGCAGCAGGAGATCCATTTAGAGATGCTGGGAAGAGAGGGTGCATCTCTGCAGTGCTCTGCTATAACAGGGGTTGGTAACCTGCAGTACGCGTACTGAAAGTGGCATGCATGCCGATTGAGTAACACGGCACCCTCGCTGGAGTCGTGCTGCTCCGTGCTTGCCTCTGGAACTGGGATTGCAAACCTGCCCCTGCTGCCAACATAGCAGCCGGAACAGGGGCTGCAGACCACCCCTGCCATGGACACTGCTGCCAGAACATGGCTGCAGACCCACCCTCGCCGCCAATGCTGGAATCAGGGGCAGAGGGAAGATTGGGCACAGCCCTTTGTTAAAGTTGCCGACCCCTGCGCTACAGTGAGAAAAAGTCTTAGGGAGGCTTGGAAAGCGTGAGTGCATTGAAGATAGAAGGCTAGTGCACACAAGACATCCAGAGAATGTAGGATGTGCACCCTGGTGAAGGTGTACATTTTAGTGTAAAAAACTGGAGGTTGGACGACTTGATTGAGGTGGAACGGTGAGGCCAGATGGGGGAGAAACTCAGGAGTGGAAATGTAGGGAGACTTTATCCCTATGGAACACTGAGAAAGGCGGTTCTACCATCATGGCTACTAGTTCACAGACTCATCAGGCAGAAGTGATGGCCACCAAGAATATCACCTCATGGATAGGTAGGTGAGCAAGCAAGTGCCCAGAGGCTCAAAGGGAGGCTTAGTAAGGGCTGAGAAGACACAATTGAGGTCCCATGAAGGGGTAGGTTTCCTGACTGAGGGAAATGTGTCAAGGAGACTGTGAAGGACTCTAATGGTGGTTGGATGGCTGAAGGCAAAGAAGCCATCTGTAAGTGGGAGGAAAGCACTGTGTGCTGCCAGCTGTACCTGAATGGAAGAATGGGCAAAACCAGAACAGCAGAGGTTAAGCAGGTAGTTGAGGATGGTTGGTATAGACTCTATGGAGTGACAGTTGTGTGCTGCCCATTCTGTGAAACATTGCCACTTGGCTTGGTAGCATTTCCTAGTAGTGGGGCACCAACTGTGAGTACACCCTGTACCAACACGGAACACACTGTCTACTCGCGAGCCCCATCCAAAAAACAGGCCATCAGGTGAAGAGGATATGGGTTGGGATGGCAGATTTGGCCCTGCTGTTGTCTGAGGAGGAAGGCGTATTGGTAGGCAAAATGAAAGGTGAAGACAAGCTGTGAACCAATATTAGCAGAGCCAAAAAGGGGCTACGGGTATGAGAGCTGCTCAGTCCCACCTCACTTTGAGGAATACTTGAGGGAAAAGCAAGATGGAAGGGAAGTCATAGCATAATTCTACTGTCCAAGAGAGGAGAGCATCTTCTTGCAAGCCCAGCCTACAGGCTCCCCTGGAGCAGAAGAGGGGGAGTTTGTGGTTGGTGGCCATCACAAAAAGATCCCATTGCGGTGTGCCCCACTGACAGAAGATGGAGTGGGGTCATGCAATTACCACACATGGTTGCAGTGAAAGAAGCAAGTGAGAGTTTCTGCAAGGCTGTTTGTCCTCAGCAAGTGGGCTGCGTGAAGTATGATGTGATGTCATAGGAACCAGTTCCACAGTCGTATTGCTTTCCAGCACAGGGTTGGTGACTTGGCATGGCCTCGTTCATTGACCTGGCATGGCTGCACTCATTGTCTGAGAGAAGTTGTATTTGTCTGGACTGAACAAGTTGAGGAAGTGAATAACAGGCACATTGGATGGCTCAGAGTTCCAAGTTGTTGATGTGCATCCTCGCTTTTCTGGTGAACCAGAATGTTTGCCCCTCTGCACTGGCCAAACCAGACTGTCACTATGCAAAAGAATAAATGGACACAAATCAGACAAAAAAAATGGTAACATCCATAAACCAGTCGGAGAGCACTTCAAATCTCCCAGGACACTCTGTAGCTGACTGAAAGTTTTTTGTAGAAGTATGGCAATTTTCAAAAACAGACTTCAAGGAACTGCAGAACTGGAACTTATCTGCAAACTTGACACAATCAAACTGGGTCTGAATAGGAACTTGGAATGGTTCTCATTACAAGAAATAATTGTCACTGTTCACACTCTCACCTTTTAATCAATGGTTGTGAATAGACCCCAGCTACTCTAATTGAATGGACTTCACTAATACCTACCCTCCCCACTGTTGTTCCTTACCCTTGGATATGTATGCATGTATGTATGCACGCACACCCCAATCTGATTTCTATTCCTTGCATCTGACCAAGTGGATTGCAGCCCATGAAAGCTTATGCCTGCAGAAATTAAATTTGTTGTACTTTAAAGCCCTACAGGACTCATTGTTTTTGCTGTATACAGACTAACACGGCTACCCTTCTGGAAATTAATAAGATTGGGACTTTTCAGGTTGGAAAAGAGATGACTAAGGGGGAGTATGATAAAGGTCTATAAAACCATAAGTGGTGGTGAGGAAATAAATAAGCAAGTGTTTACTCATAAAAAATAGGGGGTCAGCAAATGAAATTAATAGGCAGAAGGTTTACAATAAACAAGAAAATATTTCTTCACAACATCCTCTGGCAAACATTTCCACAGGTTGACTGGGTATTGTGTGAAGACCAAGACTATAACAATGTTAAAACAAGAACTAGGTAAGGTCATGGAGGATAGGTCCATCAATGGTTACTAGCCAGGATGGGTAGGGATGCAGAAACCATGGTCTGAAGTGTCCCTAAGCCAGAAGCTGGGGATGGGCAACAGGAGATGGATCACGATGATTATCTGTTCTATTCATCCCCTCTGAGCACCTGGCATTGGACACTGTTGGAAGACAGGATACTGGGCTAGATGGACCATTGGTCTGACCCAGTATGGCCATTCTTATGTTATGGATCTTAGATATGTAAGCACAAAGGACACAGAAAGATCAACTGAATCCAGAGCATTATTAAAGCAATTGTCTGGCAGTTAAAGTTCAAGCTTTTTTGTACTGTAAAGCAATGGTTCTCAGCTAAATATTTGTCTAGATTTACAACAGGCTATAGAAAAAGCACTAGCAAATTCAGTACAAACTAAAATTTCATACAGTGACTTGTTTATACTGCTATCCACTGAAATACAAGTACAATATTTATATTCTAATTGATTGATTTTATAATTTTAAGGCAAAAATAGGAAAGTAAGCCATTTTTCAGTAACAGTGCGCTACAAACTTTTTTATTTTTAAGACTGATTTTGTAAGCAAGTAGTTTTTAAGTGAGGGGGAACTTGGGGGTACACAAGACAAATCAGATTCCTGAAAGGGGTACAGTCAGCTGGAAAGATTGAGAGCCACTGCTGTAAAGCAACTGGAGAAAAGAGTGTAGACACTCAAGTCTCATTTTTCTAGGGTATGTGGTCTTGATGTCAGCTTAAGTGGGGCCTTACCCAGATGTTGAGAGCATACGTTAAGGGAAGAAAAATCAGAAAGGCTTGTTAAATCAGGGTTGTGAGATGTTTGAGAAATAAGAGGCCTGAGACAGCTGTTCACTGGATCAGGGCAATGTTACTGTCACCCCCTAAAATTACCTACATCTACGAAGACAAAACAACCATTAACATCCAGTAAAATCAAGATTTAAAATGGGAGTTTTGCTTTTTAATATAAAGTTTTTAAAAAATCCCTGAGATTAGCTGTTTTGTTAAACAACTTCACTACAGTCAGACTGAGGATGGATTCACTTACCTTTTAGATCTGGGATTAGGGTTTTCGACTTCTGAAGGGCTAATTTCGAAGTGTTACGGAAATTAGTTAGGGAAGTGGATTGGACGGAGGAACTTGGGGATTTAAATGTGGAGGAGGCCTGGAATTACTTTAAGTCGCGGCTGCAGAAATTGTCGGAAGCCTGCATCCCAAGAAAGGGG
>ML675629.1:30042444-30160948 GCA_007922155.1 Mesoclemmys tuberculata | reverse complement strand
GATCATATTGGTCCCTTCTGACCTATGAGTCTATGAGTCTATTTTGTATGGCAATAGTGTGCTTAGAGTATAGCATGTGATGTCCAGTATTTAGATGACAGACTTCATATATAGGAAGTAGATATTACAAAAGCCTACACATCATAACAAAGATAAGGTAAAAGCAATCAGTAATACAAGACATTAGCCTCAAGTTTTTATTAATTATGTGTAGAAGCAGTCACCTGCAATAGCTTGTGACAGGAAAACAGAAAACGTCATCTGGTGCAGACAGTATTTTACCTTTGACATATTTGAAGCCAAAAGTTAAATTATTTTGCGATTACAATTTTAAATTTAAGTAAGCCCTGTATAATTGAGTCTTCATTCTCAAAGCATTTTTTTGCCAGTGTGTATGGTTTACATATAGACTATGGACTTCTAAGTGGTAACAGACTATTTGCTGGCTTCTTTTTAAGAACAAAAAATAACAGAAAAAATTAAGGGGAATTTCACACATTCTGCAACAAAGAATACTGGTGTTGTAATGTATCTTCAAGACTGGAAGTCTTGGTCCAGGACATACAAAACTTGTTAAAATGCTTTTCACAAAGTATACCAAAAGTAGCTATCAACTGTACATTTAGTAGATCTATATTTCTGATGGAACCACCACTTTTCAGTAACAACAACTTAAACATTTTAAGTTTTTTACATAACTAGCCAGTAAAGAATTTAGTTAAGTGCAACATCTGACACTTTACAAGTCTTTTAAAAAACAAAAATTTATGTAGCAAAACCAAAATCTGTAACTTGGTAGCTTTAGTCTTAATCCCACGACTCATCAGCTGCACTTGTGGTGTATGACATAGTAAGTCCTCCTGTGTTCATACTGTCTTTGCCTTCGTAAGTCTAGAAAATAAAGTTGACACTATTTGTAGACATTTTAAATTATATGGAAACACTAAATTCCTGGGTTCAAGCACCTCCCCATCGCACTCCCCCAAACAGAATATTTGACATTTCCAGGGCCTCTACACTTACCTTCCAGATTCGGCAGCAGTCGACGGGAGATATGCAAGTAATGTAAAAAACTTGCGTATCTCCTGTCGACTTTGCTGCATCTGTTCCGCGCGCTGTCCACACTGCACAGCGCCAAGGGGAACAGTGTTCCTGTCGAGGCAATGCTACGCCACTTACAGAGGTGGTTTTCCTACGTCAGTTTCTGGATCAACTGAGTAGGTGTACACAGACCGCTCAGTCGATCCAGAGACATCAGCCAATTTTCCACTGGCAGCACAGATGTAGCCCAGGCCTGTTCTGTAGCAAATAGGTCTATTCTTCGATATTCCCACCTTTAAAGGATCCTGTTCAGGATCTAGTCATTGACAGACCACTCAAGGTCACCTGAAAATTGCCTACTGAGCTGATCCTCTAGGACATTCTGTAAATCTGGTAGATACAAAAACTACTTGGTGGGATTTGATGATTGCACCAATTCTGAAGAGTAAAAGCTTTCTGATAAAGGGACAGAGGAGAACAACATAAATCATTGCAGTTGTGTTGCTTGTGATTACTTGATTTGCTGATCCATGCAGCAAGATTAGACAACTTCTGTGCACATGAGGTAAGTGGCTCCAAGTCCTAGAACATTTACCTGAAGGTTACTTTCTAGGTGAATGCAGCAGCCTTATGTCTGAGGGTGGCCTATATGAAAATTTCTCAGGCAACCTGTACCCTCATGTCCACATGATACCTACTGGGTAGATATACTGATTTCAGCCATACTTGCATGGATTGTAGGTGAAGTCTAGTACGTGGTGTGATAAGTATGGAAGTCTGAGGCATGCTTTTACAGACCTCTCTGGGTAAGCATGCAGATGGCTGATTAGGTCTACCAAGGTCTGGAACCTTTCCTGCAGCAGATAAATTCTTGCTGTTCTCAAATCTAATCTGGCTCCTATTGATTTTATTCTTTAAGTCAGCAACATTACAGACTTCTCTATTGAGCCCAAGATCGAGATAGGAGAACTTTTTTTTCCCCACAGAAGTGGAATTATTCACATATTTTGGTGATCTTCCTTGAATGACCCACTTGTCAAGATACATGTATACTGGCTCCTTTGTCATCTCCTTAAGTAAGCTACCATGACAACTAAATATTTGAATACCCTTGGTGCTGCTGAAAGGCCAAAAAGGGAAGGTTTCTGTTCTGGTAGTGGAATGCTTCTACTTTGAATTGGATGTATTTCCTATATGCTTGGATGAATTCAATATATGAAAGTAGGTATCTTGCAGGTTGAGAACTGTCCTGGAGACTTAGGAAGAGAATTATCGAGGCCTCAGGTACCATTCTAAATCTCACATTTGAAATGGCTCCAGATCAGCTCAACGACATCGAACTTGCTGCTGTGAGGCTGATATGAGGTGTGAAGTAGAGGAAGAGGCAGAGGACCATTTGTGTTTCTTCCATGCCAACTTCAATTCCGTTTGTGGATTATATTAAATAGCAGAGGGCCTCCATCTGGTGAAGCTTTGGAATCTGGCCTACCTTATCTTAAAAGCTGACATGTAGGTTCCAAACATGCGAGGCATGGCTCTTAATGTGAGAGAATGAAGGGTTTCATCAGAAAGTGCCTTGAACAGGTCATAACATTCAAATGGGAAGTCCTCAATCATTGTTTGCGCCTTTTTGTATTCCTGAATATTGACACCTGGAACCTTGCACATGGACAACAGAAGTGACCATTCAGCATGACATTGCATCAGAAATGTAACAACATTCAGACCACTAGCTGTCCATCAGATACAATGAATTTCAGCTCCTCTTTATGTTCAGCTAGGCTATTCCCAGTAGTGGCAAATGACAGAACTGGGAGCAATGATCTCAAGCTGCAGTGGAGAAGGTCTAAGTTGGATATTAGGAAAATCTTTTTCACTAGGAAGTAGTGAAGCATTGGAATGGGTTGGCTAGGGAGGTGGTGGAATCTCCATCGTTAGAGGTTTTTAAGGCCCGGGTTGACAAAGCCCTGGCTGTGATAATTTAGTTTGGGTTAGTCCTGCTTTGAGCAGGGGGTTGGACTAGATGACCTCCTGAGGTCTCTTTCATCCTAGTCGTTCTATAAACAGCAACACCTTGTCCCAAGTGAGATAATATTTTGACAGAATGCCTGGTGATTTGAGATATGCATCTGTAGATTCAAAGACCAAGTTATTTAGGATGGAAGATCTTCCTGCCAAATAAATCTAGGTCTTACTGGGTCTTTTTCTCTTGGAGCCATTTTTGGAAACTTCTCTTGTTTATATTGTCACCATTGCCAGTAACTCAGGAACTGGGTGGATATAGGAAAAACAAGGTTACTTACCAGTAACTGATGTTCTTCGAGATGTGTTGCTTGTGTCCATTCCACTATAGGTGTGTGCATGCATGGCTACTGGAATTTTTCCCCCCCTTAGCAGATCCCACAGAGACTGGCTGAAGCCTTCGTGAAAGCCCACCTAGCAGTCATCTCAACCTTCCATCAGTCCCTGGAAGGGGGAATGTGGTCCTTCCACTGGATGTCAGTTAGGTTCCTGAGCGGGGTGGGAGGCTCTATCCACAGGTCCATGACCTCGTGCCTCCCTGGGATCTCGACCTTGTCCTTTCACAGCTCACAGGATCCCCCCCCTCGGAAAACAGTTACTTACCAGTAACTGTTGTTCTTTGAGATGTGTTGCTCATATCCATTCCACTTAGGTGTGTGCGCGCCCTCGTGCATGGCCCTTAGAGAACTTTTCCCTAGCAGCCCCTTTAGGGGCCGGCCTCAGCGCCCCCTGGAGTGCCGTCCTCAGGTGGTGGTACACAGGGTGCTGCCAGCCCCTCCCCTCCTCAGTCCCTTCTTTCTGCCGACTCCAACAGCGGGGACGGAGGGTGGGTGTGGAATGGATATGAGCAACACATCTCGAAGAACAGTTACTGGTCAGTAAATATGTTTTCTCCTTCAAGTGATTGCTCATATGCATTCCACTTAGGTGATTAACGAGCCATACCTGCAGGTGGGTAGGAGTCAACGGCGAGCTGCCCTCAGCACGGCTCTGCCAACTCGCGCGTCCTCCCTCAACTGCTGGACGACAGCGTAGTGCATGGCAAAGGTGTGCACCGAAGACCAGGTGGCAACCCTATAGATGTCATCCAGGGGGACCCTTTCCAGGAAGGCCGCTGACACGGCCTGGGCCCTCGTCGAGTGCGCCGTCACCACTCTGGGAAGCTGGACGCCTGCATGCTCATAGCAGAGCCGAATGCAGGCAGTGATCCACTTGGCAATGCACTGGGCGGAGACCGGGGAACCCCTCATCCTGTCCGCCACCGCAACGAAGAGCTGCGTGGTCTTTTGGAACGGCCTCGTCCTCTCTAGGTAGAATGCCAGCACCCTCCTTACGTCAAGGGTGTGCAGTCTCCTCTCGTCCTCGGACCCGTGCGGTTTAGGGAAAAACACGGGGAAGAAAATATCTTGGTTACAATGGAACCGGGAGACTACCTTAGGCAGGAACGCTGGGTGAGGCCTCAGCTGTACCTTATCCCAGAAGACGACTGTATAGGGGGGCACTGAAGTCAAAGCTCTTAACTCAGAGACCCTCCTAGCCGAGGTAATGGCCACGAGGAAGGCCACCTTCCAGGACAGGATCAGCAAGGGAAAGGTGGCCAAGGGTTCAAAGGGGGGGGCCCGTCAGTCTATCAAGGACCAGGTTCAGATCCCACGGAGGCACCGGGTCATGGACCTGCGGGTAGAGCCTCTCGACCCCCCTGAGGAACCTCACCGACATGGGGTGGGAGAACAGGACCGCCCCCCCCATCGGCTGATGGAAAGCCGAGATGGCCACTAGGTGCACCCTGAGGGAGGCTAGCGCTAGCCCCTGCAGCAGGTAATCGAGGACAGCCTGCACGGGGGACGTACCGGGGGTTACGCCCCGCGACTCCACCCAGCAGGTGAATCTCCTCCACTTGGCCCTGTAGGCGATCAGCGTGGAGGGCCTCCTGCTTCCCAGCAGCACGCGTTGGACCTGCTCCGAGCAGGTTCTCTCCTCCTCCGTCAGCCAGAGAGCCTCCAGGCCGTCAGGTGCAGGAGTCCAGGCTGGAATGCAGCAGGCGACCGTGGTCCTGGGAGAGCAGGTCCGGTCTCCTTGGGAGCTTGATCAGCGGGGCGACCGAGAGGTCCTGTAGCAGGCTGTACCAGTACTGCCTCGGCCACGCTGGGGCAATCAGTATCACGTCCGCTCTGTCCCTCTTGATCTTCAAGAGGACCCTGGGCAGGAGCAGGAAAGGGGGGAACGCGTACATGAGGGTCCCTGTCCATTCGATGAGGAACGTGTCGGAAAGGGAGCCCGGCTCGTGACCCCGGAGCGAGCAAAACCTCGGGCACTTTGTGTTCCAGGACGACGCGAACAGGTCCAGTCGGGGAACACCCCACTCGCGGAAAATGCTGGCCGCTACCTCCGGATGCAACGACCAGTCGTGTTGGGGTAGAAACGACCTGCTGAGGCGGTCCGCCTCGTCGTTCCTGACCCCCAGGAGGTGAGAGGCGGTTAAACAGAAATCGTACCTCACCGCCAAGTCCCAAAGATGAAGCGCCTCCTGGCACAGAGCCGAGAAGCACGCTCCCCCCTGCTTGTTGATGTAAAACATCACTGCGGTATTGTCCGTCAGCACCTGTACCATTTTCCCCAATAAAGAGTGGCGAAACACCTTGCATGCCAGTCTGACTGCCCTCAGTTCCTTGACATTAATGTGGAGGGCAGTCTCTCCCTGGGACCAGCGTCCCTGTGTGGACAGACCACCGGTGATGTGAGCTCCCCACCCCAGGTCCGATGTGTCTGTGATCAGAGTGACCGAGGGGGTGAGGGCTCTGAAGGGGACTCCTTCCAGCACTGTCCCGGGGTCCAGCCACCAGTTCAGTGACCCCAACACCGCGGGGGGCACTGTAACCACCCTGTCCAGAGTGTGCCTGCTGGGCACATATACCTTGGCCAACCAACCCTGGAGGGGCCTGAGCCTGAGGCGGGCCAACCTCACTACAAAGGTGCACGAGGCCATGTGGCCCAACAGCTGCAGGCACTGCCTGGCTGTCATCGTGGGGCACCTCTGAAGCTGCAATATGATTGCTGCCATGGCCTCGAACGTGGGAGGGAGGCTCTGGCCCGCACCGAGTCTAGGGATGCCCCTATGAACTATGCGCTGTACCGGCGACAGCATCGACTTCTGCTCGTTGATGAGCAGCCCCAGAGCAAGGCAAGTGGCCTGGACGAAGGAGACCGCCTCGCGCACTTGCGACTTGGTCTTGCCCCTTATCAACCAGTCGTCCAGGTAGGGAAATATCTGGACCCCCCTGTGCCTCAGGAAGGTCGCCACCACCGCCATACATTTGGTAAACACTCTGGGGGAGGAAGACAGGCCAAAGGGCAAGGCCGTAAATTGGTAGTGGGCACCAGCTACCATAAACCTTAGGTACCGCCTGTGGGCGGGAAGGATGGAGACGTGGAAGCTGGGTTCAGGACGGGAATGATGGACACTAGGGACACCGTAAGAAACTTTAGCTTCCTTATGCACCTGTTTAACCTGCGCAGGTCCAGTATAGGTCTGAGGCCTCCCTTGGCTTTGGGAACGAGGAAGTACCTCGAGTAGAACCCCTTCCCCATCTTGAGCAGCAGAACCGCTTCTATGGCTCCCTTGAGCAGGAGGGAGCGAACCTCCTGAAGGAGTAATTGCTCGTGAGAGGGGTCCCTGAAGAGGGACGGAGGTAAGTGGGGGGGGAAGCCACCAGCTGGAGGGCATAACCCCGGCACACGGTTCTGAGGACCCAGTGGTCCAAGGTGATACCCCGCCACAGGCCGAGGTAGGGCCTTGGCCCGTCCTGGAAAGGCGGGGGGGAATCCAGGGAACGGGAGACGGTGCCACCCTCAGGCGCACCGTCAAAAGTTGCGCTTCCCTTTGGAGCCCTGGGAGGGTCCTCTCTGGGAAGAATTGGACGACGCAGTACGGTTGCGCCATCCAGAGCCCCTGGTTCCTATCCCTACCCCTCACGGGGGGGAAAGGCC
Organism: Mesoclemmys tuberculata; assembly: GCA_007922155.1. Taxonomy (NCBI): domain Eukaryota; kingdom Metazoa; phylum Chordata; order Testudines; family Chelidae; genus Mesoclemmys; species Mesoclemmys tuberculata. The sequence continues at coordinate 30,153,898 of ML675629.1, read as the reverse complement.
TAGGCAGTGGCCTAGGTTGCTGCTGCTGCCGCCGCTGTGGCGGCTGCTGTGGCTGCTGGCGGGCTTGTAACCGAGCCGCCTGAGGGGTGTAGAGACCCAAGGAACACAGCGTTGCCCTTGAGTCCTTCAGGACGTGCAGCTTTTCATCCGTCCTCTCCGAGAAGAGGGCAGCTCCATCGAACAGCAGGTCCTGGAGGGAGTGCTGCACCTCCCGGGACAGGTCCGTGGATTTCAACCACGCTGCACGCCGCATGGCGATGGCGGAGGCCATCACCCTACTGGCCGTGTCCGCAGCGTCAGAGGCAGTCTGGAGGGCTGCACTGGCCATAGTCAATCCTTCCTCCAGGACCATGGCAAAGTCTGCTGCCTGGTCCTGGGGCAGGGACTCTGTGAACCTTCGCAGCGAGTCCCACAAGTTTAAATTGTACCTGCCCAAGAGGGCCTGGTGGTTCGCCACCCTGAATTGGAGCGCCCCCGTGGAGTAGACCTTCCTGCCATAAAGGTCTAGTCTCCTACCCTCCTTGTTCTTAGGGGAGGCACTCTGAGCCCTTTGCCTGTCCTGGTTGGCAGCGTCCACAACCAGAGGTACCTGGGGCAGGGTGCGTAAACAAGTACTCCTGCCCCTCGGCTGGCACGTAGTACTTCTTCTCGGTGCCCTTAGACATGGGGGCGACCGAGGAAGGGGTCTGCCAAACGGCCATAGCCAGGCACAAGACCCTCTCGTGGATGGGGAGGGCTACCCTGGACGGTCCTTGTGTCCCCACACGCCCGAAGAGGGGGTCCACCTCTTCCTCCAGAACCTTGACCTCCAGGCCAAAGTTCGAGGCTACCCACTTCAGGAGCTCCTGATGAGGCCTGAAGTCAATAAAAGGGGCCCCCTGGTCCCTGATGGCTGCCTCGTCCGGCGATGATGAATAGGATGGGTGGCGGGGTCCAGTAGAGGGGCCCTCCCCAGGGTCCTCCTCCTCAAAGGAGGAGTGGTCACCCTCCTGCACCAAAGATGCCCGTTGGGGAGGTAACTGGGTGACAGAGGTAGAGGCCGACAAGGTTCCCTGTCCCATCTGGGCTGCCCACGGGCCCCAAAATGGCCACTGCCAGGGGGCTTGGGGCCAACCCGGGGGCGGCACCGGTGCCAAGGGCAACGCCAGCTGCGGTGCCGGTGGGAGTACCTCCTCCTGGCGCCGGGTACGGGATCCCGAGCCAGGAGATCGGTGCCAGTGGTGACGCCGGGAAGAGCCGCTCTGGGACCCGCTACCGGACAATCCCAAGGAGCGACGGCGTCTGCGGTGCTGATGGTGGGGCGATGCTGACGACGACAAAGACCGGTACCGGGAGAGGGACGACTTGCGACGCCTCTTCCCGGAGATTGGAGAGCGGTGCCGAGAACGCTGTCTCCGTGCTGTGCTGGAGCTGGAGGTCGATGAAGAGCGGTGCCGCCTGGACGATCTGGAGCGGTGCTGCGACGCCTCGTCGGAAGACGAAGAGGGAGAGGAGCTGCCGAGCTCGACTCTCCGGCGTCGGGTGGTGGGCGGCCGATCCCCCAGTGCTGAGGCCACCCACCCTTCGGGGACACCCAGCACGGGTTTGCCCTGGGACACAGGCCCTGACTCTCTCAGCCGAGAGAGGGCCGGAGGCGTGAGCAGGGCCAGCAAGGCTCGAGCCGCTTCAAACGCCTCTGGCGTGGAAGGGTCCTGTACAGGGGGTCCCCCTCTCCCAGGAGTCAGGGGAGGTTCCCTGATTGGTGCCGGTGCCGGAGTCGGGGCAGGCAGCACATCGGAGAGCCAAAGCACCTCCGGGCTCGACCCCGGCCGCTCCTGCGGTACAGAGAAGCGTTGCAAGCACGGGCGGCGCTTCTTCTTCTTCGGCACCGGAGATGGTCGATGCCGAGACGCCTGCGGTGCCAGCGGTGCACTCCGCACCGAGGATACGCTCGGTGCCGAGGGAGTCCGCGACGGCTTGGACGCCGGACGCAGCGCGGACTCCATGAGTATTGCCTTCAGCCTCACCTCCCTCTCTCTCTGGGTGTGAGGCTTGAAGGCTTTACAAATGCGGCAACAGTCTCTACGGTGCTGCTCCCCCAAGCACTTCAAGCAGCAGTCATGGGGGTCGCTGACGGGAAAAACCTTCCCGCAGACCACACAGGGTTTAAACCCCGGCGAGCCCAGCATAGCCAGGTTGCCTAGAGCCCGAAGGCTCTTCCTACCTATCTAACTAGGTACCGAACTAACTAAAAACTAACTAAGTTTGGGGCGAACTGCTAGCTAACTACTCACGTGAAAAGAAAAAGCTTGCAAGGAGCAAGAGCTGTTCCCACCTGGCCGTCACAGGTGGAAAGAAGGAACTGAGGAGGGGAGGGGCCGGCAGCGCCCTATGTACCACCGCATGAGGGCGGCACTCCAGGGGGCGCTGAGGCTGGCCCCTAAAGGGGCTGCTAGGGAAAAGTTCTGTGAGGGCCGTGCATGAGGGCGCGCACACACCTAAGTGGAATGCATATGAGCAATCACTCGAAGGAGAACCAGCGGCATCATGCCCTCTACCCTGGTCTTCCGGAAAGATGGCATTCCATATTTACCTAGGCAAGAAAGGTCACCAGGATCAGGGCCCGCTCCCCCCCGACTGTACTCTATAAAGATACAGTTCAGTTGAGGTGTACAAGGCCGTTCCAGAGAGCAATGCAGCTCTTCGTTGCAGCAGCCGACCGGATGAAAGGTTCACCTGTCTCTGCCTGGCGCACTTTCCTTGTGAAATAACTTCCTGCATCAAGTTTGGCTATGAACAGGTGAAGGTGCCACTTCCAGGTGCCACCACAGCTCACTCAGAGCTCAAGCTCCATCTATAGCCTTCCTAGCAGAAGTGCCAGATCAGGGCATCTGCAGAGCAGCTGCCAGTACATACCTTCACGTCCAACCACACCTCTGTCCAACGGACACAGGAAGACATGGGCTTCAGCAGGGCTGTGCTGCAAGCAGCTCACCACTAACTCTGGCCCACCTCCAAGGTACTGCTTGTTAGTCACCTATAGTGGAATAGACATGAGCAAGCACTCGAAAAAGAAAATAAAGGTTACTTACAAGCAACTGATGTTCTTCGAGATGTGTTGCTCATGTCCATTCCACAACCAACCCCTCCCTCCCCCCCGTCCCCACTGCCAGAGTTGGCGGAAAGAAGGGACCAAGGGGGCATAAGACCAGCAGCACCTCATATACAGCAGCATGTGCGCAGGTCAGCAGGGGGTGCTGGAACCAGCCCTACAGGATCTGTTAAGGGGAAAAAAATTCTGGTAGCCGTATACAAAGGCGTGCACACACCTACAGTGGAATGGACATGAGCAAGTACTCAAAGAAGAATATTCAAACTTGTTAGCTGGGACACTTGATAACATCTACTTGATTTTTTATGTGCATGCCATGTTTTGAGAGGCTGGATGAGGGAAGAGGAGGAGGGTCTGCCACAATTTCATGGCAAACCTTCCAAGCATGGAGGACTGTAGGATGTCCAGTAATTTGCAGGATTTTTCTTGCACTACCTCCACAGAGCTCTTCAAGGTGTCTACCATATGATGTAAACGATGCTGAAAGGTTTAAAAAAATCATAGTTAACTAGAAGTAGAAGGAACTCACTGTCCTGTTCTTCCTGGTGTACGCTGTGGAACAGACTCTTGATTAGACTCATGTCATTGTGCAGGGGAGGTAGACTGAACTCTAGAGGTAGCCAGCAGAAGGCATCCTAGCTGGCTGCATACTCAAAGTAGGCCAGTAAGGCCCATTTTGAGTGAGAGGTAGGTAAATGGACGGAGCATACCTCCCCCTGCTGTATTCACAAGGGAAGCAAGAGAACAAATACTCTTCCTTTAAGTGGGGACTACTCTGACTGGTATTCTAGAGGGTTCTTGAATCCTCATCACAATCTGAGCAGAAGCATTCACCAATACTGTGGCAAACAGTTTTCTAATGGCAAACAAGAGCAGCAAGAATGATTCTTTCTGAAAAGCAAACCAGACTGCTTGCATTTCTTGAGTATATTAATTCTTCAATCTTTCTTAGTTATGCCATGTTGCCTGTATACTGTGGTGTCCCAGATGTACTCCCCCATCCTGAAGGGCTAGTTTCAAAATTGAGACAATACCCTATCATGTGAGCTACCTGCTTACAGCAACTAAAGGCCTTCATCAGTCGGGGAAATACCTTCACTTTCCCTTGCATCTGTTGAGAGTGATTCCAAGCCCTTAAAAGGAACCACAAATTCTAATGTACAGTCTTGCCAATGGAGTAATCCCTGTTTGTGAGACCAGAAGATTTAGCAGCTGCAGTTAAAAATAACGCTATTACATGCTAGATCTTTTGAAGACTTTGCTATATTGGGGCTCTCTTCTTAGGGGTCTCAGACTCAGAAATTAGGCTGATAATTATCAGCAGAAAAGAATAAGGGAACTCTTCCTCAAATCATATATTCATGTGCTTGGCGCACCATAGACAGAGGGCTTTTGGCTTTCTTCCTGAGAAGTCCACAAGCAAGCTGTTTTGATTAAAAATGTTGTCTAAAGATAAGCTTCTCACTCAGTACTTCTGTGAACAGACAGACAGACTGAAGGGTAATATTGGTAATGGTATATTTCATGAGAAAACTGAAAAAATTGCTTTTACAAGAGCCACACGAACATGCAGTTTCTGCCAGATTCACTGACATTAGCAGGACTCCTAAGAAAATAGTGGATATCTTGCAGCAATAGTAAAGACAGAAACGACGTTCTAATTTTTTTCTTCATTGGCTTGTCCTTCAACTTTTAAAACTATATTAGAATACAGAGTATGGATGTAGGCATCTTTTGAGTGACAGGTTCTTGTCCTTGATTCTAAAAGAGAAGTATCTTTCAGGTTTCCTGATTTCTTAAGGATGGAAAGGAGATGAAGAGATGTGGAGGAGCCTGAAGCTGCAGGGACTGTAGCATAGATACCATCTTCCATATCCACCTATCTGAAATTGACTGGAACCACGCATTGAGAGATGGGACATCCTGGCTCCTAAGGCTTTTTCTGGATGAAGATTTGGTTGTGGAAGTAGGGAATTTGATGTTTTCTGGTTTTATTGCATAATATACTGTGTGTGTGTGTATATATATATTACATACATACAAAAAAATAAACACTAGCGAAGTGAAGGAGAACATCCCTAAAAGATAGCAGTCCTTCCACTGGTGAACAAGAGACCCTGGAGCTTTCCCTTTAGAAATGGCTGAACCAGGAGTTTAAGGGGATTTTTGGACTTACCTCTTAAGAGACCTCCTTGTTCAGTGTAGTTTGCTAAGTCCTAAGAGATAAAGAGGACTGGTCCCCATTCCTGTAATGACATCACTAAGGGCATCTCAGGAGATGTGGGATAACAGGGAGGCCCCAACAATCTATGATCAGAACAATGGAAGTGCTTCTTTTTCATGGCTCCTGAGGTGCTCTCCAATCAGCTCTCTTTTGGTTTCCTTTTTGGCCTGCTCAGCCACGATCAGGGAATGAGCAGATGTAAGCAAGCCACAAGAGCTGAGCTCAACTGGTCAACAAAATCCAGGACATTTTGGCCCCCAAAAGAAAAAAAATGGTAGAAAATGGATTTTGGCGATTGCTGCCCCAAAATTATGTTATGAAAACTACTATAATAATGGATGAGGTGGGAATAATGAACCACTACTTCGTTTGCACAGCTGCAAGCAGAAAATCTAATGAAAGGGTGAAATGGAAGGTGGCCAATGGAAGGAGTCTTGTGGAAAGTCTGAACTGCCTCCAGTATTCACAGAAACACAGGCATAGCCCAGAGATGTCAGGACCCAGAATATGTTCTGCAACAGCTCTTCCGCATGATCATGGAATTATTTTGCTCCCATCAGTATCATGTTTGGATAAACAGCACAGACAAAGTGCTCGCTTCTAAATATAATCCCTTTCCAGCTCAAGACTGGTGAACATGTGAGCCACACAAAAGCAACTCTATGAAATTCAGCACGCACCTTCTTCATGGAAGGCAGATGCAACACTTCCATAAATGTAGGTAATGCTGCTTCTAAATTAGTAGCTTCAGTATAGCTAAGTGTCAAAGAGCAGGGGAATGTGAGAAACAACTAAGAAAAAACAATGAGGACACTGGCCAAAACTGGGAGGTAAAACAAACGAACAAAAATCCCTCCACACCCAAATGGCACTAGTTAGCACACAAAGTTGCCTTGAGAAATCCAGAATGTGCATCTGCCTATCATAGAAACCATTGGAAAACTTGATTGTTTCCTCCAAGGTAGAAAAATCATCAAAAAGAGCCTCTACAAAGGGAAACATTTTTTGGTATTAACATTTATGTCACAAAATTATTCTTGACGAGACCTCCCCTTCCAAACATGGAATTTAAGTTCAGCCTCTTTTGATAATGCCTGAAAACTGGCTATAATACAGATGTGTCTACCTTTAGTTTTTCTTATCTCTGAAGTCTACACACATTGCTAACCATTCTTATTTCAACAGCCATCTGAACCAGACTCAAGCCACTCAAACTACAATATTAAAGAACACATGAAAGAAATTTTAAACTGACCTGGACCTAGTTTATAAAAATTGTCCAAAAATCAACAGATTCCATTTCTTTGTTTCAAACTCACCTTTCGAGTATCAACAGATGCAAAGATATTTCCTCTTGGATTGCTAAATCCAGTCCCATAAGCACTAAAAGCAATTTCTTCCAGCCATGATGGAACTTCCTGCTGAGCCTACGGAAGAAAAACTGCAAGTTTAAATACTGAATAGATGAAAAATTCTTAAGTAATTTGGCATAGTGGATCACAGTGGCTAGTTCACACATTAAAATGAAGTCTTAGTGGTATATGAAATAACATGCTTAAGTTTGAAAAAACTGGGCAACATACATCTGAAAGCACTTTCACCAGAGGCTGGGCTATGTGGCTGTCTGAAATCGAATCAAAGAAAGAAATCGCTTTGCCAATGTTCCCACAGCGTCCAGTTCGCCCAATCCGGTGAACATATTCATCAATAGTGGAAGGAAGATCAAAATTAATAACATGTTGAACATTTTCAATATCCAGGCCTCTTGCTGCTACTGATGTAGCAACAAGAACAGGACATTTTCCAGAGCGAAAGTCCTGAAGAGCCTCTTCTCGCTCTCTCTGTTCCCGATCTCTGAAAACAAAGAAAGTATGTTAGAACACAGATTGTTCTCTAAAGGCAAGCGAAAGCTACAGATTAAGATACTACAAGTTAACAATCAACATGCTATGTGCAGTAAGACACATGGACAATACTGGTATTTAAGAATAAAGAATGCTTCAAATTAGCAACATTTTAATGAGAAGTAAACAGTATAAAAAGCTAAACAAGTTATAACTCTGCCATTCAAGTTTCATTAAAAAGTCAACACAATTCTCAGTCTATAAAACTACATTTATATAACGAAAATGGCCACAGCATTAAGGACTAGATGGAAACAATGACCTCAATTACTGTAATGCACAAAGATGGGAAGTCACAGGAGAGCACCACACTGGTGCAGTATACAAGGAAAACTACACTGTACATGTTATATGTACAATTTATCCTAGGAAACAACTGAAAACTATTAGCCATTTAGCAATGGGTGACAGAATTCCCCACCACCCAATTCTAGCACTGAGAATCAGAATATTGGTTCCAAGTGTTTTGGTTCAATATTTGTTTCGCTCATGACATAAATGAGTTTAACAAAATAAGTCATTTTAAATTTAAATAAACTATAGCACAGCAAAAGCATTTATTCAATAAAACACTTGCCCATGAATACTGGTGGTTGCTATTTTTTCTTGACAAAGAAAAGTTGCAATGAAATCTGCTTTTTTCTTCGTTTCCACAAACACCATGGTTCGCTCATCTCCTGCAACAGATTAAAGAGACTATTTGGTAACAGGGGACATTACAGATTTACTATAGTCTCAAAACCACTAATGTGTTTTATCATTTATACCATGCACATATTGCCATAAATTTAAATAGATTAAGGGTTTAAGGCCACAAGGGGCCAATCAGATCTTGTTTCCCCCTCCTGCACAACAGGCCATAGAATTTCATCGAGTAATTCCTGCATCAAGCCAATACCTTTGAGATAAAATGTTGTATGTTGCATTCTCCAATCCTCTAGGCCCCATGATCCAATACCTGCAGCTTCTTTCCTATCATCCTACCCTTTGCTCACCAATAGCAATAAGGGAGGTAATGCTATTCTCTGGCACTAGAAGCACAGCCCCCAGTTTCTGAAACCTTTCTGGAGGCTCATTACTGATCTTATTTTAAATAGCTACATGCAAAAATATATGCTCTCAAAACAAGATCAGAATTATTTAAAAAAAAACTTTCAAATACAATTATTCTGGTGGGTGGAGCTCCATGGAGGATCAAAAGAGTCAAAGTAACTGAAGCTGATTTTGTCTGTCCATCCAGCCATGTACTTATATGGTCTCCATTATAGTGCCTGAGGGCCTTCAGAAATGGAGAAAAAATATTTTCATGCATACAAGCAAAGGAAGTCAGAGCTTAATACTAGAACACCTCATTAGTTAGGACACTTGATAAGACAATAGTACTTCTGCACTTCTCAGCAAAGATGTAATAGGTCAAGAGTTGAAGTCTAACATTTAGTAAGAATTTATTACATTTACAAGACTTAGAACACAACATTTAAGAACGTACTATGAAGTATCACATAACTGAATGACACCTACCAATTAGATTAAAATCAATTTTATGATAGAGGTATTTGACTATCTTTATCTTACATTTCTGGAAGTGGACAATAATCTGGAAATTGGGATGTTCTTGCTTTAGATAGCTTTCCCAACCAAATGACAGAAAAAGACAGACCTTGTAACTGTTCTTCGAGATATGTTGCTCATGCCCATTCCATTCTAGGTGCGTGCTCAACCTCCTTGCATAGTTACCAGAAGTTTTTTTCCCCTTAGCAGCACCCATAGGGCCAACTCTGGCACCGCCTAGAGTCCTGCGAAAATGCTGCAGTATATGAGGCGCTGCTGGCCCTATGTCCTCCCCAGTTCCTTTTTGCTGGCAACTCTGACAGTGGGGTGGGTCATGGAATGGACATGTGCAACACATCTCAAAGAACAGTTACAAGGTAAGTGATAGTCTTTTCTTCAAGTGCTTGCTCATGTAGATTATATTTTAGGTGACACCCAAGCAATACCTTTGAGGTGAGATCGGAGTTCATCAGTGAGCCATTTGCAGCACTGGTATAATCTCGTGCTTGCTAAACAATGGGCATTATGGGAGGTGAAAGTGTGCACTGAGGACCAGATAGCAGCTTTGTGTATGTCCTGAATGGGCACCTGCGCCAGAAACGCCACCGCTAAAGCCTGCACCCTGGTGGAATGGGTCATGACTGTCCACCCCGCCCACCCGGAGAAGCACCTTCGCCTGTTTGTAGCGGAAGCTAATACAGGAAATTATCCATGAGGAGACTCACTGCACTGAAAACAAGTGAACCTTTCATCCTGTCAGCATGGACTTATTGAACAACTTTGTCCACTCTATGTAAAACGTTAGGGCCCTCCGGACATCAAACATATGCCAATGGTGTTCCTCATTGGAGGCATGGGGTTTTGGAAAGAAAATAGGTAAGAAAATATCCTGATTAAAATCAAATTGGGACACTATCATGGGCAAGAAGGCTGGGTGAGGCCACAACCACACCATATCCTTATATCGCTACCAGGAAGGCCACCTTCAAGGATGGCAACAAGGGAAGGAAGGCTAAAGGCTTGAACAGGGCCCCCGTGAGTCTAGCGAGCACTAAATTTAGATCCCAGGGAGGAAGTGGATCCCTAACCTGAGGATAGTGTCTACACCCTTCAGGAACCTGACTACCATATCATGGGGGGGAAAAAGCCAGAAAAAGCCACTAGATGCACCTTTTAGCTGCAGGGCCTAGCTGAGGGTGCAACAGGTAGTTAAAATCATTTGGATCGAGACCTGCTGGGCTGAGACTCCCCAGAACACCGCCCAGCAGGGAACTGTGAACAGTTGGCTGGATTGGATGTTCTAGTGGAAGGTTTACTGCTACACATTGAAACCTGATACACCTGAGACAAACAAGCTTGTTCCTCCAGGTTCAATCATGGAGCCTCCACGCTGTTAGGTGCAGAGATTCTGGATCCAGCAACTGTCCCTGGTCCTCGGAGAGAAGGCTGTGCCAGCTAGGTAACTCTAGCAAGGGGGTAACTGACAGCTCCAGCAGCGTCATAAAGCAATGCTGCCATGGCCAGATGGATGTTATGAAAATGACATCCACCTTGTCCCTTTTGATTTTCAAAAGAACCTTGGGGATTAACGGTACAGGCGGGAAGGGCTCCTGACTATGAAAGAAGACAGGCATCAGACAGATCCCCTTTTGTTCAGTCCATGAATAGAGCCGAACTGATGGCACTTCTCATTCAGCTCAGATGTGAAGAGGTCCACTTGGGGAGACCCCCATATCTGGAAGAGCATGTTGACCACCTACAGGTGGAGCGACTATTTGTGGCGGGGTAAGAAGGACCTGCTGAGGTGGTCTGCTGTGGCACTCTTTATACCGGAAAGGTGGGAAGCCACCAGTTGCGTACTGTATTGCAAAGTATCACAGGTGCACTGTTTTCTGGCACAGGGCTGTGGAGCAGGCCCCGCCCTGCTTATTGATGTAATACATCGTGGCCATCTTGCCCATCAAAACTTGTACCACCTTGCCCTTCAGGAGGGGAAGGAATACTCTGCACAACCACCACATCACTCTGAGCTCCTTGATGTTTATGTGCAGTTCTTGTTCCTCCTCCAACCAGGTTCCTTGTGTACTGTGGCTAAAGCTAATATGCACCCTGCTTACCCCAGGTCCGAAGCATCTGATATCAGTGTGACCGAGGGAACCAGGTCTTCAAAGGGTATCCCCCACATGACCACCTGGGGGTCCAGCCACCAGTCTAGGGAAGAGAGGACTTGTGCATGCACTCTGGCCAGGGAATACCTCCTTGGGGCATATACCAAAGCTAGCTAGAACTGCAGCTATCTGAGCCTTAGATGTGTGTGGCATACCACATACACACAGGCTGCCATGTGACCCATCAGCTGCAAGCAGGCCCTGGCCGTCATAAGGAGGTAGGCACGGAGGTGCCTGATCAGGCTCGACATGGCTTCAAACCAAGGCTGCAACAGCAAAACCCTGGCCTGTGTAGAGTCGAGAATGGCTCCAATGAACTCTATTTGCTGCACTGGCTGAGAGTGTACTTCTGCTCCTTCACCACTAGCCCTAGGTGTTAACAGGCAGCTCTCGCTAGGTTGAGGCTGGCCTGGACCTGGGATTGGGACCTGCCTTTGATTAGCCAGTCCTCCAGATATGGGTAGATTTACACACCCTGTCATCCAAGATGCAGCTGCAACCACCACACGCTTCTTGAATACCTGTAGGACAGAAGATAGGTCACACAGGAGGGCCATAAACTGGAAAACGGAACAGCCCACAACAAACTGTAGAAACCTTCTGTGTCCAGGAAAGATTGCAATATGAAAATGTGTCCTTCAGATCTAGGGCAACATACCAGGATCCAGGGAGGGAATGATGGAGGCTAGGGAGACCATGCAGAACATGAGCCTTCTGAGGAACTTGTTCAACTCTCGCAGGTCTAAAATGGGTCTGAGGCCCCCCCTTTGCCTTGGGAATGACGAAGTACCAGGAGTAAAACCCCTTTCCTCTCGTCTGATGGAACTTTCTCCACAACCCCCAATTTGAGGAGGCTCTCCATCTCTTGCCCGAGAAGTTGCTTGTGAGAGGGGTCCCTGAAGAGGGACAGAGAAGAGGAGGTTGAAGAAAACTGCAGGGTATAGCCTCTTTCGATAATCCCAAGGACTCAGTAGTCTGATGTAATGAGTCCACTTGGGAAGGAAGGGGGTGAGTGATTCATGAACTGCAGGGAGCACCTATAGCATTGATGACTCTGAGCTGGGGGTATCCACTTCCGCTTCCTGGTGTTGGGGGTGGCTTCTTCAGAGGGCTCAGAGCCCTAAAGGTCAAGTCCTGCTCTGAGTGCCTCAGCACAGGCAGCTGGAACAATGCGGTGCCCTTGCTCAACCCTGCATCTCTGCTCTTCTTCAGTGCAGGAGAGCAATCTTTGTCCAAGTGCTGTTTCTTCCACCTCTTTCGCACCAAGGCAGAACATGGCAGCTCTGAGGCCGGTCTCAATGCCACCTCCACGAGAAGGGCTTTCAGGTGGCTCTCCCTTTCTTTTTGAGTCCTCGGCTTGAAGCCCTTGCAGATCTTACACTTGTCCTTTCGGTGCGACTACCCCAAGCACTTCAGACAGCTCAGTTAGGGGTTGCTCAGCAGAAAGTGCTTGCCGCAACCTGTGCAAGGCTTGATGCCCAGAGAGCGGGGCATGCCCTACTCCCAAATCCATGTCCCTAACAGGACTAACACTTAACACTAACTACTAACAACAGCACTTAATTAACCAAGAACTACTTAATTAACCTAATTACTAACTGCATTAGAAGAGGGGGAACTGAAGGACTTGCAATTGCAAGTGAAGCAAGGTTCCAGCAACCGTGAGTGGTGGAAAGAAGGAACTGAGGGGGCACAGAGCTGGCTGCACCTTATATACTGCAGCATGTGCACGGGGCTCCAGGGGGTGCTGAAACCAACCCTATGGGTACTATTAAGGGGCAAAAATTCCAATAACCATGCACGGAGGCGCACATACACTTAGAATAGAATCAACATGAGCAACAAACATCAAAGAATAACAGTTACAAGGTAAGTAACATGAGCAAGCACAAGAAGAACAACTTTTGGTGCCTTTTTCCCCAACTAACACCTTACCCTCAGTAAATAGTGGTCAACATTCCCCCCACAGAACTCTAGTTCCAAAGAATAAACTGAAGTTGGACCAGAGTACAAAGTTAAGACCTAAAGGTAGCATTATAGATGGCAGAGTTCCTTCACGGAAATACAATTTACAGGAATGACCACAGCATCTTATTTTTGTTCTGGGGGTGTCAGCAATCTGGGAAACTGTTTTGTCTAGCAGTATCCAATACTGGTGGACTATCTGGAGAATGGCCATATGCCACAAACATGTATAAAACAAAATTACTTAAATTAAGACAGGCAGTAAAATTTGCTAAAGAAAGAAAATACTCTTCTGCCATGCACTGCAATGGACACAGTCTTTTACTATATAACAGTATAGTGCCTAGGAAAACAGGGCCCTGGGCTTGGCTAAGTAGCAGAGTCAGGGGCTAAAATAAATTCCTATTAACTTGATTTTCTCTCATTGGAAAAGGCCATTAAAAAGTTAACAAATAAAGTTACTTATGCTTTGTAGAATTTCAACCAGTTTCTCTCTCTTGGAATATTGGGAAACTTGAAGAATGGTCTGCTGAACATCACTGCAGGCTCCGCCCACTTGTCCCACAGCAACAAATAAATATTCAGGTTTTAAAAATTCTCCAGCCAGTCTTCAAAACAGAAGAACAAGGTTTACATATTATTACAATGATTTTTAAACTATTCATTTTTAGCACAATACAAAGCAGATAAGTAACTTAAAACGTTTTATTATATATAAATCCAATCACCACAACCCTGCAAAATAATATACATTTAGACTTAAAAATTAGACCTTTCAAGCCAAATAATACCATGGGATATGCAGTACTCCCGTTAACGTTAACAGAAATTCTGCACGCATATTCCAGGGCAGAGTTTTTGCCCTCAGTTTTTAAAATAATCAACACATTCATCCTTAATAAAATAAGAAAAATTAGCAGTTAGTACTCTGCACTCTCAAATTGCTGTACAAACAATTCCCAACATACCTGCAAGATGGGTATTTACCCCCATTCTACAGAAGGGAAACAGGATTAGAAGTCAAGATTCCTGAATCTCAGCACACTCAGTTGGTTACTAGTCAGCAGACCACACTGCCTCTAACATAAGTCAGCATTTCCTTTACTTACCTGCCAAGAGGACACTGACTTATGCTGCAAAAATTGAGGTTAACTGTTCTATATAGTGAATATGTAAATCACACAATATGAGTTCAAGTTGGGGTCTTTACTACAACAAACTTAATATTTTATCAAGTTTGTTAAATATTAGAACTGCTGTAATAAACTGAGCACTAAGTAAAAACTTCAAATATTTTTATTTGATTGACCAAATAAGCAAAGTGTGATCATAGATTTCAAAACACATTTTATTCAACTATATTTCCAGCTTCATGCAAATTGTCACACACCTTTGAATTTCTTCAGGGAAAGTGGCACTAAACATTAGTGTTTGACGCCTGTCTTTTGGTGGCATGCCTGGGCAAGAGATTAATTTCTTCATCTCTGGACCAAAACCCATATCGAGCATACGGTCGGCTTCGTCTAATACCAAATATCTCACTTTACGCAGTCCAATCTTTAGCCAATTTTTATTTCAGTACAATAAGAAAGAAAACAGCATTAAAAGTATTTCAGTAAAGACATTCAGAACAGAACAAACTAAAAACACATTTTTTCTATTTGCCAATGCCATTTTATCAGTGATAATTGTAAGGTAATCCTCTGCTGTCAGATAGCAGGTCAGGAAGCATTTTAAATGCTTCATGTTCTCCCCAGAATCCTCTTACTCTGGATCATGTCTGTCCGGTACATAGCTTACTTTACCTCTGCACTAAGATATTTTAAGTTATCTGCAAGGGCCCATGTACTCTACCAAGTATCAGGGAATTTCAGTACAATACAGTTTGCTGACCTAGTTCAACATAGTTAAAAATTTTAGTCTAGTAGGGACACATCCCCTTTGTCATTTGACTTTTGATATTTATTGGTGACAGTTCCACAACACACCCTTTGTTCCTTGACATGTCACCTCGACAGAAGTCTGCATTAGTGACACCAAGGTCACAAAACAAATTAGCAGTTACAAAGTTACTTTGGGGCTGTTAGCACCAATGAGGAGTGAGATTCTGACCAGCAATCAGAGGAAAACAGATGGTAAACGATCACCAGATTAAGTAGCAAGAAACAGGATTCCACAGGAGATGCAGAAGTACATTAACCTGCCCGTGGCCCATTTACTGAGCACTAACTAACACCATACCACAGGTTACACATTTTTCAGCCAACATAACCAAAGTGCAAATAATTAATCTTTAGAGCCACAAATTTACAAACCCATTAACGGAAAAAATAAGCTATTTCCAACATTTTAATTAAATTCACTTAATATTAAGAAAATAGTTTCACACAGACAATAAACGCTGTTAAGCCTAATACTAAGGATTCTACTACCAAAGAGACTAAAGTCAGATGGAGATTTTCTTATCTGCCCTAAGGAGAAACACCAATGGGGAGATCAGAGTTCATGTCCCTGCTGCCAAATTTTAATTTCCTGAAAATCAAAACAAAGGAGACTGAATCCATATGTAAACAAGATTTTGTCAAAAGGAGAGTCCTGTAGCACTTTAAAGATTAACAAATTTCTGCAGGCATAAGTTTTCATGGGCTGGAACCCACTTATCTTTCACTTCTATAATCCTTTTCTTCCCATTAACTTTCCAAACACTTGCTTGTCTTCCTAGCTAGTGTTATGTCAGACTCAAGTTCCTCAGGGCAAGAATACTATCACAACTAGATGTCTAAAAATGCCATGTACAACTTTTATGGTATTACAAAAGAGAGTCCAAATATAAATCTTGGTAAGTGCTCTAACTGTGCATCTATTCACAAATATGTATGTTACACTAGCGAGTGTATTTTCTTTTTTTAAAATAAATGCTACCTAGTTAGGTCATGCGCCATTATCTCCAAACGGAATCACTGCAACCTAATCTAACAGTCAAATTCATACATTTCTAATCAATGGTGACAAGTCTGCAAACCTGTTTTTGCTTAGATCAAGTCAGACTGATTAGCACTAACATAATAAAAATGGTGCAAGCTGTTTTCAAGGAATTCAAAGTAAATTATATTCTTAAATGTAATAGAAATAAAGAGCTTACCTTTTCTTTACCTATGATGTCCATAAGCCTTCCTGGGGTAGCACATAATATATTACAGCCTTGCAGTATCTGACGAATTGAATGACCTGTTTGTGTACCGCCATATATCACAACTGGCCTTATGCAAGTTCTATTGAATTGGCAAGAAATTGTGATTATGTATGCACAAGTCAATTCCTAGTTACATACCTTAATTAATACCCCTTCCCCAACCCAGGAATTACTGTACTGTTTGATAGGTAAAGCATTCAAAGCTTTTTCACAAAGCAAACAGCTGAAGTCCAAAACTTAAATAATGGGTGATTGTGGCTGATGTTGAAGGAGGCAAGATATTGTGTGTTCATGGTCTGTGTGAGCATAACTGTTGTTCTTCAAGATGTGCTGCTCATGTACATTCCAAATAGGTGTGTAGGTTTTTCTGCTAGTGGTACCCATCGGGTTGGTGCATGGCATTGTATATAGGGCCATGCCAACCTGTCGCTTCTCCAGTTTTCTTGCTGTATGGCTCTGAGAAGAGAGACAGGTGGATGGGTCTTGGATTGGACATGAGCAACACATCTCAAAGAGTAACAGTTACGAAAGGTAGGTAACCATTTTCTTTCTGTGAGTGCTTACTCATGTCGATTCCAAGTAGGTGACTCCTTAACCAACCATAGGAGGAGGGGTCAGAGCTCATGAAATTGCTGACTGGAGCACCACTCTGCCAAATACTGTGTCATCTCTGGCATGTTGAGTGATGGCATAATGTGATGTAAATGTGTGGATGGAAAACCATGTCGCAGCCCTGCAAATCTTCTGTGTGGGGATCTGAGGAAGCCTGAGCGCTCAGAGCGCCGTTGTCAAAGCCAGGGCTGATACAAGAAGTAATCTATGACGAAATCCTCTAGGATGACACCAGAAGACCTTTCATTCTGTCTGCTACGGTGATGAAGAGCTGATTCAATTTACAAAAAAGTCTCGTTTGTTCTATACAGAACACCAACATGTCTGACATCCAGGGAGTGGAGATTGCGTTCCCTGCTGTTGGTGTGTGGCTTCAAAAAGAACACTAGTAAAAGATTTCCTGACTTGTGTGGAAATGGGAAACTGCCTTGGGAGGAAAGCTGGGTGGGGATGTAGCTGCATCTTATCCTTGTGGAAAAGTGTATATTGTGAGCCTAAAGTGAAAGCCTTGAGTTTAGATACTCTCCTGACTGAAATAATTAGGACAAGGAAAGCTACTTTCCACAAGAGGTATTAGAGAGAGCATGTTGCTAAGGGCTCAGATGGGGGTCCCATTAGTTTGAGCACCATATTAAGATCTCATGCAGGGATTGAGTGATGTACTGGGGGGTAAAGCCGGTCTAAGCCTTTGAGGAAGTGCAACACCACAGGATTGGCAAATACCAAGCAACCTCCTTCCTCTGGGTGGAAAGTGGAGATCGCTGCTAAGTGGACCTTTATGGATGATGCTGCTAGCCCTAGCTGCTTCAAATGCAGCAGGTCATCTAAAATAAGAGGCAGCAAAGCCTGCTTTGGGGGACTGCCCCATCTGTGTCAACCACATGGAGAATCTCTTCCATTTAGCTAAGTGGATGGCTTTCTACCAAAAAGGAGGACCTCCTGTAATTGTTCCAAGCACACCACCACCTCCCTAGAGTTTACCACACAGCTTCCATGTCGTGAGATGAAATGATCCTAGATTGGGAAGATGTAGATGTCCATGGTTGTCTGATCAAGTCTAGAACCAATGGCTATGGATAGCTAAAGCAGCATTGTGTACTGGTGTTGTGTGGGCCAAGCTAGGCCTATGAGTATGACCAAGATCCCGTCTCTCCTGATCTTCAGAAGGACCTTCTGAATGAGAGGAAAAAGTGGAAAAGCATAGAGCACATGGTGAACCCACGGAAGAGGAATGCATCTGCCAGTGATCCTGGACTGTGCTTCAGGTAGGACCAAAACTGGTGACACTTTCTGTTGGACCATGTTGTGAACAGGTCTACTTGGGGAAACCCCCACCTTTGGAAAATGTCTCTCACAATATTTGAGTGATGAGACCATTCATGGGTGTTGAAGGAACAGCTGAGATGGTCTGCCAGCTCATTCTGGGACCAGGAAGGTAAGATGCTTCCAGGTGTATGGAGTGGGTGATGCAGAAGTCCCATAGCTTGAGGGCTTCCTGGCACAAGGGAGAGAAGCATGCTCCCCTGTCTGTTTAAACAAAACATTGCTGTGGTGTTATCCGTCATTACTGACACTCCTCTTCCTTCCAGGGGAGATCGGACCACTTGCAGTTCCCTGACATTTATGTGAAGCGATAGCTCCTCTGGGGACTAACGACCATGACTCCTTAGCAAGGCAAGATGCACGCCCCACCCCAATGCGGAAGCGTCCATAACCAATACCACAGACAGCTGTGGTCTAGCAAATGGAACCCCTTGGCAAACTTGTCAAGGGTTGAACCACCACTGGAGAGATTCCAAGATTTGAGGTGGAAGAGAGATCACCTTGTCCAGACTGTCCCTGCTGGGCCTAAGCCGAAACCAGCTACAACTGGAAAGGTCTGAATCTCAGCCTTGCATGTTGGACTGCGTACAGGAGGTCATGTGACCTAGAAGCTTTAGCAATTCCGAACTATCGTGGTCGGAAAATGCCTGATGTTTCTTATTAATGAGCAAATAGTCTGAAAGCGAGTCTCTGGCAGTAGTGCTCTGGCCTGGACTGAGTCCAGAACTGCTCCTATGAACTGTACTCTATGTGGGAACTAACATTGATTTGTTTACATTCAACTGAAGACCCAGATTGACCAGCCAATCATCCAGATACATATCCACTTGAACACTCTCGTTAGGAAGACAGCAACGATGGCCATACATTTGGTAAAAACTCTCGGGGCATTCGAGAGGCCGAAAGGGAGGACTGTGAATTGATTAATGTGTCCTACCACAAACCTTAGGAACCTCCTGTGGGAAGGTATTATTGAAATATGAAAATAGGTGTCTTAAGTCAAAGGCAGTATACCAGTCCCCTGGACCCAGAGGGAATAATTGAGGTTAGGGAGACCATGCAGAAATTTAATTCCTTTATGAATCTTTTGAGATTCTGTAGATAAGGATGGGGCTGAACCCTCCTTTTGCATTCAGGATCTGGTAACATCTGGAGTAAAAACTCATTCCTCTTAGGTCCTGAGGGACCTCCTCTATTGTTCCGCACATAGCAGCGGTTGCACCTCTTGTATAAGAAGTTGCTCATAAGAGGGTTCCTGAGGAGGGACAGGAAAGGGGGGCGGTGAGAGCATGGGACAGAGGAAAACTGGAGGAAGTATCCCTCTATCATTTCTACTGTGTGCAAAACCCATCTGTCCAATGTTACTTGAGCCCAAGCATGGTAGAAATGGGATAAAACTGTTTAGGAAATGGGGATAAGGATATTGTAACTGTCCTGGAGTGTCACCCTCAGGTACACCCTCAAATTTTGCTTTGCCCCTGGGGGCTGTTTGCCTGAGCCTCTGTCAGGGTTGGACGGTTGGAGAATTCTATGTCTGTTATTTCTACCCCTCTTGCTAGGAAAATCCTGCCTGGGTTGAAATGGGTAGACCCCTCTGACTGGACTAGGATTTAAAATGCTTTCTCTGAATGGAAGGCATGTGGAGTCCCAAGGATTTCAAAGTTCATAGCAACTCCTGAAGCCATAGTCCTTGTTGCTGAGTCTGCTGCATCTAATGTGGCCTGTAGCAAAGTTTTGGCTACCGCTTTGGCCTCTTCCACCATGGCCCCAAACTCAGTCTTGGAGACGGTCAGAAGTAGATCTTTAAACGTCACCATCACTTCCCAAGAATTGAAGTTATATCTGCTGAGGATCACCCGTTGGCTGAAGGCCACCAGTGGAATACACTTTGCTCCTGAATAGGTCCAGTCTTTTGGGCTCTTTTGACTTGGGCATTGGGCCCTGCCTCTCCTTCCTGTTCACGGTGGATACCACAAGCAAACCAGGTTCGCATGAGTAAAAAGGTACTCATAACCCTTGGGTAGAGCAAAATTCCCCCCCCGTCATGGCTAACAGGTCCCTTGCCACCTCGAATGTGTCTGGCATGGAGGGGAGGTCTATCTCTTCCACTTCGCTCTCTTTAGCTGGAGATTTCATCCACGTCAGACTCGCAGGTGCCCTCAGCGGAGCTGAAATTGACGACCCCGGAGATTCCAGCACTGGGGACATCTGGGGGTGTGATGAACCAGGATCCTTTCCCATAGAGAATGCTTGCCTATGGTGTGATCTATCAGACCTTTGCTTTTTGTGGGGCATTGGCAAATAAGAACAGTGCTATATGAATTTTTGTGTTGGAGAGTGTTGGTGCTGGGAGTCCCTCAGCACCGAGCTCTTCTTCAGCACCGTTGCGTCTCTGATGGACACCGGAGCACAGCACATCAATGCACTAGGTGCCGGGTCCAGAGGTTGTGGTCAAAGAGCTGCCTCCATGAGTATCTGCTTGAGGCAAACTCTCATCTCCTTTCTGCTTCTACAGCAGAAACTCTTGCAGATCCTGCCTGGTGTGACTCCCCTAAACACTAAGCAGGAGTTGTGTCAACTCCTTTCGGCATAGGCCTATGGTAGGATCCACAGGGCTTG
This sequence comes from Mesoclemmys tuberculata, assembly GCA_007922155.1. Lineage (NCBI taxonomy): Eukaryota > Metazoa > Chordata > Testudines > Chelidae > Mesoclemmys > Mesoclemmys tuberculata. The sequence goes on along the minus strand of ML675629.1, from coordinate 30,133,248 downwards.
AAGTCTTGGGCCCGAGGCATGCCCTGGTATCCCAGAAAAGGGAGTTCAAAAGGGAAAACATTCTGTAACTAACACTTATCCATGAAAACTGCTTTATACTAGAAACTATTAACTAATTCTAACTATTTACAGGAATCCCAGAAATGACACAGGGAGAATGCTTGCAGAAGCAAGACAACTGAAGCTCCAATGACCATCACGGGCAGTAAGAAGGAACTGGAGAAGTGGCGAATCAGCAGGGCCTTAGATACAACTTGATGGAGGGGCTGCTCCTGGATGTGCCTGCACCCACTTGACAGGTACTGGCTAGGTGAAAAACCTTCCGACAGCTGTGCACACAGCATGCACGCTACTACTTGGAAGCAACATAAGCAAGCACTTGAACAAATACACACAAAGGACAGATTTAATGCTGTGTAATCAACTTTACCTGAGGCACATCTTGACTGTCCAAATTAAATGTTTTGTTTAAGAAAGGACACGACAGAAACAAATTCTATAGTGTGGAACTTTAAAGCTACTGCACTTGAATGTGCTGTTTTGTACAAGATGCTCCTTTAACAAAGCAAAGGCAGTAAGGACTTTATGCATCAAATGAGATTTTTTTTTAAAAAATTAGTGCCTAAAATTCTATTTAACTGTTATTCACACATATGTAGTGCCAACAGAACTTTGGAAGACTACAAAATTAGAGTGCTTGCATGAAACATTGTTCCAACTGTTCCCATCTGCCAAGCAATGGGCACAGATTTTTACTAAATCAATAAAGAACAAACAAAAAACCCTTATCCAACTTTCCTTCGAGACAATGTAGCTGTCGAGAGACTGATTTTTTTTTTTTTTAAGGTAATGACAAAAGGATTCATACACAAAAAAACCATTTTAGTTCAGAATTTCAATAAGTTCTCCTTGAACCTTAATTTGGAATTGATTAGAAACAACTGTAGCTACTTTATTTTTGTCAAGATTAGTGAATACCAAAAATTATATATAAAATTATATTGTATAAATTATGAAAGCAAACTAAATGAAGTAACTTAATTTTATTAACAAAGAAATTGGAACTTATTTCATATGAACACTTGTCACAAATCACCTTACAAACTCCTTTTATCCATTCTCACTTCTTATCCATATATTAAAATGTCAGCTCGACTACAAAAACAAGTCTTTTTATGGCCTAAAATCAATTCCTTGCTGAACTGGACAAAAATTGAATTGGATGAAAAGTCTTTTTGAAGGCAATGCCTTAGGAGCAATTTTGATTTTATAGTCATTAAATTAAGCATCATACTTTTGCAACGTAGCCTGGTATTGTTTAAAAAGCTTACCCATATGCAAACTTTCTTGCTTCTAGAAAGATCTGGTTTATCAGTTCTCTAGTTGGGGCTACAATAATACATTCCGGTTCTTGCAGCTCTCTGAAATGACTGGCAGTTACTCCATCTTTCATCATATGAGCCAGAATTGGCAAAAGAAAAGCTGCCTGAAGAGCAAACAAACACAAATGCCTTATAAGCATCTGTTTCAAAATGTATCTTTCAATAATGCAAGCAATTTGTGAAGCAATAAAGTTAAAAGAAATAACAATCTTCAAATAAAGTTATAAAAACATATCAAGTTCTACAGAAATTCAGACTGCAGAAGAATTAACTGAGCATGTTGCAAAAAAGTACAGAAAAATATTCAATTTAATTTTCTCTTGCTCTTCAAAAAATAGGCACAGACCTTGTAAAATCTTTAGGTAAAAATACATTATTATATTGAGTTCACTATGTACTAGAGTAAAAAGTTCGAAGATTTGATTCAGATGATTTTAAGCAACAAAACACTGACATCTTAGCAACAAAAGAAATTGTCTTGTGAAAAATGTAAGCAATTTAAATAGGAGTTTCATCCTACAGCAGAGTAAGGAACCCAAAATAGCTACAAATCGCAAAAACAAATGCTGCAACAAATACAATAAAATACTGAACCAATGTACTGTATATATTTCCAGATGTGAAGAAAAAACATGCCCAATATCACAATCATATTACCTTATAAGGCATATTTTATATCATTTGAAAACAAAACTCACCGATCATTAATATTCTTGTATTACGTATGTATGCAGTGGGTATTACAACTTATGGACATATGGTAGAATGATAAAACGTAGTTACTTACCAGTAACTGTTGTTCTTCGAGATGTGTTGCTCAGATCCATTCCACTTAGGTGTGTGCGCGCCCTCGTGCACAGCCCTCCGGAGAACTTTTCCTAGCAGCCCCTGCAGGGGCCGGTCTCAGCGCCCCCTGGAGTCCCGCCCTTATGTGGCGGTACATATAGCGGGACCGGCCCCTCCCCTCCTCAGTCCCTTCTTTCTGCCGACTCCGACAGCGGGGACGGAGGGTGGGTGTGGAATGGATCTGAGCAACACATCTCGAAGAACAACAGTTACTGGTAAGTAACTACGTTTTCTCCTTCGAGTGGTTGCTCAGATGCATTCCACTTAGGTGATTCCCGAGCCATACCTTGGAGGTGGGTAGGAGTCAGCGACGAGCTGCCCTCAGCACGGCCCTGCCGACTCGCGCGTCGTCCCTTGACTGCTGGACGACAGCGTAGTGCGCAGCAAAGGTGTGCACCGAAGACCAGGTGGCAGCCCTGCAGATGTCATCCAGGGGGACCCTTTCCAGGAAGGCCGCCGACGCGGCCTGGGCCCTCGTCGAGTGGGCCGTCACCACTCCTGGGAGCTGGACGCCTGCACGCTCGTAGCAGAGCCGGATGCAGGCGGTGATCCACCTGGCGATGCACTGGGAGGTGACCGGGGAGCCTCTCATCCTCTCTGCCACCGCGACGAAGAGCTGCGTGGTCTTTCGAAGCGGCCTCGTCCTGTCTAGGTAGAACGCCAGCGCCCTCCTCACATCGAGGGTGTGCAATCTCCTCTCGTCCTCGGACCCGTGCGGTTTAGGAAAAAACACGGGGAGGAAAATATCTTGGTTACAATGGAACCGGGAGACTACCTTAGGCAGGAACGCCGGGTGAGGCCTAAGCTGAACCTTGTCCTTATAGAACACGGTATAGGGGGGCTCCGAGGTTAAGGCCCTTAGCTCAGAGACCCTCCTGGCCGAGGTAATGGCCACGAGAAAAGCCACCTTCCAGGAAAGGATCATCATTGGGCAGGTGGCTAGGGGCTCAAAGGGGGGACCCGTTAGCCTATCTAAGACCAGGTTCAAATCCCAGGGAGGCACCGGGTCACGGACCTGCGGGTAAAGCCTCTCTACACCCCTGAGGAACCTCACCGACATGGGGTGGGAGAACAGGGAACGTCCCCCCACCGGCTGGTGGAACGCCGATATGGCCGCCAGGTGTACTCTGAGGGAGGCCAACGCTAACCCCTGTAGCCTAAGCTGCAGCAGGTAATCCAGGACCGCCTGCACGGGGGATGTACCGGGGTTTTCGCCCCGCGACTCCGACCAGCAGGTGAACCTCCTCCACTTGGCCCTGTAGGCGAGCTGCGTGGAGGGCCTCCTGCTTCCCAACAGCACGCGTTGGACCTGCTCCGAGCAGGTTCTCTCCTCCTCCGTCAGCCAGAGAGCCTCCAGGCCATCAGGTGCAGGGAGTCCAGGTTGGGATGCAGTAGCCGGCCGTGGTCCTGGGAGAGCAGGTCCGGTCTCCTCGGGAGCTCGATCGGGGGAGCGACAGACAGGTCCAGGAGCAGGCAAAACCAGTACTGCCTCGGCCACGCCGGGGCGATCAGAATCACATCCGCTCTGTCCCTCTTGATTTTCAAGAGGACCCTGGGCAAGAGCGGGAAGGGGGGAAACGCATACAGGAGGGCCCCCGTCCATTCGAGGAGGAATGCGTCCGAAAGAGAGCCCGGCTCGCGACCCCTGAGCGAGCAGAACCTCGGGCACTTCGCGTTCTGCGCTGACGCGAAGAGGTCCAGATGGGGAACACCCCACACGCGGAAAATCCTGTCCACCACCTCTGGGTGGAGAGACCATTCGTATTGCGGTAGGAATGACCTGCTGAGGCGGTCCGCCTCGTCGTTCCTGACCCCAGGCAGGTGAGAGGCGGTTAAACAGAAATTGCATCTCACCGCCAAGTCCCAGAGTCGGAGCGCCTCCTGACACAACACCGAGGAGCGCGCCCCCCCTTGCTTGTTGATGTAATACATTGCAGTGGTATTGTCTGTTAACACCTGCACCATTCTCCCCAATAAAGAGTGGCGAAACACCTCGCATGCCAGTCTGACCGCCCTCAATTCTTTCACATTGATATGGAGGGCCAATTCCCCCCGGGACCAGCGACCCTGCGTGGTCAGACCACCGGTGATATGGGCTCCCCACCCCCGGTCCGATGCGTCCGTGATCAGGGTGACCGAGGGGGTGGAGGCCCTGAAGGGAATCCCTTCCAACACAGTCCTGGGGTCCAGCCACCAAGTCAGTGACCCCAACACCCAAGGGGGCACCGTTACCACCTTGCTCAAAGCATGCCTGCTGGGCATGTAAACCCTGGACAGCCAACCTTGGAGGGGCCTGAGCCTGAGGCGGGCCAACCTCACCACATAGGTGCACGAGGCCATGTGGCCTAACAGCTACAGGCAGTGCCTGGCTGTAGTCGTGGGGCACCTCTGAAGCTGCGATATTATCGCTGTCATGGCTTCGAACCTCGAACGTGGGAGGGAGGCTTTCGCCTGCACCGAGTCCAGGTGGGCCCCTATGAAGTCTATGCGTTGCACCGGACGCAGCGTCGACTTCTGCTCGTTTATGAGCAGCCCCAGAGCATGGCAGGTGGACTGGACGAGAGAGACCACCTCGCACACTTGCGACCTGGTCTTGCCCCTGATTAACCAGTCGTCCAGGTAGGGGAATATCTGGACCCCCCTGCGCCGCAGGAAGGCCGCCACCACCGCCATACACTTGGTGAACACTCTGGGGGAGGAAGACAGGCCAAAGGGCAAGGCCGTGAACTGGTAGTGGCCAGCAGCTACCACAAACCTTAAGTACCGCCTGTGGGCGGGAAGGATGGAGACGTGAAAGTACGCATCCTTCAGGTCGAGGGCGGCAAACCAGTCCCCTGGGTTTAGAACGGGAATGATGGACGCTAGGGATACCATGCGGAACTTCAGCTTTCTTATGAACCTGTTGAGCCTGCGCAGGTCCAATATAGGCCTGAGGCCTCCGTTGGCCTTGGGAACGAGGAAGTACCTCGAATAGAATCCCCTCCCCACCTCGAGTGGTGGAACCACTTCTATTGCTCCTTTGACTAGGAGGGATTGAACCTCCTGAAGGAGTAATTGCTCGTGAGATGGGTCCCTGAAGAGGGACGGGGGGGGTGGGGAGTGGGGAGGGGAGGCCAGGAGCTGAAGGGCATATCCCCAGCGCACGATGCTGAGGACCCACTGGTCCGATGTTACCTCCCGCCACAGGCCGAGATACGGCTTGAGCCTGTCCAGAAAAGGCGGGGAACCCAGGGAACATGAGACGGTGCCACCCTCGGAGACACCGTCAAAATTGTCTCTTCCCCTTAGGCCCCTGAGAGGGTCCTTTAAAGGAAGAGGAGGACGGCGGCGGGCGATCGCGCCGTCCAGAGCCCTTGGTCCTATCCCTGCCCCTTGCAGTGGGGAAGGGCCTAGGCTGCGGCCTAGACTGCTGCCGCTGACGTTGCGGCGGTTGCTGCGGCTGCTGGCGACTCTGCAGTCTAGCCGCCTGGGGCGTGTACAGGCCCAAGGAGCGCAGCGTTGCCCTCGAGTCCTTGAGAGCGTGCAGCTTCTCGTCCGTCCTCTCCGAAAAGAGGGCGGCTCCATCGAAGGGTAGGTCCTGGATGGACTGCTGCACCTCCAACGACAAGTCTGTGGACTGCAGCCACGCTGCCCGCCTCATTGCAACGGCGGAGGCCATAGCCCTGCTGGCTGTGTCTGCGGCGTCCGACGCAGACTGCAGGGCCGCACTTGCCACAGACAACCCTTCCTCCAGCACCAAACCAAAGTCCACTGCCTGGTCTGGAGGGAGAGACTCCGAAAACCTCCTTAAGGAGTCCCACAGGTTCAAATTGTACCTGCCGAGGAGGGCCTGATGATTGGCCACCCTCAGCTGAAGCGCCCCAGTAGAATAGACCTTTCTACCGTAAAGGTCCAGCCTCCTGCCTTCCTTATTTTTAGGGGAGGCAGTCTGAGCACCCTGCCTGTCTTTTTGGTTGGCGGCATCCACCACCAAAGTACCCGCGGCAGGGTGCGCATACAAGTACTCGTGCCCCTCGGCTGGCACGTAATACTTCTTCTCGGCGCCCTTAGAGGTCGGGGCAACCGAGGCAGGGGTCTGCCAGACTGACTTAGCCAGGCGCAGGACCCTCTCATGTACGGGAAGGGCCACCCTCGTTGGTCCCTGGGCCCCCACACGGCCGAAGAGGGGGTCCACCTCTTCCTCTAACACCTTGACCTCAAGGCCAAGGTTCAAAGCCACCCGCTTTAGAAGCTCCTGGTGGGCTTTAAAATCAATGAGCGGGGCTCCTTGGTCTCTTACCGCCGCCTCATCCGGCGATGAGGAGTAAGATGGGCGGCGGGGCCCAGTGGAGGGGCCCTCCCCAGGGTCCTCCTCCACCTCCTCTTCCCCAGAGGAGCGGTCACCCTCCTGCACCGAAGGTGCTTGCTGAGTTTGGGTGACAGAGGCAGGGGCCGACATAGTTCCCTGCCCCATCTGAGCCGCCCACTGGGCCCATAACGGCCACTGCCAGGGTCCCTGTGGCCAGCTCAAAGGCGGCACCGGTGCCGAGGGCAAAGCTGGTGCCGCAACAGTCGGTGCCGGTGCCGGTAACAGTACTGGGTCCGGTGCCGGCTGCGGTGCCGGCTGCGGTGCCGACGACCATATACGTTCGTGACGTCGGGTCCGAGACCCCGAGTCAGGAGAACGCAGGCGGTGATGACGCCGGGAAGGAGCGCTCCGAGACCCGCCACGCGACGATCTCGAGGAGCGACTCCGACTTCGGTGCCGACGAGGCGACGCCGAAGAAGAAGGCGACCGGTACTGGGAAGTCTTTCGCCGCTTTGATGCTGGGGAGCGGTGCCGAGAACGCCGTCTCGGTGCCGAGTCAGAACTCGACGACGAGGAGAGGTGCCGCGACGAAGAGCGACGTCCGGAGCGGTGCCGGGACCTGGAGCGGTGCCGGGAACGGTGCCGCGACGCGTCGTCCGAGGACGAAGATGGAGAGGAGCTTCCGAGCTCGACTCTCCTGCGTCGGGTGGTGGGCGGCCTGTCCACCGGTGCCGGGGCCGCCCACCCTTCGGGGCCCCCCCATCGCGGGTTTGCCCCGGGAAACGGGCCCTGGCTCTCTCCGGTGAGAGAGTGCCGGAGGCGTAGGCAGCTCCAACAAAGCCTGAGCCGCCTCGATAGCCTCCGGCGTCGAAGGGTCCCGTATAGGGGGTCCCCCACTTCCAGGAGTCGGGGGAGCCTCCCTAGTAAGTGTCGGTGCCGGGGCCGGTGCCGGAGCAGGGGCCGGTGCCGGAGCAGATGCCGGCGGCACGTCCATGAGGAGGAGCACCTCCGAACTCGACCCCGGCCGCTCCTGCGGTGCGGGGGAGCGCTGCAAGCGTGGATGGCGCTTCTTCCTCTTCGGCACCGAGACCCCCGGTGCCGGAGGCGCACTCCGCACCGAAGACACACTCGGTGCCGGAGTAGTCCGCGATGGCTCGGACGCCGGGCTTAAAGCGGACTCCATCAGAAAAGCCCTAAGCCTCACTTCACGCTCCCTCTGAGTCCGAGGCTTAAAGGACTTACAGATACTGCACCGATCTCTACGGTGCAGTTCCCCCAAACACCGCAAACAACGGTCATGGGGGTCGCTAGCTGGGAAGGCCTTGCCGCAGCTAGCACATGGCTTGAAGCCCGGCGAACCCGGCATAGCCGGGACGCCTTGAGCCCGAAGGCTCCCTAACTAACTAAAAACCCTCACTAACTAAAAACTAACTTAGTTCAGGGTGAACTGATAAACTATCTACTCACTTTAAGGAGAAACACAAACTGTTGAAGAGCAGGGGTAGTTCTCAACTGGCCGTCACGGGCGGAAAGAAGGAACTGAGGAGGGGAGGGGCCGGTCCCGCTATATGTACCGCCACATAAGGGCGGGACTCCAGGGGGCGCTGAGACCGGCCCCTGCAGGGGCTGCTAGGAAAAGTTCTCCGGAGGGCTGTGCACGAGGGCGCGCACACACCTAAGTGGAATGCATCTGAGCAACCACTCGAAGGAGAACTAAAATGTACTCAAGCCTGGCATGTCAGAGAAGTTAGTAAACAGGCCTGTAAATACAAAGGAATGCATATTTGTCTCTGACCAGCCCAATCTTCAGCCAAAGACAACAAATGTCCCTATTTATAATGTCCCTATTTATTTATAAGCAGAAACACGGTCATCAAGATAGCATGGGGAAGAGAGAGCAGGAAACAGAACAATTTACATTTCTGCAAACACAATTGGGAGAACGGAGTTTCCTTCAGAACTAGATTCCATTTCACTTTCCTCATAAACTGTACTTTGAGGGGTAACTCTCAGAAGAATCCATTTCACAGGTTAACTAGTCTATAAAGATAGGCAGTGTGAACGTCAACTGATAAGCAACTGAATCAACTTACTGTATACAGTTCTAGAGGAGTAGCCGTGTTAGTCTGTATAGAGCAAAAATCAAGAGTCCTGAGGCACTTTAAAGACTAACAACTTTAATTTCTGCAGGCATAAGCTTTTGTGGGCTGTAGCCTGCCTGCAGAAATTGAATGTTAGTCTTTAAAGTGCTACAGGACTCTCGCTGCTTTTACTGTATACAGTATTACTATAATAATCACAGTGTACAGAGTGAGTCTTTTCTGAGACTGGTGATTCATATTCTGAAATATATGTAATACTATGTACAGAATTATGGATACCCATTGATATTCGCCTGTACAGTCTGCCTAGACAGGAGGGAATGTCACAGATATCTACCTGTGTCCCATGTAAATTAAGCATGGTGGAATCAGAAAAAAATAGATGCCCCCTTTACACATGAGGGCAGGAAGCCCACAGGAAGAGAAGAACAGGATGAGATCAGCTTCCTGGTGGACACAGCAAACTGAGCACACGGAGGGCCTCCTGCCACCTGAAGCAACATCACTGAACTTTGAGGGATATAAGCAAGGACAGAGACATTTTAAGCACCCATCATTAGACAAGACACAAAAGAGGCCAGAGTTCTTGCATGCTGAGAAAGAGGTATCCTTCAAACAAGAGGAGTTTGAAGTCTCTGGACTGAATACAGGCAAGAAACTTGCTTATGCAAGATCTTTCACTTAAGACAAGGGAAACCAGTAGCATGTACTTCTGTTGAAGGACCTGATTGAGCGGAAAGTCAGCTATGGCTGGGAAGAATAACTGGTGAGAGAAACCATCCTGAACAATGCTTGTATCTTGCTATGTATATTTTGTTAATATATGGGGAAAATGAAATAAATGTATCAGTTCAATGCTGTATTTAAAAGGATCAGTGTACTTATCCCTAGTTAAGTTAATATGATTCATTTGTTCCTTTAAAGATACAAAAACACGTCACAACGTATTATGTCTCTGAGCTGTCCAGGAGAGGGCTAAACACTCCAGGGCACAGAGATTTGGGGAGCTTCAGGATTGGGAGTGCGTTGGGGTCACTTTGCTGATTGAAATGAAGGCTAGTGGAAGCCAGGGTGGGATTGTGGGGCTAAACACAGGAGGCTAGAGTCAAAGCTGCTGAACCAGGGTTGTCTAGCACAGACATTCAAGGTGTAACCTCCATGCTGGTAGGCTGATTGTGAGCAGCCAGATTGGGAGTTACAGCAGTAAAATACTGAGACACATCCAGCGTTACAGGGCAGGAAGTGATCTGGTCTATATTTGCACCATTGAATTGATGCGCATGACAAGTTTCATCCTGTATCAGTCAAAGTACTCAAGACAGCTACAAATCAGAAACAAATGCTGCTACAAATATAAGGTAGTGAACTAATATACTATACCTTAATTTCAGGTGAGAAGAAAAAAAGTATACCCAAAATAGTGCCTATTGATTTGGCAGAATATTTTTATTAGGGCTATGCAGTAAATCCCCAAACTTCAAACATTTTTTTCTAAAGTTATGACTGGTGCAGAAAAAGGGAATTTCTCACTGTTACAAATAAATAAGTTAATAAACTGCATAAAAACTGAGCAGAGTTCCACAATTTTCAGACACTTACCATAAGGCCTATAAAACCTCCACAACTTCAGAAAGAAGAGCACCATTACACTTGTCTGTAAGAAAACTCAGGCCCGGTAACTGTTTATATATTAAAATGTTTAGCTATAGAGATCTATTAATTCAATTTTTTTAAAACTTAAGAGCTATTGCTACGCCAACACAACTTATTGAAATATACTTTCGTAAAATCTGATTTCAGTTTAAAAGAAATCTGTAGATTTATTATGTAACTCACATTTGTAGAACAAGTAATACATAGTTGCACTGCATTTATATAACTAAAATGAATATATAGCGCCTTACAGTAGAATGAATGTTAGATCCTTTAAACTATTAAAGAAATGCTATGTGTCACCTTGGATTTCCTGATGAGCATCTCTGCACAATTCTTATGTCACCCAAAAAAGAGTGTGTACACATACATGAACATTTGTAGAAGACTTACCGTTTTTCCAGATCCTGTCTGGGCACATGCCATTAAATCTCTTCCTGCAAGTATAATAGGAATACTATACTTCTGCACCGGTGTAAGTTTCAAATATCCAGCTTTAGCAATATTCTTGTTTAATGTTTGACAAAGATTGGCTTCTTCAAAAGTCTAGAAAAGAGAAATATGATCACATTACAATGACAAATTCAGAAGTTGAGAAATACTGGTATAAGTGGTCTAACTACTTGATGAACCACTTAGTTCCTCAGGATTCAGGACTTAATGTCTATGGGTACTTGAGAGTGTCCCATTACCTATTTTCTTCCAACCACAATATCCTGCAACTGCTGCAGTGACTATTCCTCCATATAAATGCCACTCAGAAAAAAAAAATGCCAGAGTGACGAAGACTTTCAACAGCTGAACAAGCAGGGATTTCAGGGCAAGATTCAGGTACCATTTTGGTTATCTGAATAGGTGGAAGCTCAACTGCTGTATCTGGCTTCAGAAATATACAGACAAATCTGAAACGCAGTATCTTTGGATTGCAGCACTGTAATAACTGAAAAATTTCCCATGGTACAAGTTTCACTGCCTGAACTCCTAGTGAATTTATGCTGAGTCTGCCTTTTGAATCTGATCAACAGCCCCCAGATTGAGGAGTTGCTCAATTGCTCCAGAGTCCCTCAGACTAGCTTCTTTAGTGGCAACACTACAGATCTTTGAAGTAGCTTCTAGGACACAAATATGTGAGCACAGAAATTACCATACTGGATCAGTCCAGTGTCCATAAAGTCCAGTATCCTGTCACCAACAGTGGCTAGCAAAAGTGTTTTAGAAGAGGTGCAAGAAACTCTTAAGCCATTAGTTACGGGATAACTTGGCTCCAGGAAAAGTTTCCTCCTATCCCACCCACCACCAATAGTCAGAAGATGGTTTAAAACCTGAAGCATGAGGAATTATATTCATGCCAAAGCTTATTTAATATTTACAACAACTCTGGGCTATTCTTGTTATCCCTATCAATGTCCAATCCCTTTCTGAACCCTGTTAAGCTTTTGAAGCTCTGGGCCTCCGTATCATCTTGTGGAAATAATAAAGCTGGTGTCTTAGCTGGTCTAGAACCTTGTCTGTTCTAGATCTAAACAGCCCCTCACCATTAAAACAAAGTCTTTTACCTGGATTCTTGTGTCCAGAGGAAGTCCCAACAAACAAAGCCACAAGTGGACCTTCAAATTAATCACAACTGCTACAGTTCTAGATGCCTCAATCAGAAGCACTGAATGATGCTCTCAAGGCAGCCTTAGCGACTGACTGACCGACCTTCAGAAATAAATGGTTTGGCTAGCCTTGTATTGTCTTTCAGCAGTGACTGGACAAACAGTGCTATTTTCTTGCAGAGGCAATACTGGTAAATGAATATAATCACCTGACAGTTCACCACTCTAATGCCCAGAATGACATAGGAGAACTTATTTCTGCCTAAGCTTATCTTCTCCTTCAAAGACCTAGAGTGGATTTGACCCACTTTAGCTCTTTGAACTGCAGTCACATTACCACCAATGACGCAAGAGACAACTAATACAGTGGTAGTAATGAGTGAGTGACTAACTATCCACACATCTGTTGGAAAAATACAGCAAAACAAAAAGTTTCCAATAATTTATTTGAATGTCTTGGGGACAAATTTTTGTTTTAAAAAGTGGACGAAGTAATGAGGGTGAGAGCCGTTTTAGACTTGATTCTGACCAACAGGGAGGAATTGGTTGTGAATTTGAAGGTGGAAGGCAATCTGGATGAAATCATCATGGAATGACAGATTTCAGGATTTAAGGAAAGAAAGGACTAAGAGCACCACAGTAAGGACAATGGATTTAAAAAAAGATGACAAACTCAAGAGAGCTAGTAAGTAGTCTCATGGGAAGAAAATCTAAGGAATAAGAGAGCTCAGGAGAGCTGGCAGTTTCTTAAAGACACAAGAGCAAAGGTACAACAGTCAACTATTCCAGTGTGAAATAAAGACTGGAAGAATAAGAGGCCAGTATGGTCCCATCAGGGCTCTTTAATAACATGAAAATCAAAACAGAATCCAACAATCAATGTGGAACCATGGACAGATTGTTAAGCAGAAATACAGGAGAATAGCACAAATATGCAGGGACAAAATCAGAAAGGCTAAGGCACAAAATGAATTAACACCTAGCACAGGACATAAAAGGCACTAAGAGGACATTCCTTAAACATATTAGGAGTAGAAGCAAGATAATGGAAAATGTAAGTCCTCTACTTAACAGGGAAAAGAGCTCATAACAGATCATATTATGAAGGCTGAGGTGTTTAATGACTATTTTGCTTCAGTCTTCACTAAAAAGGGTAACAGTGACCAGATACTCAACACATTAACAAGGGGAAAGGAAAACAAGCCAAAATAGAGAAAGGATATTTAGATAAGCACCCTAGATGAATTTCATCTAAGTTAAGGAAGTATCGTCAACATCTAGTTTGTTTCTCAGAAAGGCCAACCAACAGAGCAAACTGTACAGATGGCAGATTCAGAAAAAGAGGACAATTCAAGGAATCCAAGCCAACCACAGTTAAATCACTGGAACTAATGGACAGTCCAATGACCAAATTGTTACATGTTCCAATCATGTAATTAGAAAACTAGTTCAATTCAGAGACATCTGACCAACTCAACTATACAGAACTTCAAAGAGAGTAGGATAATGTAAATATTTTAAATTATAAAAACGCAGAACTTAATAAAGGGAGATATAATGGAATGATAAATTGTATTATATTGCCACCTATTGGCTGAACAATGGGGGTAAAATACCTTTTATAGCTAACTTCAGCAATAGCTGGCAGATCACTAAAGGATCTTACCATGAACAAATATGTATAACCAAGCTCTGTAGCCATTCCATATCTGGTATAGAAGTACATGTCAGGAAAAATTATTACTGCATGTCCTACATAAAGAATTAGGGAGAGAGTGAGGAGAGCTTGGGAAAAGTTCCATGAGAGGCTCTCTCCTTTGGAGGCATTCTTCCAGCAGATGCATCCCTATAAAGAGAGAGGTTTCCTTGTTCGACTTGATTCTTAACTACCTACTAAGTACAGGAAGGTAGAGGAAGAAACAAGACAATCTTGATTAAGAAGAATGCAGACTCAGTCACAGTGAAAACAATTTTGAGTTTAAGTAAATTTGGCATCTGACCCTTTTGCGGGCATTGCCACCATTAAGTTTCATTTGTGACATGTTAGTATGGGAGCTCTATTTAAGTCATTGTCAGCAATCCCTCAATTCAAGGATTCTCTCTACCACCGAGTTACATATGGGCCCTGAGATGACTCACGAGTGCAATTCTGGTACCACAGATCCTTGTGCAACAGCTACAGACATTTCCTAGCTCATCAGCTGCCTGCTGGTACTAAGTTCTTTTTTTCTTCGTTCTCTCTCTTTTCAGCTTCTAGGGCAAAACTTCTCCTCGAAGCGGAGCACTGCCTGATGGAGGATATGGCATCATTGATGGTCAGTTGGTGGCTTGTTCCTCCCAACTTACGATGTCCATATCAGTTTTCTTAAGATATTGTTTCAGTGTATCTTTATAGCGTCTCCCCTCACCCAGACAAGATCTCTGACCATAGATGAACTGAGAAGAGAACTTATTTTGGGAAGTGAAAATCTGGCACCTACACACAATGTAGTTGGTGCAAGTTGTAGTTGGTGCATAAGGATCATTGCTTCAATGCTGGTGACATGAGCTTCAGTGAGAATTCTGGTATTAGTTTGGTGATTTTCCCACTTGATGCGACGTATCTTCCGGACGCATCATTTATGATACCTCTCCAAACTCATAAGATGAGTAAGACTAAAATACTGTCCAACATGCTTTAATAGTTGAAGAGTTTAATCTCTTGCATAGGGTGCTCACACTGCTGGTTTGTTAGACGAAACAATTTTTAAGCAATATCACCAAATCCAGCTACAGCCTCAAATGCCAGTTTTAATTTTAGAAGTGTGTTTAAACATTTATTAATAGTGAGGTTTGTAACCTTGAACTGTCTTGTGGCTAGCCTGATCAAAATGTATGCCATCTCTTTTCTTAACTTTTAGAAAAGGTCTCAGGAGTAGTAGTTTACTATGTTTCCCCAAAATGTGTTCTACATTTTTTCCACCCTTTTTCAAACTTCCCAGTATAGTTTATATTTGGTTTATAAAAAAATACTATCTTCAGAGAACATCTGGAACTTAAAGTAGAATTTTTTTCAGTAATCAATTTTAAAATCTAATTCTTTATTCAATTATGAACTGCATATACCAAAATCAGAGACAATAAGCCTGAAATAAATACCAAACAAATTTCTATGTAAGTGTTGCCACATTTATAGATCAAAATATGAACGAATATTTAAAAAGTCAGATTTCCACTGGTGTCACTTGGAGCTGTGCTGGCTTTTTAAAAGGATATTTTAGAATAAACTATGTAAAATAAAATCAAGTATATTAATTAGTTCCACTACAGGAAAAGAAACAGAAGCCCACAACAAATAGCCATCAAGTTTTTGGCCAAAATGTTGTGACCTCTACTATACTAGCAAGGTGTCTCAGTTCTCTGTTCAGTATCCCTTACCTAGGGTAACAACCACCGTCTGAAGTTCTATAGTCTTGCTTCCTGTGCCTCATATTCAGGGTAATTTTCAACTTCGTACACCTGTGACATACTCATGACTGGCCTAATTTGACTACCACCATCAGTAACCAACTACTTCATTAATTTTTTAACAAAGAATATGTATTTACGCAGTGGTTCTCTCTAATTCTAGAGAACAGAAAATGCAAGATTACTTTATTTCACATAACATTTGTACTGCATTAACTCCCACAAATTAGGAAATACCCAGAACACACTACAACTGCTCAAGGGAAAAACCTAAACCAGGTTTCTGAAAGTCGACAGATCACACTACACTTGCAGAAAAAAAAATTAATTATATTTACTGTTTCTTATTTTCTGAAAAAAACAGATCTTTCCTGAACACAAACAGTCCTTATGCTCACTACTTCCATTCCTCCGTGTTGCATCTTTTTATATATATAGTATCAATGAAAAAAGATCTCCTCAGGCAGCACATTACAAGTATTTGATTTATAGAGAAATTATGTATTTCTACAGAGCAAACAAATAAAACAGAAAATTTTAAATTTGTAGATTGTATAAAACGTTACAATCACCACTTGAGATTTGTAATATGAAAACTACATCTCCTTTACTTTCTCAATACATGCTGTCTTAGATTTTGCGTTAATTTCATTATGGACAATGGAGAAGAGGTGAAAGAAAAATGGTGACATTACTCTAATCAAGGATTCTCATTTGCTTTAAAATGAACAGATTTTAAAATATGCTTTTACTAAAATGTTCCTAATGATTTTCTAAAGGTCAGTATTTAAGTTTTAAGAAAAAACTCTTTGCAAAGGGGAAAAAATAGGCTTGTACCTTTTGCTTCTTTGTAATGTCAAAAAAAAAAAAATAGGCCACCACTGGTGTTTTGGTTTTTTACTTTAAAAATTAGAGTCTTATTAAACCTGGAAGAATATTATGGAGGAGCTAGTGAAGTTTCACAACACTCGAGACACAAAAAGCAGAGCAACTGAGAAGTGAAAGAATTTTTTTTAGTCAGGCTTTAGTGTGGTTGACAGCTATTTAATTTCAACAGCAATTTGGAAAAAAATTAAGATTTCACACCTATGCTTCTGTTACCCTTCAAAGTTGTGTGAGCTAATAAAATAAATCCCTGAAACTCTGCCCCTCAAAAGAGAGCTTTCAAAGAATATCAAGAGCTCTATTTTGACATTTGTTATGTTTTTATCAAGAAAAAACAAGCAGAACGTTTGTTAGAGTAATATTTGAGGTTTTTAATATAATAAAGCAGCAAAAAGGGTATAAACTCATTTTTAAAATACCTTTTGTCAGCCACTTTAAAGTAATAGAGGACAAGAGTTCACTAACCAGTATTGCTGGTGGAGGATCAAGTCCTGACACTTCCACAAGGATTTGGTCATATCTGTCAAAATTAATTCCTGTCTGGTAGTGTGCAAAGATGGCTTCTTCATTGTCAGGTGGGGGTGGAGGCACATAAGTCACCTTTGGACCTTCAGAGTACAAAAGAAAAACAATGGTTCAGATATTTGGACAATAATTTGAGGGAAAATTTTAGTTAACGAAATTTGTTAGATGTGGAGCAGCCAAACAATTCCGAAGAACTTTACTAACCTGCATTTTATAATTCATGAGTGAAAAATCTCTTCCCATTTCTCAGCAAAGATTTACTAGTGTTCTGCATTGAAGTCTCTAATTCTAAACTTTTTTTTTCAAAATATACTATAGCACATTTATAGCATTTTAACATCAAAATTTTAAAAAAAGCTTACCTGCGGTTGGCAAAAACCAAGTTTTTCTGAAACATTCTATTTGCTTAGCATTTGTTCACTTTCTCACAAATGGCTCTTCCAATCAGTAGAGAGAATTAGTGAGGTTCTACTGTGTAATTAAAAAAACTGAATTTTTTACCTTTGCAAGTCGTGTTTACACTACAAAGTTTACCTACAGCTGAAAGCAAGTCTAGCCCAAACTTTGTCTGGCACATCTGTAAGCCATATTGAGCACTTACATGTGGATGTGAGATGTTCTACAAATGTATTAGGAAGACCAAACTGTGTTAAAAAAATTACATTTTAAGAATAAAAAGGCCTTGACCACAATATTCAACAAATCTAAAAGAACTATCTGAAGACTCATTTGAAAGCTGGTAAGACTAGCAAGAGAAGCAGCTGTAGAGGGACTTTCAATATTGTCCATGAACAAAGTTCATTCAGAAATTATGTCAAAAAAATTTTAATTGTTGATTATATTTTGAAGTTCTAAATAAAGAGAAAGTGTAAAACTCCTACATTCATAAGCACTTAAATTGCACCCAATTATCCCTGTATTAAGCACAATAACTTGTGCTTGTCTAAACCGTATCTACCAGAAAGGCACCAGACTTGAAAACTTCATGAGCTGGAGAATCCATGACTTCGCTTTGGTAGTTTGTTCTAACAGCTAGTCTCCCTTTCAAAAATGCGCATCTTATTTGCAATTTGAAGATGTCTGGCTTCAGCTTCCTGCCACTGGGTTTCTTGTTATTCTCTAGATTAAATCACCCTTAGCTACCCAGTATTTTCTCCCTCTGATAATAATTATACACCATAATCAAGCCTGCTTTTTATCTTTTTGATAGTCTTGCATCATTTCCGGCTCCCTTATGTTCCTGCCAATTTCTCAACTTTAGAATATAGATACTAAAACTATCTGTCATGGGCCAGCATGTGTCTCAGCAATGCCATTTACCTCCCTACTCCCCTTGTTTATTACAACCCAGGACTACGTAAACCCTTTTCGCCACTGGGAGTTCATGTTAAGTTATTTGTGATTGCTTTCCAGGATACAGTCCCCATTTTGTAGGTACATGTAGGGCATTCTTTGTCCCTACATGTATGTCCTTGCATTTGGATACAATAAAATGCATTTTGTTTGAATGCACCCAACTTGACAAGGAATCCAGATCCCTCTTTGACTGTGCTATCCTCCTTTACTACTCTTCCAATCCATTTATCATCCACAAATTTATGAACAATGATTTTATATTCCAGTGATTCCAGATCACTGATTAGAATATTGAATAGTGTTGGACCTAGATCCAATCCCTGCAGAACCCCACCTCAAACACCCCAATTCAATGATTCCACATTGACAACTACTTTTTGGGATCTGTCAGCTAGCCAGTTTTTAACCCATTTAACATGTGCTTTATTAATATTGCATAGTGCTAAGTTTTAAAACAATGTTATATGAGATTAAGTCTTAGCTCTAAGATCAGCCAGCAACCTCCATCCTTTTTTGGTCCTAGGAATTATTCTGAGCAGAACGCCCTGTGCCCCTGTAAATAGGAAAGGACTATTTCTGTTGCTCCTAGCTGGAGAAGAGAATTCACCTCCTGCTTTAGTAGAAGTTCATGACAGGAGTCCCTGAAAAGGGATGGAGATAAAGGGTTGTAAGGGGCAGAGTGGCAAAAACCGGATGCTGTAGCCCAGTGTTATGACCTCCAAGACACATTGGTCTATGGTGATCTGCTCCCAAGCCTGCTGGAAACGGACAAGGTGGTCCCCAAAGGGAAGAAGGTGGGTTAAAGGATGCAACCTTAAAATCAGAGGAGTGGGACAGTTCGAACTCTCAACCCACCTGCCAAAAGCACTGTTTAGATGATGCCTGTGGAGGGCACTTGGGCGTTCATCTTCTTTGAACCTGTCTCTCTTACAGGAGGAAAGGGGCTTCCATGTGTCTTTGGCACTTCGAGAATTGAGCAGGGTGTGATCTGAGCAGTATGATCTATGGAAACATTTCTTGCTTGTAGGCATATTAGTGCCCAAGGAACATAGGGTAGGCCCGGAATCCTTCAGTGTGTGCAGGGAATCATTTGTGGTCTCCAAGAAGAACTTATGACCTTTAAAAGGGAGATCCTCTACACCAGGGATCTCAAACTCAATTGGTATGGCGGGCCACATTTACATTGAGTTGAGTTCAGGGGGGCCACGCATGACACACACTACTCTGCTCTACCTTTCATGCTCTACTCTCCGCCGAAAAAATCTCCCCGCAGGGTAAAATTCGGCAGCACAGTAGAAGAGAGAGAGGCTCTCACAGGGACTTGCAGACTCCACTCTCCGCAGTTAAATCTCCCTGTGGGGCCACATTCGGCGGCCATTTCCTTTTTAAGACGGCCACAACTTGCCTGAGCTCCGCTCAGAAAACACTGACAGCACAAGCCTGCAGCCGGATTCGGACTGCGGGCCACATAACACAAGCCCGCGGGCCGCAGTTGGCCCGCGGGCCGCGAGTTTGAGACCCCTGCTCTACACTGTTCTGAATCTTTTGGAAACCCTGAAAGCTGGAGCCATGACACCCAGCACATAACTAATTATCTTCACAGAGATGGATTTGGCAGCAGTATCCACAGCATCTACAGATGCTTGAAGAGTTGTCGTGGCCAAACGCTGACCCTCTGCAACAGACTGGAATTGTTCCCTGCAGTAATTTGATAGTTGTTCAATAAAGGCCATGTGCTTGTTGTAATTAGTAAAATTATATTTGGCCATAACTGTCTGATAGCTTACAATCTGAAACTGCAGGACTAAGGAGAAACAAGACTTTCAACCCCAGAAATCCAGTCGCTTTTGGTCTTTGTCATGGTTATCAAAAGGTGCTGCCTACCCATTCATTCACACCATCTACTACAAGGGAGTTAGATAGGAGATGGGAAAATAAGTGTGAAACTTTAGGAGGCACATAATACTTCTTGTTCACCCCTTTTGCACATTGGTGGAGTAGTATGCCATACCATCTTGGCCAGATCTAGGAAAGCCTCATTAATAGATAGTGCCACTCTGAGGGGGTGTTGCCAAATGCTACATATTTAGCAGTTTATGCAGCTGATCTTTGACCTCCTTCAGAAGGATCTACAGTGCGTCAGCTACCCTTCTAGCGAGGTCCTGGAAGCGTGTAACGTCGTTGATAATGGAAGATGGAGAAGGCATAACCACCTCATCCAGAGATGATGATGATGAAGAGGAAGTCTCAGGGGTGACTCCTTCAACTCTCAGCCTCCAGTTCCTCAAACATCTCATTCTGTCATGGAAGGGTAGAGGGAGGATGTGACACCCTGGTATCTTTAAAGGATGGTACCACTGGTCTACTGAATTGTCATCAACAGGCAACACTCAGGTCCCAATACGGCCAATAAGGAGGTGCATAAGTCAGTGGGGGTGGCATATGTTGCTGGTTCAATTATCCTTTAAGTGCTGCAATGTCCTACCTGCATGAGGCAGATTCCTGAAGGCTGTGTAGGAGAACCCTTAACTGAAATAAAGGAGACTGACTGGCAGTTGTCCTTCCACACCCTCTCAAGAATGTGAAAGAGGAAAGACTGGGGCGCCAATGAGGTCAAAAGGAAGTCCTGCACCACAGAATGGCCACACAGACAAGGTTTCAGTACGAAGACATGCTTGGTACCTGTCAGCAGTGAAGACTTTGATTCATCTGACAAATATCAAAATCAAAAAGGAACCCAATAGCAACACCGCAGCCAAGGCCAGTGAATGTACCACAGGCTTTGTGAATGTCAGACACTGATGCTTGCTCAGTGCTGAGAAGCCCACTTGTACAGGCCTGCATCAGTACGATGGCTGGATTAAGGTGCATGATGGTACTAACAGCTGAGTGAGACGCTTCAGTGCCAATAACGGGGCTGAGGTCAATGCTACCCAGTGCTTCCTTTCCTCACTAGTGGAGGATACAGGCACCATATTAGAGCTGTGCTTCTTCTCTTGGAGCTACAGTGCTTTGGAGGCCCACCACCACCAGACAAAGTCCTCGGCTTCAACAGTACCCTAGGACATCAAGAACCTTGACAGGGACCAAGTCTTTTTTGGAGCTGGCCCCTTAGATAGAGACTCCTCACTCCTATTTTTAGGGCGTCTTCCTAGAATGCTCCAAAGGCTTCCCTTTCTTAGGAAAAGCATGCCGTGAGATTGACTGGGTGCAGGATCAGTCTGGGGACAGTCAGGCAGGTTGGCTCCTCCTGATGTAACTCAGAGGGTGGCTGTAGGGAACGTTCCATCATTATCAACAGTCTGAGCTTTATTTCCCTGTTCTTCCTAGCCATAGGCTTAAAGGCTAAACAAAAGGAGCACTTCTGGAAGATGTGGGACTCCCCCAAGCAACAGACACACTTGGGGTGTCCACCACTTACCAGTACAGCCTCCCAACAAGAGAGGCAGCATTTGAAACCTGGTAAACCAGACATACCACACCAGAAGACAAGTCTCCTGGGTGCGGAGAGGGGGGGAAAGAGAGGGAGGAGACAACAAAAAAAGGATATCAGTCCTCTCACCTGAAACTAACTATACTGATACTAACAACAACTCTAAATTAACTTTGATAGAAAAAATAAAGAGGAATGGCTGAATACACTCTAGGTAAACACACTAATGCTCTGTCTCAGGCAGAGGCAGTAGAGAAGGAAGCGAGGATGACTTGTCTGCACATACCCAATATAGCCTCAGCGTCTGCCACATGGAGGCATTGAGAGTGTGCACAGGCCAAATGGACACTGCTGGCAAGAAATCTCTTATTCAGGACTTGAGTGGCTCACGTGAACCTGAAGTGGAGCACCCATAAGGACACTACTCAAAGAAGAACTACCTTTTGTCTTCTTTGACCATAGTATAGGAAGGCTCTCAGAGAAGATGCCTTGGACTTTCTTCTTCAGCATCCTGCCAAGTTCCCTGAAGTCATCTACTATCTGCAAGATATCCCATGAGGCAGTGTCATTTGTGCCAACAGGAACCAGTACCAATATATCTTTGCCCATTAACTTCAGAAACCTACCCAATCCTAGAGTGATGTCTCTGGTCTTGGGTCCAGGAAAGCAGAACATTGTCCTGTCAGTCTATCTTGCAGAACGTTATTTATAGTTTGAGTATTGAATCTCCAGAAAGGATCTTCATTCCTTGGATGGCTGGAGAACTCTTTGCAGGCAAGCCTGATTTTCTTACAGGTTGGGGCAAGCTGTCATCCACAGGTGTCCTGGATACCTCTCCACTCCCTTGGACCCGCTGGACCTCACCTTACCACTTCCTTGCATATTCCTATGTTCATCTTTGAGTCTGCCTTTCTCCATGCTGCCCTTTAAGCCTGGAATACCTTTCCCTATCCTGGGCAGCAACTGTCCACCCTTTTGTCTTTCAAGTAAATTCAATATACTTAAGTGAAACCTATTAATCCGGCACCTAGCGAAGTAATATTTAAAACGTCACAAAAACTACTGCACCAATGTGACAATTCCAAATTCTGATCACATGGTGCTCTGTGCACCCGAAATGTTTTGAAAAGTTGTTTTGTTTTTTAAGTCTGTGATTGCATTAGATTATAAACGCCAGGATGGGCACCCTGTCTATCTTGAGGACTTTTATATTTTGTTTTTATACTATCTGCTTGGTACTGAGCACTATCACTCAAAATTATATGTATAGATTAATGAAATCTAAAATAGAATCACTTTACAAGTTTGGTCTCCTTGCTTTAAGTAATCCTACATACATGTATGCCAATGAATTTCTTACTTAATTTACCTTGATTATCACCACTTTCTGTTTCGCCATCTGATTTCCAAGAACCTTACATAGAAAAGAAATTGATTAGGAAAAAGTGAGGCAATTAAAAAAGTACTACATTCTTGACAAGCTACATTATAGTAAATCTACTTACTTCTTCCCGAACCTGTAATTACTTCTTCGTTGTAACCTCTGTATCCTCCTGTTAAAATTTGTCATATTTATTTTACTTTGATTTCCAAAATAAATAAGCACTTCTCTCAGGCTCAAATGCTTTTCAGAAATTAAAAATACAAGTCACAAAAAACAAACATATGAGGGACAGCATGGAAGATGCTTAGGTCCTTGCAGAAGTAGACAAATGGCTGATGGAGCCTGACAGCTGGCAGAGTAAATGGGGCGGGATCACAACACAATGAGCTAGGAAAGTAAGGTGAGGTAAGCTGTTGAAGACAAGGACCACAAGTTTGTGTTTAACACAGTGGATAAGGGAAAGTGGCAGTGAGCCGGGAAAAATGATTTGGGCAGCAGCATTTTGACTGGACCTGAAGGAGCAATGTTGCAGTGCTAATAGCCAGAGAAGCAAGATGAGGCCATGAATGATAGTTTGGCAGGATGGTCAGAGAAGAGGCCAGATGTTGGTCCTTTGACCAGATGTGAGGAACTATCCACACAGTCCACGATGGGGAGCCAAACCACAGAAAGTACCCCTATCTTTTGATACTTCAAGGCGACTATTACCTACATTCTTTAGAAATTTTAGTTTAATTATCTGTTCTTGTCTTATGCTCTCCAGACGGAGTAGCTCAAAAACTTACTTGCCAGAACACTGTTCGGTTGTTTACAGTAAAACTTTGGGTTCTTCCCAAGAAAGCATCACAATCCAAGTGACGTCTAAGGCAAAGACGAATAAAACAGAATATGCTCCAACCTAGAAGTCCATTTTTTTCAACTGAACATTTTAAAAAGGGAAATTGTGGGGTCCAGTTTGGCCCAAATTTAGAATTTGTGGAAAAAGCTTTCACTTATAGAAGCCATAACCATTAGAAATGTCTTTTCTTAAAATATAATTAAGGTATTCCAGTAAGTCCTAAAAACAAAAACAAGTGCTCCACCGCTGCTAGTGACAAAATGAACTGGAATGCGTGGGATACTAAAGCTACCTTCAGCATGTCTGGAAAGAGTTCTATATTCCTTTGTCATTGGGATTATTGACTATCTTAAAAGTCAAATTGTGAAGGAAACCTGACAGATGGATCTAAACAATACTGGAGAATTAAGAATCATACCTTTCTAATGGCATTCAGCAGCTTGTTCTAACAGTTTGGTGGAAGGAAAAAGATGAATGGCAGCCAGGACTAGAGATTAAGCACGTGCACATTAGCCCGTACTTTTAGTGTAGCATCTTAAACCACTAAATAACTAACTTGCCCTGCCTGCAACCCAAACAGCAGCTACATTGCAAACGTTGGTCTAGTAGTGCATGAAAACCTGAAACTGAAATATACTGAACTGATTAGAAATGATCTGCCTGCTATATTCTCATTACCCAAGATGAGAAAAGAGTAAAAGGTAAATTTACCTTTTTTAAAAAGGGAGGCTACTTACTGTAATTGATGGCTTGTCAAGAGGTGTGGTCCCTATCTGGATTCCAAATGTGGGTGCGTATGTATGCCATGTGCCGGAGCCAGAACGCTTTGAAGTAGTCTTCGTAGACCCACATGTAAGATGTGCATTCACCATGTGGTGCGTCTGAGGTGTTATTAGACTACATGGGTCGACACTGGCAGACAGAACCCGCAGCAGAGAAGACAGGGGATGGGACTGGAATCTAGATAGGGACCATACCTCTCAAAGAACCATAAATTACAATAAGTAACCTCCCTTTCTTCTTTGAGTGCTGGTCCCTATGTGGATTACAGATGTGGGTAGCATAGTGAGCAGTAACCAGCATGGTGATGGGAGCAAGGGTGGACTACATGACCAATTGCCACATCTACTGCCGCTCAAGTGTAGTGAGCTGTGAATATTTGGCTAGAAGACCACATCATGGCTTTACAAATGTCCTGCCATAAGACATCCACAAGGGTAGACGTGGTGGCCTCTGCTCTCGTGGAGTGGGCTGTTATACTCAGAGGTGGATCAACTTTGGCAGTAGCGTAACTGTCACGCTGGCTGGATTAGGAGGGGAAGGGGGGACATTTATTATATCGTTTGACATGAGTATATCAAAATCATAATAATTCATGTGAGATATGCCATGTCAGGTACTGTTAGAAAGGCTATAATGTGCTAAGTAAGATGATGTTTATGTTCATGTGTTATATATGTAATGGAAATTATGGATATGGTTGATATATCTGTATTTCAAATTGTGCTCTGAGTAACGCCCCAGACAGGATGGCTGCAGGGATGGCCTGCTTAATGGCCTATTAAGAGAGTCACAGGTGCAAGGGGCCCCGGGGAGAAGCCAGGGACATACCTGATGACTCACCAGGACTTGCTCATGTGACTCTGGACTCCATTTTGGTTCCTGTGAAACTCCACAAGCAGCATGGCAAGGGCCAGAGGACATAAAAAGCAGATGCCCAGGATTCATTTTGTCTTCAGTCCTGTTCAGCCTTCAGCTACCTATGTACCTCTGGTTCAACTCATCTACACCTGAAGCTGTGAAACAAAGGACTGAGACCCATCCAGGTACTGGATGTATACCAGAGGGACTATACAAGCCTGCTAACTCCACAATTCTTCTAGAAACCTGAATATATGGACTTTCAAATCATTTGTACGTATCTGATTGCTTTAAATCTTAACATTTCTCTTATTGTTTGTTCCTTTCATTTTACAATAAACTTTGTTTTAGTTACTAAAGGACTGGCTGGCAGCATGGTATTTTGGGTAAGATCTAAACTTATATTTATCTGGTACTGTGGCTGACCCTTTGGGGCCAGGAGAACCTTTTGGTAAAGAGCACAGTGTTTTATATAGCTGGTCTCTTTACTGGACCTAGTGGCCGACTGGGAGCCTGATACTGAAATGCAGTAAAGGGGGCTCTGTATATTTATATTTTGGCTTCTTGATAACTAGTGCGGGGAATCAGAAGCATTGTTTGTGGCTGATTGGGAGTCTGATTTCAGTGTCATCCACTAGTGCTGGGAGAATCTGCTCTCCTTTTACAGCCTGCCCCGACCTTGGCATTTTCAGGTGGCTACCCTAGGCATGGACAGGTCACAATAACATTTGGTGATGCAGTGTGAAATCCACAGAGAGGCATTGAGAGGAGAAGGCATGACCTCTTGTATGTTCCTCTATTGTAACAAAAAGTCTGGGCAAATCTGGAAAGGCACTGGTACAATGGAGATAAGAGGCCAGCATGCGACAGCCATCAGAGGAGTGCAATATGCACTCCCTGTTGGAGGAGTGTGGTTTTGAATAAAAAGTTGGAAGATGGATTACTTGGTTGAGGTGGAGAGGAAAGGCCACCTTTGGAAGAAACATAGGATGGAGTCGCAGGGAGACCTTATCCTTATGAAATGAAGTAAAAGTTGCATCCGCTATCATGGCTGCGAGTTCACTGACCTTACAGGCGGACATGATGACAACTAGAAATATCTTTTTTCATGGAGAAGTAGGTGAGCCTGTGGCCAAAGGCTCCAATGGTGGTTTTGTGAGGCTGGAAAGGACAAGGTTGATGTCTCATCAGAAGTAAGTTTCTTAAGCAGTGGGAAGGTGTTGAGAAGACCACAAAGGAATCAAGCTGTAGTTGGCTGCCTGAAGACTGAGAAGCCATGTACAAACAGGAGGAAGACACTGAGTGCCACCAGATGGACCCAAATGAAGGATTGGGCAAGGCCTGAGCAGCGAAGGTGAAGTAGGTAATCCATTGGTTACCCACCACATGAATCACCACTGTTTGGCCTGGTGGCAGGCTGTGGTAGTGTGGTGTTAGCTTCAGGTGAAAACGTATCACTGGCATGGAGCACATGATGTCTATCGATGAGCCTCATTCAAATACCAGGCTGAGAGATAAGGTGTGTGGGGTGGGGTGGTGGATTTGATCCTGTTGCATGAGGAGATCCAAGAAGAAGGGGGAGACACATTGGAGGGTGGGTGGGGAGGTGAAACAGTAAACCAGTACTGGTGGGGCCAGAAAGGGTCTATGAGTATGAGGACTGCATGGGTCCCTCTTTACTTTGTGGAGAACGTTTGTGAAGAATGGAATGTATAATGAAATCCCGGTGCCCATGGAAAGAGAAAGCGCCTCCTTTGAGTTCTGCCAATTGTCCAGATATGGGAAGACTGAATTGCACGTCAGCTGCGACCCACTGTGAAAACCTTTGTGAAAATACGGTGCGCAGTGGCTATGCCAAAAGGGGGGACCTGGAATTCACAATGGGTATGGCCTACCACAAAGAGGGAGGAACTTGCGGTGGGCAGGGTGGATGGCCACATGAAAACATGTATCCCTCATATTGAGAGCCACGAACCAGGCCTCAAGGAGAAGGGAGGAGATTATCTGTTGAAAGGTGCCCATACAGAAGCAGAATTTTTGGATATATTTGTTCAAGGACCTTAAATCCAAGATGGGGTGAAAGTCCCCATTTTTCTTTGGTATGAAGCAATAAGGGAAGAAGAATCCATGGCCCCGATAATGGTGTGGGACCTTTTCTATGGCTCCTTCTGTGAGAGGTGCATTTGTTTCCTTCCGTAAATGCTCATTTCAGACAGATCTGTGTCAGTGGGGATGGCAGGGAGGGAAAGTTTGTAATTCTATGAGGTATCCCTGGTATATGTCTAAAACCCACAGATCAGTGGTAATCTTGCTCCAATTGTGGGCAAAGGGAGAAAGAGCCTCCGAATGGTGTTCAGGAGGCTCTCTGTTAAGGAGCCAAAAGAACTGTCTTTGGAGTCATTGGTGGAAGGTGGAGGAGGAGGCAGTAGAGAACGTGGGTCTCTGGGAGCACTGGTAGTGGCAAGTTTGTTCTTGTCATCACAGGAGGTATGGCTGTTAGAAGGCTCGGGCACAAAAATCAAAGCCTGAAAGCCCGTCTGTTTTGATATCAAGCTAGGGCCAGTGTGTAAAAGGCCCAGTGAACAAAGTGTGGGTTTTGAGTCTTTCAGTCAATGTAAGCGTTCATCTGTCTTGTCACTGAACAGTTTACTGTTGTCAAAAGGCAAGTCCTCTAAGGTGGTTTGGACTTCCTTGAGGAATCTGGACGTCTGGAGCCAGGAGTCTCTCTGGAGTAACACTCCTGAAGCAAGGGAGCATGCTGCTATATCAGAGGCATCCACGGCCGGTTGGAGGGAGAAGAGAGTCTAGTCCAGAGAGGATGCACCGGTCAAGAACAATTGCTCTGATGGTTCCTGATGAGGTTTGTTGTACACAGGAGGTGCCATATACTCAGATGGGGACCCGTTATGTAGAAGGGGAAGTGGTACTCTTCGATCATAGTATGGGTCTCAACCATACCTATACGCTCGATGTTCTGCATCGGTAGATGGTCCCTGTGGATACTGTGATCAATGGCCATGTGTCAGTGCACATGTGATATCACCAGTGAGAAAGCTTGATCCAGGTCCAAAGACCAATCCAACTCCATTTGTTCTGGAAAGGGCAGTGCCGTCAGAGTGGGTGGGACCAGTGATACACATGGTCTGCTACATTAAGGCTGGCGGTAAAGGAGCAGTGGTTTGTTGGCCTGGGATGGTTGTGCAATGCCCGACCAACTATGCTATCACGGAGAGCCCCCAAAGGGCAGGAATAGCTCCTGTCTGTGTCACAGGCAATAACCAACCTGAAGAGGCACAATACCGGGAATAGCATTAGATGGACGTGACTAAGTAGGCAGTGCTCTGGTTCCAGAGGTGTGCCTGCAGTCAAGGTAATTGGCATTGGTTTTGTCCAGGTTCTTGGTCTTACGTTGCGCTTTGGATCTTTTCAGTGCCAGTGCTCTGGCATCCATCCGTGACTTTTCTCCTCCTTTTTCCTAGCTCAGGGAGGGAGTGCTGCATTTCAACATGGTCCCTCTCGGAGAACAACCTTTATGCCCTTGACTGTGCTTCTTATGCAGGCAGTGTGATTTAGCTGGTGTCACCAGTACTGTCTGCTATTCTAGTGGGAGATGCACTCACTGCCGGTGCAGATGGGCACTCTGGTGGGTCCACTGGTGCCACTTCTTGGTGTGCACACAGATACACAGCCTGCTCCATGAGAGGTTTCCTCAATCTAAAGATTTCCCATGTCTCTTGAGTCCACATCAAGAAAGAGCAGCGAACAGAGCAGCAGGCCACTAACTGAGTTTTGCTGAGACAGTACTGGCAGCGCTGGCGGTCGTCGTTTACTGAAAACAATCTCGGGAATGCAACAAGATAAAACTTGTTGATAAAATACTAACTAAAAGACTACTAAGTTCTAACTACTAAATTCTACAAAATTTAATGACTTAACACTAAAATCTTTTTTTTCTTGTCTGGGCAGCAGGAAAGGTAAAGAGGAATGGTCTGACTCTGGCCACGTGGCGCTAAAAGGGAACTGAGGTGGCCTCAACCCATGCGGTCTCATAATACCTCAGACGCACCACAAGGTGAGGTACTGACCAACACATGCAGGTCAACAGCAACTACTTCAAATAGTTCCAGCTCCAGCACATAGTGTGGATGCATCCCCATGTCTGGAATCCACATAGGGACCAGCACTCCAAGAAGTTTCAGTTTTAACAAAGTTATTTGATACATAGTAGGCAAGGAAATTTAATACACCAGTCAAATTTAACATGACAATGTCCTTTTAAGATGCTTCCGTTAAATTCTAGCAAATGCAAATTAATAGTTTCTTTTCTGCATTTAAGGAGCTCACAAGAACTTTCCAAAAATTAATAAATCTCAAGTCTCAAGATCGGTATTATCCCATTTAATAACAGGGAAAATGAGGCATGGAGTAACAGAAAGAAAGTAATACACAAGGAAATAAGAAACAAGAATATAGGAATACAAGATCCAAACATTCTGACTTCCTACTCCCTTCCTTCCTTTCAATCACTAGTAAATGTACACAACCTTTGTATAACCCCAAATACATATACTACATAAAATTCTGACCTTTGCCTCCAAATCCTCTGCTTCTGTTACTGTCATTATCACCTGAAAAACCAAAGGCAAAATTATTTACATGAAATTGGCAGTGCTTCACAAATCTTAATACAGTCTCTTAAAGCTGTTATGACTACAGATAGCAAAGCAGGATCATTTCCCAATAGAAAAATCTAGTAATAATTTTGTCATAGCCCTACATTATCCATCCTACCAGTAATTTTTATGTAAGAATTTTAATTCTTTTCAAGCAGCAGAAGGCTAAAAAAAGCAGTACCAGGAAATCCATGCCTTCTCTATTGTAGAGAATTTTAGGTTAAATATGATTAAGGGACAACAGAGGGGAGTTAAGGCTTGTCTACACTACAAAGGCCTTGACAACACAGCTATTCTAAGAGTGTCCCATAGCGGGGAGACAGAAAAAGCAGGTAGAAGAAGTCCTTCTGCTGACATAGCTACATCCTGTCCCAGACACACACCAGGTAAGATGAAAGCAGCACAGTGTTGGTACTGTTGCATCTACACTGGGGCTTTTGCCAAAATAGCTATGTAATATTTTTACACTACTAGCAGACATAGCTGTGCCAGCAAAACTTTGTAATACAGACTAAGTCTGAGTGTAAAGGATGGACAATGACAAAAGGACTTGCAATTCTGTGTCTCCAGCAACTGCCACACAAAAAGCCACATGCATTTAATTATGGCCCCTTTTTTCCTTTTGTTCACTTTCCATTTCAGACTAACATTTTTCATCCCAAAATGGCACAGAAGAGAATCAAATCCATGCAATATTAGATGTGTGGCAAAGAACATGAGGGTCTCTTACTAACGTGATAATAGGGGAATTGGCTATAAGGACTAGGCCAAAAAACTATGCAAGGCCTAGCAAAATATAAAGAGTTAACCAAATTGCATAGGGAACTCAAACAGAACAATGATGAGCTAAAATGGTTGAGCAGGAACAGAACAGAAATACACTCAACAACAGAGATATGCTCACCCACAGGCCAACTGCCGGGGGCGAGCAACCACAGAACACTGGATGCGCTTAGGCAGGCTTCCGCAGGATAGCTAAAACAAATTAAATTGTTCGACCATAGAGTGCTCAGAAAAGTAAATACTCGGAGCAGCCAGGGGTTCAGTAGACTGCAGCCCAGCTCAAGAGGTGGATGTCTATTCTTGAGTCTATCGAGAGGACACCAACCCTAAGAAGCTTGCGAGCTCCAGATCCCAGCGACCACCTATCGAGGATAAGGGTTTTGAAGCAAGGATCCAGACCAGAGGCTGAGACAGAGTCTGGCCGCGACTATAGCATCCGGATAGTTCAGGAGTCTGTGGACTCAGGGTATCAGGGGGATTTAATTGAGATCTGAGGATCACATCTCCCCTAGGCAATTGCTAGAGTGCTTATAAGGAATAAAGGTTAATAGGAAATTAAGGGAAATAGTTCAGTTTGTTTAGGTTTAAGGATCAAGCACATGTTGTGTATAGTTAAAGGACTTGTCCCAGCGACCATCTGTCAAGGATAAGGATAATCAATAGAGAAGCTTCCATAAATAGTACTGATCAGTGTGTTAATTGTCAAATTGTTTGATTGTAAGAAGTATTGTTAATTGTCTTGTTTATCGTCAATAAAGCTATTCATTGATTCAACCTGGGGTGTTCTTTCCCATCAGTCTCTGAATCCTTGTAAAAGAACCTGGGTGTCTTGCTATCTGTCTAATCTGACCTTTTCCCTACTAAATTTTAATAGCAGCAAGACTAAGAATGGCAAATACAGTACACAACAATCATTCACCTGAAGACGCTACTAGACTAGGGACCTCACTATCCTACATCTACTACATTGATCATCCAAAGCATTTCAGAACACTCAATTTGAAACTCCCCCAAGACATATGAATAAACAATTCTGTACTGAACCTCAGTACACAGCTGATGACCTCAGAGAAATGCCCTTCCACCAAGTCAACACAAACAGCCTGCCCTCTAATAAAGGAAGAAAATAAATCCTTAATCTACTAGGACAAAATGCATCTTGCTTCAACGCCTGTTGTAAACTAACATAAGTCTTCCCACACAAAAGTGACCATTTGGGGGGAGTCTGTCTGTACAACTCATGAATTCTGGATAATATTGTGATACCACTGATATGAGAATTGCAGCATCATAAATGCCCCTCTATGTATATGTGGACTGCACCATTGCTGGCAAGGTTTTCATGTCTCTGCCAGAATAGGGTCAAACAGTAGATCATTAGAACTTATTCAAGTTGAAGCACTTTGGGACAATGGGTTTACTTGACGTGAGAAAATACTTCTGCCTCCTAACTGAAGGGAGAGGGGAAAAGAAGAGAGTGGGAAGTTACTAAACACAGAACAAAGAAACAGATATTGGTGGTGGGACATATACACCAGGAAGACTCAGACACACAAGAACAAGAAGCATTGAGCTGGAGAGGGCATGATCCAGCCAAGTATAGAGAAGGCAAGATGGGTTCAAAGACTCCATGAAAGACGCAACCCAGGATGTAGAAGCCAGATGAACCATGGGACCCCGCCTACCTACCCCAATGCACAGAATTCCCTAATGAGTCCAAACTGAAGGGTGAAACTAGTGAAGGGCAATGTATTTAGGATGTCTGTTTTTTAAAATGATCTGTACTCTACGTAATTTGTGCTATTAAAGACAAAAATGTTTAAGACTTTCTGAGCAAGGCATTTACACCTACCATGTCCCTTGAAGAGATAAACCAGAAGACTCATACCTTTGGGTGGAGTTCTAGAAGAGAGTATCTTTATGTAACAGGGAAGCCCAGGGACTAGTCAGCTGGACAAACAGGTTCCAGTTCCCAGGAGACAGTGTTACACAGAAGGTCCTGCACCAGGAGCTTGTGCTTAGGGATCCCAAAACCGGGGCAGTGGTTGGGCTCTGCTGAGGCTCCAGAAACTTAGAACACTGGGGGACCCAGCAGCTGGGTTACCCTCAGAGCAGCCTAATGAATGGCCACAATAGGGCACTCAACTGGAACGGTCAAAAATGCATCTTGCTTCAAGTGTCCAGTTGGAAAGCAAATTAGAAGCTACAACAGCTAGTCTTCCCATGCAGAAAGTTACTTTACAAGTTAAGCTAGACCGCCCCACCGCCACTAATGAAGACTGAGTTTTGCCTGCCAGTACCAAGAATCACACAACTGAAATGTTAAAATAACTGTATACACTATTTAGGAAAGTTCACAGAAGCAGACAGGTGCTGGTAATGCAGCAAGAATGCCATTACCTGGTTTAGTTATTGACAATTAAGGTCAGGCCCTGGAATGTGTACGGATCAATGTTCCTACTACCTGATAAATCGGAAGATGGGGTATTGGCAGGGCAACTGTCATTGATCACCAAATCAGACATGAGACTAGTACATGTAACTCCTTAAATGTACCTATGTGTAGAAATAATTATTTGATCATGAGGGACTTCAATCTGGGGGGCATGTGCTGCCACTTCTAAAATACCCCTGCAGTTCCTAAAAATTATAGGTAACTTTCTAATACAAGTATTGAAATCATCTTATGGTAATTCTATAGTAGAACTGATTCTGAGAGAAAAATAAATTGACCACAGGAATCAAAATGGATTGTGTCCTACATGCAAGTGATCATGAGCTATTTATGTGCATGCTGAATATAGTCCTACTCAGGAACACACTTTGTGCTTTAAAAAGGCTAGTTTCTCAAAACTGAAAACCAATCATGAGCAATACTGAACGGGACAAAAAATTAAAACAAAGGCATGAATAATAACTGGGAATTTTTGAAGAATGTTTTATTAAGTGCATAAAAACAATTCCAAAACAAACACAAAAGAAGCTACTTTGGGTAAAATGAGCAATCTACTCAAGAGAGAACGCAAAAGCACCAATAATAAATAAAAAAGTTATAACTAATGGAAAAACAGAAAAATGGGAAAGCTGATATCAGTGAATACAAATCAGCAGTTAGGCTATGCAAATAGCTGGTAAGGGAAACTAAAGATACTAAAAATGTTCTGCTAATAGGTTTAAGAAGATAACTTTAAATAGACCAGTAACAAACAAAATTCTAGCAATGGTATAGGTCCAATACTAGATAAAAATGGTAAAGTTATCAATCAAGACAAAAATGCTCAATTAATATATCTTCTACATTTGGAAAGGATAACCTATTGGTTTCTTATAGTGATAATGAATGCTGCCTATTTCATCAGTGACTAGAGAATATATTAAACAGTAACTATTAAACATTTTTTAAATCTCCAGGACTCAATTTACATCCCAGAGTATTAAAGAATCAACCAGTCAGATCTCTGAACCATTAATATTCTGGAAGTTAATAATTGTTAACTGTTCCACATTAATATTGTGGAAGTTACAGAGGACTGGATAAAAAAGCAAATGTCACACCAATTTTTAAAAAGGGTAAGCCTGGGTTAATATAAGCCAGTTAGGATATGTCTACACTGTAATTTGACACCTGCAGCTGGCCCATGTCAGCTGGCTCACGTTCACCAGGCTCAGGCGCTGTTTAATTACACTGCAGACGTTTAGGCTTGCGCTGGCACATGGTTCTAGGATCCTGTGAGGTGGAAGGGTTCCAGAGCTCGGGCTGCAGCCCAAACTGCTACACAATAATTAAATAGCACCTGAGCCAGGCAAGTCTGAGTCAGCTGACACCATGTCAAATTGCAGTATAGACATACCCTTAGCCTTACTTCTATCCCATGGAAAGTCTGGTACGGGACACAATAAGTAAAGAATTAGAGGATGGTAGCATAATAAATGTCAACAGTTTTATGGAAAAAATAGGTCTTGTCAAACTCATTACTGTTTTTTGATGCAATCACAAGCTTAACTTTATCAACTGACTATTGACATAATATACTTTGACTTAGTTCTGCTGCATGACAGTCTGATAAAAAATTAGAACTATATAAAGTCAATGTAGCCCATATTAAATGGATTAAAAACTGGTTAAACAATAGATCCCAAAAGGTCATTATAAATGAGGAATTCTCAACCAATGGCAGTGTTTCTAGTGGAGTCCCATGGGGATCTGTTCCTGGCCCAAAGCCATTCTATATCTTTATCTGTGATGTGAAAAAACAAAATCTTTGCTGGTAAGATTTTCAGATGATAAAAACTGGTAAAATGGTAAGTTAATGATGGGGACAGGTCAATTATATATAAGCCAACCCAGACTGCTTAGTGAGATGGACTCATCAGAACATCAGGCATTTTAATGCAGCATATCCAAATACAAGGTAATATATCTAGAAACAAACAATATGGCCACACTTACAAGATGTAAGATAGTACCCTGGAATGCAGGAACACAAAAAGGATTCCAGTCAAGAGCAGGCAAACTGAACATGAGTTCCTTTTGCAATGTTCTAACTAAGAGGGCAAAACACAATCTTGGGTTGTCTGAGCAAGGAATAACACTCAGGAATAGGGGGATGTCATTCCCTCTGACTAGTGGAATCATTATGGAATACTGAGTCCAGTTTTGATGTCCACACTTTTTAAAAGACATTGAAAAACTGGAAATGGTTGAAACCCTGGTTCTGTAAGGTCCATCAGAACTACATTAAAATCTCAGGACAGGGAAGACTCCCAAATGCAGGGGATGGGCATGAACTAGTCCTTTTGGAAATTCTGAAACAAGAGGAATCAGAGAATGTGGTACATATTTAAGCAAAGGTGTATCACCACCAGACAAGTTTCCAAATCCAGTCACTGTCACAAAGTAACTGGAGTACCTAAAAGGACAAATACCTGGTGTTCCCAGAAGAAACTACAAACTACAAACCTGTAAAATCTTTCCTTTGCAAAGTAGACTAGAACTATGAAAGTCTAATAAAGGAGGGCAAATTGAGAAGGTACTAAAGAGTTCCTGGAAACAGATGAAGCCCAAGGACTCAAGCAGATGAAAGATATTGTCGGCATGTACACACAGTATTTGGTACAGATGAGTTATCAAGTTATCTCTGGCCTGTCATAGACTGACCATCAGATACCACTGCATTGGTGAGGAAAGATAACAGAGGTCAAAGGGCATAGCCTGGAATTGAAAATAGGTCTGCAAAGTTGCAGGCTGCATTGTGACACAGACACACTGGCACATGGGCTTTGTTGTAGGACAATGAAAAATGCTGAGACAAATCAGAAAGGCCAGGCCTCAATGCAGAAATGGGCCTTGCACAGTCAGCCTGGACAGAACTAGTACTGGGCAAAACTTGCCTGCTCTCTTTCCTATCAGGGATGAGCCTTGATTGAACACTCCAGAAAGTCCTCAGGAAAAGGAACAATTGTTTCTGGTAAAAATCAGGTTTGCAAGGCTGTTCTCTTCACTACCTATTACCTGGACCAAATGAAGGAAAGCAATAAGATGGCTGATGGAACAGAACTTGAATCTATGGGAAGACTGATAATTGAGAACTCATTTTTCCAATACAGATTTTTAATTTAATTTTGAAGTCTTGAAAACTTTGAAAGAAAGCTCTGTTCAAGAAGGGAGGGAATGGAGCAGCCTAATGGAGTATGGGGAAAAATTGTTTTCTATTTCTTTCCTTTTCTCTTCCTGTTTCCATCTGAGGATGCTGCTTTTTTGTGTATCATGTGTAACAGGGTAAGGGGGGGGGGAAGGTAGATGTACTCCGCCCCGTGGGTCCTGCGCTCTTCCGGCCCGGCCGGTGGTGCAGCTGGGGGAAGGTGAGCCGGAGGGATAGGGAGGAGACAGGGCCTGCTCTGCCCCTGAGTCCTGCTACCTTCCCTTTGGGTCAGTCCATGGTCCGCTCCCTGCTTCCCCAACTGGGTCCTCTGCCTCCGGTGTTGTGGCAGCAACCGTAGGAACTCCAAGCTTCCGCAGATTGTAGACTGCAGACTGCCAACTCCAAACTGCAGGTTTTCGAACTGCAAACTCCAATCAGTAAACTGTAAACTCCAACCTCTACTCTCCAAACTCCACACCTCCTTACTCCAGACTCCACAACTGCCTGCCTGAACTGAAGGCTTTTAAGTGTTTGGGGCGGGGCTCCTTGATTGGCCCCAGGTGTCCTAATGGCCTAAACAGCCCCAGGTGGCCTAATTGCTTAATCAGCCCCAGCTGAATCACCCAGGGAATAGGGCTTTGCTGAGCCTGGGGCTAATATACATGCCTTCCAGCACCCTTGCATAGCCGTCTGGCCTGCCCTGTCACACATGGTATATATCAAGGCATCTTCTTTCTTAAAAGATTGAACTAATGTCCTCAGAAGGGATAGAGACCCCCTCTCCCACAACTTATTGGGCTATCTAGCCTCATAGTTGCAAAGTTTCTGATGCCTGTGCAGCAGCTACTGCAGTCTATGACTTGCCTACTGAAAACACAGGGGAATGGGTTTTTATTTTAATTGTGTGTATAGAAATAGGGGTGATATAGAGAGGGGAGGAGAAAAGGGCTGTCCATGAAAATGTTTGAAGCCATTTCCTCATACACTAATGCATTGAGCTTAAAAGCCTTACTGAAGTAGTATACCTGTACTTCTAAATAATATATTCTTCCTCCTTAACAGCAGGACTGCTACACAGCAGTGTTTTCTCCTAGAACTCAGCCATGTCTAACAGAGTGCTGAACGCATGTAATTTGACAGATCTTAATGTCCTCGTTGAGCATTCAACACTAGCCATCCCAACTACTATGGTGAGAGTCAACACATTTCCATTTCTCGTAAACCATCAAGAGAACCTGACACTAGGAAATTCAAGTAGCTCTGGACTTGAAGTGAAAAACACCTCCGTGTTCTTTGCAAAGTAATACATTTTGAAAGACAATATCATGAACCAAGTCTAAAGAAAAATATGAGTATTTTCCCAAAAGTTTAACAACTTCCTCCTTTGACTTTTCTAAAGCTTTATTTTGAAGTCACCTGGGATGGAGGGCCCAAATAGGGCAGCTACCTGCTGAAATCCGTCACAGAGATTTTAGTTCGCCAGTCATATTGCCAAAACCTTGAAATATTTCCTTTGATGGTTATACACAGTTGTGTGAAAAGTCATCATCCATGTGGCATACATGTCTATTCCTGTGACTTGGACAGATTGCATTTTCAAAACCTATTGCTTACCACCTGTTCTGAGATTTTTTACAATTTCCTTATACTTTTCTTCAGATCTGAGCTTGCTGAACTTATCCACTGTGTCCTCAAATGTCTGGAGGACTTGAAAATGGTCTATTTTCTTTGACTGAAGGGTTCCAGAGGCCACAGTCCTGTTAACTAAGATCCCATGCCATCCTAACAGATTGAGGAAGAACATCCAATCCACCAAGAACAGGTTGCTTTTTGCTCAATGTATGTCCTTGCTCCACCTGCATTCAGCGACAGTTTCAACATCTAAGCATTCAATTATACTCTGAAAATTTACTATCATTGCCTCAGTGGCTTTGATTTGAGTTGCCCATCTAGTTTAGCAGAGTACCTTTAGATGTAAAAAAGTCTCCTTCATTCTTCAGAAGCCTGTTCTATTTCATTTGCTGCATCAATCCTGTCAACTTCTTTAGGGACCTGAAGTGCATCAAATTCCTCTTCTCTTTGCAAAACTGTACTTTTGAGCAAGAGTTTGACGATGAAGATTACTTTTTAGACTTCATCATTAGTTTTTCCCCCATTGACGGTTAGTCTGTGAAATATTTATATTTCCTGCAAAGTTGTGAAGAAAACCTTTAGGTCTGTACTGGCTTTAACTTCAGCAGCGAACCAAAAGTAAGTTAATCTGATGTGCTGTGTAATGGTTGTATGGTGCATACACTATCTCCCCTGCCTGAAAGATATTCTCTAATTTTTGCTTGCAATCCTCCATGAGCTCTGGCCATCATATCCCTGGCAAGACATGTATTTCAGGTGTAATTTGTACTTGCAGAATAAAACTTTAGTTAATTGATCACATAAGGATTCAGCATCTGCCTCACTTTCTGCCATAAAGCTTACAAAATGCTCTTTTATATCTACTTTTCCTTTAATACAATCAATATTAAAGTGAAGCAAAATGGTCATTTGATCAACATGGTTAATATCCATGGTTGCATCTACAATGACATTTAAAAAAAACTTAGCTTCTTTGCAACTAGTAAGTATGTGTCTCCTGTTTTCTGATGTTGAACCTTAAGTTCATTAGTAATTGTTTTGCTCACGTATTTGACTCTCTTGGGGCTCTGATATGTTGGGCAAAAGCTGCATTAGATCTGGCAAATAGTTTAATGATGCTCAAGTTACTATCACAACCTGTTGTTCTCTAACATTACATGGTGGCTGTGGAAGGGCTAATATTTTTTAGTATTGCTTACCATTTCCTAATATTTTCAGATGTTTGTTTATCAAAACATGTATTGATACTATGACCCTGTGAATGATATGAGTATACTAGCCAATGGACATGCAAGCCTTAATGCAGTGCATTTTTCATTCTGTAAAATAAAATTGAAAAATGGCACTTTGTTCATTTGGCATATTGCTTTTGGTGGGCTGAAAAGGACCAATCATACAAGCAATTTTTCAGTTATCAAGCTGAATCTTGAAAGCAACTTTTATCAGATGGGGACTTCCTATATCAGCAGGAAGACAGATTTATCCTACTTCACTGCTTATCTAAAGGGTCTTCGGTTTTGCTCCTTTCAAGTTCGTCTACAGGTTTTAAACAATCAGCTTTCAATCTCATACATGAGGTTTCAAATCCTTTAACAGGAATGTACAAAGACACAGGAATGTGAGACACTTCCTAGAGAATCAATACTAACATAGGAAAAGTACCAAAAATAGCTTATTCAAGAAGAGAGTGAAAAGAAAACTTTTCAGAAAAGGAATGCAGAGACTGGAAAAAAAGGCTTGCAGACCCAAGACCTGAAACCTGTAAAGTTCAGCTCTGGAACAGTACCTAAAGAGCCATGCAAGTGAAAGTTTTATTGTCTGAAAGTATCAGCCCACCAGCTCACATAACCACCATGACCATAGCCAATTGTTATGCCCTGCTGAACAACATTCTGAAAAACTGACTACGTTACCTGCCACCTACAATTCAAAGACCTGAAACACTGATTCTCTGAGGACCTATACATTTAAAGTACTAATTCTAAAACAATGATTAGGAATGTGGTATTTTTCAATCCTTGGAAAACGTTGGGTAGTTAAAAGAATCCACCATACCTTTTGGGGGTGGAAGTAGGGGACATCATCACTCCAAGAAGTGATTGATGTATTCTAGTCAACAGAAACCAGCAGAGCCAGGAGCATATGAGTAGTAGTGCAAAAATATCCAGTATCAGCAGCAACAAAATAATTTTGTAACCTTGCTCCTGCATGAGATACACAGGTGCAGACACCCTGTCTTTCCTTTAAAAAAAAAAAAAAGGGGGACTAGAAGGTTTGCAGAACCCTCCAGGTTTGAAGGGAGAAATGAGCTATGTTAATATGACTGTAGGCCAGGGATCTCAAACTCAATTGCTGTGGCGGGCCGCATTTACATTGAGTGGAGTTCAGGGGGGCCGCACATGACACACACTACTCTACTGTACCTTTCATGCTCTACTCTCCGCCGAAAAAATCTCCACGCAGGGTAAAATTCGGCGGCACAGTAGGAGAGAGAGGCTCTCACAGGGACTTGCAGGCTCCACTGTCCGCCGTCAAATCTCTCTGTGGGGCCCACATTCGGCGGCCATTTCCTTTTTAAGACGGCCACAGCTTCCCGGAGCTCCGCTCAAAAAAAAATGCCAGCACAAGCCTGCAGCCGGATTCGGACTGCGGGCCGCATGACACAAGCCCGCGGGCCGCAGTTGGCCCGCGGGCCGCGAGTTTGAGACCCCTGCTGTAGGCTAAAGAATGCTTATGGTTTGTGAAGAGGAAAGGAATGAGTCTAAGGAGCAAGCCGGCTCCAAATAAAAATCACAAAAAGCTGTACAAAGTGTAATCTTACCTATAGGACCTCCAAACCCTCCTCTCCTAGAGATGAAGACACAACCAGACTGCTGTCCTCGTTGCTCATTTTCATTATCTGTAGTAATTCACACTCAAAGTAATCAGAAAGTGATTATACAAAGCATAAGAGTTCAAGCTTGAATTAGGCATTTCAACTAAATGAACTAAAAAAAAGTGGCAATCCCATCAGTTTATAGTTTCTAAAACTGTATTATTCCTAAAAACCTCCCAATCCGCAATACCTGATGTGAACTTGTTCATGTACACTTTAAGTTTCCATATATTTCTGACCATTTCATAACTTGTACCTTCATTTATTTCTAAAGTCTTCTGGGAAAGCCCTCTGTCTACTCAAGTAGTAATTTAATTTAATTTTTGCTCCATGATGACTACCACCAGCTGGATGGAATACAACTTACTTTGACTTTGTCCAAATCCTCCACGGCTACCTCTGAAACCCCCTGTACCACCTCTTTGTGTGCCAGCACTTCCTGAATAGCTTCCTTCTTGGAAACCTGTAATATGGAATAATAGCAATTTAGCACCTTAATTCACTATTACTTTTCACTTACTTTTTTTTTTTGCATCCGCAGACTTCAAAGTACTTTTTACAAAGGAGAATAATAAACATAATTATCCCAAATTTACAAGTGGGAAAACTTAGGTGCAGTGATGTTAAGTGACTTACCCACAGTCTCAAAGAATCAGGTCCTTTTCGGCAAGCTACATTTTACATTCAAGCAAACTTTTGTAACAGCTATTCTGAAGCAATTACAGTTCTCAAGACAAGGATGAAAACCCAACCTTTCTGTAGGTATTCCTTCTTGGTACTACACTGTGACAGATATACAAGTGGAAGAAATTAAGACCTTGGAGTATTCTACTACACTGCAATTGTACATTTGTGGGTTAAGATACACAAC
Source organism: Mesoclemmys tuberculata (assembly GCA_007922155.1). Classification (NCBI taxonomy): domain Eukaryota; kingdom Metazoa; phylum Chordata; order Testudines; family Chelidae; genus Mesoclemmys; species Mesoclemmys tuberculata. The sequence goes on along the minus strand of ML675629.1, from coordinate 30,091,394 downwards.
TTCCTACCCTCCAATCTTCCACTTTGGTACAGACTCTCCAGTGGTTAAACCAGAAAACCAAGTCAGATCAGAATACTATACCCATCTCCATCACAGTGCATGACACTTTTAACGCATCACTTGCCTCAGTGTACCAAGGAGGTAATGAAGTATTTTCATTTTAACAACTGTGAATCTGTACTTTTATTTGATTTTACTTGTGAAAAAACTTCTAAGAGCACGGAAGAAAGCCCAGCAGGTAATTTCAGATTTCTGGTACAGAAACGTCTTGTGAGTTAGGGTTTTGGAGGACACCAACAAGAAAATCTTTCTCCACTTTGCAAGGTAAGTGTGGCTGATAGTCCTTTCTGCTGTTCACCAGAATATTCCAGACGGGTGAAGAACACAACTGCTCTACATTCAACATCTATCCCGCAGATGAGCTGAGGGAGAAAAGTATTTCAGATCATTTTATTCTATGACAGTAAATCTAGGAACGCAGGCAAGGTCTTTGGCTGGCAAAACAAAAGGTTCACAATGTCTGGGAATCATACTGTCTGGACCATGCCAAAATTATCAATATCAATTTGGCACAGTCCTCTCTGATCTTGCAGAGCACTCTAGGAATCAGTGGGACCAGTGAGTAAGCATACATCAGAAATGACCACATGATTAAGAAAGCATCATAACTGAATCCTGGACTCAGACCTCCCCTTCAAGCAGAAAGCCTGATGGTTGTTTTGCGTTGTGACCAGGTCCACTCTCAAGTATAGCCCCCATCAGAAGAGATGTCCTGGAGGATGAAGTGTGATCTCCAACCTATGATTCCAAAAGAAGAGCTTGCTCAATTGATCTGCTATGCTGTCCTGCAGGCCATCAAAAGGGAAATTTGGTATCTGATGCACTAAGTCTGCCATAGTCTGCTTCTTGACGTAGGGGGAATATCTCACCCTGTGCTGCAAGCTGACATAGAACATAGAAGATAGGAGTATTGTCCATTGCTATCTGTATAGAACATCCTGTGAGGTGATGGAGAAAACTCACAGGCTTTGCACACTGCTCTGAGTTCCCTGAGATTGAGGTGTGTCTCAGGCAGCCCAAAGGCCTTGCACTTGAAGACCTTCCATGTTAATTCCCTACCTCAAGAGCATGGCATGTAACATTAGATTCTTGGATAGGAGGAGAGGTGCAAAGAGGATTCCTCTTTGCAGACTTCTGGGGTCTTTCTACCATTTCAAGGAGAAAAATATTAGTGGAGAACAGAGAAGAGTATATCCACATGATACTTGGTGGGGGCATGCATTGATTTCAGCCAGACCTGCATGCATCCAAAGGAATAGTCTAGCATACAGCATGACAAAACACACAAAGCCATGTGCCTAAGTAGCATGAGAAATCCTCACTGTGGTCTCTGGATTAGATTCCAATTGTACTAAAATGGTCAGGCTCTCGAGGCCATCCACAGGCGGAAAGACTGTGGACCTGGTCAAGTCCAAGACTGGAATCACTGAGCAGTAGTTAGGTTGAACACATACTGACTTTCAAGCCCAGGCTCTAAAACAAATAGAGAATACAGTCTTCTGAAAGTCTTCGATACCGAAAGAGATCTTCCTTGTGCTAGTCAATCATCTAAGAGTTTTTCCTCAGATATGCGCCATAACTGCTAACACCTTGGTGAATGCCCTCAGTGCAGCCATGGCCTTAGAAGGAGGAGCCAGCCTTGTTACCCTTTCTGCCAGGGAAAGGCCAAGGCCCCTCAATACAGCTGCATGAACAGATGAGCATGGACCTGGCAGATATGGTGTTAGAAACTACGGCCCGCATCCAGGACTTGGCTGCTGCATGGGAGTATTTGTCTCAGGATGAGTTCTTAGATCCATTATACAAAACCAAATAAGGTGGAGGAGAACTTCTAGAAGAATACATATGGGAGCTTTCCATTCCCTGGCTATTGTCTGACACCAGAGAGGAAGCTAACAAGAAGCAGCTCTCAACAACCCACCCAAATGTAGTCTGTGCATGGCAAGACCTCAGCATTGTCATGTGGTCAAGCTTCAGCATAATCACACAAAGACATGAAGTCTCAGAATGGTGGGGAGGAGGGTAAGGTGAAGTTCTTCTTTGAGCCCTTGGTTCAGAATCTACTCCTGGGATTCCTCGTGACCTGAACCTTTTCTGAGAGTGTCTTTTTGTCAGATTTAGTTGATCTTGGAGCCAGGACTGAAGATGAAGACACCCACACTCTTCAGCACTAAGGTTTTTTTGGCAGGGGAAGGGCAAGGGGGTGACCCGGGGTTCAATGCCAGCCTCATGGACTTGTTCATCAAGTAGATTTGTAACTGGGTTTCTCTGTCCATGCAAGTCCTGTCATGAGGTTTTAATACATTTGTGTGCAATCATTTTTCTTCTTGGGTCAAACCTTAATCTGACAGTGATCCAAATAAGCTTGCCCACCCTACTAGTGATGAATTGGTCACAAGGGTTTTGGTGGGGAGATGGAGAAGAATAGGAATCCCTTGCATATCTGATTAGGATCTTTCCACCAATTCAGGGAAGAAAGGACCACAGGAGGACCTAGCACTGACATGTCTATATGGTGTCTGATTGGCAGGTACACAGACACCAGTCAGCACCGGTCTGATATGTCTGATATGCTGCATGATAAATATACAGAAGGCATGTATGTGGCTCAAGCAAGTTCTCACTGAGGTATGCAACTGATCCTGCAGTTGGGTGAGGGTTAGAACAGGTTCAAATCTGTCCTGAGGCAGGTACACTCTGACTGTGGTAGTCTGTCCCCTCCTTAATGAATTCTATTATTTTAAGTTAGCATCAAAGATTTTTCATTGTTGATTTACAGACCCAGTTCGCGGAAGAAAGAATCTAATTAACAGTAATCTCCAGCAGTTACTATGATTTTCCTTGATTAGCCAGTCTTCAAGATACAGGAAAACTATTATTCCTTGTTTTCTGAGGCAAGCCACACCACTACTAGGCATTTGTTGAAAACCCTTGGGAATGTGGACAAACTCAAGGGTCAGACCCTTAAATGACAGTTTTATCTTTCTTGAAACTGTAAGTACTTTGTGCATGGGGTATGTGGTGATATGAAAATCAACATGCACAAAGCATGCATGTGAATCTAATGATAGGATTATGAAGGCTAGGGTTACCACTCTGACCTGATGCAACAAATGAAGGTATTAAGTGCCCTCAGACCCAAGATAGGGCAGCATCCTTTGTTCTTGAGGATTAGAAAACTGGAATAAAACCACTTCCCTCTGTACTGAAGCAGTACTTCCTTCATTGCTTCCAAATAAAAGCAATTCCCCTTCCTGCTGAAATAGTCTCTTTGAGAGGGATTTTCTGAATAGCGATGGGGAAGGGAGTGAGAGATGTGCTGTAATTGTAGCAAGTATATCACTAAAATTGTTTCTATAAACTAGACATCTTATGCTACCACATTCTCCATTGAAAGAGAAAAAAACACTGGAAAGGCTGCCTCCAAAGAGAGGATTGATAGAGATTAAAGATTCATCACCATTGTTGTAGAGCACATCTCTACATCTTGATGATCGCTTCAAAGTGGTCACAGGATGGGATGTGGATGGTGTTGAGGCCACAGAACTCCTATTTGGAAACCAGTCTCTTTCCATGGAGGCTTAGCAGCCCTCTAGTTGTAAAAGGGACTGGGTGAGAGCCTCTACATGCAGAAGGGCTGCTTCCCCTGCTTCCTTGTAGAGGTTAGTTTACATACTTCTGGGCTGCACTTGGTTCTCTTGGAAGTCCTTGAACAAATAAAAAGCCTCATCTTTTTTTCATGCTAAAAAGAACGGGACCCTCAAAGGGAAAAATGTTCCACCATGTACCTCCCTTGTGATGCTGGAAGGTGTAAGTACAGAATCCTAGCTCTAAATGATTGAAGTTTTCATGGAATGGGATGTGGTGTCAGAAGCATCCAGAGCTGCCTGAAGAAATATCCTGGTTATGCCCTGTCCCTTGGAAATCAAAGGTTTAAATTCCTCCATGCCTCTTGCAGTAGTTTGTCAACAAAAACCAGTTATTTATGACAATTTACAAAATTGTATCTTGCTAAGAACAGCTGGTAGTTAGCCTATAATGTAGGCTAACTAAATTAACACTACCTGATGTGCAACTCCTAACAAACTAAGCTGTTTTGATTCTCTATCCTACCATTAAAAGGGATAACCACCTTTAGGAAGGGTAGTTTTAAAATCCTAGGGATTTAGGATCAGACAGTGCTAAAACCCCTGGAAAATAAAATCTTGTCAAAATAAGCCAAAAAGAACTGAACTAGAAAACAAATTTCCAACTCTCAAACTATCCTAACTATATTAAACCTAACAACACTATTATATATACTTGACTATCTACAATAAGGTTAGGAAAAAAGTGTGTGAGACATGGACATTGGAGTTCCACTTCACAGCCCTGGGTAGTAAGAAGAAACTGAGGGATAGCTGGGCCCGCTCCGCCCTACATGCCCTCAATAGGAGGACTTTCATAGTGTATTTGTCATCTCATACACCAGTAGTCAAAAGGCTGCAATCTCTAAGCACACAGGTGCATGTGCACCAAGAGCAGAATTTATATGGACAATCAAAGAATGTTAGACTCCCTTGGAGATGCAGATGTTCCTTCTGTCATTAGTGTCACTTCATCTTTGTTGCATTATCGCCTCTCCTTGAAGTCACTCTACTTCTTGATTGGCTATCTTCAGTATATTCTTCATGGCAATGCATTAAAATGAAAGTTTAGACAATTAAACTTATCAGGTCACTGTGATGTGCTTAAGTGCACACATTACTAAGGATTTTGGATATCAGCCTTCAAAGTATTAAACTGGGTTGAAAGGACAATGGGTTCTAGTCCACCAGGTGGTTCTCAGTGGTTCAAAGCCTGATGAAGCTTTGAAGGATGTCCAAGGATGTCTATTTCCCTGTTTGTAAAGCTTTTGGGGAAGATACCACTCTCAGCAGGAATTGTTCTAGCCTTTGCTAGGTATGCTACTACTTCAACCCTAGAGATGATGCTATAGAGATACTGTCTGGGCCTCTAGGACCCTGTAGAATTTGAGAGCTTGTCAACAGTTCTTTTTCCCTTAGGTCAGGCATTTCCCACTCTTCCCCAATAATTTCTTCACAGGATGAATGTAAGAGGATGGCAAATTTTGTCACTTTTGGATGGGAGATATTCTCTCTTCGGTTTAGCCTACTAATACTTTCTCTCTGGTTAGATCTCTGTGGTGGTCACCATTCGCCGCCCCCATTTCACCTGCCTTTGCAGATGTATTCCTCGAGAAGTCACAGCTGATGTGGAGCATATGGTAAACCAAGAAGCTGACCAGACAGATGCCCCTTTTCCTTGGCTGCCAGTAATCACAACAGAGCTTCCCTTTTGTAGCTTGAGTTGTCTCTCAAATGGAACACTTTTTGCCCTCTTCTGCCACAATGAGGATGAGATGAAACAGGGACTGCAACAGGTCATTATGCTCTAGAACAAAGCTTCAAAAGATTCTGCCACATGCAGTAAGAGGAGATCATAGGAAGAAAGATTTTGCTTGCTGCTGCCCCAAAACCAGATTTAATAGCTAGGGCAGCAATAGATAAGTTGGGCTAAACAGCCACAGACAGAATCTGGCATAAAGGGTGAAAGAGAATGGCTGTCAGAGCTGCACTTGTTACTTGCAGGAAGAGCCATATGTCTGGAGAAGTGTTCAGGATCCAGAAAAATGAGTGGACAAATCCTGAAAATGACAACATGCGGCTAATTCACAGTTACAGCAGAAAGCTACATTCACTCTGTATTTGATTCAAAACAGGACAGACAAGCACTATATCTGCCTATCACAAAGAACGTCCTCTGAACCACAATCTTCACAGTTCACTTTTAAAAGTCAGAAATACTCTTTTTTCTGATAAGCGTTAGCTTAGTATCATGCTTTTCTTCAGCCAACAATTAAGACATGTTTTTGCTGAAGGGTTTCATTTTATTGCCGTGTGGAACAGGGAGCTTTCTCCAAGTTTACTCTAAACTATCTTTAGCTCTGATATATTAACTTTTTTGCCCAGATTAAGAACATAGTTTTACACTTAAGATTAGTACTACAAAAAACCACATTTTTAGCATGTGTAAAAACATCCTTGACCTTCAGTTTAAACATTTAATAGAAATGAAAACACTGTCTTCACAGAAATGTCAACACAAATGCTTTAAGAAGGAACTCTGACATAGTTTTAATAGGAATTACAAAATACACTGCATAAAACCCCTCACTAATTGCCCTGTAAAATATTTTAGCATGTGATCATATTGACACACCAAAATAATGTCAGGCACCACCATATCAAACCACCTACTTTACTGGAACGAGACTGACTGAAACCTATTATGGGTCAGCATGAAACCTCTCTACAATACATAGATATGTACTAATGGTGAATTACGCTACAAAGACAGACTGGAAGAATCAAGCTTACCTCTCTCAAATCCAGAGTTTCTTCTTTCTTCAAATTTATTTACTAGTGCAGCTATAGGGAATAACAGACAAATAAGCTATAGTAGAAGAATCAACACACGTATTACCAGAGTCATCTAGTGTTTAAAAGTCAGAAGGGACCATTATGAACTAGTCTAACTACTTGGATAGCCCAAACCACAGAACCTCACCCAATCATCAGACAGGAATTAGGATCAGAGTAACCCGAACTTGAAGACAAATCAAACTGGATTTTGGCCTGGCAATCAAGAATACAGCAGTCCCAACATCATATGAAAGAGTGGGCAGGTTTTTCTTTTTCTTTTGAGGAGGGGAGGGGGTCATGTTTGGAAGTAGACAAGTCTATAACATGTCAACTCAATTTTTGGAGATCAACTCAAAATCTTTTGGAGATCAACAAAATCTTCAGAGATCGCTCTCCCAGGTATAATCTATATAAGGAGCACCACACCTCAACTGACATACTCCATTTTCATCCATGAGAACAGCAATAGTCTCCCTTGAGGCTTTTGCATCTAGTAACTTCCCAGCAATTGATGCCTGCCACTAGTGCTGTATTATCTGTTCTTAAAAGCTTGTTTACATTTTTGCATGGGTGTTTCAGGGTAACAAGGGCTAATTTGAATGCTTAGATTGTTTACCGCAAGTCGCAAGAGGACCTAATTCCATGAATGAAACTGACATCTGTCCATTTCAATGCCTCAGTTCAGCAGCAGTTGTGAAAATTATTAATTTCAAGTTGTTCTTTATAGCTTTGCCAAATACAGCAGCAGATGCAGCCACTGTATTTCAAGAATTCAGTTTGTTAAGACTTTAAAATATTATAAAGAATCTAAAATCCGGTAATATTGCAGCCCCCATTAAAAGCCATAAAAGTTTAATGAAAAGCAGTACATTCTAGAAAGCTCTCTTCACCCCCACTTTATATTTTACAAATTTTCATTTAGGCTGAAATTCCATTATGGTTTAATTTAAACAAAAAGTCATTCAAGTCAATTTTGGTATTAGATGAGCACGGAAAAAAGCATCAGTACTAAAAAACGCATCCCTCATAGGGCTCCATCCTCAGTTCTCTTCTCTGTCTAAACATATACATCTTATCCATGTAACCTGTTCCCTTTACACAGATTACTCAAATCTAGCTCTACCCTGGAACCGTCCTCCCTTTGGCCAAACTCACATCTTGGCCTGTCTTTCTGACATCTCTTCATGAGTATTTTAACTCAATTTCAACATCGACACCCTCAACGTTGGCCAATCATCCAGGCTCAGGTTATAGGTGCACCTCTCACTACACCTACACAATCAGGTTTGACAAAACCAAAAAAAAAAATCTTACAAAAGATCCAAGACTCTACACACAGCATTTAACATAGTGACATCTCAATGGATTCCTATATGCCTAATAAAAACAAAACAAAAAGTGAAGTATTTTCTCTCCCTACGAACAAAAGATGATGACATGGCAGAGTTATGTCTTGACTCCTAATCTGTCCAAGAGATTTGCAACCTTGTCCCTACATTTAAAAGATTTCCATTAATCTCTTCTTGGCTACATCACCCTCTTATAAGTGTAAATGACTCCAGTGACTCCCCATCTCTTCCACATCAGACACCAGCTTCCTTTCTTTAAGGTCTTTTACCATTTAGCCTTGTCCTAGCTGGCTGTTCTTTTAGCTTATTGCAACTTCAACCACTTTTGCTCTACACTAAGGCTCCCAGGTTCACTCGACTCCACTTAGCACAAAAGTATTTGAGAGAGGATCTTTCTCCAATATAGCTCCAAATGAATGGGAAAATAAACCTTACTGAAAAATAGTAAAAAAACCACCACCTCATCCTCTTTCAAATCTCTGCAGATTTCTCTGCTGTATTGCCTAAAAAACCCTGCTTAATGACCATAACTCAACAAATGGCACACAGACTCTGTTGGTGCAAATCTACCTATTTCACTGAAACCTCCTCTTCTTCCTTCACCCCACTGCTTGTTTTGATCACCTGTTGCATTATATATTACCATAAACCAAGACTAAGTTATTTGAGGCAGGGACTCTCTAATTCTCGTCTGTACATCAAGTACAATGGTGTTCTTATTCCCAATTAGGGTCTCTAGGATCTACTATGATACAAATAAATAATTCTAGTTCCGCATTTAATATTTTCTGCCAATTTATTTGTTGTTTTCCCAACTTTCCCAATCTTCCCCCTTCCCACCAGTAATTTGTTTCTACTGCAGCAAAGATGGATTCATGAAAAACAACACTATCTGGGAAGGGAAAACTCCTACAACAGGAAGAAGCCATTAACATACATCCTCGCATGTGTACAACTGCACTTTTCCAGCAGTCTGTTATTAAAACCTATTATGCATTAATGATTTTTTCAGACAATCAGGAAACTTTCACCATGAAGGGTGCAAATTTGATCACACTGATTAACATGTAGACACTGAGTCATACAGCCCTTCTAAAGGTACAGAAGAAATAAAAACACATGAGCGCCTAGAGTAGTAAAACATACTGCACTGTTAGCAATACTTTCCATACAAAGCACAGTGAATGCCCAACACTGCAACCAACCAATTTTAATGGCAACCAATGCAAATGAAGTATCTGAGAGCTATGTTTCACTGACAGAAAAATATTGAATTCACTTATTTGAAAACTGAAGCAAATGAAAGAAGATACTTTTTGTCTTGTGACAAAGTCAATGTAATTAAAGAGGCTAGTTTTCAAAAAGCTTTCACATTAAACTGCAGTTACTTCCGACAGACATCTACAGCAACACAAGAATATTACTAATAATTTCTTCTGCCCCTAATCAGCAAGGCCCAATTTCTTTAAACAAGTACAAAAATCAATTTGTAAAAGCGAAAGTCTCAGGGCACCAGTACCAAGGCCTTTGTTCTTAATACCAAATTAAGAATTCACATGAATATAATGTGATTTTAAACAAACATGAGACAATACAAGGCTACCTCTGTTCCCAAAACTCCTTCCAGTACCAAATGCACCCCGCATGGGTTGACTTCTGTTCAGTACCACACCAGCATCTGAGGGAAAAACAAAATTAATTACCGATTCAGATATCAATACATTAAGTTTTTCAATTCCAAAATATCAAAGTTAGGACTAGAGTATACCTGCAGCCATTAGATAGATACCAACACTCAAAAACCTAGTTACTAGCTATGGCTAAGAAGAAATTCTGCCCTTGGACACAATACAGTAATGTATAGATGTCCCATGTTTATCTTGTAAGGCATCAAACAGACACTTTTGACACAGAAAACCATACTAGATATATTGATAGTCTGGTCTCAAATCAATTTTGTTCTAAACTAGCAGATTCAAAATTGTTTACACGAAGTTGTCTCTGGAGACATTTAGTTTAAATAGCCATTCCCTGACAAGATATATCAACAAATATGACTTCCGGATGAAGTGGAGTTATTTGTGCATGAAAGAGTGAAAGAAAATTAATCTCAATTTATAAGGATACAAAACGTACATAACCAGAGTACTAAAATCTGGATTCTGTTATGTGTTAAACTGCCCTATCACTAGGTATTTTCATGCTTTTACAAATTAGAAGAACACTGCACCTAACGCATATTGCCTTAGAGTAGGGATAGGATGAACATTTATGATGAAGTTTAATGTTATCGGTGTAATTATTTCAAAATATTTTCTAAAGAAATCTTGCATGGATTTATTCATAATAATTCAAAAGAAAAGAAAGCACAACAAAATCTCATTACTTCACTAATGGAATGGAGACTCACCGCATGCTTTAAACTTCAAGCAAGCATAAAAAGCTAATATTGCATTACAAGATGTACCTTTTCATTAATAGTTTAGCTTTATAGTAACAGTGTACATATGCAAAAAATCACTATCGTACATTCTATGTAAGTAATAAATTCTTAGGGTCTTCACAACAGACACCAGTTACACCTGCTACATTTTGTTTTAACCAGGTTTCTCACTTCACTAGTCTGGATTATAACATGGTTCTACTTATTAAATGGAACAGCATGAAAAATAATTTTAGCTATTATATTTATTCCAGTATCTCTGAAGAGGTTTTGGAAATGCTTTTCTTCCCTGTTGCTATTTGAAAAATTCAGAAAACAAAGGAAACGGACTTAGCTGACCACCTGGGAAATCAAAACAAGCCTATTAAATGCATAAAATAGTTTCCCATCAAGCTTGTTATAATTAGTGTTTCTAACAAAATTAGCAGATAAATGCAAGTAATATTTACATTGGAGTCCTTTTAACTGATTCAATTTTTGAAGCTATATTATTCTAAAGATTGCCCAGAGAACAAATAAAACTTATGTTTTCAGCTCATAGTCTAATCTATGGATTATGTAATAATTTATGTATTACTTAATTCTCAATTTTCACTTTGAGGGTTGAGAGGTTCTTGTCCCAAGATCAGGCCCAGTATTATTTAAATTATATAGTTAGGAACCCTGATGTGCACAGTTACAACACTCACACGATAGAAACTCTTCTATAATTACAAATTTATTAATACCGTTAGCACAGTCACAAACAACCCAACTCAGTAAGACAGAGATGCGCATCTATATACCCACACCATTCCTTTAGAACAACCTGAAATATTTGCCATCATCTTCCCCTTCATCACCAGGGCCATCATTCTGGCCCCTCCCAAGAGCTACCTCTCTTTCTCCTACTTCCCAAGGCTGGGATGTAGCTTTTATAATAGGCTATGCTAACCCCATTATGTTTGATGCAAATTCAGTAGGGGATTTTCCCTTTTTCCTTATTTGTGTTTTCTCACCTTAGTGTTGGATTGTTCTTCTCCTTTAGGTTAGTATATCAATGATCTCAAATTATCATCACATACTTCAATTCATTACCATGGTCCTCTTGTGGTTAGGTATCTGCGGATGTAGCTCATGTACCTGTTAGATATGTCAACTCGTTGCCATACCACTCTGGTGGTTGGATCATGTAGTTGTGGTTAGGAATTCTTCTTAAAACACTATTTTCAGCACCAAAATAGTTGGCTTTTCTGTGGAGCCATTTATCAGTTTAAAATTTATCTGTATGAAGTTCATAGGCCTCAAGCCTTATGCTAACTTGCTGAGACTAATGTCTTACAATATATGGCCTGTAGTTACTTCACATTACTGTTGAATATAGTAGAAACCAGTGAATATAATAAAGGCAAGCTGGCTCCATGGTCTACAAACTGCAGAGCGAATTAGTTAACTAGCATTTCAATTAGTTGTCAAGTCATTTTGGGTATCTCTACATTGCAATCAAAAACTCGGGCTCACAGGGCTCAGGCTTTAATTGGAGTGTAGATGTTCAGACTTGGGCTGGAACCCAGGCTCTAGGACCATGTGGGAGAGTCTTAGACCTTGGGCTGCAGCCCAAGTCAGAATGTCTATACCGCAATTAAACAACCTCTTACCTCAAGCCCCGCAAGCCCAAGTGAGTTGGCACAGGCCACCTGCAGGTGTTGGTCTACAGTGTAGACATGCCCTTAGAATCAGACTGCAGTGGAAAGTGCTATGTCTATTTGAAACAGATTATCCAGTAATTAAATTTTGCATTTTTCTGGCCTCATCCTTCATTCAAGGAAGTTATGTTTTCATTGTCTCTCTCTCCTGGGGCTTACCTAGCTGCTTAACCAAAGACGACAGGAACTCTAAGGTCTTACAGTGTTTTGAGCCTCAGAAAGAGATAAAGCAAAGTATTAGGTAGGCCCACTATTGATCACAACACCCTATGGAAAACACAAATGCCAGAAATATTCCTGTCAGTCGCTTTGACTGTAGAAATTGAAGCTTTCACAAACAAAAGCCAATTCTGGACAACCAACACTCGCACACCAGAGATCATTGTGCCCATCTAGCAGCCTGTTCAGATAAGCGGTTTATAATTCTGCTACCGGTCCCTATGAAAGTAGCCCCAGATTTTAAGAAGTGTTTAAGCATTACTCTACTCGGTATTGCAACACCAAACTGACTAATGAACCTAAATCTCATTTTCAAACATCTACAGACTCCACACCTGAAGACCCAACCATCATTGTATCTAAGATAGAATGTTGGAGCAGTTCTGTTTAAACAAGAATAGCACTGGGTGCTTAAGTAGTAAAGCGGTTTTGCTGGGTATAACAGGTGGGCAGGTATGCACCAATAAGGATGGCGAGTCCTGGCTTTCTCTGGTCTTGGCAAACTCCAGCTTCAATAAGTAATAACTGCTAGGGTCTAGTCTTCTAGATAGTCCGGGCTATCCTTGGGCTGGAAGTCCTCTGTGGAATGCCTCTATTAAAGCGTGGACATGACCTTAACAAACATATGAAATACGAGAGAACAGAATGTGCAAAACAGACTACAATCCTGGATGAGTCTTCAACATTGTTCTACCCCACTGGCAGCACGTGAAGCAACTTCTCCTCAGGGAGCACATGCATCAAGGGAAAGCAGAACCAACAAATGTCAAACTGCAATAGACACCAAGCCACAGAACAAAAATTCAGCACTAAATCAGTACAGGTACCAGTTGCTATAAGAAGTTATAAAACCACAAACTGTGGTAGCACAAACACTATAAACTTCAGTGTTGATGTGATGAAAGCCTTGGCACTCAGGAACGCGAGCAAAGGAAGTCACTTTGGCAGTACCAACATACTTTAAAATTAGGGTACAGAGAAAAACATTAAATAAGATGCACCAGGCACCAAACATTGATTTGTATCTAAGTACAGAAGCGGCCTTCCAAATGCCTGAGGTAACAAAGTTAGAACAAGTGAATTAAGTGCTTTGTATATCCCATTTAAGAAAGATGGTACTGAGATCTGGAAGAGTTGTAGCAATAGCTGCTAAAGTAAATTCACTAACTTCATTCAAGCATCAACTAACTGGATTATATGGAGATCCTCTATGCTTAGCTGGGTGTAATGCAATTAGCTATTAGCAGTCAAAGATTGGCTACATGCCATTGTGGGCAGTCTCATCACATTACTTCCTCCATAAACTTAATAAGCTCAGTCTTAAAGCCAGTTGGGTCTTTTGCTCCCACTGCTTCCCTTGGAAGGCTGTTCCAGAACTTCACTCCTCTAATGGTTAGAAACCTTTGTTTCATTTCCAACCTAAAAACTTACTGATGGCCAATATCGGCTTGTCCTTGTGTCCACGCTGGTGCTTAACTCCTCTCCCTCCCTGGTATTTATCCCCCTGATATATTTTAAAGAGCAATCATATCTCCCCTCAGCCTTCTTTGGTTAGGCTAAACAAGCCAAGCTCTTTGGTAGGTTTTCAATTCCTCTGATCATCCTAGTAGCCCTTCTCTGCACCTTTTCCAGTTTGAATTCATGTTTCTTAAACATGACAGATCAGAATTGCACACAGTATTCCAGATGAAATCTCACCAGTCCCTTGTATAATGCTACTAACACTTCCTCATCTCTACTGGAAATACCTCAACTGATATCCTAGGATTGCATTAGCCTTTTTCACAGCTGCATCACACTGCAGTTCATAGTCACGCTATGATCAACCAATACACTCAGGTCTTTCTCCTCCTGTCTCTTCCAACTGATACGTCCTAAGCTTATAGCAGAAATTCTTGTTGTTAGTCCCTAAGTGCATGACCTTCCATTTCGTACTATTACATTTCATCCCATTTATGTTCCTGTTCTATTACTGTTTTGACACTCATGTCATTTTAATAAAAGAATGATTTGATGTAGGTAACTGACAACGTATGGGAATGAGACACTTTTCATATGAAAAGCTCCCATATAAATTGAGTCACATTTCCTCTATTCTCCAGCAATCTTTCTCTGCACTTTCAGCTGCTAGATTTTCCCAGGTCATAACTTGGCTGAATCAGCTTCCTCTCACCTGCTTGTGCAGTATGTTTTCTACTGTTGTTAGCTCATCACACCCAGGCCATGTCAATACTATGGGGATTATACCAGCATAGCTACAGCACTGTAGTGCTGCTGGAACAATCCCATATTGTAGATGCAGCTGACACCAATAGAAGGAATTTTTCCCATTGGTGTAAAGGCATCGCCTTCCTGAGCAACAGTAACTAGGCCAACAGAAGCATTCTTCCATCAACCTAGCTGTAGCTACACTTTATATTGAGGATGACATAGCTACATTGATTTTTCAACACCTTGTGCATAGCTAGCTTCTCTTTGTTTGAGGATATTTCACACATCACCAAAAGAAAACAAAACCACCATTAAAGAACTGTTTATCTGAAAAGGAACACATGAATTAAATGTCTCCTATAGCTCACCTAAATATGGTTACACATGTACCAAGAATACAAAATTGTCACACAAGCTCTCGATCTAACTTTTTATCTTGTCTCTTACTATGTCCAGTATCGGAAGCTTCAAACGAGGATACAAAAATAGTAACATCTGTCAATAGCTGAACATCATGGGAGAGATTTTTCTAAAGCACCTAAGGATACGAAAGTGAGTCATACTGACCGGAAAAAATCTATCCCTAAAACAGTTTGGTCTCTCAGGGTATGTCTGTACTGCAATTAAAAACTCGCTGATAGCCTGTGCCTGCTGACTCAGGTTCACGAGGCTCCAGCTGTGGGGTTGTTTAACTGCAGCGTAGACTTCCAAGCCCAGGCTCCAGAATGAGGCTGGAAGTCTACACTGCATTTATCAACACCACAGCCTTAGCCCCACAATTTTGGGTCACACAGTGCATCTAACTGCAGTATAGACAATCTCAGGTGTCCTAACCTGCATGCTACCCACTGATATTGATTCTATACCTATTGTAATACCTTTTCTGTTCAGTACTGTTACAGGCTGGGTAAAATTTTCAGAAGTTCTTAACTCCTGTTGACTTTCAATGAGATCTTTCAGCTCCTAAATTAAACAATTTCCAAAAGTTATACAATCAACTCTTCTTGTAGAGTTCAAATGAGGTTCTTGAATAATTATAAAGTTTTTTAAGTCAGGCAAGCACAATTAGCTCAAATAATGTTACTTCTGCTAAAGCATTTTAAGCTACTGTGTATAATGTCTTACAGACTTAAACTTTGGCTGGGTCCACACTGATGGCAGCAAATTCGCCGCCGTCAGATCGACTCCTCTGGATCAACTGAGCAGTCTGTGTAAGTGGCATAGTACTGCGTCGAAGGGAACGCAGTTCCCTTCAATGCAGTGCAGTGTGGACAGTGCGGAGGAAACGCTGCAAAGTCGACGGGAAAGATACAAGCGATTTACGTCACTTGCGTATCTCCCGTCGACTGCTGCCGAAACGCAAAGGTAAGTGTAGACTAGGCCTCAGCCTTAGTGTGTATCTGTGCATCCTTTTGCTGCCTGCTATAACTGATCAGGTGCTTAGTTGTTGCTCTTGCAAAAATTCTAAAATGTACAATATGAACAAACTGAAAAATAAGTATTTTCTCTACACTTTCAGTTAAAGCAATCTTAGATGTTACCTGTTATACTAGACAGTAAAAAACAGAGTGCAGTGGAATTTTAAGTTGGTGTCTCTTTGCAATAGTGTTAAATGTTTAAGTCCCAAAATGGAAAAGCTCTGTTTATATTGGTTAATCCCCAATATGCTACATTTACAAGCAGTTCTTTAAACTTCCAAAGTCATCCCCTGTTGTATGTATTCTAAAATAAACACTGACAAATATAGATTTTTCCTTTAATTTCAGCTCTTAAGAACAGTAAGAACCAACCCAACCTTACTGCATCTGTTTATATTCTTTAGGAAATCAATCATAAGCATGCAAGTTAGTAGAATGGCTGGTTTATACTAAATGTTCTTTACTATATCATCATGTACTGAAAAATACTCATAAGACTGTATGACTGCAAACCTCCCGCATGTCCTAAATCACTCAAGTGATCCAAAACACAAATGCTTACAATTAGAAATGCTTTAACACATACCTGCTGAATTTATCCTTTGAATGCAGTTAAATGAGGGGTCATTTGCTCTTCCAGGAAAGTTATCCTACAACAGCCAGGAAAACACATTACACCTGTTATGATACTTCTGAACCAAGTAAAGAAAATACATCAGTTGCAAATGCGTCCACCAATGAGCAAGTTACACTTCTGATGCACCAAAAATATATATTGTAAATGCTCTTAATAAAATCATGTTCAAGTCTAAAAATGTTTTGAATTAATATATGCTAAATATATTTACATCTCTCAAAACCTTTATCTTCTACAGTTGCTAATTGATGAAACTGAGCAACATTTTACCTTTCACATACTTCGAGAGCACAATATTTGACACCCAAATTTTAGGAGCTGCCAAAATGCATATTCATTTTTAACATGTCACTAACACACGAACACTAAATTCCCCAGATCAAGGGCTACGATTTTTTTTTTTTTAAATAGACTTGTACTATTTTTGCTTCTTTGATGCACAAAGTTCTGAATGTTTTTTGGGTTTTTGTTTTTTGAGGTTTTTTTTTAAAATGCATTGGAAGTTCTTACTTTTCCACTTTAGACAGATTAGGAATGCTATGCTTGATCTTCCCTAGTTTTGCTAGCAAAACTCACGGAAGTATGTTCACTGTGAGCTTTAATAATTTAATTGAAACAGCAGAGCTGCTTAACATTTAACACACTTTTTAACCAAAATTTAAGTTACATTGGTTTGTTTTAGGCAAACATTTAAGAAGTCTAACCAAAACCCAATTAATCCCTTAACACTGACTCTTGATTTCTGAGGTATCATCATTGGCTGTACTTCCTCTGAGATTCTCTAATTTTACCATCTCTTGTCAAGCACTGGTGCAATTCCACTAATGTTAACAGTTGGTGTGCTAGTATATGCCATTTGCAGTGGGGTTTTACCACTGGTATTACCAGGTGGGTTAATTTAAATCACACCAATTTAAATTATAGATTTTAATTATGATGATTTAAATCAAGATTTCCTGCTTGCTGATATAAATCAATATTAATCTCGTTTCACCTCTGTATATTTTAGTTAGTTATTTTTCTGAAGAAAAGTTGATCGTCAGTAGCCATTTAAACATGTTGACTGGCAGCTACATATAGCCTTTACACAAAATTTAGTACTTTTCATTAACCAAAACACATTATATTTACACACATTTACTCAATTATATAGCTAAACATATACTTACTCAGAATCTTAGTTTTTATATTATTGTTAGAAAATGGTGAATGATGCATTTGTTATTTACTAGATGACTAATTTTTTTTTTTACTTATAATTTGTGTTTAGCTGTATTTGGATGGAAACTGGAATACACACGGACAAAACACGCATTTTAATTATTTTATTAAACAAAACTATCTTAAATATGCTGGATAATTAAGGAAAAAATTTATGAAAACATGTTTTACATTTAAAAGTTAACTGATTTATTAAACCAAAGACGTATTAACTGTAGTTAGTTAACCAAATTTTGTTTCTGTTCACCACGCTTTCCAAGATTTTAGAACTAGCAGAGTTCAAACTTTCACACCTCGGTTTATCCATATATTGAAAGAGGAAAGAAAGTTTGTGTCCTTTTTTTCAACTCCCAGTTTCCCAATGAACTAGTCATTGAACTGAATTAGTTGCATAAAATGAAACCAAGAAAATCTCTCTGCACCTGCAGAAGACACTACTGCTATCAAAAGCTTGTTTAACACTTCAGCAGCTCAGAGGCTTGATCTTCTTTAAAATGTAAGCAGGAAATAGGTACTGCTTAATGTATTTTAATTTAATGTCAATTATTTTAACATATTATAGTAAATTTAGGCCTTAACACATGTTGCCATGCTCAATTAAATTTTATATTTTATTTTTATAAACAAGGTTTAATTTTAAAAATTTGACTATTTTTAACATCAATTTTATTCACCCTTCTTTTCTACTATATCATCTAACCCTTCTCAAAGCAGATCACTAAAGCAAAAGAGATATAAATTGCTATTTTGAATGTGCATACGAGAAGTCAGTTCCTTTGATAACTTTAGCTTTACCCCATATAGTTCATATATAAATCAATATTTTTACATGTATCCTGGTTAAAGAGAAGGCTGGATTTTTAAATTTGTGCATAATTCTATTTCAGAGCCAGTATATGGTAAATTCTGTGCAATTTTTTTTTGGCTCAACACAGCAAGCCTTGAACAACAGTTAGCTACCTCTTTATCAACTTTCTTTAGCTATTCTTATTTTCACCTGAACACTGATTTACAGATCTAGAGAGAAAACACCAAAGTAAAATACTGAACAGATTGTTAAGCAAGCACAAATCAGGCAAGTTAGAACAGCAAGGATATTACGTTTCAAGAGTTGGGAACTTAATGAACATAAAAGGAGAATTTCAATGAATGCCAACAATTGAGAAATTGATTTCACTCCTCCTTTGCTTACTGGAAGACTCCACCAATTAGTGAATAAGATTGGTACTTTCCCCACCATCACCCTTTTACTACAAGCAGTCCACCCTCTACTAACCAGTCAACTTACATAGCATTAGTCAAACTGGGTTATAGCTGAATGTGTCAGTTATGTACAAACTAGATTCCCAGATAAGAGTATTATTTAAATTGTGAAATCCCCTCACAAAAGAACAATTTTAGGTAAAACTAAACTTCCCTTTGTCTGTCTGTGTCCAAAAACCTGAAGACTGGGTCTTATCGAGCAGTTCCCAATACCTATAGCAGATGAGATTTACCCAAGAACCCAGTCACTTGGGCTACAATACTCAGCAACCTATGACAGAAAGCTGCATTGCAAGAAGCTCTGATATCTACCTAAATGGCACATAAAAAAAGCATGCATGGCTTCCTAAACTGCTATACAAATTTCTTTTATTGAATCAGTCTGTCTCTAAGCAAGAGATCATGATAGGTTTTACCTACCAAGGTAAATGAATCTTCTAGGGAATGACAAGTCCATTCCTGTTCTGACACCAGGCATGGATTAAAAAAGGGTGATTTAATATTCCAATTCCTAACCGCATCTTCAGTGGTAGCTTCTCCTAGGCTAACATGATAAACTGGCTCTGAGACAACTGTTTGAGAAGACAAGGTAAGGGAATGATAATGTTTAACAGGATCGTCGTTCCTAGTACCATAAACTGCAAGGCCACTTGGGAGTCACTAGTCAACATTCCAACTGTCTTAACTTTTCTAATGATCCATAGGAGGACATGTGGGGGAAGACACATGAGAGACTGATCAGTTGCCACATCCATTGCCTAGGAATAGGGGGTCTCTGCACCTCATTGAGAACTTGGGCTGCCTGTGGCTCAATGGAAAGATGAAGAGATCCACATCATGCCTCCCCAAGATAAAGCACTCTGAAAGGACAACTGTGCTGTTGAGGGATTACTCACAAGGTCTGATGGTTTGACAAGTCAGGGCTTGTCTACACTTAGTGCTACAATGGCACACCTGAATTGCTGTAGCGCTTCAGCGCAGACACTACCTATGCCTAGGGTTCTCCTGTCAGCATAGGCAATCTATCTCCCCAAGAAGCAGTAGCTAGGTTACAGAAGAATTCCTCCATTGACCTAGCTATAACGACTTAACCCTCAGTGTAGAGTGCCGTCTCTCAGGGGTGTGGATTTTTCACAGACCTCAGACATGTAGCTATACCAATGTAAAATCCTCATGTAGATGAGGCCTCAACAAGCCCACTTCCTAGTTGAGGTGTTTGCCAGATGAGTAGCTTCTGAAGCTTTGAGATTCCTCCTTGCCTATTTTAAAACATTCATCTCTCTGGATAAAGTTATGCTCCCAGTACCCTTTGGTAAAACCATCGCTGTGCCAAATCAAATCAAACCATCACTGTGCCACGCGTTGACACAGCACCCTTGAACACTCACAGCTCTAAGTTGGAGGAAGTTGATGTGCATCTTTCTTTTGTACCTGGACCACATCTCATGAACATTTCTAACCAGTTGTTCCTTCAAGTGCAAAAATCCCAATATTGTTCACCCTGGAGTTCTCATGATGGCATACTTTTCAATAAATTCTCTGGGAGTTCTCACCAAAGGTACTGCCTGACCACAGAACTGAAATAAATTAACACCTGAAGTCCCTCTAACTGGAGGCTATACAGACAGGAGATATCAGGAGTGTTTCTTAAGCCAAAACATTAATTGTATGAAGTCAGAAGCTGGTGCATTTGTTTAATTCATGAGACCTGTCTCCCCCTATGCTTCGTTCAACTAGATTGATGACTTTTTCCTCGCTTGAAAAAGGAAAACTGACAGCTCTGGTCCCTGGATTAAATTCTTCAGCGTCCTTCTCAGCTGACTCAAAGTGGCAGTGACTCTCAAATGGAATGGAATGTCTCATGCGTCCCCACGTGGACATGGTACTGAGGGTCACACTCCTATCCACAGATAGGCACCACAGGGGGACCCTTGGTTTGATTGAGAGTCCGAGGTCCATCATTTCAGGAATCATTTCAGGAAGCTGTAACACTCATTCCCTTTCTCCTGGGGCCTTGGCATAGTGTGGTTTATAAACTCTATTTTAAGAGGCCAAAACAGAAGGGATCTCTTTCTTTTCTCCATTCACATTTACTTGAGGCTCTGTGAGCTGGTTGTTGTGCTCTCTAGTGAGAAGCATGTCTCCTTCGGGTGATGGGAAGATGAAAAGGCAGCCACAGAGAGAAGAGCGGAAGGCAGAAATATCCCACACCAAGTTAGGGGTTAGGTCTGTTATGTGCACCCCACTCCTCTCACCCTTCATGGAGTTGTCCATGCAGTACACTAGGATTTGTCCAAGACTCTTCCTTGCTGGCTCCAAATCGTCAGCTCAGTGGGAAGGAGTATACTTTTCTGACATGGACCTTCACTTGTACACCATTGACAAAGACTTGGCCTTCGTTCAGGAGTATGTACTTAGCAATTTTCCTCAGAGTGCTTTAAGGTATTGTTGGACACAGTCATCTGGTTTAACTCTGTATAAGATGGGCAAGATTCCTTTTTCAGCACAAAATCAACTTTTAAAATCAAGACAGAAGCATGATGTATGCTTTCTAATTCACTTTGATACTGAAGTTAATCAAATTCCTGAGATGATTAGCCAATTAATCCTTCCTGTGTGCAGCTCCTAAACCATCAGAGGTCAGAAGAACCATCTGTTGATTTGGAATTAACTCACCTGTCCTGACTGATAAAGTCTACGTGAGATAGAAGAGAAACTACTCCTTAAACTGCTCATAAGGCAGATTTGCAATTTAGAGATTTTATGAGCCAAACTTTCAGATAATTTTTTTTTTTGGGCAACCAAGAATTGCAGTCATACTCACCAGCATCTTTGGAGAGCTTCACAGGCTCACATTACACTAAAGGGCAAAACAACATACTAAAAATGTTGAGAACCTATGATTAATTCTAGGATTCATTAAGGTGGGCTGAGAGGCATCCTGAAAACCTGAAGTGAGAAAGTTGCCTGGTTCAGCAGCTATGAAGAAAGAAATATTTCCCATTTAAAGTATAAACAAAAGAACTAAACAACTTGAAATTTAAAACTAGTAAGTGTTGCCAACTCTCATGATTTTGTCATGAGTCTTGTGATGATTTTTTTTAAAGCCCCAGCTCCCGGAGGCAAGTGGATATGTAACTTCAGCCTTCATTCTTAGAGAGAAAAATAAGTTTCTAGTCTTCATAGATGTGGAAAAAGCTTCAAAATGTGACCCCAGTGCACCCTAACAGCTCCAAAAGCAGACAGCAAATAAAAAACTCCAAATCTATTATTTTTACATAATCATGATTTTTTTACTTGTTTTTTTTTTGCATTTGGGGTACCCAAGCCCAAGACAACTACAGAACATATATGCTCATATTTTGAACATTTGCACTAACTTCAGTGGGTGGCATCTTATTTTGGATTCTCTAGTGGGTGGAGTTTCATTTATAGGCAGAACTTGGAAGGTTACAAGTGATTTTTCCCTCCTATTCAACTCCGCTTATAAGTAAAAGATCCTTGGGAAGTAAGAAGTGCACATGTGGCCGTTCAACCTAAAATACTGAATAAAACCTTCCGTAGAACAGGCGGTGTAAAGCTTCTCTACCTCAGATCAGGACCCATCCAAAACAGCGTAAGGTCACAACTAGAAGAATTATAATCACAGCCCTTCAGACTTCATCCAGACGTAGCAACGGCTTAAGACAAGGAGTTATAAGAGTGCAGCAACAAGGCCACAGCTGACAGTCAGAATCATTAGACAGATCAGGGAAAGCTCCTTCAATGATCAAAGTCCAAATGGAATTAGGGCAGAACCTTCAGGACACTTACATGTGCTTCAGAGGGTCAAAAAACATAAAAGCTAAAGACCTAAGACAACTGCTGAAAGCCCAAAACGCAAAGATAAAAATCTTGCGCACGTAATGCTCATTTGATGTTTCTTCACTTACGCAAAAATAATGTGCTCTGAAAAATAAAGAACTTTCATGATTTATCATGTGTATAGACCATCCTGGGCAGAGATGGTTCTTTGCAGACAAAGAACAACATTTAAGTCCCTACCTAAAACATCATGCTTTGCTGTGTTACCCTGCAAAGCATGTACATGATTCTTTACAGAGTAATACATTTTGCTGTCTCAAATGTAAGAATTTTATAGGATGCTCCTTACTAAGTGCCTATGAGCATACAGTGAAAATTAGAGAAGACAAAATTCAGTGCTTGATGTAAAGAAAGGTGAGAGAATGGATGACAAAAATGGAGGCAAGGACTTTCAGGAAAAGCGGATTTAAGACAAAGAGAGAAGACACTTGTGGTGGATGAAGAGAGACTGTTCCGAGAACAGAAGTAAAAATCACTCGAGAAAAAGCTGCAAATCAGAAATGCAGGAAACAGTAAATTGGTATTATAGGGAAGGACACAGCAAGGAGGAACTAAAACAAAAGATTGAGAGAGCAGGGTTGGGTAGATACCTTGCTTATAGGCAAAGTCAAGTTGTTAAGAGACAGGAATCCAAGAGCGATCAAGGGGAAGGCACTTGCCAAGCTCAGCAGGAACACTTTCTCAGCACTTCTGATGGACTGGAAGGGTAAGAATATTTACTCTACGGAAGTCATGGAAAACACTGAAGATTAGAAAGCCCCTCCCTAACAATAAACACTTCGGAAATCTAGGTATAGGCCTTTGTCTTTAGTGTCCGTACAACCTGGGCCTCTAACACAGCCGCCTGCACCAGCCTGTCACCCCAAGGCAAGGGAAGCGGGACATGGGGGATGGCACCACTCGTCGCTGCCGGGGCGGGGTTAGACGAAAAGGCGGTGGTGCAGGAAGTGTGACCAGGCCCCACCTCCCTTCGCCCCCCTATCACGGTCCCGTACCAGCCGCTGGAAGTCTGGCACGAAGGGAGCCACGCCGTCCCGGATCTCCGTGTCCCAGTCCTCGTCGCCCATGCTGCAGGCTCTCGATCTGCACGGAGGGGGCGAGAACCGGTTACCGGCGACCAGGGGACGCCGCCCCCACCTGGCAGAGCCGACAAACGAGGCGGCCGCGAGGTCCCTGATCCGAACACCCGCGGGAGCCGCGCTCCGCCCCCGACCAGCTCTTCCCCGCGGGGCCCCAGGCTCCCCGCGCCGCCCCGCCCCTCCGGGCTTCCCACTCGGCGCTGGCCCCCCACCCAGCTCCCCTCAGCGGGGATTCCCTCCACCACGCCGCCCGCTCCCCTAGAGCAGCGCCGGCTAGCGACGCCATGGACCCCGTGCCCACCCCGGCGCGGCAGGAAAGCAAGCGGCGTCCCGCAGCCTTTCACCACCTAGCCCGCGCCGCCTCGCGCCGCCCCGAGCTCACGCGCCACAAAGAGAGGCCGCGCGCACGCCCCCCGACTACAAGTAGGCTTCCACTCCGCAGCACGTGCGGCTACTTACCAACCGCCGCGCAGCGCCGCGTCACGGTGTCACGTGCCTCGCCCGCCCACCAATGGGGCCGCGGCAGCCGCAGCGCGCGCCGAGCTGCTGCGAGAGGGTGTGTGCGTGTGATGTGCGGCGCTCGGTCCCCGAGCGTTTCCCCGCAGCTGCCATGGAGGGTCCCTGCCACCCTGGCCGGGCCAGGGGCTCGCTGTGGGGCTGTAGGCACCGTGGCTGGCGCCAAGGAGCTCGAGGGGGCAGTGGGCAAGCAGAGCTGTGTAACGAGGGCCTGGTGTGGTTATTTGTCGCAGCCGTGTGCCTAGTAGCTAGGGTGACCAGATGTCCCGATTGTATAGGGACAGTCCTGCTATCCCGGGTGTTTTTGATGTAGGCACCTATTACCCCTCAACCCTGCGCTGATTTTTCACTCTACTAGCAGCCCCAGTCAGTGTTGCACACAAGGCTAAGCTAGCGGTGTGCTCAGAGATCCATACCAGATCAGGTCCCATTCAAACTCTGGAGGGAGGTAGCAGAGCTCATTAGATGCTTTTTAGCCTGGGAGGTGCAAGACCCAGGTTCAGTTCCCTCCTCTGCGTAGGATGGAGAGAGAATTTACTCAGGAGTTTTCCACATCTCTTAAGAGAGGTGCACTAACCATTGAGCTATGGATATTCTGGTGTAGGGATCGCAAAGTCTCTCCCTAACCAGCAAGCTAGAGGGTCACTTCCCTCTTTCTGACCCAATGATATCCACAGTGGAAAAGTAATTGGGCAAGAGAAAGAGGGGGGATGACTCTCCTGGTTAGGGTACCCAGCTAAGAGTCGGAAGATTGAAGATCCTGTCCTCCTTTAATCACTTTTTCACTAGTTATCCACAATGAAACAGCTTCAGCAGAATATCCCTTAGTTCTTAATATTCCTTAGTAGAGTATGCTCCTGAAAGATAGGAAGACTCTTTAAATTCTTTCTCCCCCTCAGGCTGCGAGAAGAATTGAACCCAGGACTCTCACATCCCAGGAATGACCTACCAACTGGACTAAAGGTAATAAGATGTGTGCTGCATCCTCCACCCATTTTGCATGGAGCACAGCAGATGCCTAATTCATAGAATCATCAAGTTGGAAGGGACCTCAGGAGGTCATCTAGTCCAACTCAAGGCAGGACTAACCTCAGCTAACTCATCCCAGCCAGGGCTTTGCCAAGTGGAAGCTTAAAAACCTCTAAAGATGGAGATTTCACCACCTCCCTAGGTAACCCATTCCAGTGCTTCACCACTCTCCTAGTGAAAAACCTTTTCCTAATAGCCAACCTAGATCTCTCTCACTGCAACTTGAGACCATTGCTCCTTGTTCTGTCATCTATCACCATTGAGAACAGCCTACCTCCATCCTCATAGAATATTAGAGTTGGAAGGGACCTCAGGAGGTCATCTAGTGCAACCCCCTGCTCAAAGCAGGACTAACCTTAGCTAAATCATCCCAGCCAGGGCTTTGTCAAGGCCTTTGTCCCTGAAACCCCCTTTCAGGTAGTAAAAGGCTCTATCAAATCCCCCCTCATTCTTCTCTTTTGCAGACTAAACAAGCCCAGTTCTCTCAGCCTTCCCTCATAAGTCATGTGCTCCAGCCCCCTAATAATTTTTGTTACCCTCCTCTGAACTCCAGTTTGTCCACATCCTTTCTGTAGTGGAGGGCCCCAAACTGGACAAAATACTCCAAATGCGGCTTCATCAATGCCGAATAGAGGAAAATAATCTCTTCCCTCGATCTGCTGGCAATGCTCCTACTACTGCAGCCCAATATGTTGTTAGACTTCTTGGCAACCAGGGCACACTGCTGACTCATATCCAGCTTCTTATCCACTGTAACCCCCAGGTCCTTTTCTGCAGAACTGCTGCCTAGCCCGTCATTCCCCAATATTCAGTCACACAATAAATGATTTAGGCACCTGACTCCAGGAGATGGGTTCGTGTTTGTGGATCTCTAAGCAGCCCCTCAGCCTAGATTTAGGCACCTATTTCCCATTGGTCTTGGCATCTCCCATTGGCTAGTTTAGGCAGCTCCCTGCATAGCACGCTGGCTATGGTGGATAGCATTCTTAGGTCCCTAACTATCCCCATTCATTGTATAGGGAGTCTAGGTGCCTAACTCAGGCTTTGTGAATCGCAGCGTTATTCCTGTAATTTTCTAGGAACCTAAAAGTTAGGTGTGTGACATTCAGCATTGCAACGCCTATGGCCCTTTTTGGATCCAGGCCTATTTGTATCACATTACAAGTGGAGATATGTAGTAAGGTTGTGCATCTGCATGTGACTGTGCACAAGGCTAAGAGAGGGTCACTATGCAACTAGTGTGTTGTGTGTGGAACTGTTTGACCTAATTTACACTGGAATAAATGTTAGTATATCCACTCTACCCCCCCCTAAATTAGTGAAAGATTTGCCCTAGCATCCCCACTAGGACTGCTTTACACCAATTCAGATGGTGTTTATCTTTGACAACTGTTCCTTAATTTTCTGGTTTAAGAGTCCCCACCAGCCATGCCCCCATCATCCTTGCATATTGCCTGTGATAAAGTGTCTGGGGACTGACCCATAATTCAAATTCCTTGGGACAAGAATAATTGCTTGGACGAGATTAGCAAACCAAGACTCTCTGTTAAATGCAGTAACTGAGCTAGGTTGTTAGGGGTTTATCTACACTAGTGCTTATGCCAGCACAATTTTTGTCACTCAAGGTAGTGAAAAAAACACCTGGCTGAGTGACATAAGTTTTGCTAGCAGAAGCACTGCTGTAGCTGTGTTATGTCGGCAGGAGACAACTCTCCCGGTGATGTAATAAAACCACCTAAATGGGGAGCAGTAGCTATATCAGCGGGAGAGCTCCCCCACCGACATAGGGCTGTCTACACTAGCGCTTATGCCAGCAAAACTTAGTTGTTCAGCATGGTGTTTTTTCACACCCCGCGTGACAAAAGTTTTTCCAGCATAAGTGCCAGTGTACACAAGCCCTAAGCCTTTGAAAGGCAATTAAAGAGTCATCTTCTCAATGGGCCATCTTCTCCAATACGAGTCATGCATCTGCTCCCCATTCCATAGAGGATTTGTATGGATCTGGAGAGAGAATGTGGGAGGGGCATGACTGAAGGAACAGAAGGAATTCAACAACTGAGAGGGCTTTGTCAGCCCTGACAATTGTCAGAGAAGACATCTTTCAGAGCTCACATCACCAACTGTGCCAGTATGTTGTGGCTACATTGGAACACACAAAATTCATTGAGCATGTACCGGTTCAGACTATCCCACTGCTTACCCCTATAACATTTCAATTGATTGAACCACTTTTGTGGTTGGATACATGGTGCTTTCCAGTGATTGAGAGGGAGCAACTAGTGTAGACTGGTGTAGACAAAGCCTCTGTAACCAAGGAAAAAAGGTAACATACTGTACAATCTTAATGTAGAAAGGTCAATTTGTAGTTTTACCTCAGTTTCGCTAATCAGGATAAACCAAGTCACCTCAAGTAGTTAACTCAAAGTATAACTACAATTTGCCATGTCTACCATAGGATTTTACATTACCTATCTCCTTTTGAAAAACACTTTAAAACTCTAGTGCAGATATAGCCTCTGTGTCTAGTGATGCGGGGGTTGGGGGAGCAGGGCGGACATGGTTGGTTTGTCAGAAGAAATTCCCTTCTTCCCAAGCCCACCACCAGCCTTTTGTTGTGAGACATTACTGTGATTAATGGACACAGAGTTTGCACTGAATTCAGTTGCAATTTCCCCCTTTTTATTTATTCAGTTTCCAATGCCCGACTTGTACAAATAAGTATATGAATTATATATGTCTTCATTTTCATGTGTAAAATACAGTATATTACAATGTGCTAGTTAACTCTAGCTGCCTCTTTAAGGCTTTAGAATGGTTTTCTGCCTTCCATTCATAGGAATTTCACAAACAAACAAGACATGTATATGAAATTTAAAACATAGATTTGTCCCTTCTGTCTGTTAATAAACAGTCAAGTCTTTCCATCAGTGATTTATCTGTAAATCAATCTTCCACATACCTCAAAATATCTTTCCCCTACACTTATATGCTAAATAACATACCAAGGAATGTATTTCCTCTAACATATGCTATGCATATGTTTGCATTTGAATTTTATGAATGTATTGGAACATGGTGTTTACCTCAGCCCATAGTTTCAAAAGCTTTGTGTGGCTATCATGATCAAGAAATTTATAAAACAGATCATAGTTAAGTCATACATTTCTCATTCTCCTTTGACACAAATATATTTACACTTTATATTCATAAGAGCTTTTTCTGTGCTGCTTGATTTGATTTATATCTGACTGAAAAACTTTCATAAAACAAATGTATATAAATGTAAAAACATAAGTATATGTTTCTTGTGCACCTAAGAGCAATGAATGGACAGTATGCTGGGATCCTAAACAGTTCAGTTTGCTCCCGCTATTAAATGCGCCATTACAGGAGTTTATAGCTGGAGGGTCTAAGACCCTCCATCAGAATGCAAGAATGTTACTATTATTATTTACTCACTCCAATGTCAGGTTTTATAATGGAGATGCAGAATTAATTTTGTTGACTCACTTTGATGTCAAGTGTGGTGGGTCTTGTTACCTCCAATCCAAGTTGGAGTACCTTCCTCAAGGAAGCGTGGGTGGAAAGGAACATGAACAGCACTTCCATCCTAGGGACATCTAAACTCTGAAGAGAAGTTTGTTTTGTTGTTTTTTAGGTTAACAATAAAGGCAAGCACTAGGAAGGGAGCAACTTTGGACCATATCCATTCATGGATTTATACTTGATTTGGAAGAGAGTGGGAGCTATAGCTACTTACAATCATTTGCACTAACTGAAAAAAATAAAACTTATTACTCAGTGAGGTATAAAGTGTTTTCTTACACTTATATTTTTTGTTAACCTTAGAAATGGGAAGAACATCAAGTCTGGTCTTCCTTCGCTGGAAGTTTTCTTGGGGATATTAGAGTTGATTTTTCTAATCTTAAAGGGTGATGCCTGCTCTATGCTAGAAAATTAGGTCAATTTAATTATGTCTGTCAGGGGTGGGAAAAATCCACACCCTTGAGCAACCATACTCAAGCCAACCTAAATCCCCATTCTTCTTCCATCAAATTTTTCCTTGATCTAGCTACTGCCTCTCAGGGAGGTGGATTACCTACTCTGAAGCACTGCAGTGGCATAGCTGTAGTGTTTTAAGTGTAGACAAATACTGAGCATAGGATCTCTCTCTCAAGTGTTCATTACACATTGATGTTAAATTGCTGTTAAAACAAGCAAGAAACAAACAGTTTAATGAATAAAAACCTTCCACCAAACAGAAAAAACAATTTGTCAAAAACATTCAGATTTTCTTTATACATCATGAAAATTTAAAACAATGACCCAAAAAAATCACCTTGGCAAAAGCCTAGTGTTTTGCAACTGATCTTTGAGAAAATACCTTTGTTACTGCCTGTGGTTGTTTAGTGCTTAGGTGCTTAAATCCCAGTTTTAGACTCCACTATAATCCACAAAACTTCGGCTCAGCTGTCACCTAATCCTGCAGGTGCCTAAACTCACTCAGAACCATCATTTTTGCAGTAAAAGTTCTCCAGGCATCTACATTTCTGTATCTGGGCACACACACACCACTCTAGGCACCCAGATGCCTATCTCCCACCTAAGTCCCAGAGTGATCCACAAACTAGAGAAAATAGGTTCTCCTCCATCTGTATCACCCATAGGGCTCAAACCTGTAGCCATGCTCAGAGGTTGTCTACCAGATCAGGTCCTAGTCAAAACTGGCTGGAGGAGATGGTGGTACTGCTGCTTACCTTATACATTTTAGCCCGCTTGTTACAGCACTTAGCTGGGATGTGGGAGACCCAGGTTCAATTCTCCTCACTGCTTGATTAGGAGAAAAAATTTGAACGGGTTTTCTCCCACCTGCAAGGAGAGTGCACTAACCCCTGAGCTATGGGGTATTCTGATAAGGATGTCCCTCAATCTGTCTTTTTGGTTTGTTCCACTGGGTATAAATAGTCATTGGAGCAAGGGGGGCTAGGCTATACCGTAACCACCAGGCTATCAAGTCATTCTCATACTTACACTGTTTCTGTTCCAATGACTATTTAAATATTTATACATAGTGGAACAGCTCCAAGTGGGAGATTGAGGAAACTCCCACATCATAGTATCACATAATTTGGTGGTTAGCACACTCACTTAAGGGATGCGGGAGACCCCCTATTCAAATTCTTTCTCCTCCTCCTAAAGAAGGGGATATTGAAATTGGGTCTCCCACATTGCGACTGTGTACTCTAATGCAGTTACATGGTGGGCAGTGGCACCTCGTTGGGCCATTTTTGTGGAGCGAGGCAGGTGCCTAACTTATTCTTACAAGAAATAACTTAGGCACCTAAGCTACCTGACTCCAAGGAAGGGGTTTGGATTCCTAGTAGTGGATCACAAGCATCAATAGGCACCTCCCTGCAGCCTGGATTTCCGTGCCTCTCTCTGTTAAAGGGGAGTGGCTCAGGTCACGCCACTCTCATGGGCATCTCTCATTGGCTGCCTTAGGCAGCTTTCTGCCTAACATGTTCGCTTTATGGATTTAATTCTAAGTCACTTCTCTCTTCCCCCCCACTTCCCTGAATGCACATTAGCTATGTCGATGGAGACAGTCTTCTGTCAACATAGCTTCATTCACACTGGGGATTATGTCTGCATAGCTAAATTATTCAGGCTGGGTCTACACTGACGGAGGCAAATTCGCCACCGTCACATCGATTGCTCTGGATCGACTGAGCGGTCTGTATAGACGCACTCAGTTGATCCAACAAGCAATGCAGGAAAACCACCCCGGTAAGTGGCGTAGTGCTGCGTTAAAGGGAGCGCTGTTCCCTTCAACGCACTGCAGTATGGACGCCGCGCAGAGGAGACGATGCAAAGTCGACGGGAGATACGCAAGTGATTTAGGTCACTTGCGTATCTCCCATCGACTGCCGCCGAATTGCAAACGTAAGTGTAGACCGGGCCTCGGTGTGTTTTTGTCACATCCCTGACATAGTTCTACCAATGTAATTTTCAAGTGTATACCAAATCTAATACCATTCATCTAATGTAAGCAGTGGAGTTAGAGTACAGGTTCCATGAGATATTTTCTGGGAGAGGAGCTTCCTGTAGGTCTGAAGTAAGACCAATTCTTGGGTAAAGACATATACTAAATTGTGATTTTTAAAATAAAAATATGGGTCCAGAATATCTTCTATGAGCAGTAGTGCTAAAGTCCTTAAAAAAAAACAACAGAGTGCCAGAACCCCCCTGGACACAGTTCCCTCCTCCAGAAGGAGAGCTTGTTACTGAGCTGCCATCTCTCCTTCTGAAGCAAACCTGTAAATAGAAGAGGTAGAGGAGGCAGTGTGAGGAAATAGTTCCCTTGCCTCTTAGACTTCTTCTTCAGAAATAGGGAGGCAGGTCAGAAGTACCAGAATGCCATGCTGGTACTCAAAAAAAGTGCTGGAATGCCATTCCAGCATTCTAGCATGACTCGATCACTGATGATCAGGTTCTGTTACACCAATCAAGCAGTGCAGAGGAGACAAAATCTATCAGTAACTGTCCAGCTGGGAATTCCACCAGCTGCCCTTTAGGCTACTTTAATTTGTGCCAGAACAACGGCTTGAACAGCTGTGAACTAAAAAGCATGGTTCCTCTTACTCCACAGCAATTAATCAAAGTGGATCACAGTGCAGGAGAAAATGTGATCCGGGAACAGCAACTTTCTCCTAAATAATATATTACAAAATACTGAAAATCAGCATACTTTAATAAAAAACACGTAGATATTGTAACACTAAAAAGACAAAAGTTTCAGTGCATGTACTAGAATGCAAATTCAAACTGCCTTATTTCATAATAATTGAGATAGCGAGATACAATTTATGTTATCAAGAGTGAACTTTGTTCTCAGTTTTGTTTTTTTGCATGTGAGTCTCTTTTTTTTTTTGACATCTTCAAACGCCCTTGATTCTGTCACAGGCTCTAGAATAACTCCTACAGTCTATAGCCCACATCTCTCTTCTGACCACAGCACTGAGTATGCAAGAATGATGATTACTAAATCAAACTTCTCTTTTTCTTTTGTACCACCAAAACTTAAAGTAATAATAGTAACTGAAAAAAATTGGTGTTAGTGATTACATCTCCTTGGGGTGCTCGATTCAACCCAGGTTTGAAGTAAGCTGGGCCAGCCTGGAAGTTCTTCCCAACACTTTTCTGTCAGTCCTATGAGTTTCAATTACCTTTATTGTTGCAAAGAAAAAACTTCTTAATGCTATAGTGTGGTGTTGAGACTTCCAAGTCATTAGCTTCATTACAATAGGATGCTTAAGTCCTGTCCATGCTAAAAAAGTTAATCATGTTGTAAATGAGACCTGATTCAATTGTTTTTGTACCATAGCCTAGGCCTTCTTCAGGCTGCAGAGAGACACTGATAAATAATAGCTCTAACAAAGGTTAATTTTTATTATTATTTGTCCAATCTACTCCTTTCCCTCCCCCATCACATGTAGGATATATGAAGGGGCAGAGTGTAAGGGACCATGTCATAGGTGGTCTGGCCTAGCGATCACAACTGGGTGAGGTCTGCCCTCCAGAGACACTAGTCTTCAGTCAGTAGTTGGAGGAATCAGTTCTGTAGGGCTTTGGTGGGTTTGATTATCACGAGGTTTAGGACAGGATAAAATGATCCTGAAGTCCCAGAACGAGTGGGGCAAGAAGATTCAGAGCTGATGGATGGCATGCGGAGTCAAATAAAGTAAATTTAGAGTTCTGTATGAATGATTTTGGGAAAAATAAGAATCTGGGGGCAGATGGGTTGTTCACAGGGGAAGATGCCTACCAAAAGCTATGTGCAAGGTGGGAGGAATTTGTAGTGGTGAAATCCCACTCTGGGAAAAAATGTCAAAAAACAAGCTTTGTTATATGGTCTGGACATGGTGGCCAAAAAGCTGGAAAATAAGGTCAGGAACAAAAGGTTTAGTCAATCAACTGAGGGAATTGATAAATAGCAAAGAGTCAGAGGTATCTGAGCTCAGCGGAAAAAGTGATTGGCTATCTGCACCAGGCTTAAGCTAGTCCACTTAGATCAAGAGATTAGGATTGCAAATCCAAGAAATGAATGTATTCTTGGAAAGAAGTGAAGAAGAAATCTGAGTGCTTACCATCCAACATCAGGAGTCACAAGGTGCAGGTAGGAAGCTTGTGTTGGAGATTTAGGAATCTAGGAGGGGACAGGTAGACCATTCGGTCCATACCCGTAAAATTAATTGCCTAATGGAACGAGGTGTGACTGCTGCTCTGAGGGGTGACCGTCTAAGAGAACGAGCTTAGCTCTGATGCCAGCAGTGAGGAGTCTGACAGCAGCTCTGATTGTCAAGAGAGAGCATATGCTATAAGAAAAGTTTGTCCATTTGCTCCTCTCATACAAACAGAGGAAGCAGAACAAGATTTAGAAATGACCCAGGGAAAAGGAAAGAGTTTGCCAATGGCACCCATAACCACAACTGTGGTAAGCATTGGAGGTTCTTCCAGACTTTCTGAAACTAAGAAATTAAGTTGTACATGCCAGAACAGGAGCTTGCCACAGGGAAACTTTGGATCCCATGAACCAGGAGTGCATACTAGAATGGATCTCCCAAGCAAGCAATATACCTGCTCTCAGTAAAGATATTGCTGCACTCATTAGAGATTTTATGGGCAGTGAGGATTTTAGTTTTCTTCTTGCTGTAATTCAAGTTGCTAATGTTCTTAATAACATGGAAATGTATGAAAAGGTAATTTATTATCCTAGCACAAGTTTAATTTTCAGAAATCTAATCTGGAAGAAGCTTCTTAAGTAGGAACAAAAGGATTGAATACCTCGTCTAAGAACGAAGGAGTTATTGCAAAGACTTGCAAGGCATGAGGGCTGCAAAAGATCGGACTACTCTGATCCTTAAAGAGGCTCGCTGGTAGAAAGCCAGCTATGATGGGACCAAGCTCCCTGTGCTTCCCCAAACAAGGAGCACCAATTGTACAAGACCAATGGCGAAGACCAGTGGTTTCGGCTACTGTAAAAGGCGAGTTTGGTACCTTTCAGCAAAGATTATTGGTAGATACAGGTGCCATGATTTCTATACTCTGCACCAAAGCAGAGCCTAAGGCCAAGGATTTTTCAATCAAAAGAGTTCATTCTCTGAAAAGATACAATGGAAAAACTAGTATTGTGCCTTTCACAAGACCAATTGATTGCATCATTGGAACAGAGAAAATCAAGATACCTTTTGGTTTACAGCAGTTGGAAGGAGAAGGTATTCTTGGGATAGGTGCATTGAAGACATTAAATGTCATCCTAGATCTTCCCAACAGGTCTTTGCTGACAGCATCTCCAGGAATGGAAAATGGACATGTGGGGCCAGCTATGCACAGAATAGCAGCCATAAAGGCTTCTGAGACTTTGAGTCTGCTGACTTGGGATTCAGACATTATGTGTACAGTAAGAAAACACCCAACTATGTTTGCGAACAATAAGTTACAATGTGGCAAAACTAATAAACCAGTAATGGTGCATGGTCCTGATCCTGAACCTATGAGACAGTATCCCACTAAGGAGGAAGAGGAACTCAGGGAAACAATAACATCCCTATTGGAGTAAGGAATTCTAATAGAAACAGACAGTATGTATGCTGCATTCCAACTAAGCACTACTGAAGTCAACAGGTTACAGCATCCCCACTGGCAGCAAAAGCTGAGGAATTAGTGATGGTGTCAGCAACATTAGACACTGCAAAATGTGAGAAGAACTTAATGGTGTGCTTGGACTCTGACTGGGTCATTTGAGCGCTCCTTGAATGGATGCCAATTTGGTTATCCCAAAAGATTACTGCAGTGGATGGGAAACCTGTAGTTTATTCAAAATACCTGATGCATGCTTGGGAGCTGGCAAGTAATCGAGGAGGGGAGACCTACTTGTTTACAGTGAGGGCCCATAGACAAAACCAGGCAGAGATAACATGCCTGAATACAAAGGTGAATGGTTTGGATAAACAAGCCATGGGAATTGAGTCACTGTAGACTAAATCTGATGACAGAGTGTCCAAGATTCAACCCAAAAGTGTGGAAGTAGGAAGGCAACCTGACGTGGAGTTGCAACAAAGAGATCCAGAGTTGCAGGAACTCTTGAAAAGGAAAGAGCATAAAGCATATGAAATATACCATAACAAAGATGGATTAAAATTAGCAATCAAGGACATCCAGGATGATGCTCCAGTCTTCATAGTACCTGGTTGCCTGAGGAAGGAACTAGTGCAGCTTGCACACAGTCAGTGCCATTTTAACCAAGAGATGACCCTGCATCATCTGTCTTTGGTGAGATGGTGGCCCAATCAAGTGAAAGATGTAGAACAATGTCTGAGATCATGCCTAAACTGGGCTGAGAACAGTGCTGACTAATGCATCACTAAAGGCCCCATCCTACACCAGAAAATTGTTGGACCATGGGTGTGGTTACAAATCAACATCACCAGGCCACTACCGCAAAAAAGTAGAGGAAATAAATATGCGTTAGTCATGGTAGATACATTTTCTAACTGGGTAGAGGCATAACCTCCCAGGAACAACACTGCCACAACAATGGCACAGGTACTCCTGGAGGAAAACTTTTCCAGGTTCAGGCTCCCTGAGGTCACAGACTCTGACTAAGGACCACATTTCACAAAAGTGGAAATTTTGTGTAATGATCTTTGTATGTATTAATTAACCCAAAATATGCAATTAAAAGAGTAGAATGTCTCTAGAGGTAGACCTGCAAGACATTCTTCTAAAATGCTCCAAATATGTTGATGTCACTTGGCAAGGTTGGGAACATTGGGTTCATGGGATTATATCCCAGCAGCAATTTGTAAGAAAAAAAAAAGAAGTGCCTTAGCTAAGTTGCTAAGTGGAGTAGGATCTGATTTGACCTTAATAAATTCAGAACATCAAGAAGTTTTGGCAAATAAATGTCATGGTTAGGAAATGAGTTGTCATCATTATCATTGCCGCTAATTACCTCCTTGAGTAATCTATCGTATAATCAATTTGAGATAACCAGTATCCTTCCCGAAATTTGGCGCACACAAGAATTGGATCATGATTTGATTGTTAATGCAATTACTGCCTTGCAAACAAATTTGTCAGGAGCGGTATCCCATTTACAGGCTCAAAATTGGATTGTTACAGTAGCCAAAGACTTGATTAAGGATGGGCTAAATGGGATCCTTCATTTGGAAATGAGGATAATTGAAAGAAATCTATCAAACACCTTGGAGCAAAACCATCAGGAGTGGTGGCAAGTAATTAATTTCACACATATAAGAGCTAGTAATAAGGTAATAGCCCATGTCCTCACAATAAAGAGGCAGAATTAGAGTGGGTATGCCCCCTTCAGATCTTTGGAAATCAACATAAATGTTATGATCCCAATTGAATCAGCCAAATGAACTCACAAAAATGGTAGCGTTTGGAAATCAGTGATGCCTGTATTAAAGAAACTAGTCTTGGGTTTAAATGCAAATCCAGTATTGTAGAGCAATCCAACATTTGCCTTAATTCTATAGAAGGTGAATGTCACTATAAATTAACAAGACTTGGGTTAAACAATTCGGCTGTAATAATTATAAATGAATCCTGCTTATGTACCCAGAGCTGGGGCCTCAGCTTCAAGGTCAACAGTTCTATGTCACTGATCATAATTCTCATTTGAATTTATATTTATGTGGTGAAAATAGAGTACAAGGATGTGACATGGATTTTCTGATGCCCCAAGCAGAAGTAGAAATGAATAAACGAGTACAATTATGTAGTCATGCTGAACCAGTTACTGAACACCTCATTAGCCAGGTGAAGAATGTGTTAAAAAAAAAAGATTAAGGAAAATGTTTTTGGATGGAAAAGTAACTCCACATGGCTCACATTGTTACATCCTGTGGTAATGCAAGGATTGTTTATTTGTATTGACATTTTGGGTTAAAGCAAGATTTGATATGCTTAAGTAATATCAGTAACAAGATGTTTGTAAATAGTTGTGGTACTATGATGGGTTTGTTCCTCATCAAAGTACCAAGGAGGGGAATTGTAAAGTAGAAACTTGGTTTGAGCTAAAAACATCTTGTCATCCTGTAAAGGTTACACTTTGTTTGATCTATAATGAAATTTATGAATGAATATTTAGTACTGTGTGCAAAGATTTATGTGTTGGGTGCACCCAAGGGAGTGAGGGGTGCAAATAACTTGAAGTGCCATGTGCAAAGCTTAAAACGGGAAATATAAGAGCATCCCATTGGTGGGACAAACTGTATTTAAAACTGTGGACAGTTTATGTCAGTGCTATCCATGGTGGCAGTAGTCCAGTCACAAGACGAAGATCTACAGCTCAACAAGAAGACCAAGTAAAAGACTTACCTTGTTCCTGTGTTGTTTTCCTGATTCCCTGGTTCCAGTATTCTTCTGGTGTTCCTGACTACCCGTTTCCACTTCGTTCCTGATCCGTCCACTGATCCATCCCTAAAAGGAGAAAGGCAGTCATGATGCATCCAGTTTACAGATATCTATGTACCCATGGGTTTATGTTCATCTAGGAATGGGCCTTTGGCTTCTGGCCTCTCTGATTCAGCCCCCAAGCTATTTTATTTTTTTATTGATTTACAGTAAATGTTTGTTATTTGCACCCTGTCCATCCTGTCTGTCTAATTATACATTCTTGCCCAGTGAATAGAGATGGGATAAGGGGGAAAGAACCTGAGGGAGGGGTCCTTTCTAAATTTTACCCTTCTCTGGTTAAGTGGGAGTTCTCCTGCTAATGGAGGTGGGGAGGCAAGAGCAAGCTCCTTCCAGGGCTTGGGGGAGGGAAAAGAGCAATCTTCTCCCGTGGTGGGGTCTGGGGTGGGGGCAACAGCAAACTCCTCCCGGGGCTGGGACTGCAGGGGGGAAGGGAGCAAGAGCGAGATCCTCCCAGGGAGGAGGTGTGTGAAAGATTCCCTCATTTTAAATTAACTTTAAAGGTACTGTCTAATTCTTCTTTAGGTAAAAAAAATTGCTGTGTGTGTTTCAGGAGGGTCTGTTATCACCACCTATTATTAGTGTTGCCTCACATTTCTCATGGTAAGAACCTTTTTTCAGTTTCTTATAACTTTGCCAAAGTTCAGCTGTTTGAGCTGAAGTTTTCCATGGCAGTTGTCTGCCTCAGGCTACAATCTTTTAATGTTTCAGCCAAAATAGTTCAGCCATTTCTGAAAGTGAGTCTGTGGAAGAATATGTTGTTTTGCCATTTAAAAATTTTAATGAACTTTTCTTTGAGACATTCTGGTGCCCCTGTGCTTTGGAACAAAGACTTGAAATTTGGCCTAATATGTCAGGGATCCATCTTTTGCTGTTCTTGTGAAAATCCATCCTGATTTAAACAAGTTATAAGCCTTTGAAAAAATCTGTTTTCACATGTTCAGTACAGACTTCTAGTTTAGCACCTAAAATCCCCAGTGATTCCAGGTCTGCACTATAAAATTCTGTTAGTATAGCTATGTTGCTCAAGGGTGTGAAACAAACATCCCCTCAGCCAACGTCACTATGCTGGCAAACCCCTGCAGTGTAGATGCACCATAGTTAATGTTGGGGAGGTGAGGGAGAGTGTCACCATACTGACAGAAATGCCTTCTGTTGGCATAAACTGCATCTACACTGAGGGGGAGGGCTCCTGCTGGTAAAGCTATACCATTATAGCTATATTGGCAAAGAATCAGTAGTGTAGAGAAGGCCTCTATGTATGCTGAGTATGCTCTGTGTCAGAACCCAGGGACTAAAACCCTGGTCTGAAAGAGCCTGAGACGCTCATATTCCCATCGTGCCATGAGGAGACCATATTTGGTTTGAGCTAAAAGCATCTTATTAGATTGACTATGCCCTAGATGCTGTTCTAGTGATAGATAAGAGAGACTTCACTTCTACATTTACACACTGAGCACCTCTCATTGTCTCTACATTCACATCAAAAAGTTTTTTTAAAAGTTTGAGTGGTATTTTCCCCACTAGTTTCACTATTCCACCATGTATTATTTTTACTAGTATTGCTTCTGTCCCAACATGGGAATCAACAACTTTCCCCACACACTTGCTAATACTACAAATAATGGCCTCAGGAGGTATATCATGGCTAGGGCCTTGTCTGCACTATGAAATGAGTGTTCTAACTTGAGTTATTTAACACCTTTTTATTTTTTTGGTAGTGAAAACCAGGCCTGGGATAAAAAAATAGGCTGGTGTGTCTTAACTAACACATCCTAACATGTTCTAGAACTCTAGCGTACCCAAGGTAAGTTTTACTTTAGCATGGAGTGAGCCTAGACTTCAACTGTACCAGCTCTCTTGTGCTAAAGTACACTTTTCCTGTGGATTCAGAAAAAAGGCAGTGATTAAAGAGAGAGAGAGAGAGAGTGTGTGTGTGAGTGAGTGAGTGGAGTTCAAGGGGTCATAGACCTGGCCAAAGAAACCCACTTAAAAATCAAGCTGAGTTTACTGTTACTGGATACTGTTTTACCAAAGCTGCTGCTAGCCGAATAAGAGGGATCTTTCCCCTTTCCCCCCCCAAACCATTAAGCACTGAGTTTAGTTTAACTAATTGAAAGCCTCACTTAACACCCAGGTAGACAGTGTAACACCTGGCTTTATTTTAGCAAGGCTAAACTGCAACCTACTCCAGTTGAGCTACCAGCCTTAAACTGCGTCTACATTGGCCATAAGCATGGGGCAGATCCCTCCAGTCAAACTGGCTGGACTGAGCTAACCTCATGGAAGTAAAACTCCCTCCTCCCACCCTAGCCTGCAGCAGGCACGAGAAAGCAGCACTAGCTAGAGCTGCTGTATAGACGCGCTCCGCGCGCGAGCCCGGGGGGGGGCGCTGCGAACAGAGTTCAGCGGGAGAGGAGGGGTTTTCGCGCAAGGCACTCTGGGAGATGTAGGCACTCGGTCCATCCTGCTCTTCCCTCTCCCGGAAAGGAGTCCCCTGCGGGAAGCCGCTCGCGCAAGGCTCTCTGGGAGTTGTAGTCCGCAGGCGGCCAGCGTTCCCTTCGCTCGCCTCAGCGACTCTTCCGCTGAAAACTTCCGAGCCCACGCGCCCTACGGGCCGGCGGAGCCCGCGCTCCCCGGCGGCCGCGCCGCCCTTC
This sequence comes from Mesoclemmys tuberculata, assembly GCA_007922155.1. NCBI lineage: Eukaryota > Metazoa > Chordata > Testudines > Chelidae > Mesoclemmys > Mesoclemmys tuberculata. The sequence goes on along the minus strand of ML675629.1, from coordinate 30,050,778 downwards.
CTGTTTGTGCCGGGCGCCTCCGAGTCCAGGACTCGGAGCGTCGCCCAGGAGCGCAGTTCGCTGGGGTGGAGCGCGGGTCCCGGCCCGGCTGCTGAAGGTAGAGCCCTGCCGTTGAGCTGGGCTAGGCCGGGGGAGGGCAGCGCCTAGTCGGGGCGCCCCGGGGCGGGCAGCGCTCCATGGACACGAGCAGAGGGTGTTCCTGCCCCGCGCCCAGCCCGCCTCAGGCGCTGCTGGCGGGGGCTGGTTGCGCTTACCACATGCTGGCGTGGGGCCCCTGGGGCAGCTGCGGGCAGCGCAGGAGGGGCGGTTTTCCAGTGTCAGAGCAGGGCGGATTGCTGTAACACACGGGGGGCGGGATCCCAGCCCCCCTGCTCTGAAGGGGGGTTCTGCCGTTGAGTTCACGGGGGGCCGGATTTCAGCCTCGAGCTTTGCTCCTGGTCACGGGTGAAAGGGACAGGGCCTTGAACAGTCACCGTGACAGTTGCAGAGTTGGAGGTAGGACCCCCTGTAGGTTGGTGTCACATGGAAATGACAGCCCGTGGCCCAAAGGGAGGAAATTAAGTTTTTTTAAAAGAAGCAATGGCCAGGGTGGAGCCCTTTTAAACGGCTGAACTAGGCCAAAGCTACAAAGGTGGGGAGAGGGATAGGTGTTGTTATTCTGTGGTTTATTTATAATTGTGACATCTATTTCATATGATCTATGTGCATTTAGGAGCAGCACAACCTGTATTTTAATTGTTACAGTGTTGTAATACTTTCTGACCTGAGTGAGATTCATAGCAGGTGATACAAATCTTTCCGGTAAGAAGGCTGCCCTGCTTTTTTACATAGCCCTTCTTTGTGACAAATTGGTAGAGGGCCTAGGTGCTGTTTTAAAGAAAAAAAGTGATGGGCCTCTATCACATCATACAGTAAAACATTCTAGGTAAAGCTGGTACAGCCATCCAAAAGTGATTGATAATGTCCTCTACGCTCAGCATATGAGTTGTGGTGGGCTATATTTTTCAAAAGTGTGCTGTTCTTGAGCCTCCAGGTTGGGTCTAGTGTATTTTCAGGCTCTGTCTCAATTCAGACTAAAACAGAATACACATTAATGAGTTTAAGCCTACTATAGCATACAGACACTGCCTGTTCTAGTGGCCCTGTCATCCTAATCAAGAAGTTGGTCCCTGAAGAAGATAATTGTTTTTTGATTGAATGCAATTTGCAAAGATAGTGGCAGTTGCTGTCCAGTAATTTTTTTTTTAATTAAGTAATTTCCACATTCAAATAATTTAGGTTAAGATATATTGGCTAACAACTACTTCATGTCTCTCGATTTGTTTCAAATACAATTACTTGGGGCCTGCATCATCTTTATGTAGACTTGCCTTTCACCACTCCAATATGTTTTAGCAAGATAGCATCTCTGTTTTGTGATCAGTGGGACAGCATGGAAGTAGGTTAGTTATTGGAGAGAGTAGGAAAGATGCATAATATTTTGTCAGTAGTCTAGTTTCCTTTGAGTAGATAATGAAAATATTCAGATGAAATTAGCATAAACATTAAATTAAAAAAACTAGTTTTTCAAACATTTTTATAATGAAGAGTTTTATTTATGCAGGCTAATGAAAAAGAACAGAGGTCAAAGAACAGAATTTTGGAAACTTGGTTAAACACATTAGCCAAATTGTTAATAACCAATCAACTAAACAAAGCCAAACATTCTAGGGCCAAAATATCATCATGTTTGAACTATGTTAAAAAGATATGCCTTCAAAATATGTTTTTAAAATGTAGTTCTCATCCCTCTAAGTAGCACTGTAGAATGCTTACTGCAGCCCTTCCCTCCCAGCTGCTTTCCCTTTCTTTTCCCCCCTTTAATGGAGCCTTGGAAAGGAACTGGGAGAACAGACATACCAGAAGAGATGCATAGAGAAGGGAGGACTGAAAACAAATCCCTGGGGATAAGAAAGGACAGAGAATAGAAAACCTAGAAAGAAAGGCAGACTCTTGGTGGTGGACAAATAGAAGAGGACCTGGAAGAAGAAAATGATTTTTGAAGCAGGGGAAGAACTCAAGGTACCAGAGTTCCTAGATGAAGGAGGGTAGGGGAAGGACAGGTACAGTGATTATAATTGTTGTGTGTTCAGATACTGTGGTGACAAATATAGCTACTTATTATACACAAAAACCTATGTAAAAAGATTCAAAGTCAAACACTTAAGTTAGAAGTCGCTTCCCTGCCTTCAGCCACAGTCCCCATGCTCACAGGCTCCCAGTCCCAGGCTCCCTTCTTGGTCTCTCTATCAAACCTCAGTGTGCCTCCTCCCCATGCTCCTTGTCCCAGGCCTGGTCTACACTTACCTGGAAATTCGGCAGCAGTCGACAGGAGTTATTATGCAAGTTACTAGTGAGTTGCATAACTCATGTCAACTGCTGTGCTTCGCTTTTGCGTGGTGCCTTCACTGCACTGTGCCACTTGAGGAGGTAGTTTTACTAGGTCCACTTCCGGATTGATTGAGCCTGTCTTCATTGATTGCTCCATCGATCCAGAAAGATCTATCTGACAGTGGCCACATTGCCGCCATCAGTGTAGAAATACCCCCAAATCTGTTCCCCCTGCCTTCATTTCCAAGGTCCATCTCTTAACCTCTCTGCATTTGAATCAGGCACCTTCCTCCACATCGTCTGGCTCCAGCAGCAGCAGGAGGCAGTGGAGACACATTAAAAGCACAGAAGGCATGAGCTCCCTACTCTCAGTGCCAGAGCCTGGCCTCAACATGGCCCATAACAGTATGGAGCAGCAGTTGCCAGGGGAAGTCGTATTCAGCCTCCAGCTGGAGTATGCCCACTAGACAGACAGACTTCATGGAGTTTAGCTGTGAAGCTCTAACAAGTCTGAGCATGAGATTTTTCCTAAGGCTTGTAACTTGGCTAAACTGGTGTGAATTTTCACAAGGCTAGCAAGAGGTGCATTCCTGAAACAAAGGGCGTTCTCCACCTTTGCTAAATGTCAAGGTGTTGCTCCAAAACATAGGGGACTAGAGTTTGTTTAAAAAAGAAAAAAGTAATGTGGGCAAAAACATGTCTTTGAAACAGCTAAACTGTTTTGGCTGAAATTCACAAAAGCTTCAATCTGAGAAGGCAGACACGCAGCATGGAAAATTTCAATCTGGAAGCTATAAACAACTGAAAACAGGATCTTATAATGGGAAGAGTTAGGCAACCTTAATAGATTCTGTTCATTCATCCATCCAGGATTTGATGACGACGTGACGTTGGCCTCTAGAGAAGTCATGCTGACATAGCGTAAACAGGGCAAAACTGCAGAGTCTGAGATAGGCAGTTCCCTAAATACTGGTGGTTTTTCTTCCATAAGATCTAGCTAGCCTGCAACAAACAGCTTCTTATCACGTCAGTAATCATTCAGAAGACAAAAACAAAGTTTCCTTAAGGTATACTGTCCTTTGGTTTCTATCCAGATAGCCAAGTCAAATATGATACGGATTACTAAAAATCTTGTCTATCGTATGTAAAAAAAATTCTACCAATCCCAATGGACTGAACACATTACCAAAGTCAATGAATATTTCAGATCTTACTGAAATACATGCTTAAAGTGAATGCTTATTAACGAAACTAATATTTATTTAAAAGATCATTACACACACACGCACACGAAAATAAAGTTCTTAGGTCAGTTTCAAAGAAGAGAACTGAGTTGCAAAGTTCTTTGCAAAGTCTCTGAAAATTACCTAAACAGCTTAAGGGTCATCAGTTCTTATTTAAATCTTCTTTATTAGAAATCCAGTCCAGATAAATGAAGACTAAATAATCTCTATATAGAGTTTGTTCAAATTCTCCCATGAGAATTAGCAAGGCGATTCCAGGCTGGTGCTGGGATCCCAATGCTGTGAACCAAACTTTCCCTGACAAAAGGCCCACAGATTTGAGAAAAAGTATTAGGCCCAAAGCTTCCTTTATAGTTGAAGCAGGATGGGCGCTTGCAGATAACTCCATCACATGGACTTTGTTGAAAGCAGGCCAAAAGTTTGATCATAGATTAGGGTTGGAAGGGACCTCAGGAGGTCATCTTGCCCAACCCCCTGCCCACAGCAGGGCTAACCTCAAATAAATCATGCCAGCCAGGGCTTTGTCAAACTGGGCTTTAAAATCCTAAGGATGGAGATTCTACCACCTCCCTAGGTAACCCATTCCAGTCCTCACTACTCTCCTTGTGAAAAAGCTTTTCTTAATACCCAACCTAGACCTTTCCCACTGCAACTTCAGGTCATTGCTCCTAGTTCTGTCATCTACCACCACTGAGAACAGCCTAGCTCCATCCTTCCTGGAACCCTCCCCCCCCATCAGGTAGTTAAAAGCTGCTATCAAATCCCTCCTCATTCTTCTCTTCTGCAGACTAAACAAACCCAGTTCTCAGCCTCTCCTCACAAGTCATGTGCTCCAGCCCCCTAATCATTTTTGTTGCCCTCCTCTGAACTCTCTGATTTGTCCACATCCTTTCTGTAGTGGAGGGCCCAATATGCTAAATGTGGCTTCACCAGTGCTGAATAGAGGGGAATAATCACTTCCCTTGATCTGCTGGCAATGCTCCTACTAATGCAGCCCAGTGTCATCAGCCGCCTTGGCAACCAGGGCACACTGCTGACTTACATCCAGCTTCTTGTCCACTGTAACCCCCAGGTCCTTTTCTGCAGAACTACTTCCTAGCCAGTCAGTAGCAGTGCATGGGATTCTTTTGTCTTAAGTGCAGGACTCTGCACTTGTCTTTGTTGAACCTCATCAGAATTCTTTTGGCCCAATCCTCCAATTTGTCTAGGTTACTCTGTATCTTATCACTGCCCTCCAGTGTATGTACCACTCCCCCCCCAGTTTAGTGTCATCCGCAAACTTGCTGAGGGTGCAATCCACACCATCCTCCAGATCATTAATGAAGATGTTGAGCAAAACCAACCCCAGCACTGACCTCTGGGGCACTCTGCTTGTTGCCAGCTGGCAACTAGACATTGAGCCATTGATCACTACCTGTTGAGCCCAATGATCTAGCCAGCTTTCTATCTTCTAGTCCATTCTTCCAACCCATTCTACTTACTTGCTGATAAGAATACTGTGGGTCACCGTATAAAAAGATTTGCTATATCACGTATGCTGCTTTCCCTCCACAGAGGGAATCTCCTCATCATAGAAGGCAATCTTTACTCAATAGGTCCTTTCTCAGACAGTAGTCAGCAATAGACATTTAAAATATCAAGACAGTTCATAGATATTTCCTTTACTAGAGAATAGTAATGCACATTGTCCTTTTAAGTAAAACCTTCATTTCCTAGGCACACATTGGTAATTAGCTCAATTAGCACTATTAATAGACCTCAGAGAGATACAGGCAAATGAGTTTATTACACCAGAGGTTCATCTAGATGTTAATAGTACTTTTTGATCTCTATCACTAGAACTATAGTAATAGACAGGCAAACAGTTTATCTACATTGTTAACCTCTAACAAGATATGTAAACATCAAGTAACTACCAATAACACACTTGCATATCAAAGCCTTAGTATACTTATAAACAATGGCCCCCATTATCATTTATATTTCCCTTTAATATGTCTAATGGTTGGATTTGGGTCATACAGCTTGCAAAGCTGCTTAGCCTTTTCTGACCCAGTGTCACAATGGGTAAATGGACCACTAATTTTTGCTTATTATGGCAAGAGAGAATAGGTTTTGTGCTTAAACTGGAAGATTTTCCTGGCAGTTTTGTTTTGCTTTAAAATTTCCCACCTTTAGGCCTGGTTTATTGAGAGCAGGGCACAATAACACTGCCTCCTCCTTTGTGGGCACTATATATTATCCTTATTTAATTATCAACTCTTGATACATATGTCAATACTGTTTCTAGTCTTTATTCTTAGCCCAGTGCAGGTGTGACCTAAAGAAAACTAGCTCCAGCTAACAATAGTAGTTTCAGATTACAGCCCATTTCACTTTATTAGGTGTGGACCTGAAAGCAGTGTTGATCCAAAGATGGGGGCTCTCTGCTGCCCATGTAGGATGCCTCAAGATGGCCTCAAAGGCTTGGATTTTCTGTATGGGTTATTTTCATTACAAATAAAATTATAAATACAAAATTACAAAAGTGTTAACAACCCCTAGTGTTCAGAAGTCATGAGTCAGGCCCTCAAATGGGATGTTGAATTTAATCCCTACCTCTCCCCCTGTTCACTTCATCTAATGTGAGTCTGGGAAGGTATGTGGGCTGAGAGTTTGGTTTGACTAGAAAGAGTGGTCAAGTTTAGGTTTTCTTAGTCAACACACATTACCAGAGCCAAAACCTTTTCCTATTATAGATGTAATACCTTGTTGCTCAGATTAACTCATTTATGCTTCTGGAGTTCACCCATGGCATTGTGAGGGTTACGAAATTGACTTCAAAGTATTTAATAAATATTACTTCATTTTGAAAGGCAGTCCTAGAATACTTTAGATTATACATTTTCCTAGGTATTTCTGTAGAATATAATTGCATAACAAATTTCAAAAGTGGTTTTACTGTATCCTGTGCCAACCCACAATTTTTATCTGCAACAACCATCTCTAACCGCAAGGTTACACATCATAGGCTCTTCCATTAATCATCTCTCTTGCCATGTATTCTTTCTGAAATGAGACTTTCACAATGTAGCCAGCTTTCTATAAATTATAGGGTTTTCAAACAATTAAAAAAACCGTGATTTTTTTAAAAATTGCAATTAATTGCAGTTTTAATCACACTCTTAAACAATTATAAAATACAATTTAAGTAAATATTTGTGGATGTTGCAGGAGAAGTGTGTGTGTGTGACCCCCTGAGCAGCAGACAGGCTCCCTGTTTCCCGACCCCAGCTCTGTGGCGACTGGGTATACTGGCAGGTGGGAGGGAGACACCCCAACCTCAGCCCACCCCCACTTTGCACAGTAGACAGGTAGATGCCTTGTCTGGACCAGCTTGGCCAGGGGTGGCTCCATGGTGGGGGGAGACCGGAGCAGCAGGGCAGGGGAGAGGGGGCAGCCTGGTATGAATTAATGCATTAAAAATAATGCATTAATTTGTTTGCATGCCTTAACTGCAATTAATTGACAGCCCTAATACATTGCTAGCTTCTTGACAGCTAAACTGGTTGGATTGAAAGAGGGGGAGGGAAACAGACACTCATAATGGGAGGAGTAGTGTTTCTTCCGAGGCACCTTGTATGTTCATGGGTCCTAAAATAAATTAAAATGGATTTGTAACATGCTTTGAGATTCTTGGATGTAAGGCCCTAAATAGAGGACTATGCTCCACCAGGATTTCTCTGATATTTCACTGCTGTCCTGTATCTTATCAAAGGCTCTTCCATTAGTTCAGTGATTCCATCTTTTTCTCCTTAGAGCCGCCCCCTCTTCCCCATATACTCCTCTCCTCATACCAAGCCTCACCCATACCGTTGTCATGTCTACTTTTTTTATGTCTATGCTCTCTCTCCCTCCTCACCCTTTTCTTTTCTTTTCTTTTCTTTTTTTTTGGCGCTTATTTTAACTCATTTACAGGGGGGTGGGGAGTTCTGGGGTTTATTTGCTTCTTTCCTTCCTGTAGTTCATTCACAGGCAGCCTCCATATTACCTAGGATGGGGAGTTGTTTTTTTGAAGGTGCTGTAAGGTTAGGCCGTATTCTCTTGGAGCTGAGTGGTGACAGAGACAAGCTTAAGCCCATGAGCAGCTTCCCAAGTCCATAACCCTGTATGTGTGAGTAGCTTTTGTAGCCAGCTCTTTGGGGCTCCTACAGGAGCTCTGAATAAAGATGAGTTTCAAGAAGCTGCCCTCTACTTTTCCTATAATACATTTTAGTGGAGTGTATGAATTAGATCCAGAGTCAGTCATCTCCCCTGCTTCACAGTATTTTCTGCCTCATGTCTCCACAAGATTATACAAGCAAGAGGGACTCCCAGGATGGAAAACACTGCTTTTATTATTTTTTAGTAGTAAGACAACTCATGCATTATTAATATTATCAGCACCAACAGTTGCACATTTATCCTTTAACTTTGTTTTACTTTTCCTCCTAACTCAATTGGTTGTTCTATACAGCTTTTGCTAAATTAAAGTTCTGTCTCTTCCTGTTTTAGTCTTGAAATGTTAGTTTCTGTTCCTGTTCTTATAGTTCATTTCTCTTCCTCCCCACCCCCCCAAAAAAAACCTGAAGTATTCGTTAGTTTCACCTGTGGGAACATACACCACACAGACTCCATTTTCACATCAATTTGTAAATGAGAGAAGTTCAAGACATTTGCTGATCAGGGCCCTTGTCTTCTT